>WOVY01001324.1:0-637769 GCA_013436015.1 Rhipicephalus annulatus | reverse complement strand
CCATTTTCTTCTTGATTCAGCTATGATATCCTTAACCCCCTTTGTCCCCTAATCCGCTCTGCTCTCTTCTTGTCTCTTAAGATTACACCTACCATTTTTCTTTTAATTGCTCGCTGCGTCGTCCTCAATTTAAGCTGAACCCTCTTTGTAATTCTCCAGGTTTCTGCTCCGTAGCTAAGTACCGGCAAGATACGCTGTTTATATACCTTCCTCTTGAGGGATAGTGGCAATCTACCTGTCATAATTTGAGAGTGCTTGCCGAATGGTGCTCCAACCCATTCTTATTCTTTTAGTTACTTTCAATCTCGTGGTTAGGCTCTGCGGTTATTACCTGCCCTAAGTAGACATAGACTTTTACAACTTCAAGTGCACTATTACCTATCTCGAAGCGCTGCTCCTTTCCGAGGTTGTTGTACATTACTTTCGTTTTCTGCAGATTAATTTTAAGACCCAGTTTCTGCTCTCCTTGTCTAACTCCGTAATCATGAGTTGCAATTCGTCCCCTGGTTACTCAGCAATGCAATGTCATCGGCGAAGCGCAGGTTATTAAAGTACTCTCCATTAACTCTTATTCCTACCTGTTCCCATTCTAGGCTTCTGAAAACCTCCTGCAAGCATGTGGTAAATAGCACTGGGGATATTGTGTCCCCCTGCCTTACACCCTTCTTGATTGGTATTCTGTTGCTTTCTTTATGAAGCACTATGGTAGCAGTTGATCCCCTGTAGATTTCTTCGAGAATGTTTATATATACTTTATCTACGCCCTGATTCCGCAGTGTTTGCATGACGGCTGATATTTCTACTGAATCAAAACGCCTTCTCGTAATCTATGAAGGCTATGTATAGTGGTTGGTTATACTCTGAGCATATTTCTATTACCTGATTGATAGTATGAATGTGGTCAATTGTTGAGTAGCCTGTTCGGAATCCTGCTTGTTCCTTTGGTTGATTGAATTCTAATGTTTTCTTTACTCTATTAGCAATTATCTTTGTAAATAGCTTGTATACTGCAGAGAGCAAGCTGATCGGCCTGTATTTCTTCAAGTCCTTGTCATCTCCTTTCTTATGTATTAAGATGATGTTAGCGTTCTTCCGAGACTCTGGTACTCTTCCCGTCAGGAGACACCTCGTAAACAGGGTGGCTAGTTTTTCTAACACAATCTGTCCTCCATCTTTCAGCAGATCTGATGTTACCTGATCCTCACCAGCAGCTTTGCCCCTTTGCATGCTCTCCAAAGCTTTTCTGACTTCTTCTATCATTACTGGTGGGGTGTAATCTTGGTTACTGCTAGTTCTTATAGTATTAAGGTCGTGGTTGTCTCGGCTACTGTACAGATCTCTGTAAAACTCCTCCGCTATTTTAACTATCCTATTCATATTGGTAGTTATTTTGCCTTCTTTGTCCCTTAGTGCATACATCCGACTTTTGCCTACCCCAAGTTTCCTCTTCAATGCTTTGACACTTCCTCCGTTTTTTAGAGCATGTCCAATTCTCTCCATGTTATACCTTCTTACATCACATACCTTACGTCTATTAATCAACTTCGAAAGCTCTGCCAGTTCTATTTTGTCTGTTGCCCTTGACACTTTCATAATTTGACGCTTCTTAATTAGGTTCTTCGTTTCCTGGGAAAGCTTGCCAGCGTCCTGTCTTACTACTCTGCCTCCAACTTCCACTGCACACTCCGTAATGATACTCGTCAGATTATCATTCATTGTATCTACGCTAAGGTTGGTTTCCTCACTAAGAGCCGAGTACCTGTTCTGCAGTGACACTCTGAATTCCTGTAATTTCCCTCTCAGTGCTAGCTGATTGATTGGCTTCTTGCGTATCAGTTTCTGTCGTTCCTTCTTCAAGTCTAGGCGAATTCGAGACCGTACCATTCTATGGTCACTGCATCGTACTTTGCCAATCACTTCCACATCCTGCACGATTCCAGGGTGTGCAATCATTATGAAGTCTATTTCGTTCTTATTTTCGCCATTAGGACTCCTCCATGTCCACTTGCGTTTTTCTCGTTTTCGGTAGAAGGTATTCAAAATCCGTAAATATTGCATTCTGCGAATTCTACTAGTAGCTGTCCTCTGGCGTTTCTAGTACCGATGCCATAATCTCATACTGCCTGGTCTCCAGCCTGCTTCCTCCCTACCTTTGCATTAAAGCCGCCCATCACTATAGTATACTGTGTTTTTACCTTACTCATTGCCGATTCCACGTCTTCATAGAAGCTTTCAACTGAAGCGTCATCATGGCTGGATGTAGGCGTGTAAGCCTGTACTACCTTCATCTTGTATCTTTTATTAAGTTTAATTACGATACCTACCACCCTTTCATTAATGCTATAGTATTCCTCTATGTTGCCAGCTATGTTTCTGTGAATTAGGAACCCCACTCCCAGTTCTCTTCTGTCTGCCAAGCCCCTGTAGCAAAGGACGTGCCCCTTCTGTAGCACCGTATAGACCTCATCTGTCCTCCTAACCTCACTGAGCCCTATTATATCCCATTTAACACCCTCTAGCTCCTCGAATAGTACAGCTAGACTTCCCTCACTAGATAAGGTTCTAGCGTTAAACGTTGCCAAGTTCAGGTTCCAATGGCGGCCTGTCCGGATCCAGAGATTCTTAGCACCCTCTGCTGCGTTGCAGATCTTACCGCCGCCGTGGTCAGTTGCTTCGCAGCGGCTGGGGACTGAGGGCCGTGAGTTATTTGACGTAAGCATGTGGGAGGTGGTGGCCAGATACTGCACCAGGGTAGCCAATCCTTCTCTGGTGAGGGAGTGTGTTCTCGGCGGTGTTTGCCGGTGAGGCCGCACCCCAGGCCTCTAATGCAGTTCCATCAACACGCGGATTTTTTTAATCCGGTTGAGAACTGCGCGGTACCGGGATTTGAACCACGGACCTCTTGCATGCGAGGCGGATGCTCTAACCACTACGCCATCGCCGCCATTGCTGAAATATGTCCTGCTGTTTTTTTTCCGCGAAAAATCAAAAGTGCGCAAAACATGAAATAGACGCACGCTCGCATGCAGTTACTTCAGCACTTCCGAACGTTCTTTAGTTGACACATGGCTACAATCGGTCATTTTTCAGGGTATCACGCTATTTGATGAATTCATATCGAAAGGCGCTGCTGGTATATATATTAGAGTGTGAAGCCCTGTACATTGTGGTGACAAATAAATGCACCAGTGTATCAACTAACGAATGCTTGCAAGTGCTCAAGTAAAAGCTCTACTTGACCACTTGCACTTCAGTGTGCCTCAGTTGATGTTTATAGCCAGGTTGCCGAAATTCTACTGATAGAGTGTCTTGCACCAAATCAAGTGCCGTATGAAATATCGCAAGAAGGCACAATCCGCTTTCTTGACCTTCGTCTGTCTTGATTGATCGAACATACTTGCTGGAGCTATGAACCACGGTCGGAAAAGCCTCTCTTCAAGTACTATTCAGTGCATTCAAAGCTGATGAAACGATGGATTGCCAGGCTGTGTTTTAGGAATTCTCTGAAAAAGTCTTGCCATTCCACTACGGCCGCTACTTTTAGGAGACAAAACAAGCGACTATTCTTCGCAGGCTATCTAGTGTTAGTATAGGTATCGGTAACACAGTGTCTGTTGCATGGTTGGCGCATGCGAAATGGCCGCAGAACAATGGTGAGTCTGGTGCTGGGAAAACTGCTGTCATACAGTACGAACATCGTAATTCACCCCATTTGAAAAAGATACCCCTGAAAAAAAATGTCCACGTAGTGCTCTCTTCTCCAAAAAAAATTAAATTCACATGTATACCCACTAAATTGGCTGCAAGGATAGCCGCCGTGGTAGATCAGTGGTAGAGCATCGAACGCGTTATTCGATGTCGCAGGTGTGGTTCCTGTCCCGGAAAGCTAGCTTTCACTCGCTTGTCTTTCTTCACATTACAATTTGGTCTACTAACTTCTCCTGTACTTTACTTGGCATTATTTTAGTTAGATCTCAATATAATGTGTCAAAACAAGGAAAAACGAGCCCTGAAGAATACACTTTTCCCCATATATATATATATATATATATATATATATATATATATATATATATATATATATATATATACTTACATACTTATACATATATATATATACATATATATATCTAAATATGTATATATATATATATATATATATATATATATATATATATATATTTATATATATAGAACTTTCATATAGGACACCGAGATTTAATGAAGTATATGAAGAAGAGTCTTGTGATGTATATATTGCTTAGATTACACCTTCATAATGACTTCTCAGATAATTGTTTCAGCCTGGCTACGCCCATACGCCCACTGCAAGGCAAAGGCCTTTCTCATGATTGGCCAATCAACCCGGTTTAGGGCTTACCATTGCCACATTATGCCCGCGAACCATTCATTCTCATCAGCCTACCATCCTTTCTGTCTCCCCTTCATGCCTTCTCTGGAAATCTAGTCATTAACCCATAATGACCAGCGTTTATGCTGCTTACATGCTACGTGCACGGCCCATATCGATTTCTTGTTATTGTTTTCAAGTATGATATCTCCCCCCCCCCCCAGTTTGTTCTCTGACCCACTCTACTCTCTTGTTGTCCGGTAAGGTTACACCTGTCAATTTCCTTTTAATCGCTCGCTGTGTCGTCTTCAATTTAAGCTGAACCCTCTTTGCAAGCCTCCAGGTTTCTGCTCCGTAGGTAAGTACTGCCAAGATGACGCTCTTATATAGTTTCCTCTTGAAGATCAGTGGCTGACTACGATTCATAATTTTAGAATGCCTAATGATTGCGATCCACCACAACCTTATTCTTCTAGTTATTTCCTTCTCATGCTTCGGCTCCGCGATTACAACCTATCTTAAGTAGACATACTCAATAACAACTTCCAGCTTCTCTTCACCAATCACAAAGTGCTGTTAGGTTAGGTTACGATGTCGCAGGTAGCCGGCGGACCTAGCCTTGCATAATTTGCAGGTTATTGCTGTGCCCAGTTTCCTATTTGCTAACTGTAGCTAACGTCTTTTGTTTGCTTGTTAACTAAGCACGGGCAGACTTTTAGCATAAAAAGTGTGCATAGCACAACGTAAGCCTGCATCAGACGGTGGCCTCTGTGCTATTTCATATGCAGTATTGTGTCTGTACTCTATCTCGCTGCACCATACCTTAAACATAATTTTCACTTGCTGTTGTTTGCCGAGATTCTTGCACTTCACTTTTGCTTGATGAATTTTTATTTTCAGACCTACTTTTCTGCTTTCCGCGTCTGGTTCAGTAATCGTGACCTGTAAATCATCCCCTGAGTTACTCATCAAGGCAATGCCATCAGCTAATCGAAAGTTTTTAAGATACTCTTTATTAACTCCTATTACTAACTCTTCACAATCTATGGTCTTGAAAACCTCGTGTAAACACGTGGTGAATCGCATTCAAAAGATTGTGTTGCCCTACCTTACACCCTTTTTTGATGGGGGATTTTGTCGCTTTCTTTATGAAGAACAACGGTGGCTACGGAGCCACTGTAGATTTCTTCCAGTATTTTTATGTAGGGCTCTTTGATGCCCTGAATTCACAGCGACTGCATTACTGCTGATGTCTCGACTGGGTCAAACGCCTTCTCGTATTCAATGAAGGCTATGTATAGGAGTTGGCGGTATTCCTCACATTTCTCTATTACCTGATTGGGAGCACAAATATGGTATAATGTGCAGTAGCGTGTACAAAATCCTGCTCGGTACTTTGGTTGATTCAACTCTATCACCCTAATTTTATTAGAATTCCCAGATATCACGAAGTTATTTTTCCTATAAGTTGTAAATTGAATATTTTAAGGTTGAGTGTTTTATTATCTATTCATAAGTGACCGGTTGGAAATCAGTGCTGGTACAGTGTATATACTCACCACATCAGTGTTCGTTTTGTGCTGTTAACTGTCAACAAACTGCAATTCTGCGATATTTCTTGAAAAAAAGAACAAGAGGGCACCAGAAATAAAGTGAGCACACACCTTGCCCTGAGATGCGTCACCTCTTGATCAAAGCAAGCTTTAAACGAGGAAGCATCCCGAAGCCACTCCTCCAAGCGCCGGGCTGCTTCGAAGGCACCCCTGCAAGGGCAAGCGGGGCAGCGCGACATCGTAAGTATATTAGCACACTTGTCAATATGTGCACTGAGGGCAACAAGACCAAGCGAAGATATGGCCTGTGCAGGCCACCCACACGGGGTGACCCTTAGCCATAGTGACATTGCACTTTTACATAACACCGGGCCAATAGTACTCAAGTTTCAGGCAACCTTTGAGCGTAAAAAAAAAACTTTAGAAGGCCTATTAGTTTTGCTCAATATATACACATATCTCATTGATAGGTTTTGCACATCAGCAGGAACTTCTAAAGAGTGCAGCTTTCCTACACATTTGCCACAATTCAGCAATTTCTATGTAGCTCATCGAGTACAATGATGCCAATTTTCATTTCTCTTTATCCTCTTGGCTTGTTCTTTCACTCCAAAACCATAACAACTTGATTAACAAAATTACAGTGGTGTACTCTCACCAAATGTAATTGCTACAAGAGACAGCCATGAAATTTCAAACACTGATTGAAATGACACCTATCCATGTGATATTGAAAACCAAAACGCGTCTGCCTTTTTTTGCAGAAGGCTGCTTTTTTTCTCTGTGCAAATATAGGAAATTAAAAAAGTGAAATTAGCAATGTTAGCTGAAGTGTCACCTTATCACTGCAGATGGCGCACCACAAGAACTTGTGATGTAATGTTTTTTGTTACACCTAGTGGCACTGACATTGCTAGCTGCTATAAATTACCACCCAGAAGTACTCATCAAGTGGACACACTTTTCTGCCTACTGACCCCCATCGTCTTCATTGTGTTTATCATTCACAGCAACGTTAATCATTGTTGAGTTGATATCCATGCAACATGTGGGTAAAAGCAAGGTTTAGAACAATGTGACTTCAAACATTTCATACAATATTAGCTGAGATTTAACGTCGCAAAACCACGATATGATTATGAGAGTTGCCTTAGTGGAGGGCTCTGGAAATTTTAACCATGAGGGTTTCTCTGACATGTACCTAAGTGTAAATACAAGGGAAACATTTTTAACCAGATTGAGGTGAAATGAATGTATGGACATAGAAGACACGGTTCTACTAAGACTCTAATCATTCAAATGTAAGTTTTTAAACATGAAGCATTGATTCTTACATTTCAATATACCACGGAAGGCCAGAGCGATGCTCAAGCAAGCCATTGGCATGTTGAGGACTTCGCGGCCACACCGTGTGGTGCCGCCACCACCGAAACGATGACAGCGCGCCGCCGGCGTAGGTAAACAAACCCGAATGAAGCCTTTTTCTCAACAATGTTATTTGATAGACTTGATAATTGTAAGCATAAAGATTTTTCTCATTCATATTAAGCATTGAGAAGCATGCATAGTGTGAACGCGTAGAAAATTGGAAAGTGACGTAATTTAGAAGGCAGCGCGGACGGAAAACGAACTGTCACACCGTACTGCTCGTGAAAGGCACGCAGATATGTTGATACCAATTACAGAACGTTTACCGAATACTCTCACGAAGGTGTTGCGAAATTTTCAACTACACAAGTGCACAGACAGAAGCAGTATACTTTTGCTTACACCAATGAAGGTTTCGTGGAGTGCGATGAATATATCAGCCAGTGCTGGAGAGGTTCTGTGCTCCGGGCATCTGTGTTAGGGCTATGCGTAGTAGGTGCCTTGTTTGTGCATGAACGCTAATGCATGCGTATTGTTTACTGCTGCACATGCTCAAATATTACTTAAGTCACCTTTATTTCATGTAAACATCAATCGATTGACTTGCAATAAATTGATTTATGGCTGCTAGCTTGTGTGATCAGCGTTGTCATTTTGATCGGCATGAATGCGGCCACAACTTAGTAAAGTAAGTATGAAAGGTGCTTACTAAATTGTAGTAAGTAGTTTACTATGATGTACTATATGAAAACGAGAGAAGTTGAGGAAAAGGGCTGCTGCAGCGAGCGGGGGCACCCATGACGTATAAGCAAACGACGATGGTGTCGTCTGCTATGCGGAATGCCAGCCGCTATATCAAAACGCCTTCGTGTTTTGAAAACTATTTCAATTTATGCACAGCAATAAATTATACCAATAATGTTCTTAGTTGTTACTTGGCCAAAGAAGTCATTTGACAGTGAAATATAATAAAAACCTTCTCAGTCATAAGGAAAATAGCAATATTTCAATCTTTTTACGAGTACCGACAGAATGCAGACGGCGCTACTGTCACTTCTCAATTTCTGTCTCCATTAGCTCTATGTGTAGGTCACAGGCCTGGCTATAGTACGCAGAAAAGACAGCATGTGCAAAGACGACAAGCAGTAGTTTATAAAAAAATAACTGGAACATGCATGCCTGCCCTTACGTTAGTTATGAGAGCATAAAGACAAGTCATCAATTGCGTTCTCATTCAAAGTGAGCAAAAGCACAAACATAGGGAAAGCAAGACTGCACATACTGTGGGTATTGACTAATTGTATCGTATTTCAGCAAGCAATCATCATTTCGCCACCTGTTACAATTTTGACACAACAGTGGCACCCATGTTGATAGCCTCCACGATGATGCAGCAGAAGCGAGTGAATGTAATTGACTAACTAAGTGGTACAAATGTTTTTTATTGTAATGTTGCATATCTACTACTTTGTCATGTCGTTTATACCTTAGACCAAATTGTACGTTTTTTGCCCTTCTAAGTGTAACATTTACTAACAGAAAAAGGGACGCAGAGGTCATCAAAACAAAAAAGCCACTCATTGTAATACTTAATATGTCAAGACGTGATGCCACATGTCACCTTGATAACTAAGTGAGCAGAATAGAATGCAGCCATCAAAAAAGAGGTTGTGTGTTATGGCCTCTTTCTTTTCAATAATGGCTAAGCATGCTGATCAGTGAATCAGAACGTGGCAAGAATATTGTAATGTGTACATTGACAAACTCATTGTCACGCTCCGTCAAGTAGAAATTTGTTTATTTGCAACAAAGATCTTTGGGGGGGGGGGGGCAAGTGTAATGCAGCTGTTTGCTTCTCCTAATTTTACTACCTTCTGACTATTCGGACCCATGAAGATCCTGGTAACAGCATATATAGAGGTTTTTTTAGAATATTGTTCAAGCCAGAGATAAAAACTATTCAGAATAGCACCGTTACATTGTTGCAGCAGTAGAGTAAGTGTAGGCCTGCAGCAATTAACTGTGAAAGGCAATAAGTAAAAAGATCCAGGGCGACCAATGGGGCTTGAGTGCAGATATGAGGCTTTTTTTCTGAAAAAGTGGGACAGATTTTCTTGTGGCTTCGTGCTACGGATGGGTGGTTTTTCTTCTTTCTTTTTGTAAAGGGATTTATGCTAGGGCAGTTTAAATGAACGAAGCAAATAAGCCAAGGAAATGATACCAAAAACTAACCGACTCTTCAATAACGACAAGGCTGCTCACGCTTCGGCAGACTAGAGCAATCAAGGTGATAGCTTTTATATGTACGACACAAGCTGTCGGAGGCAAATTATCACTCAAGTGCCAGTTTGTCTTATGCCTTACTACATACCGCTGCGAAACGCAGCTTGTAGTGCTAGCAGCGATCATGAGAAGGGAAGAACAGACCAGTTTTAAACCAGTGGTAATAAATTTACAATAGTTAAACTCCATATAAAAATTAACAAACATTTCAATACATAGAACGAAAAATTGTTTTCTGTTCTGCACTGCACAATATGCATTACTGAGCTGCCATCCCACCTGAAGCAAAGTCAATTTAAAGTGGAGGATGATAAGAGTAGTTAGGTTTATAGGTACGACCGATGATTGTTGAACTTATAAGTGCTTATGAAAATAAACAAGTTTGAAGGACTAAGTTAACAATAATCTGGATGACCCCTTAGTACAACGCACAATACTAACCGGGAAGCAGTGTATGTGTGAACATCAGCAGCCAGCTACAACAGACAAGCAATGCTTTTTATTATTAGGGTACAGCCTTTCTTCCTTGTTTGAGGCGTTACCAATACCATATAAATAGAACATTGATGGTAACCCTGAAATGTTTCGTTCATTTGAGCCCTATTTTTTGTCATGGGAGCCTTCTTCATGGAGAACTGCTGCAAGGACGACGTCCTGTGCGCACACTGGAAAGACTGCATGCACGGCGTCGCGTAGTAGCGGCATCTGGTGGGCGAGGCTAACGCAGTAATGTTGCGAGAATAGCCCCTGATTCACGCACATGCTTCCGTCTTCAGTATGAAGCAAGCAGCGGGCAAGTGCCGAAGGCGACATTGATTAAGGTGCGAGGTTCGACCGCTTCATCAAGTGGCCTTCGAAAAATGTACAGCGTGGCATGACCTGGTCATAGACGCGGCTAATTCTCAAAACTAAGCCCGTCAATACCATGCTCTTGAAGGTGCGACTTGTGTGTGTACGGTGGCCATTGAGATGCATCCAGTTAGGCGCGAATAGTATAGAAATTCGCACCAAGAATTTCCTCACGTATCCGCTCTTCTTCGAAGCAAAACATGGGTGTGTGCATGATACCTCTGAGCGATTCTACCGAACAGATATCATTGCCTGCACCTCAGCCCTCAGTTTAACAGAGCATGGCAAGTAAGGAAGGAAGAACCTCGAATCTGTGGCACACACCCCCACTAAAGAATCGGTCAAGAACGGGGTAGTTCAAATGATATACTGTAAAGTTGTTAGCACACGTCATTTAAAGTAATGAGACAGATCAAGAGAAAAATACGAGAAATTGACAATTGGAGAGAACGGCTCTACACATGCAGGACTACAACTTTTTTGCTTTCTCTTTTGCAGCTGACTTCGGCATGTTTCCATGCATGCGCCTAGGCTGTGTTAATATAGTTCTGAACGGTGTGAAAACAATTACCTTTAGGGTGGGTTTGAACCCAGCACGCGGCTGCATCAGTAAACTATGCGGCTGCATCATGCAGCTGCATCACGAAACCTTTGTGAAATTCACAAATTCACAAGGACTCGCACTTGCCGACGATGGCCACTTTGTTTATACAAATGTAGGTTTTTACTTTAGTAAAAACAAGTTATGCCTTGAAGGCAAATTGAAAAACAAACGAGAGTTCATTACTCGCATAACTGCATTGTTGCGCTGAGTCTTGCATAAAACCTATCAAGCGTCAGTTTCGCGTTCACTAGGCCACTACAATGTATTAGAGGGTTCAAAAACCACACATCAAAATAAATTTTCAACAATCAATTTTGATGATGGGGGGGGAAACACTTGCAAAGCCTGTTCTCATCATCCTGAAAACGAGGATTTACACTACTGCTGGCGGCTGCTCATTACTCTGAAACATACGCTGGAAATTAACCAGACAAGGGCACAGATGAAGCACCAATATTTAAGTCATCAAATTAGGGCTACCATTGATCGCAGCTAAAAAAGAGTGGAAGAGGCCAATTACCTAGTTTTGTTTAAGGTTTACCAATACCAAGATATATCCTTAAGGTGAAGTATGGAGTTGAAATTGTATTATAATGCAACAAGACACACTGAAAATAACATATTGTTAATTTTGAGATATTTTTTGTAAACTAGAACTGCCTGTGCACTTTTGCAGCATTCTGCCACATGTACAAGGTGAACTTCGATTCAAAATAAAATAAAGAGCGGAAATATTGCAATCAAAAACCACCACGATGCTGTGGCATCTTTTTTGTAAAATTCCATAAAACTGAGTGGAGAAAATGTAGTTTATTGACTGGTTAAATTTGTACATTTCAACCCTTTGAAGTACACCGAGTACAGAACCAGATTTTTGCGGTTCCCTTTGTAATTCCTGCAGAGGTCCTGAAATGAGGAAGTGTGCTGTGAAAATTGTAGAAAACACGCCATGCAAAGATAAATGAAGTGAATATTTATTTAATTCTAAATGACAGCAAAAGCTGTGAACTTTAAGATAAAGGAAGTTTTTCAACTATTTATTTTGAAATTATTGGAGATAAGTGCATTTTATCACCTTGAAGTAGTGTGGTTTTTTCATGAAACATAGAAAGGGGGACTTATCTAGAAAAAAGAAACAAAAAGGAAAAAACCTATGTAGTCGAGGGGCCGAAACAATCTTTTAACTTGGTTTTACCAATTTTGAACGAAAAACTAGCATGAAATTGCTAGAAATATGCCCTTACCAGTGAAACTACTACAGGAATTGGTAGCGGCAAACCACACTAGTATGCCTATCGTCGATCAGCTAAGAACGGCCACAACTTCAAAGCTTTTTCTCCTTCTTTACAGCAACTTCGAAAAAAACTGAAATGATCAAAACATGGAGGTATTGAAAATGCTAAAATAATTTACCTGTGGAAGTCAGAAGAGCCCATGCATCATGACTGCAGTAATTTTTTAGTTTAGGCAAAGATACTCTGCGGTCCAGCAGAGCACTGGGGAGTGCTTTGAGACAAACTTCCAGGTCATGCTGTTCTAAGACGTAGGCACCATCGACCACCCTTGAGCACAGGCTGTCTCTAATTAGGCCAAACAATATAACAGAGAAAAGTGATTAAAAAATCAAAGTTGATGGAAGCAGCGTGCCAGAATAAATGCAAGCTTCAAAAGGCAGAATGCAATATTTCTTACTTTTTTGTGAATTCTCATAGGGACTAAAATGACACAGATCTGCCATAATCTTGATCTCTTTGCTGTTTCAACCTGCTTTGCAGCAGCCGCTTGCTTGGACAGCTTCGGCTCCTGACTAGAGGGAGTTTTATCTTGCTTACTGGGCTGGATATGCTGCCCCCTTAATTGGCAGAGCTTCGAGTTTCACTACCGCTGATCGAGGGTCCCATAAAGCACGTCTGGTTTGCAAACTTTCCAGTGTTACTGCTGCTCGTTTAGGGTCCCGTGGTTACACTAGGCTGACTGTTTTTAAGTAGCTTTGGTGCTCGATCAATATGCAGCCTATCTGTAGAGCCATCAATATGAAGCCTATCTGTTGACCTTGCGAACGAGAAATTTCTGGTGCTTGCACCTCTTCTTTTTAATGACTGTTCAGTGCAACCTCATCCTGCCTTATTGAGGCTGTATTCACTGGCTCTAAGAAACTGAGTCGTGCCACAAACACATCCAGTTAGCAGTCAGCCGTAATGTTTGCAGTAGCTTTCAGTGTCCTCACTGCATATTCGAAATGTTGATTTCTTTTCATTCTTCGAAAGAAAGCGTCTGGCATAGACAGAATGTTCACTTCTGCAGAGCTGGCCACCATGGACTCCAAGTGAATGTACACTGTTCTTCATGGTTCCCTGCAGTAGTTCTTCGTAACTCTACCTGACACAACTTCAGCCATCGCCAGCTGAGAGCTTCTTGCAGACATGATTTAATGTCAAATCTAGCACAAGCTGCAAACATGCGCCAGCAAAGCAGCCTCGTGCTTTTGTATGAGGTGCAGCTGCATGAATGTTTCTAAAGTACGACATCGTGTCACACTTCAGTAGATGTAAAAAATGGCATAGCTGTGTACTGATAACTTTTCATCCTCTCGAGGTTCGTCGCGCAGTTTCACCTGCTCCTTGCATTTGTTGAAGTTTGCTCAACATATATATATATATACATTTATATGTAGATTTCTTGCACGGCAAATGAACAATCGCAGGTCCGAAAGTGACAACTGTCAGGTAGACCTGACTAATAAAAAGATGATTAGTTTTTCAGTCAGCAAACAGTAATGATATAGCTGCAATATATAGAAAAAGTCTGTGAAAATTGTAGGGCAAAGTGAGCAATACTGACAATTTGCTTAAAACAAAAAACACAAAGTAAAACATTCGAGTCATAGAGCAGTCTGCAACAGGATTTTCACACATTTACAAGATGAGTACATTGAGCATGATTTCAAATCAACAGGCAGCATGTTCCACAGTGTTCCGAATGAAAGTCTTGCCGTCATTTGACCATAGTTTACAAATGTTTTAGGTAAAAGTAGATTATGGCTAGCTGAAAACCTCGTGTTGTTAGTGTTTACAAGAGTAACGCCTGATCAACTGGAAATGTATAGTTTGTTATTAACGATCCGAAATAAGATTATTAGAATTTTGCAGGTAAACTTTCTGCAGAGGTAAAATGTTCATGTTGCACAAAAGGGAGGCTGATGGTGTTGAAAATAGGTTGAATGTAATGAGTCTCAAAGCTTGCTATTGTAAGCGTTCAAAATGACTTACTATATGGGAAAAATATTTATTTCCCCATGAGGATAGGCAATAAGACAGGTGTCTCTGAATGAATGCATAATGTAAAGATAGAAGGATTTCGGTGGAAAAGTAAGGTCGTGTTTTGATAATCACATGAATGCCGAAAGACACCTTTTGATTTAAGGCCTGAGCATGCTCACTGAATTTCCAATAATTGTGTAATACTATAACAAGAAATTTTGTTGATGAAACTGCACCAATGAAGTGCGCATCAAGTGTGAGTGCTAATGAAGCGACGTACGGAAAGAACTGCCGAGATTGTAACACCAAGAAATTGGCTTTTAATGGTATACGTAACAGATTCGATTCCCACCATGAAGGAACACTATTTAAGTCGACGCTTCGTGACTGTTGTAGCATGAGTGTATCCTTTTGTGCGGCGAAAATAATAGTGCCATCAGCATAGAGAAGAGCGTTAGTTGGTTTCAAACGATAGGGTGAGTCCATTATAAATAACAAAAACAGGAGAAGTCCCAGGACTGATTCCTGGAGAACGCCAATGCTGCTATTTTTTGAAGATGAGAAACAATCATTTATCTGAACAACCTCTATCCGATCAGTAAAATAGCTTTAATAAGCTGTACAATTGGGCCAGATAAATTGTCACAGTCAAGCTTATAAAATAGGATGTTGTGGTTAATTTTATTAAAGCCTTCACAAAATCAATAGGCACACCTCAAAAAGAAGGCCTTCATTATTATCAATATGACCGTGTCAGTGAAAGGTATTAGTGCAAATTAAGTCGAAAGACCTGGCAGATGCCAAATTGGTCATCAGACAATATGTTGAGCTTGGATAAGTATTTCAATAAACAGTGGTAGATTTGTTTTGCAACAACTTCACTAAAGAAAGGTAAAATGCAAATCGGTCTATACTTGTCACAGATTCATGAACACCTTTTTTGAAGTTCGGCATATTTTTACCTGCTCTAAGGCCTTGAGAAAACACAGCAGCTGAGAAAAGCTTGTTAAATAAATGGGCTAGTATTGGGGAAAGTTCTTTTGATACAAGTTTACTTTTAGAACAATTTTGATCAAGCCCTAAGCCAGTATTCATTAATAATAAGATAACATCGTTAACTTAATCTAGTACCAAGGGTTATAAAAAAAAGATTGAGTGCGTGGAAGACTTGGCAGTGAGAGGTCTGACTAAGTGGCTTTATTAGTATCCACAGGGACGCTGAAAGGAGAGCTGAGAACCACTGCGATAGAATCGAAATCGGTGTATCTGTTTTCGTTGACAGCTATAGCAGTCGGGTGCGATTTGGGCTCATTGTTGTTAAGAAACATTTAATGATTTGCCACCTCTTTCTTTTGTTGCCACTATTATTTGTAATTTCACATCTATAGTACTCCTGTTTAGCATGTTTTAGATCAGCTCCAAGAATATTGCAACAAGTTTCAAGCCGACATTTCAATAAACGATTGGACAGTTTTGCATTGACTTTCTTAAGAAAATTGTCCTTCCTTATATAACGCATTAGTGCCTTAGTGATCCAAGAATTTTGAGGCGCATAGAATGTTTATTTATTCAAGGTTTCATAACAAGGCCAACTGATACATTTTCTTACCTTAGATTAAAAACATTTTATGCAGTTTCGGCGTTAATTTTGTCATATAATTCTCTCTATTTGGTCTTCCAAATGGTGTTTCAAACTTTTTGTATTAGAAGTAGTGCGCATGCTATTTCCACTGCGGTGAAACTCTTTTGAACTGAAATGCACAAATACCGCATAATGATCCGTGATAGCATTATCCAATACTCCTCCTATAATATCGTCGGTAGACAGACTGACCCAAATTGTTGTCGATCAGTGTATATGAATCCTCTAGTTTAAATCTTTATTACTAAAAAAAAGCCGCTACGAAGAAAAGAACGTACGCATTCAGAGCAGGAGTGGCCCTGTTGATCAGTAATACTAATGTTTATGTCACCACATATACACACGTTCTTGTTCCCTTCATTTAGCGTGTTTATTATTAGTTCAAGCTCTGCGCAAAACTCTGCATATGATGTAGAGGGGTATCTGTGAAGCGTTATAATGATGGTGGTATGGGTAATCATCGACAAACAATGACGGCCAGTGTTAATACAAGCGGGTTCGCAAAATGGTTTGCTTAAGAACAGGCTGAGTCGCGGCCGAAAAGGTACAAAAAATTCAAGAAGAATAGCAGAACTCCCACCAGAACTACGCTCATGATGATAATATTCTGATGTGTAGCCATGGATTCCATACAGGGCGCCATTGTGAAGTCAACTATGTTTCTGATACGCGTGTGAGTGAAAACGCATCACCGATGACCAAAAAGTAAGCAAAAAGGTCATTGTATTGTTTATGAAGGCTCCAGTTGGTAAAATGAATCAAGGATAAGGCAGACGTATTGTCTGTGAGAAGTGCTTTAATGTGTTTGAGTGAAAACATGTACCAGTTTATTTGGAACTACGGTAGTATAGAGAGCCGTACGATCACAAGTTCTTTAACTGACAAGATCACTCATGTCAGACATGCAGTGTACATGACTATCTTCCAATTTTCTGGCCTTGATATTGGAGTTATCTGTCCAGAGAATTTTTCATTCCTTAGCTCTTTTCAGCTCCAGGGCTTGTGCAAGAAGTCACTTATTTTTTGGCGTCACGTGGTCATTGACGTATGTAGGTGGTACTGAATTTCCAGAAAGGCCCAATGGCTCTTGTGTTCAGTCTTGACTTTCTTGATTTTGCCGCGAAGTCGGTTTTGAACAGAACCATGCCATATTATGCGCACCCTGCCTTCCCGGTACACCGTGCACTCTATCTATATCGCTCAGGTATATTGCACAGCCAACTTTCTCGCCAATGACCTGCACAACAGCAAGACAGCTCTCACCATTTGTCTTTCGAATACCTTTTATTTCGAATACCTTTTATTTCGGCCGAGCAGAGCTACCCGAACTATTCCATCGTCGCAAACTTGCACGCCTATCACTTTTCCATAAACTTTATCACCACGTGTCACTTCACAGCGATTTCTTCGAGCCACCTGCCGTTATTTTTCCTCGCCGCGATCACCCCTACAAAGTTAAACGCTTAAACTGTAAGTCATCTGCTTTTTCCAAGTCATTCATTCCGCGTACCATAATCGATTGGAATAAACTACCATCACACATTTCCTTAGAAAAAAACGCCACGAAATTTCAAGAACTAATTCAAAATACTGATATCATCTAACTTTTGCTCTTTTACTTGTTTTTCCCTCTTTTCTATACCGTGCAGAGCACACGTGTAGTATTTTTACCTTGTTTCAGCTTATTTGAGGTGTGATGAGTGAGTGTATATTTTTTATTCGTTTTTGAGTGTACGTTTTTTTTTTTCAAGTGTATTGATTATTTTTTCTTGCATTTTCATAGGTTGTTCACTGGGTACTCATCTGTATTCCAATGATTTGTTGCCTATTCTTTTCTCTATTTTTTGCTGTCTTTACCAATTACTAGTTATAACATATATCTCAACCTTAGTCTGTATTTAATTTGAATTTTTTTACTTTTTTCTCGTTTTTGACGTTTATTGTTTATAATTTTGCTCATGTAACCCCCCTATGTAATACCCTCTCACGAGGGCCTTTAGGGGTATTATGAATAAATAAATAAATAAATAAATAAATAAATAAATAAATTGTTCACCCACGAATATTCCCAAACCTCAGACATCCGCTTCGAGAGCAGCCTGCAGTCATCTTTCAGTCATTTGTTTTCATCCCTCAAATCCTTGTTTTCTTTTCCTAGAGCTTCATTTCTGGTTTTGACTGATTTATAAAGTTCATTCAACGCCTCAAGACTGTGTCGCATGTCTGAGACTTTAGAACAGAGAGCATCTATCTCCCTTGCCAATTCAGCATCTGTAGGCATAGTGACAAGATGCAATCATATCACGAAATGGGAGCAGCGGTAGTGGATACAATAGGGCACAAAAAGAGAAAGAATTAAGAAAGCACCAACCTGTACGGAGTTTAAGGCGATATTTAGAAGCAGTCACGCTGCCACAACCACTGCTGCCAAGCGATCGGCGACGTCCAGGGGCAGGTTCTTATGTTGGCTCTCTTCCCCGGTTGGTGGTGGAAGGGCAGAATACGCAGGCGCAGAAGTGTAGTTCAAGCCAGCAAACCAAGTCAGCCACGAGAACAAAGAAGCCAAAGCTGGCATATGTAATACTTGAATACATGCAAATAACATAGCATGATCAGCTGGAGGACACAGAGTAAACAGATCTGCACAGAGTTCAGGTCGATAATTAGAAGCAGTCAGGCTGTCACAACCCTGCTGCCAAATAATCCGCAGCTTTCGAATTGTTCAAGAGCTTTCACGCATATGGCGTGAGGACTTGGAGACACTGGTCCTGCACACCTTCTTGGCCTTTGTAGCTATAAATGTAGCATGCCTTTAGAAGGATGGTTTTGTGGTGTGCTTCTTGATACAAAATTGCGGTTAGCTTTAGGAGGCCACGAAGAGCTTTATGAAGTTTTGAAGACGGCGAGAGCACTTTTTTGCGTTGTGAGATGCGACACGGCTGTTAATATTGTGTCCTCTGGTGAAAACGTGGTCACAAAGGTGCCGTACTCGCATCTCAGTGATGTTTGCCCTGTTTTTTCAAAATCAGTGGTGGCTTCACAACTTGCATATTTTTCAGATTTCGAATTCAGGTTTCGTATCATCATATTTCTGTGATATGGGAGCACGCATCATTTTACTAAAGCAGCTTAATAAACAATTGCGTTCATCGGGTGACTTTTTGAGCTGTGCAGCTGCAGTTTGAAAGGCTTTCTTTGCAGGAAACTTACACAGTTGCACCACTGTGTGAGTTTCACACAGTTGCACCACCTGGAAAGAATGCTTTCATGGCATTCACTTCAGTGAAATATTTCTCAATAACCACAACTTTTGTATTCGTTACTGCAGGGTTTTCTCGCACAAATATTTATAAAAGAAAAATGCATAGGCGACCACATCACTCAAACCGGATCCACCTTGTACGACCAATAGAAAAAGCGGCATGCGCAGCTTGCTGGTCCAGTATGTTGCATCGAGCAGGACAACTTTCGGGAAGCACTTAAATGCCTGCAGCAGGGGCGGAGTTTAAAAAAAAGAAGGATATGTAGCTCCTTGTTCTCATCTGTATTGGGAAGTACATTTCCACTATACTTTGATTTCAAGTTCTTCAGCTCCTTCATCAACTGGACCACCTCATCCTGGCCTCGCCATGCACACTTCAGGTTGTGTATATCCTTGTCCATAACTGCTTTGCCTGCACGGACATAAATTGAGATGAGGCAAGAAAGAATATTGTCGCACAGAAAAAGATAAATTTTCTTACCAATTTCCTGTCGCAGCTTCTCCAAGATGATGTTAGGTTGAACATTCAGCTCTCTTAGGGGTCTACCAAAGTAGGCCTCTTCCTCGTTCAGCTGGCAACACTCTGAGAACGCCTTGTAGCTTGCCGGGCTGACCTCGTGGTTGTGCTCTAAATTGGCAACCATGATCCCTAGTTGGCTGGGCTGGAACACGGCTACGATAATTTTGGCCGGGCAGCCATTCTTCATAGTGCTAGGAGAATAGAAGTCTTTGCGTTTCAGTGTTCCCACCCTGAGCGCGGGGCTAAGGTGAGAGTTGAAATGGTAGAGTGGCGGACGAATTCCACATCCTGTCTTTCTCACTGCACCACCATACTTGCAAGCATATGGTATGTTAGCAAGCTTTAACATTGAGTCGAGCTTAGTTAGACAGACAGGAAGTCGAGAATTCACAACGTCCGCAGTCTTGCTTGCCTTGGTGAAGAAAAGACTGTTTCTAGTAACTTGAAATTACCTGAATGCTTGGTGAAACTCGACGAAGCAGTCGAATCTCTATCCTCCATCCATGTTTTATTTTGGACTTGCACCCTGCTCGCTCCTTGACGAAGACATAACGGAGGACTACAGCGGACTACACAGACACTCGCCTGAGAAACGTGCATGAGCTTGAATGAGGAGCGATTGCCCCAACATTACCGCGTGAGTGCCCTGTGCTAGCTAGCATAGTCGCATCGCCACCCACTAGGTGACGCTACTACGCCGTGTCGTTCGTGTTGCTTTTTCCTATTGGCGCGCACGACGTCGTGCGCGCAGCGTCACTGATCGTGTGTCCGGCGTGTCAAACTGAAATCCGCAGCGTTTGTGACGAACGCGCGCTACAGCGACAGATGGGCGTCTGCGATACGTGGCGGAAAATTGCTCGGCGCGCTTCGGCAATCGACGATGAGCGTTATTTGTCTCAAACTTCACGGCAAAGAACAAAATATAGGCTTAACTTACCTATGGAGTTTTCTGGATAACTCCGAGCTCTCATACATCGGTTCCGTGTATGTCTTGGCACCCTTCATTATATCACGGGCTCATTTCCGTAGGTTTTCGCACCCAGCTACACACTGCTATGCCAAAGTACAACCTTGTGCCGTTATCAGGTGTGGCGGCGAGAGTAAAGCTGTCACGTCCGACGCACAACGGTTGGGCCCGTGTGCACGCGGGCCCTGTTTGGCTCGAAGACGAACCTTGCTTGCTCGCTTGTGCCTATATGCCTTGGCCCGTACCCACTGTGGGAGATGGACCATCCAACTGGTGGGTACGGTAATGGGAGAAAATGAGTTTCAGAATTTTGATCAAAATAAAAGATTATTCAGTCATCTAGGAAATATAGCACTGGATAATCATAAGGTCACTAATCAATAAAGTAGGTAAATAAATAAAAATGTAAAAGGACTAAATGCATGGTAGTTACAAAAAACTAGAATTTCAATAATAAAAAAAGGAGAAATTAACAACCACACCTTCTTGTGTGTCTGAGAAATTCACAAACTACTACGCTAACGCTCCTGTTGCTGTGACCCAGAGAAGAAGCCCCCCCAAAAGAAAAGATAATTTCAAAACTCAGGGTAATGTGCAATTATCAGTATACGGTTTCTAAATGTTTCTTCCAGCGGCTCGAGAAACGTCGGCAAATAAGTAAAAACTTATCGATGTTTTCTGGCTCTTGACAGTAAAAGCAAAGGGGAGATGGCACCTTACCAGACCTGTGATAATAGAAATGGAGATGCGGAATGCGGCATCAAAATTTTGTGCCGCACACTTTCAAATATGTTGAAGGCACTATTCATTATTGCAAACAAAAGAAACAAGACCATATTCTTGAGCTGGCATCTAATTTTAATGGGGTCCTGAAGTAAGGAATACTTACGCAATTGATATTCAGTGGCAAAACAGGTATTTGGTACAATGGACGTTACAGGACAATCTAGGGACCACCGCGCGAAAATGTCAGCTATTTCATTTACATATATGCCTCTGTGATCTGGCATCCACACCAACCGCACTGTACTAAATTGTTTTGGAATAAAAAAAACAAAAGCATTCCAAGGGTAATACTCGATTGAAGAAACTGAGGCTATAGATCTACATACGGACGCTGAATCAGTAACAATATCAACTGCCGAATCATTGATAAAAAAGTTTTGTAAGGACCAAAATAGTTTGTAAAAGCTCTTCCTCAATTATAAAATTGGAATTCGGTAGACGTACTGAGTATTCATTTATTTTTATTTATTCATTTATTTATTTATTTATTTATTTAACAATACTGCCAAACTCATCAGAGATAGTAGCAGGAAAGGCAAATGAAAACGAATATTTGTTAACAGAACTTTATAATGACAGAAAACACAAGAAAAAGCCGGAATTACAAAATGACATGCAAATCATAGGTTACACATTGCCATTAAAGAACACACAATCAAACAATTTTAGTATTAGCGAAATCATGAACTAGGTTATTGTTAAAAACGACCATGAAAAGATAGTGCATACATTTGTAATATGGGATAGGAACAACGAGTATGTATTTTTATTGAACAACTTATTCAAAGAATTTTAACAACAATGAACCAATCAAAAAACATGTCATATGAATCATAACGATGATGAAAAACAAAATTTTGTATTAGCAATATGACACTGACTCATCATTTATTGGGTTTATTGATGATGTGATGTCGTTAGTGCGATTTGCGAGGTAAGCTATTCGCTTTCAATCGCATCAACAAGGCAAAGTCTGTGAGAAACTGCCTACCCCCGCTTTCTCTTCACACATGGATGCGTCCATAGCAATAGCAATGACAATTGCCAATAGAAGTGAGTAGTCTTCAAATAAGCTTTTTAGATATCTGTTAGGTGGCAGTTGGGCTTTATAAGGAAATATATCATGAAATTCAATTTTGCTTTTTACCAATAGGTCATTAACAACAATGCTGCGTATTTTAACGTTTAAAGGTCCTAGCTGCTCTTTAACAAACAAAATTCGAGGTCTGTGTAATCTATACCAAGGCTCACTAAAAATTTTCTTGGTTAGGAAATGAATACAAACTGTGAACGTCAAAGTAAAAAGCGCAAGTTTTTAAATATGATTTAATGATAACCATGCGGAATCTACAAGCTAGGGTGGGGATTCGGGCTGCGCTTGGATGCCGGCTGCGTTTGGCACTGCTCGGAGTCCCTCAGCTAGCCACCCTAGTCCTAGCTGGGGTGCAGGTGGTGCCGTTCTGTTCATGTCGTTTGTACAGGAGTGCACTGGGGTGGTTCCGACCACTGCGATCAGTGGTTTTGACCAGCGACAGCTTAAAGGTAGTTCCGAGCACAGAGTTTCCTAATTTAGGAAACTATATGGTTCTGAGTCAGCGGCTTCGTCGTCGTCAGCGCATGCCTTAGGTCTCTATATAAAACAAGTTTTTTTCATGTATACGTGACGACCACTTTCTGTGGCAGCACAGCCAAGGCTACGGAGCCCAAGCCCACCCTTTTAAAGCGAAAGCTGTTATGAGATCAAAACTCGGGTTTCGCGCAGCGCCGTGGTCTATCGCTGCCACCGCTGCTGCCGTCGATGGTGTCTGAAACCACATCGTGCGAAATTTCAAAAAAAAAAACCTAGTGTCATGACACAGTGAGACCGAAACCCAGGTCCGCGGAGTGCTAGCCCAGTATTCTACCACAAAACTACACCGGTGCTTGGTACTTATTGGCAAACTTACCTTATGCAGGCTTGATGTCGGGAAAGCAATCGCCTTTTTACGACTCATAGAGTGTTTTAAAACAGCGAAAGAACAAGCAGTGGTCGCACAATGCGAATAGCCTCACGAGTTGGTCGTCCAATGCTTTAACCGATTACAAATGTCTGTTTTTGTTCAGCTATTAACTCATTTCTGGAATAATTCGTCATCGTCGCCAGCAACTGCATGAACAATTGGCACAAAAGTATTCGAAATAGTTTAGCGGATATTACGTTTTGCGGAAGAATGACGAAAAATAGCATAGCGATTGCCGGCCTACTGTCTAAAGTTTTTACTATTAATACCGTAGTGGACATCAAGCAAGTGTGCTTGAAGCAGTTACCCAATGAGTGTTTGCAAACGGCTGCGAAAGGCCCCTCTTCAAGCTTTCGCTGTGACTGTGCTGCGCCTTCCGCGCAGGCCTGGCGTTTTTTTTTTTGCTACACTTCTGAATGTAGTTCAGAAACGCTAACTTTTGCGTACTGCATAGCACAATGAAAAATATATAAAAAATAAAATATGTAAATACTAAGACAAAGGTTGTTCGCATTATAATTAGGAAGGACCACCCATGTAGTTTTTTTTTCTTTGCTGTTTCTACTTTTCCGGTTTTCTGGTGCCGATTCTCCTTCTCTTTACTTCGGTAAACAACGATGGCGTCGCTTGGTTGCAACAAGTTCATATCGAAGCTTGCGAGTGAGCATGAGTGCGTGTTCATTAGGTGATCTGTATTCATCGACCAGGGGGAAACGAAGACAGCGGTGCGTCGTGAAATATTTTGTTTCCCGCCCATGCAATCACCAATAATTTGTGTGCGAGTGATATCATCAGCAAAAGGTGGACTCTAATCGCTACAATGTAAGCAAAAATTAGCCGACATGGGAGTTTCTCTCCCGTATGAGCCCCCGAAACTCCCCTGTCCCATATAATTACTTCCTGGTACGGAGTGAACTTGGCACATGTCATCGTAAAACGCCCCCTGCTTAATGACTGAGTTTATGAACGACACGACCTTGTTGACTACCCACGGAGTTTCATGTCGCGTGGTTACAAAGTTCCTATGGGAGTTTTAAAACCTCGTTTTGGTTGTGGCGTGCGTGCGTGTGGGTGTTTGTGTGTATGTGCGGGAATCTATTTGCACGTCAGCGTGAAACATGAACAGGAGCGAAATATGGGCAAGTTGGTAATAGTTAATTTTGTGATAACTCACAGCGCAAAAAGGACGAAGATCGAGACGAAGGATAAGACAACACGAGCGCTGTGTGGCTGACCGTGTGAGTGTCTGTCGACATGCAACAAAGTTATCAGTGTAGCGAAGATTTGCAACGACCGATATATGTTTAGTGTGAAAATTTCAAGGTTTTACGCTCCGTTGAACCACGCTGCACATCAGTCCGATTCCTCAACAAAGCGCCGTGAATGCCTTGCTTTAATGGGTCAAGTTACAAAAAAATTCAAATATTTTAATGGTAAGAAAAGTAAACTGTTACGATCGTCAGCGATTGTTCCTGGAGTTTCACCATATAAAACTTCAAAGCAGTCCGAAGTTGGTTTCGCTCAACCACGGCGGGCTGGCCGACAACAGGTGTGAGAGTTGCGCCGGCGACGAGCTCGCTCCGACTCCGCCAATGGTGGCTTCTCAAAGTGTCAGCGGTATTTCACCGGCTGCCACATATGAGCGGTAAGAATGCCTCACTGTGCCATCAGTATCAAGCCAGCATCGTATCGAGCTCACACTACGCGCCAGTCGCCGTGACCAGCTCTACAAGCTAGCACCGACCACCGGTGAAGCAAAAAAAAAATGTGTTTCAGAAAAAATAAAGGCAGATGGAATGAATAACCATATCCTGCCCCTTGCGACCACAGCTGTCAAATGACCAACGCGAACGCGAGTGCCCAACGAGAGGGAGACACACAGAAACGGCACATGGTGTGCATGCACTTGCAATTCATGCGTGCAGGAACCGCGACTGCGAACCATCTCGTTCGTTTAAGTCCATCGCTTCGTAGCTTAAACTTTATGAATAGCGCACACCTATTTCTGTGCATGGGAAAAATAACGAGACAAAAACTGTACCGCAGCAAGCAATTTGTGATCACCAGCAGTCAATAATTGTATAATAGTGCCGTTCTCCTGAGTGAGGCCTAGTCGTCGAATGCGGTAGCGGCAGTGTATCTCGGTTCATCGCTGGAACTGCTGCATGTGCGTCGTTGAAGTGTTAATGCCAGGCAGCTCGGCTTTGTGTACAATTCAGTGGACTGTACGGATTGACACAAGCACTGCTAATGCAATTTCAGCCCGTACGACAGAGTATCAACTGATAAATAACGTTCGACATAGCAAAAATGTATTGAATATTACGAGCATTCAGTATAAATGGCATGTGTGTTGAAGTGCTTACATTAGGCAACTGCAATATTATACCTACGCCGTGCACGTGTATTGCCTAGTTGTTAGTAAAACAAGGCTCTCTCCAGAGCTACATGGGAGGTCGGAATACGGTTCCTACCTATATATACCCGGCAACTGAAGCGTGGGTGTGCAAAGCGAGCGGCAAGCTGTGGTGAGTATGATTGTTGTAATATTACGTTAACGTTGTGAGTAAATTTCTGCTCTGTGATCAATTATGTGTGCTTCGAAGTTAATGGAATTAAAGTTACGCTTGCAAGTGCTACGTAATTTTTTCTCAGAGGTTGTCAGAATTCACTCCCATACAGACCTGAAAAAAGTTCCGGTTGAATTCAAATGGAAGCTTCCCTAAATCCATTCAAAAAAACCCTTCTGTTGGGGAGTAAATTTTTACTCCCTCCGGATGGTGTTCATAAAAACCCCACCCGGGCATGCGCTAGAGGACTAGTCATTTATTTCCATCTCGGCCTATTTTTGTTTTACATTGTATAGCCGCCTTGAAAGTGTCACCGGCGTCTTCCAGTCCTCAACCACACTAGCTGCCTCGAGGAAAAAGTGCGACTGAGAACTTTATGTAACACCATTGAGCCTTTTTCTGAATAGCGTTGCATACGTGGTCATTGTTTCGGCTGCCAAATATTCGGTAGTTTTAGAATAGCGCACTGAGAGCCCTTGCGGTGCGGTCGCTGCCAGTGCGCATGCGTCGTAACGCGAGTCGGCGTTCACGTTCATGGACCGAATGCAAAAATCCGAAATTAAGTGCGGTGATCGCGGCCCACATGTGGCCCGCAAGCACTGGTTTCGAGACTATATAAGGTGTCACTGCGATAGTGCGCTGCGGTTTGCAGCAGGGCAGACGCTATTTTAAAGCTTATAAGGCGCCTGCTGCGTCCGCAACGCCCACATTGCTTGCAAAAGGTATTCTAAAACTCCATATGGTTGATACGATAACGCTGGGCATCGCATACCATAACACTGCGCCCGTCAGCGTCTACTGAGGGAGTCGTTCCTTGCACTTTGCCTGGGTAACAGACGCGTTCATGTGTACTATCCTGTTGACTGCAAAACCAGCGTTCTCGGCAGAGTAAAGGTTTCGCTTCACCCACTTGGATTTACGAAACCACACGCCCGCTCTTGACCGATGATGATGGTGATGATGATGACGACGATCCTTTTTTTTTTACTTTGGCGCACACCCACAAAGGGGGATCAGCGAAAACCTGGGAGGCAGGATCTTTAAGTAAAATGATTATGGTTTTACAAACGAAAAGTAATTATGGACTGAAAAAAAGTTATAGAAAAGAAAGCCAAAATTCGAAAAAGTAGTATATCTGAGCAGGGATCGTTGAATGCTATCAGATGCGATCGGAGCCAGAAGTGAAGGTGGGTCTAAAACGAAAAGGATATATATATATATATATATATATATATATATATATATATATATATATATATATATATATATATATATATATATATATATATATATATAAATAAGGGAAAGAAGTGTATACCTAAGGGCTCATTTTTCCGTGTTTTAACACAATATTAATGAGATCTAACAGACAGTAATGCCAAGGAATGTACAGGGGAAGTTATTAGAACCAATGGAATTTAAATAAGAAGAAAGAAGAAAGAAAAGTGGATGAAAAAATAACCAGCCGTGAGCAGGAATCGAACCTACGACCTTCGAATAGCATCGAACGCGTTATTCAAAGGTCGTAGGTTCGATTCCTGCTCACGGCTGGTTATTTTTTCATCCACTTTTTTTTCTTCTTTCTTCTTATTTACATTCCATTGGTTCTAATAACTTCCCGTGTACATTCCTTGGCATTACTGTCTGTTAGATCTCATTATATATATATATATATATATATATATATATATATATATATATATATATATATATATATACATATAAAGCTGTCGTGGTAGCTCAGTGGTAGAGCATAGAACGCGTCATTCGAAGGTCACAAGTTCGGATCCTGCCCACGGCAAGTTATCTTTTCACCCACTCTTCTTCATATTTACATTACCATTTGGTCTAATATCTTCCCCTATACTTTCCTTGGCATTATTGTCTGTTAGATCTCAATAATATTGTGTAAAAACATAAAAACGAGCCGTTAAGTACACACTTCTTTCCTTCACATATATATATATATATATATATATATATATATATATATATATATATATATATATATATATACAACTGAAGGGAAAGCACGACAGGTCCGGGTAATTTCTACATTGAGTGAACTAGCAGATAAGAATATTTGAAAATTGCCTTTACTAACGTTTTGGCCGTGGCACGGCCTTTGTCAGAGTAAGTATGACAAAGGCATTGCTACGGCCGAAACGGTATTAAAGGCAATTTCCTTTTCAAAGGTGCTATCTGCAAGCTCACCTAATTATATATGAATATATATATATATATATATATATATATATATATATATATATATATATATATATATATAGTCAAGTAGATTCTCCGTGAGCGGTTACAATGTGGTTTATTTCGACAATTCGGCCTAGAGTCTGGCCTTCATCAGGCTTGAAGGCCAGACTCTAGGACGAAATGTCAAAATAAACCACGCGCTTACCGCTCACGGAGGATCTACTTGTTATATGCAACGCTACGGCCACTCAACCATCATGCCTGCCTATATATATATATATATATATATATATATATATATATATATATATATATATATATATATATATATATATATATAGCAATTTAACGTGGTGATTGCTCTGTTTCAATTATGTAGTCAAATTCCGCAGAGCAGACGTCCCTGTGGCTATTAACAAATTGAATGCTGCCAAAGGAAAAAATTACCCCCAAATTTATTTCTAATCCGAATTTTTTCAAGTGGAGCTACCAGGTATCTTTTCCGCTGATAAAAATATGGGCGACAGAAAAAAAAGAAATGATCTATCGTTTCCATTTCTTCGCAAACCTGACATAAGAATGACGCCTTTAGACCAACTTTATGCAAATTTAGTTGCGGAACTTTACAACGCGATCTTGTATAAGTAACTTCCAAATGCCGTGTTGAGCACCACTGTCTTTTCCAGCAGCATCTTATATGTGCGAAATCTTGAAATTTATCAAATGAGTAGCAGTTGAATTCATGGAAACAAAGGTTTTTAAACCTTATTGCTGTCGCGTAAGCCGTAACAGGCAAAATCGGGATAAGGGGACCGCTAAAAGATGCTGTGGCTAGTGCATCCGCCATCTCGTTGAGATATATGCCACGATGGCCGGGCACCCATAAGAGCTGCAATTTTTGCAAGTTTGTCGGTATGAGTTGTCCAAACATGTGCATAAGTGTTAAGTTGGCTCCTGAAGACAGAGAAGCCCATACTGAAAAATATTCTGTAATCACGACTGCTTCAGATTCACTCAATGGAAGTTTCTGTAGTGCCAGTACAATAGCAAGCCCGCAGGGGCACCTGCGTAAGTAGGCGTTTAGTGTGTAGCGACAACACGGACTCGAGCTAACGGTGGGTTTCGAGCTCTCCCACGCCCAGCCGTGCGTGGCTGAGCCGTGTCTGGGGAAAAGGGGATCCTGGGGGTTGTGCCAACGCCGGGTGATTGGACCTTTAAGGCCCCCCGGCAATGGCAACACACCCCTTTGGCCCCAACTTCCCGTAGACAGCACCCCTGGGCTGACCCACCAAGGGGAATTCGGCAGTCGCCTATTCCTATCTCCGTCTCCCTACATCTTCGTCTTTATCTCTCACTTTTCATCTGTTCTATCTTCTACCTTCTTCCGTTTACTTCCGAACTTTCTGGCGGCTAGGGTTAACCCTATGCAAAGAGCCTACGTTGGTCTAGGTGCATTGGGTCATAGTAGCGTTGTACGGCTGGCGCCTGCAGGTTTTAGCATCCGCAAACATGTAGCGTCCCCTCATTGGGCTTCGTGGTGGGTGGCCGCTAACGCTTCTGAAGAAAATAAAACACTCATGCATAGAGATTTTCCTCTGTTAAATGATCGTACCACCTTAAAGCGCGTATGTACGGAAGACTTGGGTTTTTTCAACCGTTAAAAAGAAAACTTCGCGCATTTTCATGTAATACATAGTGAGCAAAGTGGCAAGCAAGCCAGAACTGCATCCCCCTTAGTAGTAGCCAGGTGTCTTACAGAAACTCTTGGGGCCGCGTACAAAGTTACCAAGATTGCCAGCGAAGACCTCCTCCTCGAAATTTGAGAAAAAGAATACTTTGAGAAGCTACAAAATCATTCAACTTTTGGTGACACTCCAATCAATGTAACACCGCATAGATCAATTAACACAACCCGTGGAGTAGTATCTGATGCTGATTTGCTTGACCTGACCAAAGAGGAACTTCTGGAGGGGTGGAAGAGTCAGAATGCGACTAATTTACAAAGGATCATCATCAGAAGACACAACAAGGTAACACCAACAAAACACCTAATACTCATGTTCGCTTCCGGTAATCTGCCAGAAAGTATTCAAGCAGGGTACACGAAGACCTCTCTCAGACCAAACCCTCGTCGCTGCTTCCAATGCCTGAGGTATGGCCATGGCTCTAAAACCTATCGTGGTCGCCAGACTTGTGCTCAATGTGGAGTACTAGGCCACGTGTCTGAGAACTGCAAACAACCGCCACACTAGGTTAACTGTGAAGGAAACCATGCCGTATATTCACACTCCTGCGGATACTGGAGGAAAAAAAGAGATAATTGCGTTGAAGGTGAATGAGAACGTTCCAATTAAGGAAGCACGGTGAAGAGTCTCACCATTCTATGAACCTACATATGCTGATGTGGCGCGTCAGGGGGCACCACCGCACCATCCCTTGCCACTCCTTCGGCCCGCGCATACCGAACCGGCGGTTGTGGCACCTGCCCCCAAGGCGGCTGTAGTCCAGGCTACACCGTCTACTCCCGTACAGAGACCGGAGACTCCATAGTCCTCAGGTCTCAAGGCCTCACCTCACCAAGTGAGGCCCGAAATTCGAACTAACAGCTCGCACGTGCGGGCATCCAGTGCCTCTGAGGAAGCCATGGATACGTCGGTACCCTTGGTGCCGAAAGAGCGGCGTGGCTCCTTGGAGCGAGTCAAGAAACAAACAAGCAGATAACAGAGCCTGGTGACGGCCCTGTTACGTGAACTCAAACTCCATGTCTAAGCAGCCACTAGCTTTTCGTACACACAGCACTGTTTTACATTCACCATGAACACTCAAATTATACAATGGAACGTCAGGGGCCTTCTCAGAAATCTTGACGACATACAAGAACATTTACACGAACACTCACCAAAAGTGCTGTGTGTACAAGAAACACACTTTAATTCAAAACAGTCCAACTTTATTTGTAAATACGTTATTTTCCGAAAGGACCGTGATGATGCCATGACATCATCTGGAGGTGTTGCCATTATAGTGAATCAAGGGATTGCATGCACACACAACTCCAAACATCTCTTGAGGCAGTGGCTGTTCGAGCGGTTCTTTTTGATAAACTGATCACAGTTTGCACTATTTACATTCTTTCCAGGTATCAGCTACAAAAACGTTATTTACACTCTTTAATTGATGAGCTTTCGGAGCCTTATGTTTTCTCCGGAGACTTTAATGCGCATAACAAGCCATCGAGTGACTCTCGTTGCGACGTGCGGGGTCGACTAATTGAACATTTTTTTTGTCTCGTCGAGCGCGTGGCTCCTAAATCGAAAAAACCAACCTATTATAATCTCGCTAATAACAACTACTCCTCCATAGACCTAAACATAGTATCTCCATATCTTGTGCCTCTACTCCAGTGGAAAGTCACCACTAATACCTGCGGAAGTGATGACTTTCCCGTACACTCCAAGTCAGATGCCGGATAACGAAAGGCACATAGGTGGCGCGCTCTTGCGTACTGACTAAAATCCTGTGTACAGGGAGCCCAGCAATAAAAAAAGAGCCGTGACATACGCGCGGCACAAAATTCACGCATACAGACGGTAAGAGCAGGCGCAAGAAAGAAAAAAAGGAGGAGAGCCGCCGTTTTCATCGCGCCAGCCTGGCATTAGGAGCCGGCATCAACTTATCCAGAACCGTTCTGCCACAAGCATGATCGCGGAAAAAAAAAACGAAAGAAACGCCTCCCCCCCCCTCCCATGCCAGCTGGGCGCCCGTTGCCGGTGTGACGTTCATCGTCGCCTACATGCCGTGGCATTTAAGCGTCGCCGTTTCGTCCCGCTATGTTGTCATGGTAGTTTTTCTAAAAGATGGTCTGAGACGGAAACATTTTCCAGTGCTATTTGGCACGCTTTATTCAAGATATTATACAACTCTCTGCATTTGTGCATACACTAAAATGTGCAGTGCCATCGTTACTCTTTTGACTTTAATAAAAGAGTACAAACAACTTTCCGTTCATCAGATTTGATTGATATGTAAGGTTTAACGTCCCGAAACCACCATATGATATGAGAGACGCCGTAGTGGAGAGCTCCGGAAATTTCGAGCACCTGGGGTTCTTTAACGTGCACGCAAATCTGAGCACACGGGCCTACAACATTCCCGCCTCCATCGGAAATGCAGCCGCCGCAGCCGGGATTGGAACCCGCGACCCGCGGGTCAGCAGCCGAGTACCTTAGCCACTAGACCACCGCGGCGGGGCGTTTCCGTTCATCAGGTGTCGAGGTATGACACTGTGTCATGCACTACTAAATAAAATAGTACTAGTGCATGTGGGACAGCTTTCTGAAACACTGGCCTTTGTATGTTCATGCTCATGTTCTCCCAAACAAGTAAAATTGATGATTTTAGGAAAGCATGGCAAAAAAAGAAAAAAAAAACCGAAGGCCACGAGACAGAAGAAGATCTAAATTGAAAATCTATTGGTCGATCTTTGATTAGTGGTTGCGTAATTTGATTAGGAACATCAAGTACAGAAGTCACGTGAGAAGTCAACAGGAGAGGAGCCCCGCTGCGGTGGTCTAGTGGCTAAGGTACTTGGCTGCTGACCCGGTCGCGGGTTCAAATCCCGGCTGTGGCGGCTGCATTTCCAATGAAGGCAGAAATGTTGTAGGCGTGTGTGCTCAGATTTGGGTGCACGTTAAAGAACCCCAGGTGGTCAAAATTTCCGGAGCCCTCCACTACGGCGTCTCTAATTACCATATGGTGGTTTTGGACGTTAAACCCCACATATTAATCAATCAATCAAAGTCAGCAGGAGAGGGTGTGCCACCGACATTTGCTCACTCTTTTGAATATTAAGTACAGCTCTCATATTCCATCATGAATTTGTAACAGTGAACCATGACCAAGACAACCAGTGTACTGCTGTGTAAATAATGTACCAGCTAGAAAAATCCCCATTTTTTAAAGAGCAACTGCCAGCAGTAAGAATAAATATTTTGAGGTTCGTTCTGCAACATTTTTAGACCAAACTGCATTTCGACGTCCGCGAAAGAGATGTGCAGAAGCCTTATTTATTTGGAGGGAGACTGACCTGTCCGTCGCTAATTTTTGTACGTCATACTTGACCTTGGCATTCACTTGAACAGCGGCATTTCGGCATTCACTTGAACAGCGATGTGATGCTAAATAAAGGTAAGAGTAGCCACTCCCCATAAATAGGATCAGTTGAAGGCTGGAAATGAGTAAAAAGCACTATATATAGCGAAATGATGCGCCTAAATTCAAATTGAAGAGATACGTAATCATTAAAATGCTAAAAAGGTGCTGCTGCGCCAGCGTGCAGCTCGCGGCAGTTTTAGAGTAGGCAGGCTAAAATATTCATGCAACTTTTACGTGCGAAAGCGCATTGTCTTCAAACAGCTGAGAATAGGCTGCTGTCACTGACACGCGTGTACCTGCCGACACAAATCAGCCAAATTTCTCACAGCACAGGCCCGTGCGAGAAACATACGCAGGTTTCGACAGCCAAACACAGCCTCGTCTGAGAATTTCGGTGAGCGTAACACCCGCAGTTCACGGGATGCACTAAAACGACGCACAAACACACACTAATCGTTCTTGCGGAACGGCGCACCATAAACCGAAGTCGGAGCCGAAAGTGCTCCCCGTGGTTGTCTCGAATTCATGAAGCCCTACAAACTATTTGCTGATGAAATGCATGCACATTGCACAAAAACAGTTCAAGGTTCCGAAGAAGGCTTGCAAAAACCCACTTGGTAGATATATTCCCCGCAGAAAGACTAGCCGCGATCGGTAAGACATCTGCTTCACGTGCATGCGGTCCCGAGTTCGATTCCAGGGCTGTGCGTTGCATGTTAATCTCGCATATATAGGTAATTGTGATATACTGGTATTGTAATTACCTGTAGTCGTAATATCCGCCGCTTTTTCCGCGAGAAACCGCTCTGAAAAGCGTAAAATAGTACTTTCTCTCTGCTACAGAATCAGGACCGGGCCGCCTACGGATAATCACGCCTAACCGGAGGCCGTATCTTTCCAGAAAAAATTTGAAAAAAAATCCCGACTATCTACGTCCCGGCTATTCTGAAGGGCACTTCAAATCGGGCCAGTTGCTTTGCAACACGGCTATGGAGCCGCCTAGAAGCGGCGATAATTTGGCCAGATTTCCTGCCTGTGGGCGTGTAGTCTAGCCAGGACTTGATTTAGAGGGTAGTTTTGAGCACGCTTACATCAACGGAATGCCAGCCACAGGTTCCCAAATGGCTATTAGGCAAAGCCGATTGAGAAGAGTTTTATACCATCACTCAATTAAGTTGGCGCGACATATGCACTTTAAGCAATGATGCGGCTGTCAACTACTTCACAGCGTTTTCGATTGATGCTGCGACAAAATGCATACCACGAACAAATGGACACCCTGGAAAACGGCATATGCCATGATGGAACTCTGAATGCTGAAACACGCGCAAACAGCAAAATAGAGCATAGAGGTTGCTTCAGAACTCACCCACAGCCAAAATACTCGACACCTTTAAGAAAATAAAATCTCAAGGCAGGAGAGTGCGTCGGCAGGCCAGAAGAGAAAGCTGGCAGAAGGTTTTGTCAGGAATCAATTCATACACACAGGAGGCTAAAGTCTGGAACATACTTGGTAGGGTAGCAGAAAAACAAGTACACACACTTTCACTAGTAAACAGACAGGGTGATACCTTGGAAGATCAGGCGAACCTCCGCGGTGCACTCTTCGAGCGGGTGTACAGATCGTAACACTATACTGACACTTTCCAAGAATACAGAACGAGAACAGAAAAGCAAAAACTCGAACACAAATGCGCTGGATACGAGGCATATAACCAAGCTTTCAGTTTAGCTGAGCTGCAAGCACCTCTTAACTCCTGCAGTACTTCTGCCCCAGGTTTTGACCATGTGGTGTACGAAATTAAAAAAAAAACCTTAATTTGTTTGTACAATGCTATCTGGTTTTCTGGTGTTTTCTCTACTTCCTGCAAAGAGGTTATTATTATTCCCATTTTGAAAGAGGGCAATGACCCTTCTTCAGCTTCGAGCTATAGGCATATTGCACTTACAAGCTGCTTGTGCAAAGTCTTCAAAAAATAATAAACTGCCAATTCGCACATTTTCTTGAAACAAACAATTTACATGACCCATTTCAGCTTGGATTTCGAGAAGGTAGATCCACCACAGACCACCTTGTTCGTATCGATGCACAGATCAGAGACGCTTTCGTCCATAAACAATATTTTCTCTCCGTGTTCCTCAATATCAAAAAGGTTTACGATACAACATGGGGCTTTGGAATATTAAAGAGACCTGTCCCATCTTGGCATGCGCGGAAGTATGTTTACCATAATCGAAAGTTACTTGTCAAATCGAACATTCCGAGTTCTAGTAGGCAGCATTCTTTCCCAAACATTTGCCCAAGAAACAGGCGTGCCGCAAGGTGGTGTACTTGGTTGCACACTTTTTATTATCAAAACGATTTTTTCACACTTGTCTATTCCTCGAAATTTCTTTCAATCCACATATGTCGGTGACGTTCATTTCGGTTGTAAATCGTGTAATCTGGCCATGTGTGAGCGGCTGGTTCAGCTTGGTTTAAACAAAGTCTCCAAGGGGGCAGAAGAAAATGGGTTCCGGCTGAATGCACAAAAAAGCACGTGTGTTCTCCAGACAGAGAGGTAATCATCCCGAACTGGATATTCAACTGCATAGGCAACGTCTTTCTTTCAATACCGAACACAAATTCTTAGGCCTAACCTTGGACACGAAGCTAACCTTCATACCACACATAAAATATTTAAAAACAATTGCATGAAAGCTATGAACTTTAAAGTGTTGTCTTGCACTACGTGGGGAAGTGAAGAGAAGCATCTGATCAATTTGTATACAAGGCTCATACGTACACACCTACACTGTGGGGCAATAACATATCAGTCTGTGACACCTACTTCCCTTAAAATGCTTGACTCTGCTCATCCTCCAGGCATCCGCCTCACGACGGGTGCTTTCCGCACTAGCCCCGTAGAGAGCCTCTACGTGGAATCGAACGAATGGTCGCTCCACCTACAGAGATGTTACATGTCTTTTAAATATTATCTGTAAACGCAGACAAGGATCACCCATCACATTCCACAATCGATAATATGTCAGGCTTTGCTGTGTTTGAAAAACGGCCTTCTATGAGACAGCCCTACTCACACCGTGTGAGGGGCCTAGCGAAGGAAACCGGTGTGCCACTCGAACACCGCCTGATGGCTCTCGCAGTATGCCCGACACAGTTGAGTGGCAGGAGATTGATTGCGACGCGTCTTTCTTGGAGGTTAGAAAGCATGCACCAATCACATATATTCAGACATACTTCCTTGAACTACAACAAAAATACACTTGTCGTAAGTGCTTTACGGATTCTTCAAAATCTAACACTTCTGTCTCGTACGCAGCCGTCAGCCCTTCCTTTTTGGAAGCGGGGGTTCTGCACTCTGATACAAGCATTTTCAAAGGCGAAGCTTATTCCATACTTGCGGCTGTTAAACAAAATAAACAAATAAAATAGCAGAAGGCAACAATGTACACAGATTCTCTAAGCGTAGTAAAAGCTCTGAAAACACCTATAAAGCAAAAAAACCCTGTCCTTGTCTCACTTTGTTCACTCCAAGCACAGTGTACTCATCCAAGCAGCTTGTTGTAGTCTGCTGGGTGCCTGGACACCGAGAAATACAAGGCAACGTTCTCGTGGACCAGCTAGCTGGATCTGCCAACAAAACGGCTAGCAATATATCGATACCAGTTCCTGCACCCGACTTGAATGCCTTTTTAAAACGAAAGCTCAAGGATTATTGGTAGAGCACGTGACGCACACAGACGGGTTGTAAATTACCTGTCATCAAGCCACAATTAGTCATTGGCCGCCAGTATCAAAATCACGACACACAGAAGTAATACTAACAAGGTTAGGAACGGGACATACATACACTACACATTCATTTCTTTTGTCTGGTGGCGATCCACCTTTAAAGATGTAGAAAAGTGCTCACCGTACTTCAGATTCTGATCCAGTGCAAAGAATGAGACACGATAAGAAGACAACACTTTCCATTACCCTAGTGACAGCAGTTACCCCTTCACCTTGCAATGTTCGTAAGTAGGGAACAAACTTTTTACATATTAATCAATGTTAGCTTTTTTTAGGAGATGTTCATACTTTTCATATTATACACCCGGGCATTCCGTAGCACGACATCTCCCGAGAGGTTTCCGCTGCGGTGGCTACACTGAACAAAGAACTTGCCCCACGGCCCTTGGACGCAAGGGTCTGAATGATGGAGGCACTTGTGCTAATGCCATATACGTCCATCATCGCTTTATTATTACAAACGTTTGTCATCCATTAACACCACACACTTTTCACGGCATGGCCATTTTTTATATGTTTTTACCTGCAACTAGAGCGGGGAATTTCATGGCCAATATACAGCCGCTTACCACAACCATTGACCTTATCTCTTGCAACATAAACTGACGCTCTTTGGCCATGAAATGGCTCTTGCACCTCAAAACATCAAACATTATCATCCGTACAACAGCAAATAATTCTGCTATGAATATTGGTGTGTAATCTTGAAGTCTAACTGAAAAGGACCAGTCAAGGGAACGTGACAAGATACCTGCCCCAGCCTTTTCATTCGATACGGATACATCAGTCGCAATTGTGCAGTTCATGTTAACTTGCGCCAAGTAATCCTGAGGCCGATGATTTCAATATTGAAAATGTATTTACTTTGCGTTAGAGGGATAGATATTCTGAAATTCTATGTGAATATCCAAATTAAACTTACTTGTTGAGGAAAAATGCTTGATTTTGACGTTCAGTGGTTCTAGCAGCGCTTGAACGCACCTGATCTGTGGGCAGTGGAATCGCTACCTCCGAGTTTCGAAAAGTAAGCTTGGCTCTTTAATAAAAGCATAGAACGAATCTCTCTTGGGCAAAGTGTATAGTTTTAATTGTTTGGATAGTAAGCATCTTGAATCTAATCAAAATGACGGTAGACGCGCTTTCATGTATAGCAAAATTTTAGCAACAAACTTCGGCAGTCCAAGGCACATTCGTAAAGCTTCCCTTTCTAATAGTATTAGTGTTCTCATTTCATAAGTCGCACTGCCCTTACCAATCGCTCTGACCAATCGGTGCCAGATTTCTGCTTCCCATCGTCGTCTTCGCGTCCCCTAAATAATAACGTTAGCGTCTCGAGAAAGTTCCTGCGTCTTTAGAAGAAAAAACAAACAAGAATGATGCCGACTAAGTATGTAAAAAATTCAGGAAATATTTTTTTGGCTTTGCATTGTTCCAATCACCCAGCACTTGGTCGGCCGTAATTTTTATTTTTTGCAGAAATAAACCTCGACGCTTCAAAAAAGCTTCTCGTTCTTTCGCTTAAAAAAACGTTTTTCTTATTTCCTCCCGAATAAATGTAAGATTTATTGCATAGTTTTCGTGCGAAATGTACATGTTAGAAGTGCTTGCGTAACCGAAACCCAAATCACACGAGAACTGACTACATGGTGTAGTAACTAATGTGTAGAAATTCCACCCACGTAGCTTTGGCTTTGCTGCCACAGAAAGTTGTCGCCTACATTACGTACGCCGGTTAGCAAATTATGGAGGTCCTGCCAAGTTGTACTTTGACAAGTTCTCTCCAATTATACTTTGATGACATTTTTTCTAATAACGATTAACACCTGCCGAGTAATTTGTTAAGAGCTACTTTACAAGACTACCTGATAGGAGTTCAAGTAGATGTTATCATTGCGACTGACGCTTCGCAGCGAGATGAAAAGAGAGGCATCAGTATATTCTTCCCTGTTTTAGACTGGTCATTTTCCCCCTGAATTCGAGATTTCACAACCATCCTTATTGAAAAATTTTCAGCTGTAGTATTGGCACTTCGAAAACTGCCAACGTCAATTAATTCCGCCGTAATAATAACAGAATCCTTGTCGATCTGCAGTGCTCTAACGGCATCCGGTGATTCCAAAGCATAAGGCGAATTCAACTCCCTAGTACCGAATCACTTAACCCAGATTTAATTAGTATGGGTGCGGGGCATAGAGGCATAACTCTAAATGAAAAAGCTGATGCACAAGCGAAAGCGGCTTTAGATGGACCAGCTATAAATATTACCTTTACAACAGAATATATAGTAGCTTCTAGATTTCGGAGGCAATAGATGATGCGAGAATTCTCTACACAATCTTTGAAAATTCTTCGGATTTGAACCATCTAATGACACCCTGAAAAACTTCGTCATGTCATTACCGATGGCTGGAAGTTTTAATCAATCGATTTTGCAGTCGTACTCCTCCATAAATTGTTTATATATTTATTGCTGGCTAGACTCCCTCTTCACTTCGTTCCCTTTGTGGAGCAGAGGAACGTGTGGAGCACTTTTTCATCTCTCGTAGAAAGTTTTACACATTAAGATAGGTATCACTAGAAGTACAATTACGAATTCTAGGCTTAGCTTTGATAACGTCAATTTACTATCCTTAGGTGCACATACCCTAAGGCACAGCAACGGGAAAGTGTGCGCGGCCGTGCAATACTTCATTGTGCCATCTAAGAGATTTACCTAATAACCTCAATACCAAAAGGTTCTCAGTTAGCCCATGTAAGTTATTGAAAAAAGTTTTTGATATCATTCGTTTATTGCTCAGTAAGTAAGATTAGGTCATCAAAATTTTTCTCAAAAATAATTTACAAAAAAACATATTTTGTTAATTTTCATTTCGGCAGTAATATTTATATACATTACTTTTTTGTTAAGCTACCCGACTCTTGGCAGATCCCCCAGAGTGGGTGTGAGCCACGAGTTTAGGATCTAAATCTACATCTACATCTACATTTTCTTCTTCTAGAGACATAGTCCATTTTCGCAGTGCCCAAATGTGTCGACGCCACTGACCGTGCTGAAGCTACTTAACGTTTACTGGGCGACAGGTGCGTCTTCCACCAGTTGAGCACGGAGCGTATGAAACTGTTGCATTGGGTCATCCTGAGTGCTTACTAGTTCGGGACACGTAAGGGCTCTTCGGCGTTCCCTGTGAAAGAAGACGTGTGATCGCTCGAGCTCGCCAAGCGCCCCAACGTATCACCGCCATTGGGAGCACTGAAGCCTCGTGGGTGCGAAGGAAACGACGAGTGCGTCTTTCTCCAGTCAAGTAAAAACCGCAAGGAACTCCTCGATTTGGCCTTCTACAGAGTGAACTTGTCCATTGCACATGAGGGCTGTGCACCCTTTTGCACTGAAGATGACGTGGGGACACCCGAGTTCACCAAGCGCCCCAACGTATCGTCGCCATTGGGAGCACTGAAGCCTCGTGGGTGCGAAGGAAACGACGAGTGCGTCTTTCTCCAGTCAAGTAAAAACCGCATGGAACTCCTCGATTGTGTCTTCTACAGGGCGGACCTGTCCATTGCACGTAAGGGCTGTGCACCCCTTCGCGCTGAAGATGACGTGTGGACGCTCGAGTACACCAATTGCCGCAACGTATCGCCACCATTGCAAGCGCCGAAACCCCGCGGGTATCAATGCCATTGACAAGTGCGTCTATGTCAAGCCGCCTAATTACTGCGAGGAACTCCTCAGGTTGGTCATCCTTAGGGTGAACCTGTCCGATGTACCTAAACGCTTTTCACCTTTTCACGCTGAAGATGACATGTGGATGCCCGAACTCGCCAAGTGCCGCAATGTATCGCCACAAATGGACGCGTTGAAGCCCCGCGAGTGCGACGCAAACGACGAGCGCGTCCTCCTCCAGTCGTGTAAAAACTGCGTGCAACTGTTCAAGTGGGTCATCATGAGGGCAGACATGCCCAATATACGTGAGAGGTGTGCACCCTTTTGCACTGAAAATGACACTTGGGCGCCCAAACTCGCCAAGTGCCGCAACGTATCGCCACAAATGGACGCTTTGAAGCCCCGCGAGTGCGACGCACACGACGAGCGCGTCCTCCTCCAGTCGTGTAAAAACTGCGTGCAACTGTTCAAGTGGGTCATCATGAGGGCAGACATGCCCAATATACGTGAGAGGTGTGCACCCTTTTGCACTGAAAATGACACTTGGGCGCCCAAACTCGCCAAGTGCCGCAACGTATCGCCACAAATGGACGCGTTGGAGCCCCGCGAGTGCGACGCAAACGACGAGCGCGTCCTCCTCCAGTCGCGTAAAAACTGCGTGCAACTGTTCAAGTGGGTCATCATGAGGGCAGACATGCCCGATATACGTGAGAGGTGTGCACCCTTTTGCATTGAAAATGACACTTGGGCGCCCGAACTCGCCAAGTGCCGCAACGTATTGCCACAAATGGACGCGTTGGAGTCCCGCGAGTGCGACGCAAACGACGAGTGCGTCCTCCTCCAGTCGCGTAAAAACTGCGTGCAACTGTTCAAGTGGGTCATCATGAGGGCAGACATGCCCAATATACGTGAGAGGTGTGCACCCTTTTGCATTGAAAATGACACTTGGGCGCCCGAACTCGCCAAGTGCCCCAACATATCACCACAAATGGACGCGTAGGAGCCCCGCGAGTGCGACGCACACGACGAGCGCGTCCTCCTCCAGTCGTGTAAAAACTGCGTGCAACTGTTCAAGTGGGTCATCATGAGGGCAGACATGCCCAATATACGTGAGAGGTGTGCACCCTTTTGCACTGAAAATGACACTTGGGCGCCCGAACTCGCCAAGTGCCGCAACATATCACCACAAATGGACGCGTAGGAGCCCCGCGAGTGCGACGCACACGACGAGCGCGTCCTCCTCCAGTCGTGTAAAAACTGCGTGCAACTGTTCAAGTGGGTCATCATGAGGGCAGACATGCCCAATATACGTGAGAGGTGTGCACCCTTTTGCACTGAAAATGACACTTGGGCGCCCGAACTCGCCAAGTGCCGCAACGTATCGCCTCAAATGGACGCGTTGGAGCCCCGCGAGTGCGACGCAAACGACGAGCGCGTCCTCCTCCAGTCGTGTAAAAACTGCGTGCAACTGTTCAAGTGGGTCATCATGAGGGCAGACATGCCCAATATACGTGAGAGGTGTGCACCCTTTTGCACTGAAAATGACACTTGGGCGCCCGAACTCGCCAAGTGCCGCAACATATCACCACAAATGGACGCGTAGGAGCCCCGCGAGTGCGACGCACACGACGAGCGCGTCCTCCTCCAGTCGTGTAAAAACTGCGTGCAACTGTTCAAGTGGGTCATCATGAGGGCAGACATGCCCAATATACGTGAGAGGTGTGCACCCTTTTGCACTGAAAATGACACTTGGGCGCCCGAACTCGCCAAGTGCCGCAACGTATCGCCACAAATGGACGCGTTGGAGCCCCGCGAGTGCGACGCAAACGACGAGCGCGTCCTCCTCCAGTCGCGTAAAAACTGCGTGCAACTGTTCAAGTGGGTCATCATGAGGGCAGACATGCCCGATATACGTGAGAGGTGTGCACCCTTTTGCATTGAAAATGACACTTGGGCGCCCGAACTCGCCAAGTGCCGCAACGTATCGCCACAAATGGACGCGTTGGAGTCCCGCGAGTGCGACACAAACGACGAGCGCGTCCTCCTTCAGTCGCGTAAAAACTGCGTGCAACTGTTCAAGTGGGTCATCATGAGGGCAGACATGCCCAATATACGTGAGAGGTGTGCACCCTTTTGCATTGAAAATGACACTTGGGCGCCCGAACTCGCCAAGTGCCGCAACGTATCGCCACAAATGGACGCGTTGGAGCCCCGCGAGTGCGACGCAAACGACGAGCGCGTCCTCCTCCAGTCGCGTAAAAACTGCGTGCAACTGTTCAAGTGGGTCATCATGAGGGCAGACATGCCCGATATACGTGAGAGGTGTGCACCCTTTTGCATTGAAAATGACACTTGGGCGCCCGAACTCGCCAAGTGCCGCAACGTATCGCCACAAATGGACGCGTTGGAGTCCCGCGAGTGCGACACAAACGACGAGCGCGTCCTCCTTCAGTCGCGTAAAAACTGCGTGCAACTGTTCAAGTGGGTCATCATGAGGGCAGACATGCCCAATATACGTGAGAGGTGTGCACCCTTTTGCATTGAAAATGACACTTGGGCGCCCGAACTCGCCAAGTGCCGCAACGTATCGCCACAAATGGACGCGTTGGAGTCCCGCGAGTGCGACACAAACGACGAGCGCGTCCTCCTCCAGTCGCGTAAAAACTGCGTGCAACTGTTCAAGTGGGTCATCATGAGGGCAGACATGCCCGATATACGTGAGAGGTGTGCACCCTTTCGCATTGAAGATGACAAGTTGGTGCCCGATTTCGCCAAGTGTCACAACGTATCGTCACTAATGAACACGTTCAAGCCCCGCGGGTGCGACGCAAACGACGAGCACGTGTTCCTCCAGCCGTGCAGAGCGCGCACGAAACTGCTACACTGGGTCAACTTCTGTGTGGGTACACCGAAAGCCACTGCACGAATTGGAGTAACCCTGCCGGTATTTTTGGAGCGATCATCGCGCAGCTTTTCAGTTATGGATATGTTAGTTGTGTCTTCATCCTAGAAGTATTATGGTAATAAGAAAAAAAAACGTTGCCATGCATGAGAGAGGTACATTTGCCCTATATTCCCTCAGTCATTTGCGAGAGCTTGTTGTTTTGCGGAGGATTATGTTAACGTTCCTTGTTTCGTTCTCCGGGAAGAACAATTTGCAATACTTCCTGAATTGCAAAAAAAGAAAATATGCGTTGAACTGTGCGGAATCATGTATCCAATTACGGCTGTGTCATAAAGAACAATCTAATTCTCGTACGATGTGACTTCGTCTTGGCTTTTAATAAATATACCCTATACTGTGGTTAAGTTCCGAGCAACTCTTGTAAATTTCGTATTCGAATGCCCATGAATAGCTTTTCAAAGCATCACTAAATTTGCTCTGAAATATTCCTCGCACTGTTTTTAAGGAAGCTATTTCTGTTGTCTTCATGATTTTATAGAAAAGTGGACGTTAGTTGTAAGATCAGTAATCAAGCAACTTTTTCTTTATTTGTGATTGATCTAGATACGCATCTCTCTTTTATTTCATTTCGTCTGCTTTGCGCTGGAGATCACTTGCTTCATGGTAGATATAAGTTGTGTCAATATTTCGATTTATAAACCTATAGTATGAAAAAGAAGCTTTATTGCTCAAGTAACACAAGTAACTTATGATGAATTTTCGCATTGCCTATGCCACTTCCGTCTGTGCTGTACACGATTGGTTAACAATTTCTTTTCAGACATGAAAGATCTTCACACTGAGATGAACAAAGCATCAAATTGTGTTATTTCCGTCATGACGTAAGTGAATTTGCCGAAATAGTACAGCTTTCTCTTGATCGACGGTGCATATGTTTCACGCCTTGGCCAGGACGTCTGCCGTCACCTGATATATCGGCCTCTTTAGAGCAAAAGCTGTTATGAGAACAAAACAAGGATCACGTGGGCAGTATTAACGTCTTCGTAAACACTATCGCTCAAAATGAGAAAAAAATTAGGAAAAACCCCGAAACCAGAATAGAGTTCAAAACCAGGTCTTCTGCGTCGCAGCCCACTAATCTAACACTGATTCAGGCTGGTGCTTGAAACATCGTTGCAAATTGGTTTTACGCAGGCATAATTTCGAGATTAGAATTGTGCTATTATGAGTAATGAAGCGTTCTAGAACAGCAAAAAGCAACCAGGGGTCAAACTATGCGCACTGCGCAACGCGTGGGTTGCCGACAGCTCTAATCAATTACAAAAGCTTCAGGCAAAATTTTTTATGGTCATCAACCACAGCCTTAAAATGCTGCACAAAATTTTTCGCTAGTGTGTAGTGGGCAACCAAGAAGTGTGCTTGAAGCAGTTGCCTAAAATTAAAAAAAAACGTTCTGAAAGGCGGCTCTTCCATCTTTTGCTGTGATTAAGTTGTGTGGTCGTTCCGCAAGTGCCTGGCGTTTTTAAATGCGAGAAAATGTCTGTGAACATCCCCGACTTTCACCGTGTCCTTGCGTCCATCCATCATTCCGTTCATCAGTCTGTCCGTCCTTCAACAGGCAGCATTCTTTCTCAAACAATTGTCCAAGAAACAGGCTTGCCGCAAGGTGGTGTACTTGGTTGCACACTTTCTATAACTAAAATGAATTCTTTACGCTTGTCTATCGATCGAAATCTCTTTTACTTCACATATGTCAACGATGTACAGTTAGGGTTTAAGTTTTTAACTCTGGCCATGTGTGAGCGGCAGGTTCAGCTTGGTTTAAACAAAGTCTCCAATTGGGCTGAAGAAAACGGATTCCGGCTGAATGCACAGAAAAGCACGTGTGCCTTGTTCTCTAGGAAGAGAGGTACTCATCCCGAACTTGTTATTCAATTGCATGGGCAACGTCTTTCTGTTAATACCGAACGCCAATTCTTAGGCCTAATCTTGGACACCAAGCTAACCTTCATACCACACATAAAATATTTAAAAACAAGTGCATGAAAGCTATGAACGTTCTAAATAGGTTGTCTCGCACAACGTGGGGAAGTGAAGAGAAGTATCTGATCAATATGTATACAAGCCTCATACGTACACACCTATACTTTGGGGCAAGAACATATCAGTCTGTGACACCTACTGCCCTTAAAATGCTTGACCCTGCTCATCATCCAGGTATCCGGCTGCGACGGGTGCATTTCGCACTAGCCCCGTAGAGAGCCTATACCTGCAATCGAACGAATGGTCGCTCCACGTACAGAGATGTTACATGTTGTTTAAATATTATCTTAATGTAAACGCAGACAAGGATCACCCATCACATTCCACAATCAATGACATGTCAAGCCCTGCTGTGTTTGAAAAACGGCTTTCTAGGAGACAGCCCTTCTCACTCCATGTGAGGGGCCTAGGGAAGGAAACCGTTGTGCTACTCGAACACCGCTTGATGGTTCCCGCAAAATGCTCGCCACCATGGCAGTGGCAGGAGATAGATTGCAACGTGTCTTTCTTGGAGGTTACAAAGCATGCACCAACCACACATATCCAGACATACTTCTTTGAACTACAACATAAATACACTTGTCCTGAATTCTTTATGGATGCTTTAAAGTGTAACACTTCTGTCTCGTACGCACCCGTCGGCCCATCCTTTTCTGAAGCCGGGGTTCTGCACTCTGATACAAGTTTTCACAGGTGAAGCTCATTTCAAACTTGCGGCCGTTAAACACAATAAAGAAATAAAACAACAGAAGGCAATAATATACACAGATTCCCTAAGCATAGTAAAAGCTCTGAAAACATTTATAAAGCACAAAAACCCTGCCCTTGTCTCGCTTTATTCTCTCCTATGCACTGTGTACTCATCTAAGCAGCATGTTGTAGTCTGCTGGGGGCCTGGAGACCGCAAAATACAAGGCAACGTTCTGGTGGACCAGCTAGCTGGATCTACCAACAAAATGGCTAGCAATACATGAATATCAGTTCTTGCAATCGACCTCAAAGCCTTTCTAGAATGAAAGCTCAGAGATTATCGGTAGAGCATATAGGACACACACAGAAGCAATAAATTGCACGTCATCAAGCCACAACTTGGTCATTGGCCGCCAGTATCAAAATCATGCCACACAGAAGTAATACTCACAAGGTTAGGAACAGGACGTATATACACTACACATTCATTTCTTTTGTCTGGTGCCGATCCACCTTTGTGTGAAAGATGTGGAAATGTGCTCACCGTACTTTACATTCTGATCCAGTGAAAAGAATTGTACACGATAAGAAGACAACACTTTCTATTACCCTACCAACCGCAGATACCCCTTCACCCTTCAATGTTCGTAAGTAGGGAACCACCTTTTACACATAAATCATTGTTAGCTTTTTTAAGAGATGTTCATACTTTTAGTAATATATACGCGGGCATTCCATAGCACGAACTCTCCCGAGAGGTCTCCGCTGCGGTGGCTACACTGAACAAAGCACTTGCGTCACAGCCCTTGGACGCGAGGGTCTGAATGATGGGGGCACTTATGGTAATGCCATACATGTCCATCATCGTTTTAATATTACAAACTTTTGTCATGCATTAGCACCACACACTTTTCATGGCGTGATGTTGTTTTTATTACTTCTATGTTTTTACCCGCCTTAGAGCGGGGAATTTTATGGCCAATATACAGCCGCCTATAACAATCGTTTCCCACATCTTTTGTAACATGAACTGATGCTCTAAGGCCATGAAATGGCCCTTGCGCCACAAAACAACAAACATCATCTTCAGTACAGTAGCAAATAATTCTGCTATGAATATTGGTGTGTAATCTGGAAGTCTAACCGAAAAGGACCAGTCAAGGGAACGTTAGAAGATACCTGCCCTAGCCTTTTCATTTGAAACGGATGCATCAGTCGCAATTATGCTGTTTATGTTAACTTGTGCCAAGTAATCCTGAATCCGAACATTATATATTGAAATGGCATTTACTTTGCGTTATAGGGATAGATATTCTGAAATTTTATCTGAATATCTAAATTAAAGTTACTTGTTGAGGAGAAATGTTTGATTTAGACGTTCAGTCGTTCTAGCAGCGCTTGAACGCACATGATCTGTGGGCAGTGGAATCGCAACCACCAAGTTTCTAAAAATAAGCTTGGCTCCTCAATGAAAGCATAAAACAATTCTCTCTGCGGCAAAGTGTATAGTTTTAAATGTTTGGATAGTAAGCATTTTGAATCTATTCAACAATGACGGTAGACTCGCTTCCGTGTATAGCACATTGTTATCAACACACTTCGGCAGTCCAAGACACATTCGTAAAGCTTCCCTTTCTAATAGTATTAGTGGTCTCATTTTATAAGTCGCACTGGCCTGACCGACCGCACTGACCAATCGGTGCCAGCTTTCTGCTTCCCATCGTTGTCTTCGCTTCCCCTAAAAAATAACGTTAGCGTCTCGAGAAAGTTCCTCCGTCTATAGAATAAAAAAAAACAATGATGCCGACTAAGAATGTAAAAAGGTTTAGGAAATGGTTCCTCGGCTTTGCGTTGTTCCAATCACCCGGCACTTGGTCGGCCGTAGTTTTTCTTTTTTCCTGAAATAAACCTCGACGCTTCAAAAAAGCTTCTCGTTCTTTCGTTAAAAAAAACTTTTTTCTTATTTCCTCCCGAATAAATGTAACATTTATTGCATGGTTGTCGTGCGAAAAAGTACATGTTAGAAGTGCTTGTGAAACCGAAACCGAAATCACACGAGAACTGACTACATGGTGTAGCAATTTTTGTGTAGAAGCTCCACTCACGTAGCTTTGGCTGTGCTGCCACTGAAAGGTGTCGCCGACCTTACGTACGCCGGTTAGCAAATTATGGAGTTCCTGCCAACTTGTAGCTCTAAACGTTCTCTCCAAATTTACTTTGATGACATTTTCTCTAATAGCACACTATGCGTTGGGTTGTCGAGAGCTCTCACCAATTACAAAAGCTTCAGGCGCAATTCTTTATGGTCGTCAGCCCCAGCCTGTAAATGCTGCACAAAATTGTTCGCAAATTTTTAGTGGGTAACCAAAAAGTGTGCTTGCAGCGGTTACCTAAAAGTTTAAAAAACGTTTTGAAAGGTGGATCTTCCAGCTTTTGCTGTGACTGTGTTGCGTAGTCGTCCCGCACATGCCTGACGTTTTTGAATGTGCGAATTTCTCTGCGAACTTCCCCGACTTTCACCGCGTCCTTGCGTCCATCCATCATTCCGTTCATCCGTATCTCCGTCCTTCTACACACCCACCATTTCCATCTATCCCCACTTATCTATCCATCCATCTAGTCCCTGACAGTTTTGATGATGTGATGTTTACCAAAACTGATAGGGCATAACATGACTGTATTACGAGTATCAGTGACTGGTCATAGCATGAATATTGTAATGTACATGTCATGACTGTCATAATTTACATGTCATGGTTTTGCTGCTCTTGTAGTGGCTTCGTTCACATGACATATTGTAAAACTGGTATGGTATATTACATGATTGCACGGGGAAAAATTTTAAAACCCTAACGTTGAAATCATATTATGCATGTCATGTAAGCCATTATCACACTGAAGGTGCGCTCAAGGTCTTTTAGCTAGGTTAAAATATAGACGGTTTTGCCAGAGCCTGCCGGTGTCTGGCAACATTGTGGGTTCACCAGAAAACCAGCCTAGAAAACTTCCAGTTTAGCTTTCTTTGCAAGGTTTAGCCTTTGTTGGTGACCGTGGCTGCTTGCGTTGTTTTGATGTTTTATGCGGATAAAATTATTCCAATGAAACACTCGTAACTTGGGCACAGCTTTGTCAAGCCAGGATACAGTCTTCAAGCCTGAACTAATTTTATATGCAAGTCAAAACGTTCTGTTTTGATCACGCGAGTAAAGTGGAGTCCCGTTAGAAGCGCCTGGACTTGGTCTGCGCACTTCATTAAAGAAAATGTAAAACTCAACGCCCTCTAATGGCACAGGGGCGATACTCAGAATTTAGACTAGTTGATAGTCCCGGTTAGCGGGAAAACACCACTCGCTGTCGTCTCTTACCCGTGGCAGATAAGTGTATGCCTGAAATGGGTAACAAAACGTGAAAGCTAAAACATAAATGCATCGCAAGGGTGTTTATTGTATAGTGTGAGCGATAATAATGATGCATACTATTTGAAACAACATAGGACACAATGTCGCAGTGCTCTACACAAATCACCGCACTGTGTACACTGTGGTGTCCACGTTTTGTTGTCGTTTCTTTTGATTTTTTTGGAAGCGACGCCGGCAAGTGGGCACCCATCTGTGCAAGCAAATTACTCATCGCCTGTCTTTCTGCCGCTAATGAATATCGCCGCTTTTTAGCCCATTTATCTTTCCTCGTGAACATCGTCAGGTAGGTTCAACTTGGAGGTTTGATTCATAAACATGTTACTCGTGAGAAAACCATAATAGTTTGCGTGAGCGAGCCATAGTTTGCGCCATAACATAACTAGTACACTTCATAATTTCTCGGTCACACTAACACTTCGGATAGCGAGCGATTCCGAACGCCGCTGATCTCTGTTTAGATGGCCAGGTGTGAGAAAATCCTGAGGCTGGGTGCTTAGACGAAAACAGAAATATTTTCACAATTTGACAGGAGGAAGGTTTTCAGTTCTAGTATAAAAGCTGGAATGAACAAATTCACTACGATTCGGGCAGCTCTTCCTCTGCAAGTAAACAATTTGGGTGTGCTTTGAAGACAGGAACAGGGAAAAGACAGGTGTGCGCTATCAATTCCATGTCCGCGTCATCAAAGCGCATACACATCGGCATGCAGAACCAACTGGCTTTAGTTCGCTGGCAAGCTTTACCTGCAGGCGCGGACACTGCCAGAGGTAACATGGAGCAGAGAGTTGCGCTCATCGGAACGCCACGACAGACAATTTACGCGGCACCGTCGGCCACGCCGCTTTGTTACTTGCAGTAGTGGCCGTGCCTGTACCTGTCATACACTACATCGAGCCCCTTCATGTATCCGCTAGACGTTGCACCGAATACATAATAAGGAATGTGCCAGAAATAATAGAGCAGTAAACTCAAACACGGCACAAAAACATCACCGGAACTATTGAAAAAGTATTGCCGGAAGTGGCGAACCGGAAGTCTGCTAGGGTAGGCCGTTTGGCGTGGGCCAGTTTTTTTACAAACACCGAAACTGTCTATACCGGATTTAGTAATGTGTTAGGCGAACAGATGACGAAGGTTAATGACACGTGCAAACGTGATAATCATCACATAACTTCACATTTACCAAATTTTGAGTTCCGGAACTTGAATGGATGACTAAGATATATGGCTTGTCAAAACATGATGATCATGACATGCATATCGTGTAAGAACATGAGGACATACCATGCTCATGATGCACTCCCGGCCATTTATCTAGCTTCACCTATACCAAATTTGGTATTATGTGAATGCAAAGGGACCACGAAGCTAAATAACGCGTCAAAACATGATAATCAGAACATGCGTGTCATGTAAGAACACGAATACATACCACGCTCATGAAGCGCTCTTGTCTGTTTCAGTAGCTTCACATATACCAAATTTGGTATTACGTGACGTGAATAGACGACGAAGGTAAATGACACGTCCAAACATGATAGCCAGGATATGCTTGTCATTTGAAACATGTCTACATGCTACGGTCTTGGGCTCTCATGGTCATTTTGTTTGCTTCCCATCTACCAAATTTGGTATTACGTGACGTGAATAGACGACGAAAGTAAATAACACGTCTGAACATGATGAACATGATATGCGGGTCAGTAGCTGAAAAGGTGGAGCGGAGGTGTTGATTGGCAAGTTATGGGAGAGGCTTTTGCCCTTCGGTCGGCATCGTGAGGCTGTGTCTGCTGCTACTGATGATGATGATGATGATGATGATGATGATGATGATTTAGTCTTAGATAGTTGTGGTAGCTGTGTTAACGGTGAGAGCGGAATTCGAGAAAGCAGTGTGACAGCCAGGAGCGCCGTTGCTGAATGAACGCCCAGTTTCGGCTAAGCTTGCCTATTCGCGCCGTGTTTGAGTATTGAATGCCACTTTCCGACTAGAGAAAAATGCAACGCGCGTCGAGCCTACGCTATTGGGGGCCTCGACTTTTCGGGGGCGAATGCAAGTGGAGAACGTGGAGTATACACGGCCAGGCGACGCAGAACTATTTTTGGTATCAATACAGAGCTTTAGTTTAGCGAGCACAACGGCCTAGCGTACACAACGGGCGAAAGAGAGCACGAGTTGCGCACGCAGGAAATGCGCACATCTGGTTTCGGCGCTCATGTTGCTCCCGCTCAACACCGTAGCGTACCTTACTGCCAGCTCGCATGAGATTCCGGACTGCCGAGACCAAAACAGCCTAGTTACAAGATGGCTGCGGCCGACAACACTCGGTGGTCGCGGCCGCGAACAAAGTCCGTGTGAATTTCGGTGCATTTGGAACATAAATGAGTAAACTGAAGCCAATAGTTGAAGAGGTGCAGTGCACTGTGATCACTGCTAAGCCGCAGTAACAAGTTGTACGACCGACAACGTCATTTACGAAGCAGGAACCTGATAATGACATGAAGCACTGCGACGTAATTGTGGGTTGTGAACGGGGCGTCGTGTGTTCTGTGTGATCTCTTTGAACTGTGGTGGTTGCAACGCGTGTCTAACCGGAAGATGTCTGAATGATCACCTGCAAAAGCATCCCAAGTGTTAGAAAATAAAGGTTTTTTCTCGTCATGGATTTACCGTGCATGTGAATGAACTCGCGTTATTGTTCTTGCACATGGTGTCCTCATCATTGTGAAAGCAGCTTTCATGGCACCGTGAAAAGTGACATGTGAAGACGACGCTGCCAATAGGGGGGGGGGGGGCATTTTCGTGTTGAGAGTTTAGCAATGCTCGACTGATTCTTTTTTCTCTCGTGGTCTAGGGAAATGCATGTAGCAAACAATAAATTTTATTTGGCAGAAAATTATCATCGCCATCTTTTTCTCTCATGTTGCTAGTAGACCTAGTCGCCCCCCCCCCCATGTCAGCACTCCTCCTTGGAAAAGATTCCTTGTCTCATGCCTTCACTTTTGTGCTGTGTCGATGATTATCGGTCATTACGGCTTCTTGCTTCTCCATGAGATGGCGAGAAGCAACACTCAAGAGCAGGCCTGTTGATGATCGGGTGCAATAGACGTTTCCGATGTTGCGCACAGTAAGATAATTCTGTAGGAGGTAGCCTTAAACGTAGCGTACGCAGCGCGCAGTATGTTGCTGACGTACATCCTTGTGTACACTAATCTAAAACTCTTTAATGTATGCTATGACAGAGGGCGAAACCAAGGGTGATGTTGGCACCTCGGCTGTGTTAATGCATTGTGAAATTTCATTTCTACTGGTACCACCACAGGAGAAAGATGCGTAGACGTATTGCGACGAACGCCAGGCGTCCAGGTCGGCAAAGGCCGCGTTGGTATCGCGTGTGTTTACAGCGACCGCGGAAATGGAGCTTTGGGGGGCGTACACGGGTAGGATGAATTGGGATCACCTGCCGAACACAGTCAAGGCTGGGCAGTTTCGCGATACAGGAGTATCGCGATAGTATTTGAGAAATCCTTTTGAGTATCTGTATGGCTGTATCGAGGTACTTTTCAAAAATAGCTTCAAAAGTAGCTCAGTAGTGAAATACTTCAACGATGTATCTCCCGTACAACGAGACTATCAAGGACAAGGGTATCTTGTTACTTTCTTTTCGGAAATGAGTTAAGATGTCTTTAAAATGAGACAAAAATCCTGCTTTAATCTTGGCAGTCCGCTGAGAGATATGCACCCACCATTTCTGCATTTCTGCTGAAAGCGAAACTGACTTCTACCTTCTTGAAAGCAAGCTAGTTGTGCTACCTGCATCCCATCGTGCACTTTCAGGCAGAACTGGAATGTGTTTGAGTGATCGCCTGCTTGAGCTTGCCAAAAAAGTTAACTGTCATCTTGAATTCAAGCAGTGGCATTTTCATTGTAAGGAGCAATGTGTACTGCGCAATGTAACATGTGTTCTGGAGCTCATCGCGGGTGCCACAAACCACCCAAAAAATGCAATGTGTGATGCCGTGTACCAGCAATCATACTTCTTTCTGTTAATAATTTCTGGAAGACGCTAGCGTGGCCACACGGCGACTGGAAGAAGGTCTTTTTGCGTTTCTTTTCGCATTCTTTGTTTTGTTCGTTCTTCTTTCTGCTTTTCCTATGTTTCTAGGAAGGACTCAACCTTCAACTTGAAGTAAACACTCGTTTTGGTTTATCTTTCTCTCCTACTTCGCGCTAGGCCAATTTAGCAAAACTGGAAACCAACTAGCCTGAACCGCTAGTCTACTAAATAGAAGGTCGTTGATGTAAGCGCTGTCATTACAGCGGCAGCGAGTAATTCAGGAGTCTTTTTTTTTAGTCGTATGCTGACGACTGCGTTCTTCCAGTGTTGGCCGTGAAATAGTGGCCTTAGTGGTAGTATATTGCTTTTTTATGTAACTCAGTAACGCACTCGTTACGATTTCGGAACTGTAACTGGTAACGTACTTACGTTAAAGTGGTGGTCCCACTGCGGCGGCACCCGTTCCACATTTTAGTCAGTGTTTGCTCAAGCACTACACTGTAAAACCTGTCCGTTAGAGGCACAGCATAGATCTACGTAAAGCTCACGGGTGCCTCTAAGTTCGTGGGAAGAAGAAAATGGCCGTGGGTGCCAACGGACGTAGTGCTGTTATTGTAGATACGAAGACAATGTCCGTTTTCAGTGGACCTTATGGAAAAGTCTAGAAGTTGGCCTGCTCTGATTAGTTATTTTCTAGCCGAAATACCGCTTCCGGGCCACTTTTTTGGGGGCGCGACGTGTTGACAGAGAGCCTGGGTGCGTGTAACTAATATTCGTTTCTTTATAGTTCCTCTTTAGTCTTTTACTGTGATATGAATACTCTTGACGTGTTTCCGATATCGGCACACCATATCATGTCCAAATCAATAACAACCTCCCGGATATTGTGTGTTCTAACTGTGGGTAAATGAACGCGAGCAAGCACTACACATGCGGCAGAAGCAAGGGGGAAGCAAACCAAGCAATCTCAATCGCACGAAGCGCGCATATGTTAACATCACCCGCATGCGAAGCATGTCGTCGATTTATACTCAGGCAGTGAGAAAACGCCCTGTCTGTCTTGAGGAGTGCCCGAGCCACGGGGAACAAGAGGGAAGCTGCAACATTACCAAATGGGAAGATAGCTACCAATTGGAAACTTTACAAAATTATTATCTTCCATGAAACAAAAATTATAGTGATAAAACTTGGGGTAACAAAAGAGCTGCTTGCTTGCTTTCCAGTCGGATATAATTGTTGTCTTTAATTAGACCACCAAATTGGCCTCAATGTGCACAAAGTTGATGATTTTGGAAAATTTGTTATTTTTTCTCGTAAAGTTTTGTGACTTGAGGGGTGCAAAGGCAACTTCTTTGCAAGATATACCTTCTAAGGAGTAATTATAATTTCTCAGATATACATTAAAAAGCAGTAATGCAATAAAAAACTGCAAACATAACCCCCCACGGCTGAATTCTTGTAGGTGTATGTAGTCAAACAATTGCGCTTATAATGATTAGCTTAAAACACCTTGCACAGTCACCATTACTTTTGATATAAACTAAATTTGGTATTGAAAGAGAGAGTGACACTTTAAAAAATATATTTTTTTTCACGAACAAGAGCCATACGACATTTGGATGAATTCTGAAAGCACTAACGTGACCGCAAGTTTTTCTTCCCGAAATATTCTAGTGATTCACGGCTTTCAATGCAGTGTATCAGCGGATATCTTTTTGAATTGATTCGAGGTGGCCGTTAAAACAGCTGGTATGGTTGGCGTGGAATGACCTCACTATGAACGGCACTGGCAGCGAGTAATGCTCCCGGCTTGGAGCTAAAGCATCAGCGCTTTTGTGTAAAGAAAGAGTAGGATGAAAGGAGAGGTGGAAAAAGGGAAGAGAAGGGTCTGAACAGCTGCACTTTGCGTTCGCCTCGGAGAATGGGACGGTAAGGGTCGCGTGCTGCTGCCACACGGTGAAAATCTACCACAAATATAACCAAATTACTCAAAAATATGTGAACTTTGTTTAGGAGAACATTCGCGCCTTCCTAACAAAATTTCCGTGTTTTCGTGAATTTTTCCTAATTTTTATTCATTATCCCTTTAAATGGCAGATAGTGAAATTTCTAGAGACCACTACATGGAGTCCCTCATAATAATAGAGGGATGTTGGGACGCAAACATTTCTCGTTTCCTTCGTTCTTTTCGAGGATTACACGCCATGCTCATAACCCCCCCCCCCTCTTTCTTTTTTTTGCACGAACACACAGCAGCCACACTTGTTTGATATAACTGATAATGCGTCACAGCAGCATTGTTGTAAGCGGGTTGTTTTGCCAAAGAGAGCATATGACATTGCTGGTTCTATCTCATTATCATCACTGATATGTCGTTGAAATCAGTATCGATGTAATGGTGGGTTCACACGTTGTTATGAGCTTGCAAGAATTTTTGCATTTTTGGGATCCCTCTGATGTGAAAATTCATATGTCCTGTCATCAAGCATTTAGAGGTTGTCAGATTACACCTACAACGACAAATAAAAAACCAAGTGCGTTGAAATTAACAGAGCTGGTGCACAATCTTTTTTTTTTCTTGGCAAGAATTTTTTCTGTTTTCATTGCTTCATAATATAACAGTGGTCGGAATTGCAGGGAAAAAAATAGCGTTTACGTGCTTTGCACAACTGAATGCGTGAGTTCATTTCAAACGACCATGTTTAACGGTGATTTGCGACACCAAGATGTGTATTCGTTGTCCTGTTCTGATCGGCTAACCGGTGGTTGTGTGAAGTCGAACAATATGCCACCAGAAGTTTGCGCAAGGTGTCGTTAACGTCACTGCTTCGAGTTACCATTGTGTCGGAGCTTTCCCGCCAAGCTGGCCAGCGAACAAGTTTTGTGGATTTCGGTATCAGGTAAGTCCTATCTTACGCCTCTCATGAATTTTCTTCGCCTTCAGCCTCTTCGACTGCCGACAAAATGCTCATGCCTTGAATGTTTACGCTGCTTCGAAGTCGCACAGAGGATTACTCAAAAGCAGCTTTATTTGCGCGCGAGGCTTCGGCGTATTTGCGAATTCTGTGCAACGGTGTCGCGTGTTCCTGACCGTGAAGTTGGTTACCAGGAATTCAGCGGTGTGGGCTTGATAGCTGTTGTCACGTGTCGTGTTACAGTACGTATAGCGTTATAGTTGACAAAAATTCCTCTACGCCCTGGATGAGTGGCCGACAAAACTGCGCAATCCATCTTTTTCGTTGCAGTTTCGTTATCAGGCGACGCGACTGAAGTGTGGTTGACGTGTTCTGTGTAGATAATCAAGCCACATTGATTAGCAGGGGTGTGACAGCTAGGCTGTATCTGATTGAAATAATGCACCTATTGATATTACCGCGGCATATCCAGCCGGTAGCGTTTAATTTACCGTTTGCAGGTCTTGTGCCGGCAGTAGTTGCTTACGTTACGTCCAGCTTGTTGTATTTTTGGTTCTCGCTATTTTCGCAGTGTCCGTTAGTGAATTTCTCGTCTAAATTCGGTGCCAGTGACCTATGCTGTGGCGCACCGTGGATCTCGCTATTTGGCTATCAGAAAAAAATTGTATTAAAAAACAACAATACAGAAACACCATACGGAAGAAATCGCCTGATTAGAGCGACCCCGAGGGATGCACAGAGCGTTGCACGGGCGCTTCCCAAGCTCATAGGATGAAAATGTACGAAGAAGCTGCCTTAGCTGTAACGGTTTGGCAAGAGTGCCAGAACATCAACTCCGAGTGGTATAGTCCCCGTCGCCGGGGCTATATCTACTTCCGCCAATGTCTGCACCTTCCATCCGCAAGTTTTTTGAATAAAAGCAGCTCACTTGGTTTCTGAAAGAATGGGTTAAAAGTTCATTTAGCAGCTGCCGCCTTAAACTGCAGCTCAATAAATACTGTGAAGGTCTCTGAGATATGCCGTTGTCATTGCTCTCAATGTTTCTATTGATATTGCTAGCACTACTTGGTGTAATGTAGTATGACTGCTGCTGGTAAACATATTGTAATACTATATCTTTAAAATATTTTTTCTTTATTTTGCTACCCAGCATCAGAGAAAAGGTGACTCTTGTAAGAATTAACAATATGAATCGAACATCAAACTGAAATTTACTTGCATTTTTAATTCAAACGCTTAGGTACTTAGCAGTAGCCGCATGCCACTATTAAATGACTTCATCTGGGGCTGTCATTTGGAGTTGAAGCCAGTAGTGCTTGTTAGAATGGGTATACCTAAATTTAATCAGACCACTTTGTTGTCTGCGCAACTTCAAGAAATTTCGGGAGCACCAGCTGGACAGCGAAGCGAGTGCAATACGTTGTCGTTTCACATTGGCTTAATAGTGTGCAAGTGTTAGTGAAATTCAGCATTTTGCATACCTTTTACAGACGGCACTGAATATATACTGTAAAAACCCAATTGAGTGTTTCTGCCTTCTTTGGAGGATTTCAAATATGCGGCTGCTTGGCCCCTAAAACCATTTTCACTCTTTTATACTGTTTATGCGCCAAACTAAAACAGTTAATGCATGTGCGTGTAGCTTATGAAGAACAATGCTGCACTACCCCTCCCCCTTTTCTATCTCCAAAGGACGAAACGCCGCTGCCATACTTGCTTTGTTTTTGTTTGAATGCCTAAGTTTTTTCCTGTGTACTACAGATAGCAAACAGAAGTGCCCTGGCTAGCTGTGCAGTGCTGACCACACGGTGAGCCAAGTATCCCATAAAAGTTGCTTATTCGGAACCTGTGGCTAACTCAAAGGTAATGTACAAAGTTCCTTTAATGGAGAAGAGTGTTGTTTTGAGCTAGTCATGTAGAAGTTCAAAAATATTGCAAAATAAGTGAGGGTATACAGAATAACATCAGTATCTATGCTGCCTACCAATCTAGCATTATTCATGCCAAAGTGTTCATTATGTGCAATCTTTATTTCAGGAAGAAGTAGGATAGTTTCTATTATTGAGTATAGTTGGAAATTGCTGCGCAACTAGTCACTGTGTTTTTGCACTCATTATTTATGACCCTTATTCTTGTGACCACACGCTGAGATAAAATTGCTTCACATAAATAACAATAGAAAGGCTCTTGCTAGCTATAATAAGAATTTATTGTTATCATAGTTTTAGTTACAATAAATCATGCTGTAGAAGAGTACTCCACCTATTTGTCGCCATGGCGAGTGCATTTCGTCTGGAAACGTGACTCTGTTTCACAAAGTGTTGCCTTTCTGTTGAATGGGGTACTGACAAGGGGAATTTAGCGAAAACTGAATAACTTTATTGTTTCTTGCAGCAAGCATTGTTATCTTTCTTGTAAATGGATACATAGTGTGAAGAATAGGGACCGGCTTTGAAATTTGCAACCTGATCATTGCAGCGTGTTGGAGTGCCTTTACTGTATGCGATTTGTTTCTGCCAATATAGACCTAGTTTTTACCAATTTTCAAGGTCAATTGCTAATTTTTCTGTGTACGTTTGCAAGCACACTTTCACCTCTGATGCTGAACAACAGGCTTGAATGATGTGCCTGATTCTTGTCTATGAACTTTATAGTATACCTAAAAGGCACTTTTATACTAGGCACAATTATTGGCTACTGCGTGCACGTTCTATGCATCTAGATATAAAAATAGAGAATGCAGCTGGTAGCATTGAACACTGTGTTCAGAAGCTTGAATACATTGCGAAACATTGCTGGTGCCAAAATTTGTTGTGGGTGTATGGTGAAGCAACTGGTGGCTAGCAATGCTGCATTGTTACAGATAATTGCACAATGGAGGATTTTTCAGCTGCTCACGTAATTAGAGCAGATGCCGATCGTGTTCACAGTGAAAAGACATAGCCAAAAAGTTTATGCATCTGCATCCTGCATACCAGGAACCCTTATGTGAAGCAACATGATGCTGTGAGGGGGGCAGCTAAGTGAGAATCGGGTTTTCTCTGCGTGTCAGTATCGATACACAGGTTTGCTAAGTGCACTTGAGCAGATTCAGCAGGCACTTGCAGCTGCAGAGTCAGCAGTACAGGACATTTCAATAGCAGAATTATCTTTATATAGCATTTTCATGAAATTTCATTATTTTGTAACACCTTAACGTCGTAGCTTGATCATTCATTTCTTGGTGGTGGGACATTACAAAAATTATAATTTCTTATATCATGCAAAATTATTTCATTAATTTTATATTGTGTAATAAATTCATGCTTTTCAACTGCTTCCACCTCAACTAAAGCCTAACTTTTGCTAGATTGTCTCATGGGTTAAAACAAGAAACCAGGCCAGGGAAAGCAATAAGGTGCTCCATTTAACAGAAGAGAGTATTGCTGTGGTTCACTTTATAGATGATAATTTTCTAAAAAAGGCACCAATGTTATATCACGCGAGTGTTTACACAAAATCATTTGTTATTGCATGAAGCACCTCCCAAAAGCAGTGCTAGAATAATGTGACCCACAAGTTTCTTTCAGCAAATGGATCAGATGCCTGAGAGACACGGGCTGGCTGCTTCTGGCCTACACAGACAGCGCAGCCACCACAGTAAAGTTCTTGCAAAGGTGTGAGACATTCCTACGTTGCATAAAATGAGAATGTTCATTGTCCATTTTATAGCTTATAAGGATATGTCTGCAAAAGTGATTCCCTGCACAGTGTATTTTACATTCCCTCAAAGGCCCATTAGGCAGCTTTGGCTCTGTCTTTCATTTTTAAAACCTTTCAGACCATCTTGCTAATTCATACAGAGTGCTGCAGCAATCGCATTGTGTGAGTATCACAGAAACTTCATTTCGAAAAAGAATTATGCTGACCCCTTCATTGCCTGACCAGTGTATGAAGCTTTGTGATTTTGCACTGACTTTCGGTTGGTTTTCGCTGCAATATGAAATATCGTTTTGGCACTAAAATTACACCGTATAGATTGTGTCATCGTGAGACGTGCTGCATATTGTTTATCTTCTCTATGCCTTGCACAGTACTTCCTTACCATGCCAATCTAGCACAGTGGCACATAAACGAGGCCCTGCTTAGTTGATGGCTGCAAGATGATTGCACAATCACTGATGTCATGCTTTGTTGCCATGTGACTGTAGTCATGATGGTAGTATGCGTACCCCTCTTCAGAATGAGAACAATGGTGAAGCCGAGTGAGAAGCTGAAAACAGCTACAATGTGCGTTTTATTGGCTGTGACTTCATCATTTCATCATGTTAACACAAAATTTTTGGCAACATGCTCACAATTTTCAATTTACACTTATCAGAAATTTCAGACAGTGGGGTTGTTTAGTAGCCTTTTACATTTCACTTATGAATGGTAAATTTATGCACTGCATGGCTTTGTTGATTTATATTTTGCAATGCTCCTCCGTGAAATAGTCTACAACTTCTGTCAATTTTTATGTGTTAATTATATGAAACATTGTGTATGTCCAATATGTACCATCTGTAGTAAAAGTTTGCGGGGCACGAAATGTTGAATGAGGCTAAATTCTCACTTTGTCTGGGAAAATAATTTTGAAAGTATTCCATACGGCACTTCGCCTTCCGACCTATACAGCCACCAGTCTATATAAAAGCGTTAAGTATCAAGGTAGCGGAAATTCGCATTTGTTGTGAATTCAACATCTACCAAGCTTTTCGTGTTGATAGTACTTTCATAGATTTTTTATGGCACTAGAGCCACCTCCTTTCTCCCCTTATGCCGGTACATAGCTTGCAGTTCATTGCATTGCTGCTTTGCTTACTGAATACCTATTCAACCAGTGCATCTAAAACGGTGTTTTGGGTGTACTTGTATCATTAGGTGCTCAATATTTTATTAGTCATGGAGCTTTTTTTCGCTCTTTTTGCTTTTACTTTTTGGGCTCTTAAGTGCTGTTTTCAGAGCAAGCTGTAGATAATAATATTGACTCTACTAAGCTTTGGTTCAGAAAGAAAAGCTGAACAGTTGCCAAGAGGCATGGCCTACGCCACAACATATTTGGTTACAAGAAATAGATTTTAGGCCGGATAATATGTGGATCCTTGCTAGTTGCGTGTCTTGCTTTCACTTAGAGCTCTTTTCATAGTCCTAAAATTTATCGTACGTTGCTTACAGCTATGCTACCATTTGAACAACCCCGCAGTGAGTGGATTTCTTCTTTAGAACAGCAGTTGCACTTTTAAACGCGGCAAAAGTGATAGAGGCCTAAGTGTTTTTGAATTGACATTCACATTCAGAACCCCATCTATATTGTTACATCAAGTGAACAAAGTGGTAATTCCAGATTGTATACCTATTTCAAAAGGAAGAGGTGAGCTACTTAGTAGGTTGGTATTCATGTTAAAAAGGCAGGCTATGCAAACATGGACTCAATAGAGTGGTCAAGACACCGCAAACACCAACTGGAAAACTTGACATTAAGCTAGAAACGGAACAAGGCAAGTGGAGATGTCGATCAAGACGGCATGCCTCGTGGTCTATGTGAGAGATAACTGCACAGCGTTTGATTTCTTCATGGACTTATTTGATGGTTGGCTAACACATGCAATACCACATGTCGCTCTGCCAAGCCTCAATCATTAGATGCATTTCGTCATTTCTGTGATTGTACGAAACTGAATGATTTGAATTTCGGCATGTATTTACGTCGTGATATAAAGATAGGTTCAATAATCGGCCTTTAGTTAACTGTCTTATACGTTCCGTTAGTCTGCATTCTCATTGTCAGTTGGTATTTGAAGTGACCTGACTCACCGGCGGCCGTGTTTCCATGCCCACTTTTGTCAACAATATACCTATAATGTGTATGGAAAATAGGTTAGTGAGTTAGTATTAAGTTAAATTTGTGTCTAGTGTAAAATGTTATTCGTTTTCTTCTGTTAGATTTTTTGCTTAACAATGACTGGGCATTATTTTGGAGCCTTTTATTGCGGTATGAGATATACATACATAAATCAGCAGCTGTTAGCATGCTTTCGAGACTGCTACCTCATGAGGCCGAGAAAGTCAAGTTGTCCTACATGGGGCATGCTTGAAAAAGTGAATAGTTTCTCATGTTTTTTTTTCGTTTTCTCGGCAGACATTCTACAAAAATTGGCCCAAAGGGAGACAACAGGCAGTACAGATGGACACACAGAAGCCACAGGGCTGCCTCAGAAACTATGAGTGAGCATTAACCTGTAAGTATTTGCGAGTTTATGGTCTTGTTATGTTAGTCTGTGAAGTGGTTTCTTTACCATTCGCAATATTTTCCAAAACTGGTGCTTTGATGCCTCTATGTGAGAAGAAGTTGTTCCAGCACTATTTTGGAGAAAAACTTTCTAATACAGCAGAGGCCTTTCAAACCATGTGCTCAGAAATGAAGTTATGGGAGAAAAATACCTGACGCATGATTGTTGCTTCATGCTTTTACCGGTCTTAGTTTCTTTGTCAGCCAAATTTCCGGGCTATGGTATCAAAATAATTTTTGTTTAAATTTATGCTAATGTTGGTCGTGAGGAAACATAGAAAAATGGTACTCGGCTGCTGACCCACAGGTCGCGGGATTGAGTCCCGGCTGCGGCGGCTGCATTTCCGATTGAGCGGAAATGTTGTAGGCCCGTGTGCACAAATTTGGGTGCACGTTAAAGAACGCCAGGTTGTCTAAATTTTCAGAGCCCTCTACTACGGCGTTCCTCATAATCATATGGTGGTTTCGGGGCGTTAAATTCCACATAGCAATCAAATAAAACATGGCAAAATGCAGTGTTTTTGTATATTTTTTACAAGAATGATTTTTTGTAGAATAAAATCACTTTGTTTCTTTTAAGGGCATTTACCAAGAGGTAAAAATATTTATGGCTCTAAAAATTGAAGACGCCTTGACACATTTTTACCCTGGGTTCTTCGGCTGATAAGACAGTCAATAAAGTATAAACGTAAAGGGGGAGCATTAAATTGAGAAGAAAGGCTTACTGTCCATATCTTAAAAATCTATCAACCACTACATGACAGTTGCATTTTATGGCAGAAGTTAAGATGATGATGGGGGGGGGGGGGCTTGAATGAGGGTCAAATCATTAAAATCATTAAAAAATGTTTGTTTTTGGAGCCAATCAATATTTTTCAAAATTAGCTTGTTTTGAATGTTTGAACAAAAATTGTTTGTCTAGGTCGTTGCAGTAAGCTTGATACAGCTTGCTGCTCTGTAAAATGTATGTCCTCTTGTCGAATCGCTCATCTTTAGCATCATGGACATATCGTTATAAACTGTTGAGCAGCCAGACCCCTGCTAAATGCCTTGTCCTCCACAGCTTAACTTTTGCGCTCAGTATCATTACAATATAAGCATTTCTTAATGTTGAGGTTTTGTAATTAATGTATTGAGATGTATACCTGGTGGAAAAAAATCATTGAACGAATGTGAGAGCTCGTTATTCGACAACAGAACTTTTCTTGGCAGTGGCAGCAAACCACATCATGTTTGCTGCCACAACTTAGACAAATCGTGTTATTCAAACATTGGCTCAAACAACACACTTAGTTTAGCGATATCACAATCATTCAAGCCCCATTTTCATGTTAGCTCACGCCGTACCAAGATGTATAACTGTCATGTAGTGTATATTGGGTTTTAAAAAACTTATGTATGCAAGCCTTCCTTCTTAGTTTAATGCTCACCAGTTATGTTCATGCATTATTTATTGTCTTCATCAGGCTAATACCTCCACCATGGTGTTATGAATAATGATACAAGTACCCATTCAGCACTCTGTCACGCGCTGTGACAGAGTGCTGGATGGGTTGAGGCTACGGAAACGGCAACGACGTCCTGATGCTCTTATCTCACAGCTCCTGTTTCTCGCTCCAAAAGTTCCGTTACAATATGTTCCCTACCACACGTAGGCCTTTGCAGTGGTCTACAATACGATTTGTCTTGTGTAAAAATTATTAATATAATGCAAAATTCTTGGTTCACCCCACATAACTCTCCATGATGTTAGTAGTTACAGAAATATCAACTGCCACACAATAGCAATAATTAAATGGAATTGGTTATGCTAGTTTATGAATTCTTTTGCAGTTCGAATATAGTGTGTTTACGGTGAGTTCTTGTCTACTGTAGAAATAGGTCTTCATATATTCGTGCTGCTTGTCCTGCATGTGATCAGTTCTTGTTCATAAATACTGTCTGCTTTCGTGATTTATGACATAGAGGTGTGAACAGAAGTGATGTACGTAGTAGACACCATGGTGGTTTAAACTCTGAACATTGCTGCTGCTACAATAGTTCTTTTTCTTCGTACGTCCTTTCCAGACATAGAGAAAAGAGCCAAGTGGAGCTGTTCATGGGCCATGCACATAGTTTCATAAGCGAGCTTTCAGCACTTATGACAATTATGTTTCTAAATTTGTATGCCAAATTTGGGTTAAAGAAGCGTGTAGTAGCGCATTTAATTGTTAATTTGGCATACTGCAGCAGGTATCACTCACAAATCTGCAAAAAAACGCAGCACAGCACAGTGCATACACACAAACTACCCCCATATACACTCTGTATTTGTGGCTTAACTGTGAATTGTTTACTATGACTTCGCACAACAATTAATAACAAAACGACATGACAGCTTTCCCATCTATGCAGGTAGCGTTCTCAGTATATGCTGGCAATAAGTGTGCAAAGTTCAACCAGTCCACTGGTCACATATTTTCTTGTAAACATTTTTAGATAAAAGGCCGGTGTTGTTGGAAGCTCATACAAGGTAACGAATGGACCACAACTGCAATTTTTTTGTTTTCTTGCCATTGTACATGAGGTGGCATATTCAAATTGTTCAGGCAGCAGCTATGTCTTGTCACTCAGCAGCGTTCCACAAGCTCTGTGCCAGAACATGTTGCATGGAAAACTTAAGCAACATCCTCTTTACGTTTTTTGTAAGTTTCGGTGACCATTTTTCATTTGTTTTGCCTGTGAAAGTTGCGTCGCAATCTTTGCATTATACTTTACCAATGACCTCACTCAAATCTTCAGGGCTTTTTGGTATACCTTATAATATACGTTCATGGACCGCACACCTACGCATGGTTGTAGGAAGGTATTCTACAAAGTACACTGGAGTGTTGCAAGACCACTCCTATCGGCAAAATGGGCAGAAAGAGTTCAGAGCTTTAAATACTGCAAAGGGGGGATGTGGCTATTACTACCAGTGCAACTTGTTCAAACACTGAGTTAAACTGCTGGACAACCAGCCATAGCTTCTATATAAACAGTGCTTGAAAGTGGCTGGGAGACAGATCGGGGAAGGGGAGGACTTGAAATATTGGTTTAGTTGTTGTCAACCATTAACTTTCAAGAACAACACATTCACGAGGATGTATATTGCTAAATAACTGGTCAACCTTCACTGACTTGCCAACATATGCTGCAACTGCCACCTGCATATGTGGGAACACTTCTATGCAACTTTATTAACTGCAAGTCCAAGTAAACATTTTACACTCATTAATTCACACCTAGTTTGGAACATCTTTGCATGTACAGATTGGCTCAACAAAAAGAAATCTGCAAAATGGGGAAAGGGAGTATGTGATGTGAACTTAGCACGGGTAAACTTCTGACCTTGTTGGTGTAACATTTTCGTAAAGTTCAGCGTACCACTTCAAATCACAAGGATGAGACAGGCTTGTGTATGTTCAGCCTGTCCCATCTTCGTCATTTCAGTGCCGCGATTACCTCTTTAAACATGTGATGTGCTCTTTGGGCCTTCGTTTGCTGCACAATTTTTTCTTGTGTTCTTTGTGTAGAGTTTTGTTCAAGTGACTCCTGTTCAATTTCGTATTCTGTACATAAACAGGTACTTTAGGGAGCTAGCCATGAATGACTGCATTCATTCCACAAAATCATTTTACCTGTGCAAAATATCTAGTACGTTGTACTCATTCTTTGAACACTGTGTTCACTTGCAGATGAAGCTGTGCTCAGAAAGGAAATTAACTGCGTGTCCAGCCAATAAAACATTCCGTCAAACAACACAAATAACTTGCACTCACAAGCACGCATAACATAAATGAAATCCTCCATTGCTATATTTTGCAACCAGGCTGCACGGCACAGCTGTGGTGTGGCATACTGTTGAGCGGAACAATACAGCAGACTGTTCTGAAGAACAATAGAGCAGACTGTTGTGTGGAACAATACTAACATTTTTTGTATTAGTTGCAATAACGAATAAAACACGCATGAACGTCTTGTTCGAAGGAAATGGTTGTATTTTGATCACGGAATAAGATCTGTTGCCACAAAAGAGTGATGGGTTATTCTGTGGTAAATGTGGTAATGTATGACTTCCGTGAAGAAGCTGCGTCTTAAGGAGATAGTTGTATTCTTGCTCACGGGATTTCTCGGAACCACTATACCTTCAGCATTCTCCGTGAGAGAGGGTCCACACTTTTTACAGTGTATGCTTACTCCACTCCCTGTTTAAATATGAATTGTAGCCGCTATAAAACAAATTTGTGCTCCTCTGCTGCAGTAGAGCGACTTTTCTCGTTCGGGAGTCTTGTGTTAAAAGCGAACCGATGATATCTACACTGAAATAAATATCTGTGTTTTAACGTCGGAATAGACCGCGAAAACGACAGAGTATGATCAGTTTTCTGAAAAGTGTTGCAACTGGACGTTTAGAGCTCAACCTGTGCTGAAGTTTTGTACGAAACAGTGGGACTGACCGTAAAGGAGCAGTCAATATTTCCGTTCCTTCACTCTTTCCGTAAAACACCAGAAAAACGTATGTCTTTTGTACTTCAAGAACACGCTTCCGTAATTTGTGTGCATGGCGGTATAGTGGCTCAACTTTTACCATTCCCGCGTTCAACAATGATACAGTGAACTAGAGCAGAAAGTTAAGCAACAGCTGTGGGCAACGCCTTGAGAGAGCTATCGTGGCGGGTGGCGGACGTATACAGCGCCAACCCTGCAGTCGCCGTCTAAGCTGAGGTGTTCCGCAGTAGAAGGAATGCGTAGATTCGCATTTTAAGCTCATGGAAAGTCAGAAATTGAAGACAGAAAGTGTTGTATCTGGGCAGGATTCGATGAGGGAATTAAGCTTAGAGCAATAATGGGTTCGAAGATAGACTAAGAAATACGAGAGAGTGTTGGGGAGGAGAAACTGTTCATTGACTCATAATGAAGAAATAGAGCTGCAGGCTCACTGGAAAAAGCCAGAATGTATACATATATAATCAGAGAGGCGGAGAAGGTTTGTAGGATAGCAGCGGTAAAAAATAAAAAGAAGGAGAACTTTTCAGAGTTTTTACCGATTAAGGAAGTGGATAATCACAGAAATATGATACTTCACTGCAAGGGACACTATATTCACTATTAGTAGCGAGGTCGGGTTGCCATAACAAAGTAATAAAGCGAGAAGACACGGTAGGCCAGCCTTCGTAGTTAGTTTGCCCCAAAGAGTGTGTCACGAGTTCAAATAAAAGCTGCACCACCCACTGGTGCCACTTTCACTTAGCGCCTCTCATCTTCGTTGATCACAGCGCCGCCGCTCATTTCGCCACCGTGCCGCGTGCGTCTGAAGGAGCGCTGTTTATCATGCTTACACAAACATTTTGTTCATCCACTGGTTGAGCACGAATATGCATCACATACTACCGCAGCGACGCGCACTGCTTCAACGTTTATAGAACAATTTTTAGTGCGCTCTTCGCTTGTAAAATTTATTGGCGCGCTCTTTACTTGGTAGTTCCACGTTCAGCTGCTCAGTGGTCTCTCGCATCGTACGTGGTCAAGGCATGTGGTTCTTGTCAGCGGTCTCTCACCTTCCTCCCAAGTCTATCTCCTCACAAACATTACGATCATGTGAGCTTTTATTTCACTGTTGTCTTACAATTCCTATCTTTCCAACATTCTTATAAACAGTTATTAGGCTCACTCGCATACCGCAGGTCATAAGAGCTAGGTATGTAACATATCTGTCGCTATATCAGATGAACGATAAAACACGTCTTTGCCAAGCTTGCATTGCTCATATATACATATTATAAGGTGCAGGAAACGGTAGGGGTAGCAAAGTTTACTGTGCGTAGGCATATTTTAATGCATTTACTTGATTTTCAGTGATGGCCCTTAGGTACGAAAATTGTGGTCGCATGCTGTGTTGCACCTTCTTTATTGAATTGCACATGCAGAAAGGAGTATGGCGAACAGTTGAATTCTTCAGAATTTAATGAAGCGTTGCTTGCACACTGCAATACAGCGATTTTGTCTATTTTACGTAATTTAACCATGTTACATGGAATTATTACGGTGAAGCCTGCTGCTAAGTTGCATCTTTGCAGATTGAGGATGTCACAGGTCAGTTTGGAACGCAGGCGTTAGTGACCTCGTCAGTGCCTGTTGTGGGTGAAGTGCGCGAATCAACTGACTCACGAATTTGGTGCGGCAAGATGGGCTACTGAATGTGTGTTACCTGCGCCAGTGCGGTGAACACTGGTACTTGAAAAAGTATAAAAGCTTCAAGAAATTCACAGAAAAGAATCCAGAGCCGCGGCATCGAAGAAGGAGGAAGCGAAAGAATCGTGCGGGTGCTTGGAAAAACGCGGCTCTCTGCGAATTCCTTCATAACACAAGAAGATTACCTTGCTGAGCCATTGATCAGCTCTCGAATTTTACAAGCCAATCTATCATTTATTATTTAGCTTTTACACTGCAAATATTTAACCTTTCAGAAGAATTTCATATAACGGTTACCCCTCAGATATTCAACAAATTGTATTTGTTCTCTCCTCCCCTCCCCTTTTTTTCATTGCGCCAAATTAATTTCACAGTCAAAACAAAGTAATGCTATCCCCCTAGTCTGGAATTACTAATGGTATTGACTTGCATTAACCACCAGCTTCTTGGCCAATTCCCCTTTGTGGGTGAAAACCACAAAAGAAAGGATCAAGCAAGCAAGCAAGCAAGAACGCGGCTACAGTATGGCCTGCGAGCTCATCGGGAGCAGGTACCGAGACGTCAAGGCATCCATACAGCCGGCGAAGACAATCAAGGGGTCCTGGTGACTATTCGACCACCACCGAGGCTATTGGCTAGTTGCTGGCACGGCCTGGTTATGGTGTTCGAGCTGAAGACAGTGCCGCAGATGACGTCATCTACCGGGATTGAGAGCCGATCTGAAAGGAGAATTTGTGCTTCAGTCTGACGCCTCTCATTCTTGTATAGGCGCTATTCTTGTGCAAAAACATGATAGCACCCTCCACACTCTGTCGTATGCCAGTCGTCCACTTCAGCCTCTCGAAAAGAGATACTCCGCCATCGAGAGGGAATGCTTAGCGTTGGTTTGGGTGATCGAAATGTATCATGTTTTTCTGCACGGAACATCTTTGGTCGTACATACCAATCACCAACCACTGCAGTATCTCTTGAGGGCAAAACACTTGAACATTAGAGTATTACGGTGGAGCCTCACATTACAAGAATATTCATTTCGAGTCGTGCACATTATTGGCTCTGAAAATGTCGGCGCAGATTATATGAGCCGCTTGTGAATTTGTTAGTTTTCTCATGACAAGCGACTACTCTAATTTATTTTTGTTGGTTAAGAACATTTTGTGTATGGAAGACACATAGTGACTTGTCGCGCGCTGAACTGCAGTTTATTTTTCTTCGCAAAACAAACTTTAAAAAGGGCAGACTCTTGTGAATTTCGCCACACGCTACCCTGATGCAGTGCCTTTGACAGCAATTGACTCCGCTACACTGGTGGAAGAACTTGTCGATATGATTGATCTCAATGGTTTCCCACGAGAAGTCTTGTCTGATCAAGCATCGTGCTTTACCTCAGATCTTATGAAGGAGGTGAATGACCTACTGGCGGTCAAGCGTCTTAGCTGCACTCCATACCATTCTATGCACAACGGGGTGGTAGAGAGGTTTAATGGAACACTCAAGAAAATGCTCCGCAAAGTTGTTCAACAGCCTAAATGTTGGGATCGCTTGCTAGCACCACCTTTGTTTGCTTATCGTGAAGCCCCATAAGTGAGCTCCGGGTTCTCATCATTTGAACTTACTTATGGCCGACATATTCGAGGATCTCGGAGCATCCTGAAAGAGCTACGGACTCAAGACCAGGAGAACGAAGAACTTAAGATGACGTACAGATAGGTCTTGGATTTAAGAGAGCAAATTTAGAAGACATTAGAGCTAGCACGGCAAAACCTGAGCCCAGCACAGGTGTTACAAAAAAAGGTAATACGACCGCCGCAGCAAGCAACGTTACCTGAAAGCTGGTGACCGTGCATTGATCTTGCTTCCCACAAGTAACAACAAGTTATTAATGCATTAGAAAGGACCGTTTCTAGTAATATAAAAGAAAAACGACTATGACCATTGGCTGGACCTTGGACAGAGCAAAAAACTTTTCCACAAAACATGCTGAAAAGTCTGAAGAACGCCGTGAATAAGAGCTTCTTCAGACATCCACTTTTGTCGTTCTGGAGGAAGAGGAGTCTGAGAAGCCCCTACCAACTTCCAACGTACAGGGTAGTTGTGTTATTGACTCCATAAATCTTGGAGATAAAATCGAGGAGCGACAGCGGGTGTGGATACGGGACATAATAAATACCTACGAAGACGTATTCAATGAGATCCTGTGCAAAAAAACCTTGTGGAGTGTCGGTTACAAATGACCATTTCAGAACCAATTAACACCCCACAAATTCTCTATGAAGGAAGTCGTTGAAAAGGAAGTGCAGGACATGTTGAAGCTTGGCATTGTAAAACCTTCATAGTCACCATGAAATTCTTCTTTGGTACTAGTGAATAAGCCGGACAATAGCTACAGGGCCTGCATAGACTTTCCCCATATAAATGATGTTCTGGTATTGGACGCAGAACCTACACCCATACCTAATCATTTGTTTGCCGAAGTGGGAACAAAAAGGTGGTTCTCGAAATTTGATTTAACTAAAGGATAGTGGAAGGTTCCTCTCGCGAAAGACTCGCAGCAAAAGACCGCCTTTTCAAGCCGATCAGGGCATTATCATTTCCTCTATAAGCATTTCGGCATCAAGACCGCATCCTCGGTTTTCACTCCTCTGATGAGAAGGCTATTACTTGGAATTCCGAACGTCGTTCTTTACATAGATGACGCACTGGTGGCAACCACTACGTGGGAAGAACATCTAACAACATTGAAGCAATGCTTGCCAGGAGACGACAAGCCGAATCAAGGATCAAGCCACAGAAGTGTGAATTGGCGATGAGCACCATCACCCTTTTGGTTCATCGATTGGGGGACGGCAACATACGGCCAGTCTAAACCACGATACAGAAGATTGCCTACGCTTCTAAGCCTGACACAAAGAAGCAACTCCCGTCATTCCTTGGGCTGGCCAGCTACTACCGTGACCTGATACCCCACTACGCCGAGAAAGCACAGCCGCTCATCGAGATGACGAGGAAGATGGAGAAACAGAAGACTACGTGGACCACGGATAGAGAAAAAGCATTTGAGTCACTCAAGAAGGCTTTGTTTTCCGGACCAATCATAAATGCACCCGATGTGAACAGATAATTTGCGCTTCGGTATGACACCTCTGATTCCTGTATAGGCGATATTCTTATGCAAGAGCATGATGGCATCCTCCACCCCGTGTCATATGTCAGTCGTCAACTTCAGCCTCGCGAAAAGAGATACTCCTCAATCAAGAGGAATTCTTAGCGTTGGTTCGGGCGATCGAAAAAGTATCATATTTTTTTTTCTGTACGCAATATCATTTGTCGTATAAACCAATCACCAACCACTGCAGTATCTCTTAAGCGCAAACCACTTGAACAGCAGGGTATTACGGTGGAGCCCCGCATTACAACAATATTCATTCCGAGTCGAGCACATTGAATGCTCTGAAAATGTCGGCGCAGACTACATGAGCTGTTTGTGAATTTCTAAGTTTCCTCAAATCTACTCCAATTTATTTTTGTTTGTTAATAACAATTTGTGCATGGAAGACAAATAGTGACTTGTCGCCCGCTGAACCGCAGTTCACTTTTCCTCGCAAAACAAATTTTAAAAAGGGGGGACTCTTGTTGTGGGTGAAGTGCGCGAGTCAAGTGACTTTCGAATTTGGCACGGCAAGATGGGCTACTGAAAGTGTGTTACCTGCGCCAGTGCAGGAAATACTTGCAATTGAAGCAGAAGCAAAACCTAAAAAATATTGCAAAAAAGAAGAAAGAACCACGGTATCGAAGAAGGAGGAAGAGAAAAAATCGTGCGGCTGCTTGAAAAAAAATTACTTTGTGTTTGTAAAACAACAAGCCTTTTACCTAATGATCCTGCCGCCCAGTTCTTGGCCGATCCCCCTTTGTGGGTGTGCGCCCGAATAACAAGGATCATCATTATCATCAGAACGCGGTTTAAGTGCGGCGTGCGAGCTCATAGGGTGCAGGTACCGAGACGTCAAGGCATCTTCCTTGCCGGCGACGACAATCACGGGGTCTTGGTGACTTTTAAACCACCACCGAGGCTATTGGCTAGTTCCTGGCACGGCCTGGTTCTGGTGTTCGAGCTGAAGACAGCACCGCAGATGATGTCATCTAGCGGGAGCTAGAGCGAGCCGTCGGGCTACGGGCCCGACCATATGCACTCCCACCCCAGCAGCTTCACCGCTGGACTGTTGAAGGGCATGAAACGCTCGTGAGCCGTATCTATCTCCTTGCCCGTCAGGACTTAGCATTCCCCTTTTTGTGTTTTTGTTTTTTTGAATATATATATATATATATATATATATATATATATATATATGACAAATGAAACGCTCACCTTCTTTTCTTTCCAGAAGATAACGTTTCACAGCTAGCCCGACTTGCTTTATTTACCAAACCTGTCACCAGTGATCATGCACACGGCCGTTACATGGCACACTTGTCAGCCTGATCGGCAAGAGTTTCAAACCAGGCGTGTACGTGTCTTTGTGGTCTTATCGAGCGCACACAAACCCCACGTATTTTTCATGCCTGCATCACTGGCAAGTCATACGTCAATTGCTACAAAATGAGGTGTAGGAGACGACAGGGGCAGCAGCTGTCACTTGGCTGTGTGTAGCTTATTTCGCCGCATTTCGCGGAATCTGATTGACAACTGTGAGGTATGGTTGGTGCTCGCATTTTGCATGCAGGTTGTGGTGCGTCTTCTTTATTTATTTGCGTGCTCAGGATGAAGTACTGCTAGCAGTTCATTTGCTTGGCTTTCCACTTGTCAATTTTTTCGGTGCACTCTTCACTTGTTCAGCGTTCAGCTCAGTGGTCTCTGGCACCGTACGTGGTCAAGGGACGTTGTTTTTCTCAGCACTCTCTCACCTTCCTGCGAAGTCGATCACCTGGCACTCATCACAATCAGGTAGGCATTTGTTTCACCATTATCGATCATTACCTATCTTACCAATAGCCCTACAAAGAGTTATAAGCCGCACTCACATGCCACAGCTCATACGAGCTAGGCATGTAACATGTCTGTCGTTATATAAGGTGGAAGATGAAACACGTGTTTGCCATGCTTCCATGGCTCATGCTTAGCCTATTACTAAATTAGGTGCAGGAAACGGTAGGGGTAGCAATGTTAACATTACTGTGCCTAGGTGTATTTCAATGCATTTTGTGGATTTTTAGTGATGGCCATGTGATACGACCATAGTGGTCACATGCTGTGCTGCACCTTTTTTGTTGATTTGCACATGCAAGAAGGAGTACGGCGAACTGTTGAATTCTTCGAAATTGAATGAAGCGTTCCTTGCATTCAGCAATAACATGATTACTGTCTTTTTACGTCAATTAACTGTGTTCCATAGATTTATTGCGGTGAAGCCTGCTGGGGTATTGCATCTTTGCAGTGCGAGGATGTCACTGGTGAGTTTGTGAACGCAGTTATCAGTGATCTCGTCAGTGCCCATGCACATGACCGTTATAAGGCGCAAGTAATTGTAAGCTTGATCAGCAAGATTCTCACACCAGGCGTGTACGTGTCTTGGTGGTCTTATTGAGCGCAAAGAAGCACACGTGTTTTCCATCCCTGGATCGCTTCCAAGTCATACGTTCATTGCTACAGAATGAGGTGTAGGAGATGACAGGGGCCACACCCGTCCTTTGGCTGTGTGCAAACTTATTACACCGTTTTTTGGCGGAATCTGAGTGACAGCCGTCCGGTACGATTGGCGCTTGCATTTTGCATGTTGTTGTGTTGCATCTCTATTGATTTGCGTGCTCAGCAGTTCATTTTTTTAATTGCACGACACATTGCTTACACCTGACAACAGTGTGAATTTGCACGTCACGTAGCCGTACTACGTGGTCAAGTGCAGCTAAGCCAGCTTGGGAGTCCCTGTGTGTACACAAGAAGTTAGTGTATGGCGAATGTGCAGTGGCAACAAAATCAAGCGATTGCATTTGCGAAGCTTTGGGTGCCCTATTCTGAAGCCACCCATTTCCATCTCATGCAGAGACTACTGGCAGGTTCTTATGAAATTCATGTTTATTGGTATCAATTGTTTTATTAGCCGATATGTCACAAAAAGCTTTGAAGTAATTGTTTAAAGTAATTTTGTATAAAGCTATATTTTAAGGTGATTACATTCAATATTGGACCCGGCTGCACTTGAGGGGCTGAAACTGCTTTAATATATGTGCAAGAAATGAACATCTGTTGTCAACACTATCAGATATCATAGAGAGCAATATTTAACTTTTAACAGTGCCTAAATTGTGAACATGTGTAATGTTGGAGCACATGCACAACTCACTTTTCACAGCAACTTCGGGAATAGCTTTTTAAGAGACCCCAAGTGTGCAAGTATGGGTGCAGTTATGTTTAGAACTTGTGCAGTTAATGTAACAGTCTCCGTCATTGTTTTCTTCCTTGCGCCACTTGCTTCAACTTAAACATTTAGAGCTGGTCAAAAATATTTATATTTACTACGCTCTTATAGACAGTACTGTTTAAGAAATATTGGCTTGTGTTCATTAAAAAAAGGTAACATGACCTGACAAGCTAACGAGATATTGGAATGAATGTACTGTTGTAGACTCTAAGGTAATACTATTGTAACAGAGTTTTTATTATAAAATCGGGGAATCGGAAAAAGTGCGCAAGTCAGTGAATGTACTTTAGCAAAAGAAGTGCTTTACCTTCATTGCAGCCATAACATCAATGAAGAATGCCCGCTTGCCGGCATTGCGCACAGGCATTTTCAACACTGACCGAGTACTTCGAGCACTACCACAATCACAACAATGTGTAGGGCGGTGCCCTTTACTCTTGTGAGCCTTGTGGAGCTTTGTTTAAAAACTATGAGAGACTAAGAAGTCACGTCTTCAGACATCACAAAAAGCGAAACAGCAAACAACTGATACTGCGTTTGTCTGCTGTGCGTTGCCATGCGGGGCGAGTGTGCGTACTCGCATGGAGCTTCTCGGTCAATAGCTGCCCATCTGGAGGGTGGAGTTTATGCTGCTATGTGTCCTTTTGTTGGTTGTGCTGGTGGGCTGAGGTCAGCAGGTTTCTTCAGAAAACATGTTTCAAGGTATCACTGAGGTAAAACTGCAACACAGTGCACGGAAGTACCTGAAGTTGATTTCAGTTCAGATCAAAAGCACAGTAGTGAACCCCTGCTGATGTTGGAGATAACTGTGAAATGGAGTCTAGTTGTGACAGCGATTTGCCGCTGACCCTTTTTACTGACAATTTTGCTCTTTTTTTCTTAAACTGAAATCTTAGCATTATGTGCCAGCAAGCACTGTACAATATATTGCGAATGAGTTGTAGAATCTGCATAATCTGAATAGAGACATGTTGTTACGTGATGTTGCCAGAAGTGTTCGAAGTGATACATTTTCTGCTGTACATTCAGAATTTTGTAAAGATGCGTTTGATGACGCGTCTGTGGCACTGAGATCATCTTACTCCTGGCACAAATATTACAAAATTAGTTTTGTTTTGCGCCCCCAGTTGCAATCTCTTTAGGCATGAATAAGGAAAATGTTGTACTCATTTTTAACTATGTGCGCATTGAGAATCTAATTTGTTTTTTCATGTCTTGCTCTCCAAGAGGTCAGCTGAATGCATCGAACGACTGCTACACAGATTACATTCATTGTCAGCCATTCTAGCAATCTGTTTAGAAGGCGAGACATGTAATATTGTATCAGGGTGAGTTCGAGGTGGTAAATCCACTAGGATCAGCAAAGGGCAATTTCAAAATGTTTGGAGTGTACATGACTCTAGGAGACCTGTCACTCTGCTACAGAACATGAATTGAAACTATGCAGACGATAATTTTTTGTCGGCAGAAAGATGTAAAACGGTTCGGGCTTGGTAAAGCTCTGCGCCCATCATTTCAAGATATCTTACTACTTAAACGTGATGGTTTGCGTATTATTCGTGTGAACCACACTGCGCAGCTTGATTTTATTGCAGGTGATAATCTGGGAAGCCACATTATCGGTGGCTTTACGCCAAACTTTAGCACATCAGCATACATGTACCGCTTCTGCCAGATAACTCGCACTCAACTTCACAAAAATTCATGTGAAGTATGGGACAAACGAACCCCAGCAAACTACAATCGTTCAGTGCGATGCGTCAACAGCTCCGGTAGACATGACGACCATTGCATAAGCATAAAATTTCCATCCCATGAACTAAAACATTTCATGCCTGCCATTCTGGCTTGCCACCATGTAAAGGTCATGACATTCTTGAAGGTGTGGTTCTGTACGACCTGCCCTTGTATATAAGATACTTTGTAACAAAAAAAATCTGGTCTACTTATGATCACCTGAACAACAGGATCTGTACCATAAAGTACAGTGTTCATGATTTAAGGAACAAGCCAGCAAAAGTGGCCAGCCAGTGTGACAAACTCGGAGATCACGATATGCAAAAATGGACATTTTTTAGATTACTTTCAATATTTGTAGGCAAGAAATTAGATGTGAGTGAGCCAGTGTGGCAACTGTGGGAGAAGCTAATGATCATCAATTTAACACCGACCTGCTCATGGCACATACTATTACTCCTCTCCAACTGGCATACTTGAAAGTTGTGACTGAGGATGATATAAAATCCCGTAGTTGTCTTTTCCTGTCAATCAAACTGCGCCCAAAGCACCATTACCTCTTGAACTGTAGTGGAGTAATTCAAGAGTATGACCCAATTTGCTATGTATGGATTCTGAGATTTGAATCAAAGCATAAATATTTCGAGCAGTGCATTCGAAGTGCAAGAAATTACAGAAATGCGACAAACACTTTGAGTGAACAGCACCAGCTGTACCAATAATTTCTGGCAAATAGAGATCCCTTCATCACTACAGAGGTGTACGTAGAAATAAGCCACAGTATGAAGTTGACAGAGGTAAACAATCTGAAGCATGTACAGCTACCTGAAAACCGTATTCTGCTGCAGAAAGCTTCAGTGAATGGCTTTTTGTATGCAGTTGGAGAGCACGTTCTGGTGTCAGGCACACAATTAAACGCAGTGTTTGGCTGACTAGTTGCCAAAGGGAAAACTGGCTTTGATGTTTCCTTGTTAGTGCAATGTGTGCAATGCAATGCTTATGCTCCAGCTGTCTCTTTTTATATACTTGAAGAAACATTTTGCGAAACATTGCTTGTCCACCCTACTCAGTTGCTGGACAGGACTCCTTGACAGTCATACTTAATTACTGGTGCTTCAGTGATACGGTTGACTTTTTTTTACCTGAACATTTGTAAAAGTTGTTTTCAAAGTTTGCCCTGCTTGGCCTGTCAGTGCGCTTTCACGCAGTGTTTAAAGTATCTTTGACACAAAAACTCTTGCTTGGATTTTTACTGTATTTGTAGCTGTGTCTCTAATTCCAAAATTGAATAGTAAATGCTATAACTTAATATACAACTAATGCTACCAATGAAGGAATGAAGTAAACATTTGGGGGACACAACAATAACACACTAATAATGATACGTAACATGACCCACAGGTCGCGGGATTGAATCCCGACTACGGCCGCTGCATTTCCGATTGAGGCGGAAATGTAGTAGGCCCATGTGCTCAGATTTGGGTGCACGTTAAAGAATCCCAGGTGGTCGAAATTTCCGGAGCCCTCCGCTACGGCATCTCGCATAATCATATGGTGGTTTTGGGATGTTAAACCCTACATATCAATCAATCAATCAATCAACCAACATAAAATCTTGCCAAAAAAGTATAGGGGATGTTATATGAGATAACTGTTTTGTAAATGTGAAAAAAACAAATGTGGACGAAGAGATAACTTGCTGTGGGTGGTGACCCAACCTGCGACCGTGTAGGCCACGAAGAAAACAAATACGTATAGCCCTCTAGGCCACGAAAAAACAAATATGAACAGCAGCTTCACAAGTTGTTGCAGCATATCGGCTTGCATTAGAAGATCGTGAAATCGATGGTGAGCTGCTGGGCAGAAGTTATGACTCCTTCTTTCAGCAGGTAGAAAATCGTACTGAAAATATCACCAGAGGAAGGGGTTCAGCTTCGCGATAAAAACAGCAAACACCAAGATCTCAAAGTTGGGACATGGGTGCGCCAGCTTGATGCCAGTAAGACTATTTGAACCTGCTAATGACACAGCAAAAAATTTAATATTTTAAACGGGAAGGAAGGAAAAAATCTCGGGACATAAATGTACCCCAGGCATTGGAATACATGAGGGAGTTGTATGTTGAGCAAAAAAATTTCATCAACAAGGACCCCTGCCACACACATCAGGGGTGCAAAACGAGTGGTTCTTACTTTTTATAAAGCCTGTCTTCTTCCAGCACGCCAATGAACTTCTGGGGAAGAATGCGAAGGTGAGATACTATCTTAATTGTTGCTAGAAAGGATTGTTTGTTTAGGTCAAAAGCAAGTATCGTATCTAAGATTGTGTGTGTTCTTTGTAAATTATGTACTGTCTATGGTGGCCAATGGCATTGGTAGATCATGAAAGTGCAATCACAGCAGTTCATTTTACCCACAAAAAACGAATCCTACCGTAAAAGATACTCTTGAAATTTATTGTCAGAACACTGTTGCAGTAATGTCAAGGATGCCACTCATGTATACAACAAAGAAGACTATATAGAGCGTCACTTGCAACTGATACTATTCGAAAACGGGCTCTTTTTTATACCTGCAGACGTGTGCGCAGGACAATGGCGTGCACTCCATGATTATGACATCATGATGCAAAGAAATTGCGCTTCTGCTTTACGCAGGGTAACATATGTGCTGCTGAGGCACACACCTTGTTTCACACTGGTTAAATTCGCCACCAAATGTTGATGTTCTACACTGTTCTTGCTCCTTCCAAGTATGCGAATACTTGCAAGGTCCCGCACACACATGCAGGATTTGAAGCGCATAGGTAACAGAGCATTGATTTTAATATTTATTTTAATCTAAAGCTCGTGCTCGCTCTTGATGCTATTGTCCTCAGAATCTGCATTGACACCACCCTGGGCTCCCGATATCAGGAGTTTTAACCACTTAGTAGGGAGGATAAAAAGCCACCGGACACCTTTGCTCTTATGGTAGCAGTAGCTGAAACCCTTTTTTCAGAAACTAAAGGGAAAGCCGAAAAAAAAAGCCACTGATGGAAAAATGACCGCAAGTTGTGCCGTATAGCCAAAAAGGTTTCTACAACTTTATGAAAGTGGCGAACAGGTACAAGGTACCTATTGGTTTTGCGCTCCTTGAAATGGCTCGGCTTGCGTCCACGTATTGCAGTGCCGTAAAAGCTTACCCTTTAAGGTAAAAGGCGTGCAAAACCATTTGAACCTTGAGTGTTGTGCGTGATTTACAAAATTTCACTTCTATGTGGCAAAGTTTATATCCACCAAACCGAACACTGCGTTAATGATAAGGCAAGTGAGCACGAGCTTTTGATTAAAATATTACAGTAGACTACCTTTAAGACGAACTCCAAGGGACCCCAATCATTTGTTTGTCTTATCAGAAATTTGTCTTATGACAAGCGCCCTCAAAAACCAATTGCTAACACACCAAGTGCGCCTAATTATGCTGCTTGAAAACACTGAATGAAGTATACTTACAATTGAAAGGAAAGGAACTAGAAAAAGCATTTCTTTGGCTCCGCTTCATAAAACCATGCATTCAACTAGATTATTTAGACTAATCTAGTGAGTACTTGATTTCACGAGTTCATAATGAATATGCTCATGAATAAATTGCTACCACATTTTGACAATGAAACTGTAGCAAGAACTTATTTTGATGATTAAAAGATAACAAGGAAGAGGAGAGCACATTTTTTCATTCAAAGAATGAAAAAGTTATTTATTGAGGCTGTTCACCTTTTAGGTGGCTGGTTTACTGACTTTACTATCACTTTTGGATACGCCTCTATTGCATATCGTTACCTTGTCAAAGCCAATATGCGTTAAGTTGCTCATGAAAGTCCGGAAGATTTTCTTTTGGGCTCAGATATTTTCTTATTTTCAGCCCGCAGTAACATTTACTGAACAACATGCAACTGAAGACCACCGTTTACACTACTCTCGATCACAAGCCTTAGGCACACAAAAAAGGCACCACACAGCTATATTTATTGTAAAAAATGATCTTCCTGTGTCGTGCACTTCTATAATAAAAGTGGCGCATCACAATTTGCCGCATTTAAGTGGGAACAGGTACGACATGTACAGGCGCTATGTAAAACAACGCGAACAGACCATAACATGTGCTAAGGTGCCATTGTGTGACGGCGATAACAATGCCTGTGACTCCTCTGATGGAAGTGAGAGTGCCACATATTTGGCTTTTGTTCTTGTGATTATAATGTACAAAAATTCTTCCCATTCGTATCTTTAACTCTTGGTAAATGCCCTTAAAAGAATGTAATTTTATTCTACAAAAAATCACTCTCGTAAAAATAATACGAAAAACACTGCATTGTGCCAAGTTTTATCTGATTGATATGTTGGGTTTAACGTCCCAAAATCACCATATGATTATAAAAGATGCCGTAATGGAGGGCTCCGGAAATTTACCACCTGGGGTTGTTTAACGTGCACCCAAATCTGAGCACACGGGCCTGCAACAATGGCGCCTCCATCGGAAATGCAGCCGCCGCATCCGGGATTCGATCCCGCAACCTGCGGGTCATCAGCCGAGTACCTTAGCCACTAGACCAACGCGGCGGGTCATGCCTTGGTGTATACAAAAACAAAAGGAGCCTTTTTTTTTGCAAACAAGATAAGTAGCAAGCAATGCTCTATTGTGTCAACTTCTTTTTTTATTTTCTATGTGGGTTACGTCCATACGTTTCTTGAGCTTGAACCTACTAGCACACATGTTCTAGTAAGCTGGCACACTTGTTTCAGGGTGGCATTGCTCATCGGTCTGTTTTTGTCTTTTCTCTTTTTTTGGCGTGTCACAGCTGTTGGAGTTGATTGTAGGGTATACCATAGTTGTTCATTTGAAAGTTTTTTTTCCTTTGATGTCCCAGCGGATGAATTCATCCGTAATCAAGTAACTGTTATTTACTTTGATTTTTAGAATAAGTACAGGCAGTCTTCCAGGAGAGGATGGCGGCCTGCGCACACATATTATATCAAATAATGGAGGAGGCGACGACGAGACATACTTTGGAACTGGTGGCGCGCATGTGAGACGAAGGGCAAAGAGACGATGCAGTCCAGGTAGCTGTGCTACCGTTCCTCTGCGCGCAATTTAAGGAAGGCAAGCACTACCTTTACCAAGTATTTGATGTAAGTTTCACTTTGTTGCTGTATGTTATTAAAAAACTGGACAGTATCAGCTTTAGAGAAAGTAATATGTTGGTTTGTTTAGAACAGCTTTAAGTTTTAGATTTTATAAAATACAGTAGATACCGGATATATAAAACTCTGTTATATCAAATTTTCGGCTATATCAAAAAGTCGAGAGATCCCCTTGAATTTCCCAGGCAAAAGTATGGAACCAGTGAACACAAATATCGAACTCACGCACAATGTACATCCGCTATATTGAACTCTGAGCCGTGCTCAAGCCCACATATCGCAGTTGTCCTAATGAATAATGATCATTTTTCAGCCTCGTTTCGACAAGTTCCGATCCCTTTTGGCGTGCAAGTGACTAAAAGAGGGTGCTGAAAAGTAGAACATTGAAACTCCATTGTGCTTATTTAGCTCGTTGCACAGCGCTTGTGAGTGCACCGGTATGCTTGATGTGCGATCTGCAGGTTTTACCACGAGGGCATGGAGATTGCCGAGGGCACCAAAACAAAGTGGAATGACTAAGGAAATTTTAGTGATCCCATTACCCTGTTCGTATTCAATCCTGCACGATGACATGCATGACTGAAAAGCATGGCCTTCGAGATGTGCAACCTCATGACGTTAATTAGTGTTGCCGGTTTTATATTGCTCATCTTGGAGGCTACGCTTTTTCCTAAATTTCCACAACAAAGCAGCAGCTGCCTGCTACAAAACAACAAAGCCACAAGTGACATCACCATCACCAACATGTCAAAGGTGGGAGCTTGCTCGTTTGTTTGAGGGCAGCACTGCCTTTTGTGGCTTGTAGACTTGTGTACTTCTTGCCTTGTTACTGATAAAAAGTCATTTAGAGATCAGTGCTACACATTGATACGCTTGTAGCGATAAAAATTATAACTCGTGCTAGCAGCCACCTCAAGTAAGGAACAGTCGAAAACTGATTTTTTGCGAGCTTTGGTGCCAGGTTACGACTTTGGGTGCTACATGACTGCTATCAACGGCACACAATGCCTCAGTAAATTCTATGACTTGTTAGCGTTTCCAAGCACCATCTCAGACAGCGAGCAGCTTCATTGGAGCAGAGGACGACGTTGCTGTTTTTTACTGCATTGATGCCGACGTCATGCGCGACGTTGATGGTGCCGTGGAAATATTGCTTTCGCCACTAACCTACCTTTTAACGCTCTATGAAGCTTTTATGGGGATTCAGTGCCACTCAACGCTGTTGTGGCCGAATGAGCTAAATTTGCTGATTTGGAAGGCTCCGGTGATATTGAGGACAACTAGATATTGACGGTGCGCAAGAAGCGAGACAAGTTTACAGACGGTTTTGAAGTGAATTAACGTGCAATAACTTGCAAAAGTAGACGTTCAGGCCTTATTCTTTATCATTATATGAGTGAAGCATTGTGTAAGTGCTTGTTAGAATTTTTATAAATTGTTTTGTGGTGTGAGATCCTCTGATTTATGCCCTAAATACACATATTTTGGATTGCAAATTATCTATATATTGAACTATATATATTGCGTTCCCCTTCGAGTTCAGTATAGCCAGGATCGAATGCATGCTGCGCATATTTTCAGCACAAAACAATAGCTTCTTCAGTTTAATTTGGCAAAAAAAGCTGCGTTTGTATAAAGTAAAAATAAACTTTGACTGCTTGAAACAGTCATCTACTATATCACAATTTCTGAACTTTGAGCACACTTCACTTTTTTACTTTTCTTAATCAATGTATTTTCTTCCCATAAAGAACAAGGGCAATGCTACCGTACGAGAATTTTCTGGACTGCTGCTGCGAAATTTTTTGAGAGATAATAAATATGGTAAACATCTAGAAGTGCCTACTTCAGGAATTTACTGCGGACACAAGTTAAAAGGACGATAGTGAAGCTTTCCATATCTTTTGCCTGTGTGCTTCATTTTAGGTAACTTTGGTGGCTTTGTAGAGCACCATTATGCATTGAAATTACCCTGGAACACGTTATTTACGACAAGTATTAGCATTTTAAGATAGTTTAAAAAAGGGCTCTTTTCTAATATGGTGGGACTTACTTAGGTTGACTGCATTGTGCCATAGTCACAAAAATGTTCTAAAAAAATGCACTGCCCTTGAGCCGACAGTTGGTGCGAGCAGGTGCCATTGTTTCATTAGAGCCATTGAATAGGGGGTGAAGTCCCTTAGCACCCGACTATAAAGTTCACAGAGTAAATGAGAAGAGACGTAGCACTGGGAAAAGTGAAACTTCATGCACCAAAAACTGTGTTGGGGCGTGGCGCACGCGTGGTGAACCACAGTGCACAAACCTGGTCTACTAGACTTTTTAGTCCCAATGAGAAAGAAAGCGTTTCTGTGCAATGCAAGTGCTTCACATGCACAAAGCGTTAGTTTTTTGCAATGCCCAACACACTGCAGAACAATGTTCCTCGTCACTTTGGCTGTAGCACCTGATTAGGACGCATCCCTAAGAATGGGAATGGGCCAGAGTTGTTGCAAGATGTTGCTCACTTTGTCCCTTGCTGTTGCACATGCAAAACAATTTTAAGCAATACTTTCACCACTAACATCGATATATTGACTTTCAATCATTCAGAGTTGTCTGTGATATTGGTGCAATCCTAAGAGAAAAATTATTCGAAATGTGAGCAGGTTAACTTGCGTGCTCGTTACCTATTCTACTTTCCTCTAAAATTGGTCCGAATATTAAGGCTTCCAAGTGGCTAATTTGTACTTGGTGTACACAGTGTGTGATAGACCAGGAACCATGGTGGAAAACTGGATCGTGGGGCATTGTATCTCTGACTGATATATTGAAAAGGCAGCAACTGCAGTTATCTCTGTGCTTTTGTGTACATGGGATCTTTTGGCTCATCCAGGAGGGAACAAGCATCACCGAAAAGCTTGCCGAGTGGCCATCAATGCCTACAATTATTGCACTGGGTGAGTTTTCTTGTCGACATCATTCTGTGTTGATTGTTAGGCGAGGAGGTCAAGTAAATTATATTGATGACACTTTACAACAGGAGTGTGAGTCTAGCTCCAGCTACAAGGTGCAAGTTATACTTACGCACTTCAATAATGAATGTTGTTGGAGGAGAAGAGTGGAAGATGAAGGCAGACCTACAACTGGGGTTTATTCAGCACACTCATGCAGGAAAAAACGAGTGTTCGTTCGGATACATTCTGAGTGAAGTATCACAGCACATTTATTGCTTTTGTGCATTAGAAAAAAATCCTAGGCAAGTTCAAGGGCCATTGGGTCACAATTGCACCTCAATTCTTGTCCTTGCTAGTGAAGTCTGCCATGGTTTACTAAAGTAACCAATTGACGTGCATTCAGGTTGGTCAGATGAGAACCTTGTTTGGTCTTTATCAAATGCTGGCGTTGCCTACATCATTCATTCATACATTGACCTGTATTGACCAATGTTACTATTCCTCCATGTCTGAGTGACTTCGTTTTCCTACTTGACGAGCGCACGTCGTACTCAGTGGGTTGGCGCTTAGTGCAATCTTGAACACCTCATGGAGGCAATGCGGAGTCTTAGCATTTACCTCGAACGGCACAGAAGAGTAACGTTTACCCACAAATTATCTCACCAAAACAGAACGGTGTGCTTTGATATTAACCTAACTTTACCGTCAGATCATACATGCTGAACATATTTACCACGAGCCTGTAAAGGCTTCTTTTATGAAAGAGCGTATTCCAAGACTGAAAAAGGCTATTAAACATTTTTTTCAAATGAAGACTTGAAAAAGTTTTGGGAGCGTACATTCTACTCATTGGGGGTGTGCGACTTAGCGCTAAGTGCCAAAACTCTTAGTTCGTTGGTTGCTCATCAAACCTGGAGGAATGTTTACATCATTCAAACAGGCCTATATGAAAATAAAGAGTGCAGCGAACACAAGTGGTTCATTCCTGACAAAAGTCTTATCTGCCGCTGACTTCAGTGAAATTCCATTGAGAACCCGTCGGAAACTATGTCTGCCATTACTGGCAAGAATGAAATGTGGAGATGTATGCAGCCTTGAGGAATTGGCTCCTGAGCTTGCTGAGGCCTTTTTTTTAGAAAAATGATCGCGCCAGCATGATTTGGCTCAGATTGCACTAGAATGAATGCAAGTTTATGGTGCACATATACGAAGAATTTGCAGAATACTACGATGTGTAAACATACGTGTTCTAAATAAAGCCCACTGACGAGTCTACAGCCATCCTTGTGCTCTTCTCATCTATCTCATTTGCACCGCACCTTGATAACCTTGAAGGAGTTCAAGCTCAATGATTTTCAATAGCCATTTTCTTTTACATCAAAAGAAACTTCTAGATTCTTGGGGGCCTAGAAAATGTACTGTGAAACGTGAGAGCACTCTGAAAAAAGAATTGCGATGTATTTTTGAAAGCTAGTTTCGGCTCCTAGTGTACCCTGAAGTCACAATCCAGTATGAGCTTTTTGTCCAGTTCTCATGCAAAATATTGTGACGTCCTTGTGCCATTGAAACCAACTTATCATCATCATCATATATTGTCACGTTTCCATGGCAGCTTCGTACCATGGCTTCATGAAGAATGCACAAGCGAAAATTTTGAAAGGTTTGACAGCTGGCAACGCAGCCAGCCAGACTACTTTGTGAAGTCATCAGAATCTGTATGGTAGCCTGACGTCAAGCTAGTGTCACTGTCAGCAGGTTTCCCCATGAAAATTGACTTTAGTAATACAAATAAATATTTCTAGTACTTGCCGAGTCTCACACTTGCTCAGAGCTGCCTGTGTGTACACAACATTTGTATAGCAGTGTAAACACATCTCTGAAAAATGGTGTCAGTACCCCTTTAAATATTTGTCTAGTAAATAGTCCAATATTTCTGCCATCATGCCCTGCTGCAACAGTGTTATTAAGTGAAATTTGCTGCTGACACATTCGTAGGTATCTGTTCAGTGTGTGCAGCCAGTTATAGCACCACCAGAGTTGGTTGGCCTTTGACAGCAGATTGCGCTGCACATATTTCAAGTAATTTAAAATGCATTTTACTGTTCCACAAAAAATTTTATGCATCACAAAGATGAATTCAAAGCACTTCCTAATTCCTAATGTAACATCATTTGTAATTGTAATGTTCATTTTGGGCGCATTTAGGGTGTATTTTTAAGGGTTAAATGACACAATTTTACAACTGCAAACACCCCATCAACAGCTCTACAACTGATAGCATGTTGTACATTGCATGTTGTGAGTGAGAAAATTTATTAGCTAGTTCCAGATGGTGATCTTTGAAAGAAGATACAGCTGAACACTGCCTTCTTACGGAAGAGCAACAGAATAGGTTTTGAAATAGCCATGGATATTTTCAGAAGTAACTTGTGTTCTCAATATTTTACAGGAAGCTTCGTCAAGAACGCATGCTTCGTGGCAATCGAGCAACAGTTCCTTTTCAGTGAACCGAGTGATTTTGTGGAGGCATCGTGCCTGGCCTTTCTGTGCCATTAGGTACTGAACACGGCCTATGCAAGTAGCGCCTTCATCAGTCTGGAGGTTTTTCAAAGGTATGAGACATCTTTGAGCAACACATGAACCTGTCAAGTGCTTGTTTTCACAGGCTTTATTATGAGCATTACAAATTTACTTGTTTGTTTTGAACTGTCTTCATTCAAGTTCAACTGATGTGAGTGCATGTAAGGAACTGTAGATAGTCAAAATTTCTGAAGCCCTCCATTTGGCATCTCATAAGCAGGCCTGCCAACTCTGCCGATTTACACGATCAACTACCAAGTTCTGACCAGTTCTCCCCATTGTATGGGCATGGCCGTAAATCTCCTGATAAACAGCTGCTGGAAATAAACGTAATAAATGAGAAGAGGGCTAACATTTTTCTGGCAAAGAGGAACCTGGATTGAATACGGTGGGATCCTCTTTTCATGGCTATTGTAAAGTGGGTCATGCAAGATGTATTTGTGTGCGGCCTTGGTAATTTATGACTACTTATTTCGCTCTTGTAATGCCAATTTATATTTACTATCTTCTGAACCTTATCATTCGAGAAATTATAAATGCTTTGAGCCTGCTTCTGCTACATATGTTCCGGATACCCTCGTCAAAAAAAAGTCACAGAAAGAAGTGATTGGTTTTCATAATTTAATTAGAGTATCGTGTAAATCAATCTATTGTGTTAGTAGGAGGATAACCTTGCAGAACTGGTTCAAAATTAAATGCTGAAAATGAACTTTACGTGCATAGCCTGCACAATAAGAGTGCTAATAGCTCTGTTCCTTTTCATTTCCATTAATTAGATGGAATTTGAGAACTGGCTAACTGGTGCCAATAATCGACACTGCTGGTTGAGCTCTTTACTACGGTGCATGTTGAAACGACGTAGTAGACTGCTGCGTATTACCCCCTCAGTGCTTGATTGTTAGGGAAACGTCAACTGTCTAATGCTGCTGGAGTTTATCGTGCGCACCTATATTACTTAACGAAAAAACAAGCAAAGTAGCAGTGCTAGCAAATTGTGTCTATAATACGCATAAAAATAACAGTGTTATTTTTGTACATGTGCGAATGAAATCTGCATATTTCTGAAAAGTAAAACTAACCGGCTGTGTAAGGTGTAGTTTGGTCGCGCTAATCGTTGAACAGCAAAACATAGCGATTGATGACGCGTTATTTTTTTATCAGTATCATAACTGTCCTTTCACTGGATAGTATATATTGGACGTCATATTGGGAGCATGCCATCACAAATTAGAGTATAAAAAAACTGGTGCACCTTAGATTCTTTCTAAACTACTGCCGCTGGTGGTCAAAAAAGCTAATTCTTTACTTGATGCATGCCAGCAATCTGATGCCTCCCTGCAGTGCATATATTGTCTACAGGCAGATATTCTATGTCAACCCGGCAAATGGCAGCAGGTGCGAAAGCGGCGAGAAACTTCGCACGAATTTGCACACAAAGATAATGAAGTTGGCCTAGAAGCTGCGTTTCAATCAGTGGAAGTTTGACTATGAAATATGCACATTTTCTGATAATATTCGTTATTAAAACCGGGTGTACTCTTGATTGTGGCTTCGTATTTTTAATTTAATTTATATGTAAACATTATGACCCTGGCGTTTTCTTTCCTTTTTTTGTCTTCAGAGTGTCGTCAAAATATACTCCTATTATTTCGAAACAGCCAGCACATGAAAATGCCCTCTCAATTGAGATTTCTAAGTTCTGTGTATTGTTCCAAGGATATAATATGTTGTGAAAAAAACGTTAATTGAAAGTTTGATCTTAATTTTTTTCTAATTATCAATCTCACTGATGGTCATGTTAAACATATGTTCGAAATATATTCATCTGAACCAAAGGCGTAGACAGAGCTTCTTTAGGGTTTGGGGACCTCTTTTGATCTAAACATGGGGCCTGGGCAGGCATATGGTATTTTGTGCGAAGTATTCAATGGAGAAACGTTTTGGGGGGAGGGAGGGGAGAGGCATGGGCCCGGTGTGCCGCCCCCTGGCTACCACTAAGTGGAGTGCATATTCACATGATGTTTCTCAGCTCAGGTCAAGCTCTTTCTGTTTTATTACAAAATCCTCACCCCCCCCCACCCTTGGCATAGTGAAAGACACATTGTGTGATCAATGAACAGTGCTTAGGAAAGTTCACTAAAGCTGCTGCTTGGGCGAGTTGGTTCATTATTAGGACATGTTCCGTCTTTCTTTGCGCTGGTAAATCTATCCTAATTAGGAAGTTCAGTCCATAATTTGCAGCTATAGATGAATCATAGAGCTTAAAGGCCGAATGTAGGCTCAAAATCAGTATATGTATTCACCACTACATTATGCTGTAATAGCAACAAATATTTCTGAAAATGTAACTGATCACTGTGAGCGTGATCAGAGCTAGTTGGGAAACTTCTTAGTGGCGACGGGCTGGCCCTATACATCACGTGAATTTTTGTTCATTTTAGGTAGTTTTCACAGTGACTAAAATAGATATTAACCTACTCCACACATAATTTTTTTCCATTTTACTGCCCTTTTAACTCCATCCTATTAAAAAAATATTTTTTAGCACTAGAGCTTGAATTTTCAGCTATTTGACATCTGTGAGAATTTCTAACATAACAACTGTAGAGTGCATACCTTATAATTTGCTTCAGTAGCTGTACACAAGAAAAAAATAATCAATTGGTTATCTTAAAGTACATGGGAAATATTGGTACCTAAATAACAAAAAACATTGGTTTGAGATAACTGAGATTTACGTTTGAAAACGGATGAAAAGTGATCACACTGTCACAAACACTGCTCAACTATTTTAGTTACAAGCTTGGTAACTATTGCCAAAGTCAATTTTTTCCCTTGGAGCCTCTTGCAATGCTTGTCTTGCTTCTTTTGTGAGGTGTCATTCAGCACTATCAGCAACGTATCATCAAGTGTAGTCAACATTTTTCACCAAGTTCATTGTTGTTTGGCGAGACTTCAATCCTGTCTCAGAATTGTGGCTCGTCTGATACAACTATTAATAAATACAAAAAAATATATTCACTGTCGCCATTTTTAGGACTCTTCCTCAAAGCAAAGAAAGCAACGACTCTGTGGCACGATTCTCCTTAGCTAAACACATACACTGGGCCGTTCTCACACGTTGTTATTCAGTTGCATCACAAATATAGTCCATGTTCATTAAACCATAACCGTTGACCCCATGCACGTGATTCACCTCGAAAGATGCTGGAAATACTGGGAGGTTTAACAATAAAAAGCTTGCTGGTTCAGCGCCTCAGTACGTCACTGGGATATATTCACATTAACAAGAGAACTATATGGGCTGCAACGAAAGTTACACTTCCTGAAAACCTTCTTTACCTCCAGCATCTGAGGTTATCGTCAAGCACGGCAAGTGCAAGGTGTAATGGAGCTAGGAGCTGAAATTGTTTCAACTGATGCGTTAATTCTGAAGACGGATCGTGAATACAAAGGCGCACAGTGTCTTTGGACTGCCTTAGAAGTTACCTGACAACCTTCTATACACAGCTGACTCTAGACAAGCATTTTGACTTTTGCACATGTTAGAATATTAGGCCATAAGCATAAAGCGAATGCAAGGACCTTGCACTAGAGTTTGTTTTCACTGGCTACTTGCTTTCAAAAAAACTGATTTTGAGCCACTGTTTAATAAAAGCACGAATGTGGATGCACAAATGGACACCCCTCCCTAAATTGCAAAGAAAACAAATGGATTTATTTTTCACACTTTACTCTACCCCGTGTCCCTTACTTTTTGCATCAAGGGCTATATGCATGCATCAAGGGCCCTATAAACACACAAAGAAAAAATTATAAAGAGTGTGTAAGTTGCTTCTCGCATTTGCTTGATCACTTACTTTTACTTAGCAGAGGCACTGTGCAGCGTGCCACCATATCACGCCGGGCTAGAAGCCCGCGAGGAAGAGGCTGTACCGATTTATGCGCAGTGTGTATCAGCTCTTTTTTTTTTGACGCCTCCAGGAACGGATGCGCCTCATGTTGTTGGCACTGCCTCCAGTATACCCCCAACTTTTGAACACGCAGTGATATCACGTATAGACGACACAAATCATCGCGACGACATTCTGACATCGTAGGGGGGGGGTGCCAAAATATGATCATGATTTCCTTGCATCACGTGGACGCTACTGACGCAGTACGTCTGTCAATTTTCGAGTTATTTGAGGCATGTAATACCCGTGCCACATGGGCAGAGAAAATGGCATTTACCTCCAAATACCTTCAGATTGAATTTCATTCGCGCGGTGCCCCACGGATGAACGAAACGGCATTCGGCCAAATCCATTCATCACCTAATGTCATCGCCAGAACTCATTCGACTGAGAAATGCGTGCTCTTGACGGCACAGCTGATGAATTAATTGTATAAAACGACAATTAACTCGACTGGATGGAAACTTTCCGCCTATTTTATTTTCGCTAATTACTTAAACAAGTGCTTAAAAATTATCTTCAGCTGGTAGATGCCGTAAAATAAATGCGACAGACCCCCCCCCCCCTTTTTTTTACGCTGCGGATCTGACTGGCTTTGGCTTAAGTTGTTGCATGGTCTGTTGCAACGTCGTGAAGCAAAGTAACAAACTCAATCTAACGGCAGCGTAATATGTTTATTTATGCATTTATTTATTATCTGATGTGTATGGAGCTTGTAAATACTTACTTATTTTTATTGCTGCTCACCCAAGGCTCACGAGCAAGGTGCTGTGATTGACATCATTAGGTCAAATGTCATTTGCTTTGGACATGTAGCAATGCTGCCGAAAAAAAATGTCATTCGGGAACTGAATGCCTTCGCTACCGAATTTAATTTTCTATGCCCGTGTGACACAGGTGTAAATAAGGCTTCAACGTATACATACCTTGCTCTCTCTCTCTCGGCATAAGCGTCTTGCCGCAAATAATTTCGTGTGGGTTAATGTTGCATTCCTATTTAGGCAAGATTGATCTGTGAATATAATTGGCAGCACAATTTCACCATCAATACGGGTATGAGCTGCCTTTCAAAATTTCATAGCATTTAGTAGCCCTCGTACGTCAAAGCTCCCGAACAGAAAAATATTGGCAAGGACAAGCGTGGTACCTTCTCGAACGATTTGTCCGCATGGCCTAATTGATGAGCATCTGATTTCGAATCCGAAAACTCCTGTCGAAGATGAGTTCTCTTTTTAATGAAGTAGTTTTTATAATCAAATTTACGTTTACGCCGAACAATGGTGACATATCACAGTGCAATCAATGTCGATGGCAGACCCACACCTTGGGTGTGTAGCAATTAAAAAAGCAACTATGTCGAAAGTTCGGCCATCTTAAAAGTTAAGTGCTAGACATTGCACAAAATATATAACTCACTCCTAGCCGAGATGATTGCAGCCCCCAAATAATTTTTGCTATAGAAGGTCACCTCACTGTTTTTATTTGGGCCCCTCCGCGTTTGCATTTACAAGCCCAGCTTGTAATTTTATTTCGTCAAATAAATAAAAATATTTCCAGTCGTCAGCAGCTTTCAGTCTTCGTAATCATGTTTAATAATTCTAACTCTAACAGCTTGCCCTTCGCCGGCAGTGAATGCGAAGATTTTGCTGTTCCTTGTTTTCCTTCTGAATAGATTTTTTTCTCGTCCCTCCAGCTGCACGTTCGAGTTCACGCGAAATGTGGAACATTGTATTTGAGCATGAAACGCTACACTGGTTATTGACCTCCTAGAGTTGCTTCCATAAAACTTCCCCACCAGTATGTATCAAAGTGTGAAAGAAGAACTTCAAAGCACAGTGTTTTGTGCTACTATGTGCATTTTGAGTTTGGCTTTCGTACTAAGCTACACAATTCAGTATCAAAAACCGAGTTTTCTGCCCACGAGAGTAAAATATGTGTCAAATGAAACGTGAAACACACCAAGCATTTGCGAAAGTCTAGAGCAGGCCGTCCACCAATCACCATGGACAGACACGTGTATATGCACTGAGTGGGCGATCAGGATAAGCGCGCCTGTCAATAATGATAATTGGATGGCGGGCAATATACCACATACCCCAAGGCTTGCCGCTCTTGGGGTTTTATTTGATGCAGATAGTACATTGTGCCTTTGCAAAGGCAATGACAATGCTGAATTCGTTTTTACTCAATCTAGAAAACATGATCCCAGACTTATAGCATGCTATGCAATTGCTAAGAAACTGCTGCTACTGCTTCTAATCTTCCGGGAAATTGACTGGCTATAGCGTCCTTTGTGACCACCTCTACACTTTTTCAAAAAAAACAGACACGTGCACTGCCAACCCGCAGGTAGCGAGATCAAATCCCTGGTGCGGCGGCTGTATTTCCGATGAGAGAGAAAATGTTGTAGGTCCGTGTGCTCAGATTTGGTTGCACGTAAAGAACCCCAGGGGGTCAAAATTTCCGGAGCCCTCCACTACGGCGTCTCTCACAATCATATGGTGATTTTCGGACCTTAAATAAACCCCACATATTAGTCAAAATCACTCGCGAACCAGTGAGCTCCATGGATCGAGGGTATGTTGTCAGTTATGCCATCATGCCTTGGGCTGTGCATACCGTACCTGCACACAAGATACGCTCGGATGCTGTGTTTGTATTAGGCGTTTCTGTCCGACAAAAAGTTTCTGTCGCGGCAGGAATTGGTACGTATTCGAAGAACAGATCATCTGGCCATCAATGTGGCATGTACGGATTCACGAAGAATCAGTGAAAGAGGAGCGATTTGTGTGAAATCGTGTGAAATCTTACGATTTGTGTCAATTCGTACGAGTGCTGGTGGGATATCTTCGCAATGCCACCTAAATTGCGGAAGCAGCGGGTGTCGTCAATAAACCGAAAGAACATCACCGTGTCGTTACTTCCATACCATGAATCTTTTTTTGGGTGGGGGAGGGGAGCGGGGACGGCAAGAAAAGCGACGAGAAAAAAATTCCTGTGCTGCATCATAGATACGGGAAAACGGTACCGACGTAGTTACACTTGTCCGGAGCACCCAAACTGGCCGGTTTCATTGCGTGTTTCTATAGTTGGCTACCACTTAAGAAGTCAGGGAAGACCCCACCCAGATGGTGGGCAACCGATCACCTCCGCGACTGAAGAAATAGTCCCACTCTGGATGTCAGCAACATTATCGGCAGGCAAGAAACGCCACTGATTTCTAAAGTTGTAACCCAACTATAGGCACATATATTACACTAATTTGACATTGCCAGCTATCATAGGTCAGCAAACAAATGAAACTCGTTCAGAGTTCCTCAAATAACATATTTTTCACGTAACACTCAGACTCAGATTCACCAAAATTGTCTTGAAGCATACTCAATTGGAATTAGACTCACGAAGTTTCTCTCCAACCAAACTCATTCGTACTCCGACTCATTAAACGTTTTCTCACATGGACTCACTCAGGGTCAGACTCACGGAAGTGTTTCTCGAGGGGACTCACTCAGACTCATTATCACTAAAATTGAACTTAGCTGAGCGCACTCTGACTCACTCTGACGAAAGTGTTGCTCAGCTAGGCTCATTCAGACTCATTAAATCAAAACGCAAACATCCCTTGGCCATACTCAAGCTCACAAAAATTTTCGGCAACTGCGCTCAGTCAGAGTGACACTCGCCAGAATTTTTCTGAAGTGGACTTACTCGTATTCAAAGACTCGCGAATTTTTTTTTCTGAAGCAAGCGCACTGGGACTAAAAATAAGTAATATTTTATTTGGTCTGGCTTATACCATAAATTTCGTAGGAGCACCATAACAAAATGCTTACGTAGAATAACACATGTAAAAATGTTAGAAGTGCCACGCACACTTGAAAACCAAACATATACGATAGCTTTCTACATACACAACGAAGTTGTTTCTCGTGCTTCTCGATGTATATAGCCGGGAAAAATTTCACATCACACTTGATTTTCACAACGAACACAAGCACAGGGACAACACAGAATACACTTAAGACCAAATTAATTCACTGCTGTGAAGGCCGGTGCTATTTTGGAAGTCGGTGACGCCGTGGTCGTCAATACATTCACAAACGCTTGTCATTCCTCATTTTTTGCGAAATGTTGTAACGTAGTTCTGTCATTTAAACAAAAAGAAAGCTGAAAACAACGCCGTGACTTGGCCTCGTTTATAAAAAAGTCAATTGATGCGCGAGTTTCGAAACAGGTAAGGGTCACCTAATTATGGGCAATAGGCTAAGTTGTCTTGTAGTTGCTCGCAAGAAGTACTGGTCTTCGTTTTATTCACTAGAGTTGGTGTGTATGTGTGTGTTATCCTACATAAGACGGGTCTTTGGACAATAAATGATCACTTGCGCTACCGCATGTGTGTTTGCGTCTTCTTACGTGGTCGTGACTGTGTTATTTCGTGCGCTGATTGTGAGAAAAAAATGATAAGTGGATAATTAGCCACCTGCTCAACAGAGAAAACAATCAGCAACATTTTTTTTCTGCACATGTGCCTCTTCATTCGGTTTCCCGCCCCCCTCCACAGAGCAATGAGCGTCCAAGAAAGATCCAATCTCGCAATATATCGGGTTAGGGAGAGCAGCGAGGGTGTTGTACAACTAGAATTGGGGATAGTGGCGAAGAAAAGGGTTGCCGCAATTCTTTACCAACTCTTCGTCAGACTTAAGATCCTCTGTTTTCGTCTTGTTGCACTATCTTCGTGCCTTCTCATGATTGTATACTCATCCTCAGCATCATCATCTGCATGAGGTGTTTTAGTGAACCCCCACCAACCTTTTAAGTAATTCACTGCAGGCTTCGCCTGAAAGCAACCAAGCACGTACAGTAGAGGAGGAACACGCGAGCTAGCGGCCGGCGGTCTGCGGGGCGCTAACTGCTGCCGAGATTTGGAAACGCGGAGCATCCGCATAGAATCTCAAGGGCTGTTCGTGCCCTGCGTCTTCTGCTACTTGCCCGCCCTTGCGTTCGGCTAGCGTTAACGACGTGCAAAGTTTTAGTGGTTGGAAGGAGCCGGCAATGCTCGATACATCAAGCGTAAATTTCCTTCTCCGTTCTCAAAGCCAGCCGGCTGGTTCGAGTGTTGTGCAAAGCTTACGACTAACATTTTGGTGAGCATTGACACTATAAGTTGCGCAAGCGATGGGCTTTGTTATCGCTTTCTCAGAATTCTAGAGCTGAGGGCGTAAATCTTTGCTGAACGAATTCGCTGTGGTGCCAGCTGTTTGATGTGACATGGCCGGGGTACCTGAGGATGAAAGGCTTCTCATAGTTGAGCTCTGTACACTAAAGAATACAGTCAGTGTGCTGTCGCTACCGTGGTAAACAGGCCAATAAAGACTGTGACAGTGCTCGTGTGCCCACCCCCCTCCCAGCACCTGACTTAAACGTAATTGAAAATATGTGGGGCAGAATACAATTATCTCTCTCCCGCCAAACACTCTGCGTAAAATCTGCGAATGACCTCTTGATTCTGTAAACGAAGAGTGGGAGCAGCTTAAGCGCGATTTATCCTTCACGGGAGCTCTGTGCAGGTATCCGCATTCAAAGATTAAGGCCGTACTCGACGCTGGAGGTGACATCGTCCGATACCGAACGAAGCTTTTGATTCTTTTAACGTTTAGAGGCCGTAGATCTTGCCTGGTTCATCTTTTGTCACAAAAATATGAAGACTGAATTTTCTTGTTCAGAGTAATATGTAGTTTTACGTACTTCATTTCTCTTGTGGTCCCATGTTTGGGAAGCGCAGTACTTTTCATAAAAGGGCACTTTATCGCATACTCAAAATGTAGATTTTCTTCGGATGTTACTTCACTAATCAAAACCACACTATTTAGAACGTTAAAATGAATATTTGCCCTTATATAGCAACTGTTTTGCAAGAGTAGAAAGAAATTTCTTCCTTCGGTGTTTCCTTAATTCGCCACAATATAGAATAGGGGTTATGGTGCTCCACTGCTGACCTGCAGGTTAGGAGGTAAGATCCCGGCCGAGGCACCCGTATTATTGATGGAGGTGGGTCTATTCGAGGCCCATGTTGTTCGATTTCAACTCCAGGTAGTTGAAATTCACGGAGTTTTCTACCGCATAACTCACAGTCATACTGATGTTCAGCGATGTTAAACCCCAACATTCATTTTAATTAGGCATAATTACCGATCTTTTGAATATATTTGCGTGGATTTTCTTCGTATATCACCTTTAATTGTTAATTCCACCAACATTGAGCGTGAATCGCATTGTTTAATTACTAGTGAGATACCACCACAGCAAAAAACAACCTGGACCTTTTGTGTGCCTGCTGATTACTAGTAATTCAGTGGTGACATGAATCGCTACGCGGAAAAACATAACTTCGCTCGGCAAGCGCAGGAGCGAAAAGTAGCAGACGAAACCCGACAAGTGTCCTCCTTTGCGCTTATCGGTACAGTATCGTAACTAGGGAACGACATCAACACTTTCACGAAACAAACACGGCAAGCGTGAAGTTCATGTCACTGCTCCTATAAACCCCAACAATTATTATTACCAAACTACAGGGCGCTCAAACGTCCTTCGAGCAGACCTACTCGTGCGCGGACCGTAGGCTATTGCATTTAGAGATGATGGTGTTCGTTTGCTGTCTTCAGCCGTCAGAAATTTTGATGCAGTGCAGGAGCTAATGCCTACTTACTATAGGCATGACGATAGTTATAGCGCGAGAACAAAACGACGACACAGAGACAAGAAGGACACGAAAGACACGAGCGCCTTCTTGTCTCTGTGTCGTCGTTTTGTTCTTGCGCTATAACTATCGTCATGCCATACCAACTAGCCCAAGCTGCCACACTTCTAAGTTACTATAGGCGCTCGCTTCACCCATGGTACATGCACGCACCGGTTGATTCACTCGTAGCCAGTTCATAGCGCTGCTCTGCGGTAGCACTCACAAACGAGGGCACACTCACATTTTTCAGGCTTTATTCAAAAAGGAGAAAAAATCATTACACAGCATATACGTTAATAAAAAAACTGCGTCCTCGATTTCAATGACGGAATTGGCGTAACATGAAAGTGAAAAGTCTCTTCACAGAGACAGTTAAGCGTTTTGTGTGCATTGCTTCGCATGCATTGTGACAAAACGAACGCTAAAGCAAATATTCGTAATGTCACGCGCAGAAAGGTAAGTAGCTTGAAACTTGAACAACACAGCTCAAGCAGAAAGCACGCACAAAATCAGTATACGCTGGGTGAGCGCGGACTGACAATTGTCACAGCTCGATATTTGATTGATATGTAGGGTTTAACGTCCAAAACCACCATATGATTATGAGAGACGCCGTAGTGGAGGGCTCCGGAAATTTAGACCACCTGGGGTTCTTTAACGTGCACCCAAATCTGAGCACACGGGTCTACAGCATTTTCGCCTCCATCGAAAATGCAGCCACTGATGCCGGAACTCTGTGCCTAGACCTGCCAGTCAGCAGCCGAACACCTAAGCCACTAAACCACCACGGCGGGGCATCTCGACAATTAAGGAGCACGGCTCCAACAGAAAGACGCAAGAAATGAACACAAAATTATAATCTGGCCGCGAACAAACTACTTTCACAATTCTGTATTTTTGGGCCTATATTAGATTTAATATCAAAGGGCGGAAGCTTCCTATACCTCCCATGTATTCTTTCTCGGATGAAGCAGCGCTGCTTTCGCACTGGCGCTTGCTGGGCATCCTAGAAATAAATCACGAACAGAAAATGTCCAGGACGTCACTGGCAACGTCCCGAAAGAGAGGGAAAGGACCAAAAATTGAAATGAGGTGGGCTGGCGCGGAAGCCCTCCTTTCTGACTTCGTATGCAAGCCGAATGCGCTCTTGCCTTCTTTCAGGTCTGCTGGCCGCTTGGACGATGCGGCCATTCGTAAAATTATGTTAATTGTTTTTTTCGTTTTGTTCGAGCTCTCTAAAGAGGCGAAAGTTAAGCTGACTGATTTCTCAGTTATACTAAACTCGATCGGAACAAATTAAATGGAATTTTTATTGGACGATTTGTATAAAAATACAGATCTAAACGAAGAATAAAAGTGTCAATCTATAAAATCAGCTTCAACTTACAACTGACATAGAAAATAACGAGCAAAGTTGAACCCAGAATATCCAATTCATTGCAAAAATTATCAGCAATCACAAGTAGAGACGTCGTAACTCACTCAATAACGTTTGTTAAGACGGGGCGCATAGTTTTCTTACGGAACTTGAGTACCAAACGAGACTGAAGTTCAGAGACACGAAGAGGCTTGAATTGATAAGTTTTTTGAGAAAGAACGTCACGGAGAACAGTGCTTCGGCAAGTTGACTTCTCTTCATCCGGGCAACAGCGTTGTCTTGATGAAGAAGAGCTCACATGTATAATATTTGGCTCTCTCGACATTCTCTTTAAAAATGTTTAGAAGCATTTTGTGAATCACGTGTAATTTAGTGATACTATTAAAAGTAAATACTCAAAGTGCATTTTCCCGACTAGCGGAGCTTGGTTGCCGTCATCACCAATTATTCAAGCGACACTGCTCTTCTGCCAGTCCAGTTATGCTTAGAGAGAACTCGGTTTACTCATATGTAATCGTGTAAAATCAATACCTCCTCAAATAATTGGTGCAAGCTCTTGTGCCTACCCGTCGCCTTCGGAAAACGCTGAAAAATCTTTGCGAAATTATAAATCGCCGGGCTAGCACCTCGCAGAGCCCTGGAAACATGTGTTGCCCGATTAAGCCATCTTTGACAAGTGCATGGTTGACTTGTTCGGCGTAGCTCACTGCGGCTTCTGTTCTTTGCCCACCACAACTTGCTGTCTTCATCTTTCCCGTAGTTTACACGCCTACCAAGCGAGACAACTGAGTGCGGTCTAACTTGTAATATCGCTGAGTGAGGAGGAGTGGAGACCAGTGCTACGAACGCAAGTCAATCACTACAGGTTGTTTGCCTGGTTTAAAATTCACAAAATGAGGCATAAGAAAGAGTACATAGGAAGTTCTTTACAGGGGTATCAATTTTTTTATTCGTAAAAACTTGTGAAAGCCAATAAATGTGAATTCACATCAACCTCACTACAATAAACTGAATCTTAGGATGCCCAGCAACCACTACGAGCATACACATTTCTTAAAACCAAGACAAGCAATAAGTTTCTCGGGCCCGTCAATATACTCATATTTCTAAAGATTTTCCTGAGAAGAAAAGAATTGTGTGCGAAAACATTTCCTGTGCCATGGGCAAAGTAGCAGCTACAAAAAGCGGTCGTCTCTATGATAGCAGTAGGCAAGTACAGCAATCACTAACCTGCGCAATGAAGCACAAAGGGTTCCGAAGCATTGTGCCTTTGGTGGGGTTGGAAACCACCTATAGGTGAGGCATAAACTGGCAAAGACTCATGTGAGGTGCCGCCTGCATCGGCTTCCGGTTCAAGATATCCCTGGCGTGCTCTTTCGGTAGTCTCGTTGTAGGATCTGTAAACACGTTTTTCGGTTCGATTATTGCGAAGTGAAATTTCTCGTAAAATCATGGTTAGCTGCGCAGCTGTCGGTTGCTCGAATTTCAGTAATAAAGGGGAAATGTTCAGGTTGCCTTGGAATAAAGATAGAAAAATGAAGTGGGTTGTGGCAGTAAGGATAGCCACGCTCAGCTGTGGCCTTTTGATGCCTAGCGTCGAAGCAAGAGTATGCAAAGACTATTTTGTCACAGCTGGGTGATGTTTACGCCTGATTATTCATGTATGATTTCTTAGACACACTCGGTATTTAGGTTCAGGCGCTCCCAGGAAAGATCCGCGGCAGGTTGACTACAAGCCATCAATATTTTGGCACTGATGAGAGAGCAACTGAGTCGTTAAGATGGAAGCGTGAAAGATACTTATATGTGTAGTTCATCAGCACAATAACAATCTCATCATCTACGCAGCTACGGCAGGCATAAGGATTTAACGCTAAAACGAGTGGCCACCAAGCAACGTGCAGTAACGTCTGACACTGATCCCGAGCAAAGCGTGACACAGCAGCCAACAGCCGCAGTACATCAGGTCAGCGGTGACGCCGCGGAATCCACAGACGCAGCACTTGTCAAAGGCATAAACTGCAGCAGCAATACACAAACAGCCCGTGGTTCTGAAAGTGAGGACTTCGCACTACTTGGAGAAAATGGCGCGCCAGTAACGCACTTCGACGAAGCGTCAGCTTCACGCACGAAAGAGGTTACTGCTTTTTGAAGATCAACTGGAACAGTCGTTTAAATGCGTGGGCGTGTAGAGTAGTTCCTTTTTTTCTTAAGAAACAGGACACGTGAAATCGAGAAAGAAAGCACAGAATGCCACTTCTCTGCAACCATGAAGGCAAAAGTGCTGCTTCTGGAGGATGAGCTGCTGAAGATCAAAAAAGATGGCCCCCATTCTGCAGAAGAAAAAAAACACCAAGGAAAGAGTATGACATGTATGAGCGATGCCCAAGTGCATTTTTACACAGGCATGTATTAATGGTTGCCTCGATAACCTTAAATAATGTGGGTTTTCTTAAAATAGCATTTTCTTCTTTTGCAGGGTTGCCAAGGGCAGTTTTCTATGCTAGCCAGTATTATCCCTGTTCTTCCTTATGCACACATCAAATTTTCTTTTGGGATGCTGCTGCTGTCCTTCATACTAAAACTTCGTCTGTACTTTGCATCTAAGGTCTTGGCTGATATGCTTGACGTCACGGCAAAGACTGTCAGTCAGTTTCAGGCTTTTGTTGGCTGCTGCTCACCCCTTGTACAAAAATTTATTAGTGCACCCAAGCCCTCAGATCTGCCACAGCTGGCTGACAAAACAAGAACTCAAGAACTTCCTCAAGCTGCGTGCAATCATTGACTGCCCAGAAGTAACTATTGCTAGGCAAGTTGCTTCATTTTTACCAATCGTATTTTGAGCTTACTTGAAGCAATTATTCTTTATAACTCGTTTGACTACAAATGTATTGACAAGTGAATTGTAGCCAATATAAGTTAGCTTGCAGATGATTCACTGCGTTGACCATTGCAGGCCTTTGAACTAGGACTGTCAACAAATTGTGTGGAGAAACTACAAACAAAATAGTACAGTGAAGTACCTTGTTGCAGTAAACCCTCACGGCGCAGTGATGTTTTTGTCGGATACGTATGAAACAAGAATTTTGGACAAGTAGCTAACATTATCATCTGGTGAGCTCTTGATACCCAATATTAGATTACAGCAATATATTCGGCTAATCAATGTTTGCCTCCTTTTGGCACAGGATTATGAACCATCTACAAAGTGGTGACCAGGCTCTGGCTGATCGTGGTTTTCGCTTTTTTGAACAACTCTATGAAAGAACGCCCAGCTCAATACACCAAGTTTCATGAAGAGCAGGGTGCAGCTTCCAGGACAAGAGGTCACAACCTCAAGAAGAATTGCTGCAACAACGTAGATTATCGACAGGGCCAACTGCATTGGCTGGACTTGTGAATGTTTGCCCGTCACTATCAAAAAAGGTGAGCAACACAGCTATACCAAATTCATAAAGCTTCTGAAAAAGTGTGTCATTTCCTAGCATTTCAACATTATTTAAAGCTTTATTGCACTATAAAACATGGCAAGTTTTGTTATGAAGCAATGGTTGCATGAGAACCTGTTTGGACCATGCACATTGAGCACCTTATTGACTTTTACAAATCACTTTGTTTACAAACACAACCACACAAGTGGATTTGGAGTCAATTTTCAGAGTTGGCCCATGAAATACCATGTGCATTAGAAAATGCTATATTGCTGACAAATTACAACGAAATGCATACACTATGTTGAGTCTCAGAGTATAACAGTATAGCAGCAAGAGAACACTCATCATCCACCAAACTTAGCTATGAATACTGGATGACTGGTTGGGTAGATGAGTCCAGCATGTTAGATGTCCTCATGAGCGGCAGAAAGTTGGCCAGTTAAAAAATATAAAAAACAAGCCATACTGAACATATAAACTACGAGTTCTCAGTGCGAGGTAGTGAATACTTCCTACACATGCACATACAGCCATTACATTTACAAAACGCTCATGGTTATAAATGACTGTCTTCAACTGAGCACCCCTGTGAGTGATAACACAATAAAAATACTCAATGGTTACTTAGTGGCTTTAGTGTGGCAATGGTTGCACAGGGATTCAAGATGAAATCCTGGTGCCACCAGCCACAATTATTTTGGATCAAAATGCAAACGTTGCCCTGTACCGCGCACTGCATGCACAGTAAAAGGAGTAATGACACGATTTTGAGACGCCTCAACGGCACACATTTTGTTTCCATGGCATGCACTATCAACGCTGTCTACACACTAGAGTCAGGCAAGACGTACAAAATGTTTTACTTTCAAGCTTTTCTAAACCCTGCACGTGCAAGCCCACTCCACTGTCACGAACAGTCACTCAAGTCAACAGAGTGCACTTGTTTCGCAAAATTTGTGTCCTGCACGCAGCCTGAATGACACAAATCGCTGTCAGAGTCCCTCGATGACAATTCACTCATCATTTTTCATGTGAATCACGTGCGACAGACATCAAACAGGCAGTTCTTTCTGGTATGCCACGAGTTGCAGTATTCCCGTGAAGTCAAACCTCTCTTGAAACGTCACTGCGAAGCCATCTTCGCGATACGAAAACCGAAATTTCTGTTTTAAGGTAACGATATTCAAAATATATTGAATGCACTCCCAAGCATGACGATACTTTTTTAGGGTTTTCGACAATCGTGTTTTATTTATAGCAATAGCTCAAAAATATTTAAAAAGCGAGTCAGCACTCTTCTACAGAACTCCAGGTGGTAAAGTTTGATTATTTAATTGTGGTTTTGACATATACCAATACTTAGATCAACTTCAAAGTGTAGAAAAAAATATGACTAGCACAGAATTTGGAATAAGGCACTGTTAGGCTCAGAAAGTAAATGTATTCACCAACATTGAAACATGCATTCATGGGCACAATGAAACTCCCTTGAAAACAGGTGAGCAATAATTGTGAATAGCCCCGCCGCGGTGGTCTAGTGGCTAAGGTACTCGGCTGCTGACCCGCAGGTCGCGGGTTCGAATCCCGGCTGCAGCGGCTGCATTTCCGATGGAGGCGGAAATGTTGTAGGCCCGTGTGCTCAGATTTGGGCGCACCTTAAAGAACCCCAGGTGGTCGAAATTTCCGGAGCCCTCCACTACGGCGTCTCTCATAATCATATGGTGGTTTTGGGACGTTAAACCCCACAAATCAATCAATAATTGTGAATAACCTCAATAAGTTCCCAAGAAAAAAAGGCGTTTGACCTGAAGTTGTTAATTCTCGATAGTGTACTGCATGCTTTGGAAAAAAAAAGTGCCATTATTATGCTTCATATTACATCAGGTATTAAATCCCTTGTTTTAAATACAAGCTAGTGATATTGCACTTGCCTAAAACATCAAAATATGAATATGAATAATAATATGGTTGCTAAACATTCGACTATTGTTTTCTGTCAATTTCAAAACTACAAACTTGAAGCAAGCGCATACACGTTTTATATTGTGTATGTCTCACTATGGCACCAAGTATCACAAAGTGCTGAAGGTTTCAGAAATTAATAGCTGACTAGCATTTGCATAAAATATGGAGCAGCAATTCTGGCAAAAATATCATACTTCGTGGACTTGTGCGCATTAGTAGTACAGTGATTACGCTGCTCGTATACTGATCACATTTTTACAATACAAGTTAGTCGAATTGCGTCTGCCTAAATTATCGCATACTATAATACAACAGCTAAAGTCAAAAGTAGTGCTCGGACACTTGCTAAACTTTAAGCACCGAGTAGGCTCACGAACATGTTAAATTACGTAATATTGTGAATGACTCATTTTGAACTGATTCATAGCTGTTAAGTTTTACGAAAGAATGGTTCACCAAAACTTGCATAAAATGTGGAGCAGTAATCAAACTAGCGAAATCGCCCCGCCGTGGTGGTCTAGTGGATAAGGTACTCGGCTGCAGACCCGCAGGTCGCGGAAACAAATCCTGGCTGCGGCGGCTGCATTTCCGATTCAGGTGGAAACGTTGTAGGCCTGTGTGCTTAGATTTTGGTGTATGTTAAAGAACCCCAGGCTGTCGAAATTTCCGGAGCCCTCCACTACCGCATCTCTCATTATCATATCATGGTTTTGGGACGTGAAATCCCACATCTCTCATCGAACAAGCAAAATTATCACATTTCGTGTACTTGTTCACCTCAGTCATAGAGATGTTACATTTGATGGCCCTCAGACATCATTCCCAAGAATTACTCTGCATGATATAATGTCCTACAGAAAAGCTTTCAAGCTGTCTTGGTCTGTTTCCATGAAACTTTCATCTTTTTCCACTACTACCACGTGCCCGCCCCCATCAGCATGAACGTAAAAGTAGCATTTTTTATCTTGGTGAGGTTAAGATGTAGCTGAGCTTGCACCTCGTAGTAGTAGGCATGCCTTTCTTTCAGAGTTCCACTGGCTGCATGGCAGAACCTCTTTCTTTTCTGGCCTTCAGCTACTAAATCCTCGGGGCCGCAGTCTGCTAAGCTAAAGAGACACTTTACTTCCACTAGCGCAGAGTCATGGCAGTCGCCTAGAAAAATACCATCTGGTCTGCAGCTTAGGAGAAGATAACTCAGGTTTATAATTAGGCCGCATGCCTGAATGATTGCATTAGAATGCATTGTTCTTAAGTGTTTTAGCAGTTGCTCTTTCGCCACAGGCTCATTATTTACACCATACATAACAGCTAGCACATTTAATGACCCCGTACTCATTATTTTATTTGGAAGAGTGTTGGAGTGCATTCGTTTCGACCAACACACGTCTTTGAAAAGTGACGCAGTTATGCGGCCTATCCGATATTGGTGCCACAGGCGATTATTTGCGTAGGTTTTGGTGTGAGACTCAATCTTTCTTGCTTCATCCTGTGTTATTGCAAACTTTTCTAGAACCTCAGGTGCCATAGCACATACATTTTCATTTCTAAAACCTTTGGTGCTGAGAAGCTTCGAGCTGTATGCCCATAATGTTCTTTCAAGTGTTATGTCCAAAGTTGCTACTGGAAAATTCGGAGAATCAGTGTCGTCTTGTGGCACTATTACAGCAGCACCTCCTCTTGCCTGCTGCGTTATCAGGGTAAATACTATTGCCATAGAAGCAACCTGTGCAGGAAAAGCGAGAATTGTGGACACTGAAATGCTATGCATAACTTGCAGTCATGTCTCACCGCGGAACTCAAGAATACAATGTTTTGCCTCTTAAATTGCTACCTGTTACTCTAAAGACAACTATTTTAAAAGAAAACAATGCTAGTGTGTCCCATCGTCTACGGAAGAAAAATATGCGTAGAGCAAATACAGCTCTTCATTTTTTATTTGAGTGCATGCATCCACATCCACATTGGTTGATGTCATGTTGGCATCAACCAATGGCACACAATGGTACACCGTGGCAGCGCAGCCACGGTGTGCCAGCATGACATGTACGCGCAATAATTCACAGACAATAAAATCAAGAGGTTTTGGTAACTTTGGTTTCCAATAAAAGAGATAATTAGCGGACTACCAACGTAATTATAGGCTAACTTATTACTTAGAAGTTATGCAACTGATATTTATGACTGCTACTTCCTATTCATAAAGATTCATTCATTCACAAAACTTTATTTGTGCCCTGAAGCCTGGTCTTTTTAGACCGAGGCGGGCCGCGTCCACGTCGGTACCGTCATGCCGAGCCTTGTGGCGTCATCTTGGACCTTCTGGACTGCCCGTAGTTGGTCTTGATAAGACGCACCTCGCACCGTCATCTGCCAGTAAAGCCATTGTTCTTCAGGATCCGCGAGAGTCGCGGGACCACCCACCAGCATGTGTCTGATCCCAATGATGTCATCGCACGCGTCACACTTGTCTTCAATTTCACTGTCAGAAAGAATTTTATGTAGAAAATACGGAGTTGGGTAAGTTCCGGTTTGCAGTTAACGTAGCGTGACTGCCTGAGCCGTGTTCAATTTTGCGTGTGTCAGTGGAAATTGCCTACACCCCAAGTAATAATATTTTGTGATATCGTTGTAAGAGCTTAACTTATCTTTATAGCCCCCGGTATGGTACTGGGCGTCGGATCGAGTCTGACCGGCACGGCAAGCGATTCGTCGTGCCAGGTCATTCGTTACCTCATTGAGGTTGACCCGAGTTTGCCAACTTGTCCCATATGAGTAGGAAACCATCACATTTCAGTATCGATAGGATTGACTTTGTTCATAAGTTTAACCACAGTCCCCGCGACATAGCCCTTGTCGAAGCTCGTAACTGCTGCTTTAGAGTCGCTATAGACGTATGACCATTTTCTGTTCCTGATCGCTAAAGCAATCCCACCTTGTTCCGCAATCGTGGAATCCTTAGTTAGTATAGTCAGGGCGTCCCGTACCTTTCCCTGGCTGTCTATCACTACAGCCGTGTAGGCCTCTAGGCCTTTCACCCAGGCTGCGTCCACGACGGCCGCCTGTTGTCCTACCTGTTCGATTTATTTCAATAAAGCTTTCGCTCTCGCTTTTCGCCTGCCGACATTGTGTTCCGGATGCATGTGTCCCGGCAGGGGAGTGGTTCTGATCACATCTCTAAGCTTCGCGTTCAGTTCGACCTCGACCTCTTTCGGGTTCTTTGATCTATTGGGGACTGGTCCTATTGCCCTGAGTATCAGCCTACCCGCACGTGTCCTCGTTAGTCTTTCCTGCTGTGCCATCTGTTGCACTTCAGCCATTTATTGCATAGTATTGTGCACGCCTAAGGTCATGAGTTTCTCGTTCGAGGCACTGTTGGGCATACCTAGAGCAGCCTTGACTTACTTTCTGATATTGGTGTTGAGCTTGTTCAGCTCGGCCTGCGACCATTGGAGGAGACCTGCCACGTAGGTAAAGTGACAGAGAGCGAAGGCGTGCAGTAGCCTTAGAGCGCTGTCCTCACCAAGGCCCCTGTGTCGGTTGGTGATTCTCTTTAGGATCCTGAGCACTTGGTCAGTTTTTTTGGAAATATGCTGAATGGCAGTGAGCTTGCCACCTCCCGCTTCTATTTAGAAGCCTAGAACTTTAATTTACTGACCTGCTTGATCGCAGATCCGTCTTCACAGCGCAAGATAATCTTGGGTTCCTCACCTGGGACATAGCCCTTGGGTCTTCGACCCCTACCTCGATTTTTTATAACCAAAAGTTCTGACTTCGCCGATGAACAATTTAACCCCATTTCGCCGATAGTGCTTTCCACGATGTCTACACTCTCCTGAAGTCAAGTCTCCGTTTGGCTTATGTTTCCGTTGGCGCTCCAGATTCTTATATCGTCGGCATATATTGCGAAGTGTATACAATCTATCCGCTCCAAATCCATCGCAACTATGGCCATTGCTAAATTATATAACGTGGGTGAGAGCACAGCTTCTTGTGGGGTGCCTCAATTGCCCATTGCCGGCAACTTAGATTTTAGTTCTCCTAGTGTGAGGCTTGCTTGTCTACCACTAAGAAAGGACTTGACTATGCGGAAAAGCCTCGCGCCCAGACCCAGCGTGGATAGGACCTCGAGGATGGCCTTATGCTTTATGCGGCCAAAAGCTTGTTCGACGTCGAGACATAGGAGTGCTCTCGTATGCACTGGGCTAACCTGCATGAATTGGTGCTTGATCAGGAGCATGGCGTTCTGAGTCGACAGCCCGGGATGGAAACCGATCATGTTATATGAGTGTATGTCATGTTGTTCGACGTAGCGCGTAAGTCCGCTGAGAATGACGTCTTCCATAGGTTTACCTAGGCATGACATAACTGAGATCGGACGGAGGTTATCTAGGCTAAGTGGTTTACCTGGTTTGGGTATGAGAATAGTATTGGCTCTTTTCTATTCTTCCGGATATTCGCCTTTTTACCATAAGTCGGTGAAGTGATTCGTCAAGAAAGTGACAGAGTAATCGTTTAAATTCATTAACAGTTTGTTAGTAATGCCGTCGGGTCCGGCCGCCAATCTGATAAAAAGACCATGGAGGGCAGCTCCCACTTCACCCTCAGTGAAATCACGTTCCATTTCCTCGCACGGTGGTCTAGAGTACTCTATTTGTTCATCGCTCTCCCCCGGTTGTTTCAGCGGGAGATATTTTCCGTAAGCTGCATCATCATCATCATCATCAGCCTGACTACGTCCAATGCAGGACAAAGGCCTCTTTCATGTTCCGCCAGTTAACCCGGTCCTGTGCTTGGTGCTGCCAATTTATACCCGCAAACTTCTTGATATCATCTGCCAACCTAATCTTCTGTCTCCCCCTAACCCGCTTCCCTTCTCTGGGAATCCAGTTAGTTACCCTTAATGACCAGCGGTTATCCTGTCTACGCGCCACATGCCCGGCCCACGTCCATTTCCTCTTCTTTATTTCAACTATGATATCCTTAACTCCCGTTTGTCCCCTAATCCACTCTGCTCTCTTCTTGTCTCTTAAGGTTACACCTACCATTTTTCTTTCCATTGCTCGCTGCGTCTTCCTCAATTTAAGCTGAACCCTCTTTGTAAGTCTCCAGGTGTCTGCTCCGTAGCTAAGTACTGGCAAGATACAGCTGTTATATACCTTTCTCTTGAGGGATAGTGGCAATCTACCTGTCCTAAATTGAGAGTGCTTGCCGAATGTGCTCCACTCCATTCTTATTCTTCTAGTTACTTCAATCTCGTGGTTCGGCTCTGCGGTTATTACCTGCCCTAAGTAGACATAGTCTTTTACAACTTCAAGTGCACTATTACCTATCTCGAAGCACTGCTCCTTTCCGAGGTTGTTGTACATTACTTTTGTTTTCTGCAGATTAATTTTAAGACCCACCTTTCTGCTCTCCCTGTTCAACTCCGTAATCATGAGTTGCAATTCGTCCCCTGAGTTACTCACCAATGCAATGCCATCGGCGAAGCGCAGGTTACTAAGGTATTTTCCATTAACTCTTATCCCTAACTGCTCCCATTCTAGGCTTCTGAAAACCTCCTGTAAGCATGCGGTAAATAGCATTGGGGAGATAGTGTCCCCCTGCCTTACACCCTTCTTGATTGGTATTCTCTTGCTTTCTTTATGAAGCACTACGGTAGCAGTTGATAACCTGTAGATTTCTTCCAGAATGTTTATATATACTTCATCTACGCCCTGATTCCGCAGTGTCTGCATGACGGCTGATATTTCTGCTGAATCAAACGCCTTCTCGTAATCTATGAAGGCTATGTATAGTGGTTGGTTATACTCTGAGTATTTCTCTATTACCTGGTTGATAGTATGAATGTGGTCCATTGTTGAGTAGCCTGTTCGAAATCCTGCTTGTTCCTTTGGTTGATTGAATTCTGATGTTTTCTTTACTCTGTTAGCAATTACCTTTGTAAATAGCTTGTATACTACAGATAGCAAGCTGATTGGCCTGTAATTCTTCAAGTCCTTGTCATCTCCTTTCTTATGTATTAAGATGATGCTAGCGTTATTCCGAGACTCTGGTACTCTTCCCGTCAGGAGACACCTCGTAAACAGGCTCGCTAGTTTTTCTAACACAATCTGTCCTCCATCTTTCAGCAGATCTGATGTTACCTGATCCTCACCAGCAGCTTTGCCTCTTTGCATGCTCTCCAAAGCTTTTCTGACTTCTTCTATCATTACTGGTGGGGTGTCATCTGGGTTACTGCTAGTTCTTATAGTATTAAGGTCGTGGTTGTCTCCGCTACTGTACAGATCTCTGTAAAACTCTTCCGCTATTTTAACTATCCTATCCATATTGGTAGTCATTTTGCCTTCTTTGTCCCTCAGTGCATACATCTGACTTTTTCCTATCCCAAGTTTCCTCTTCACTGCTTTGACGCTTCCTCCGTTTTTCAGAGCGTGTTAAATTCTCTCCATGTTATACCTTCTTACATCGCATACCTTACGTCTATTATTCAACTTCGAAAGCTCTGCCAGTTCTATTTAGTCTGTTGTACTTGACACTTTCATGATTTGACGCTTATTAATTAGGTTCTTCGTTTCCGGGGAAAGCTTGCCAGTGTCCTGCCTAACTACCCTGCCTCCAACTTCCACTGCACACTCCGTAATTATACTCGTCAGATTATCATTCATTGTATCTACGCTAAGGTTGGTTTCCTCACTAAGAGCCGAGTACCTGTTCTGCAGCGACACTCTGAATTCCTGTCCTTTCCCTCTCAGTGCTAGCTGCTGCATAATTACCTCTTGAGTCCTGGACTGGCTTAGCAATAGCCGTTCACTTGTTAGACTTAGTTTCGTTCTAGTTCAATAGGTGTTTGAAGAGGTTCCAACCTCCCCCACGTTTGACTCTACCATCAGCCTGGTTGCAAGCTTCGTCCCACTGTTGTATTGTGAGGGTTTGTGAGTGCTACTCTATCTGTCTATTCAGGAACGCTATCTTTTTCCTGAGCTTTTGGTTCAGTCTTTGTGTTTTCCATTTTCGCAGGATAGATTGCTTGGCCTCGATTAGATGTGCGAGCCTACTATCTATGGTCTCTATGCTGTCTTCCGTCGTGATATTTCTAGTGGCCTCCTGCAGGTCGTCTGTGAGCTGGTTGATCTAGGTCTGAAAAGACCGTCTGTCAGTTTCGATGAGTTCCAACTCTAGTCGTTTCGCTCTAGCTTTCCTAAAAAGTTCACAGTCGGTGCACCGAAAGGTTCTAGTCTATTGTTTCGGCATTCCTATACCAATGTGTATGATATAGTGGTCGCTACCCGGATATGTGCCTGAATTTTCCCAGCTAGCTTCGTTTGAGTTGTTTGCAAAAGTGAGGTCTGGTGTAGAGTCTCTAGCACGTGGACGTACCACAGCGGGTGGGAAAATCCGGATCGGTGATCAGACTCAGTACGAGATCTGTGGTGAGGTCCCATAGGCCTACTTCTTTTTTTGTATTCCAAGTTTATCCCCACGCCTGGCAGGGGGCACTAAAGTCACCTTTTAATACAAGCAAGGAGCTCTTGGCGATGTCGAGTGCCTTGGTGAAAAGTGTCCTGAAGTTCTGTTTCTTGGCACTGGGGCTGTTGTAAATGTTTCAGCAGAAGATGCTGCGCCCCTTGCCCCCTGCCTTTAATTACGACTTATACTAGGGTATACTCAATTTTAGTCTATCCGAGCGGGATATCTTATTCAAAAAAAGGTAGCTTTCTGTGAAGAGGGTTGCCCATCCTCTCCCGCAATGTTTTCCTCTACATACCAATTTGTATCTGGTTAGTTTGACCTCGTCCGATAAAGTTTCCTGCTGCATATTTGCTTTTTGTTTGTCCCCCATTGACCTAATTATTTTGCGCAGCGACGCCTTTTTGTTGAGAAATTCGTGAAATTCCACTGACACACACAAAGACTGTGGGTGGTAGTCATTATTATTCGATGAGTATAGCTTGCTGTTACCCATCGTCGTTCTTTTTGGAGTACTCCGTGATGGTCCAGAGAGTGAATTTAGATTTTCAGAGTCTGACGGCAACAATTCATGGTCGTCACTTTTAATTTCGAGCTTCTTGAATCTCTCTTCTGCCGTCAACTTTCATTTCAATAGTTTGTCCGCTTTAAAGTTAGTCCTTTTCATCGTCTCTTTGATTTAGTTAATTACCTCTTTCAGTTCAGTAAGGTCTGAGAAATCTGCAGGAGCTTCGGGGCTAACTGCTCTCTTTTTTCAAGCGGGGGAGCAGTCCGCCTCACATGATTCATTATTTTGACTTACTAGCCTGACTGGTGCTACGCTCGCAGGCCATAGCTTCGTCTTCTTTTTGAGTTCGATTACCTGTTTGGTCAGTTCTTCGTTAGCTTTCCACAAAGAGTTTACCTCCCTAATCAATTTGTCTATTCTGGCACCATTGCTGTCATTCACCGCTGGCACAGCAGTGCTACCAGGGACTCTCATGGTACTTTTTACTTTATCGGCCCAAGTTGTCCCAGCCGCCGGCGTGGCACCAGGCACTCCGAATTCTGAGCTCTCCGGCACTCCTCTCGACTTGGAGAGGCTGGTCTTTCTGGATAGCGAGTGGCGTCTGGATCGGGAGCAAATTCGAAAGCGTGAGCGATTTCTGGGGCTATTTTGTAGGCTTGACGTCTCTATGGGCGCCTTCGTGGCTGATTGCGACCGGTCGCGTTCCCTTCGACGGGCCCGTACCAAATAGGGTACTTGAAACCACTTCCTGCACGTTTTGTCTCTGGTGGGATGGGCTCCTCCACGAAACTTGCACGCGGGTGTGCAGATGTGGTTCTCTGGCGGGTTCAGGGCTCCACACCCTCGACACTGTACAGAGTCCGGCGTTGGGCCCACATCTGAGTGGTGTCCTACTCTACCATAGGTGAAGCCCACATCAAATTGTTTCCTGTAGAGGTAGCATCTTACCAAAGTTGGTCCGTAACGCACAAACGTTGGCACACGCAGTTTGTTGAAAAGGATGATGACTGAGCCTGAAGTCTATACGCTTTGTAGCCAAGGCGAGCGGATCGCACTCATGCACGATATTTGTTGTTATAGTGGACTGGGAGTCCCTGATGTCGACTCGTCTAATCACACCTTTGCAAGTGGCGTGTTGGGCGTTTCGTACGCATTCACCTATTATTCCGCATCCACGATCTCGAAGGACTTGATTCTGACATACTTGCCGCGTTATATGGTTCAGGCATGCAAACCACGACAATATTTTGCGTGAAGTTGAGGCACACCAGGTCTTAATTTGCTTGCTCTACCGTCAGGCCGGAAGCCTCGATCACTGCAGTTCCAATTGCCGTGGTACTCACTTTGCTCAAATTCAGTCCTCCCCATGGTCGGATTATAATCTTGTGATGCTCCTCGAGCAGCTGGGGCATCCTCGAGGCTTTGACAACACGATTCTTTAGCGCGCCGGGGGCGTTCGCGGCTCTCCTGTTACCGCCGATGGCGGCGTCTCCGCTGGATGCTTGTGAGTTGCATGGCAGCGCGTTGGCCGCTGCGCTGCTCTTCTTCTCAGCACGGGATCGTCGGCTGGCAGCAGTTTGCCAGCCGAAATCCTCCTCGTCGTTCTCGGATACGTCGGAAGCCTCATCGTCCATACGGCAGTCCGTCATGTCCTAGGGGAACGTAGGCCAGCTAGGCCTAACGGGCCCTACTGCTCGGTATGGATTGCTCCGCACGTAGTGAGGTGAACAAGAAAGGTCCGGTAATATTGTAAAAAACGTTGCCCACCTTGACACTTGTTATCAGTCAATTTTCGGCAACTTCACGAGTCGGATGGTGTGCTGGAAATAGTAGTATGAAATGGTAGGTTGATATCTGAGGTTTAACGTCCCAAAACCACCATATGATTATGAGAGACGCCGTAGTGGAGGGCTCCGGAAATTTCGAACACCTGGGGTTCTTTAACGTGCACCCAAATCTGAGCACACGGGTCTACAACACTTCCGCCTCCATCCGAAATGCAGCCGCCGCAGCCGGGATTTGCTCCCGCGACCTGCGGGTCAGCAGCCGAGTACCTTAGCCACTAGACCACCGCGGTGGGGCTGAAATGGTAGCAAATGGTACTATGAGAAAGTGGCCAGCGGAACAACGAAAAACACGGAGCCGATGTGAGATGCGTCTGCTCCCATTGGCGACATCAGCGCCTCCCCCGAAAAGTAATGTATTATTATTATGTTAACATGCACTTAGGAGCACCCCACTGCATGCTTAGCCAATTACGGCGTAAATGTAGTGCATAAAAAGACAAGAAAGTCAACAAGGCTAACACAAAGTTTTTCATATAATACGTAGAAAAAAAAGGAACTGACAGGTAGTGCTGAAAAAGCCTTGGCAGTTCAAGTGCGCTGTCATACGTTTCACCTGCAGCAGGCTTTTGAAGAAGCATTTTACGTCTGGTACTCCTTTAGGCTTCACTGATCTGCGTTCTTTCGGCAGCCCCGCCGCGGTTGTTTAGTGGCTAAGGTACTCGGCTGCTGGCCCGCAGGTCGCGGGATTGAATCCTGGCTGCGGGGCTGCATTTCTGATGGAGGCGGAAATGTTGTAGGCACGTGTGCTCAGATTTTGGTGCACGTTAAAGATCCCCAGGTGGTCGAAATTTTCGGAGACCTCCACTATGGCGTCTCTCGTAATTATATGGTAGTTTTGGGACGTTAAACTTCACATATAAATCAATCAATCAATCAATCTTTCGGCGCTGTTTGCGTCGGTTTATATTGGTGCCGTTGGTATGAATTCATTTTGGGAGGCCTGGATGGGACCTACAGACGAAATTAGCACGCATGAAAATAAACTAACAAGAGTACTTGTTGAGACGGTTATGTCATCATTGAGCATATCATCTTTCAATGTGTAGCATATTTTAGGTTGCTCTATTTCAAAGTAGAGCCGGAAAGCTAAAACCTATGTAGTGTTCTGTTACCATTACCTTCTTCAGGCGTGGCTGCACCCACTGGCACGGCCAATCGGTTGGAGCTGGAGGTCAAGTGTTTACTTGCGTCCAAACGTCAACAGCAAAACAAACGGCAGCGCTGTCACTGCAGACCTGCCCCAAACTAGAAAAAATGCAGAAAAAAATTTTTTCATGGCATTGCTGCTTAAAATTTCACAACTTTGTTCAACTTGCTTGAATGGAGGCACATACTGGATTAACAATATTGCTGAAAAAAAATATTGCAAATTCACCAGCCCTGCTGTCCATGACGAAAAGTGAGAAAACTCCATACCTACTACCGGCGTGAGGAATCCAGAAAAGGGAACTGGTGCATAACCAGGAAAGCTTTTGCCTTCAACCTTAGCAGTGGCAAACAGAGCTTGCATTAGTAAGAAAGAAGCAGCAGTTGCTTCATATTTGTCTAACCTCCTCTACCGGACAATAATGCCTGTAGGAGCCTTATCTTGCGTGGTAGCGGCAGATCCATAGGCGTATCACCGTAGAAATGAACCACAAATGCACACTTTCCTCAGAATATAAAATTACCCCTTGTTTGTGCGTGTTGGCGCAGTTGCTGATGTTGGAAGAGATGGCAATGCAACAGTAATTTAATACATAGACCGACAGATGTCTGTTTGGTTTATGAAGAAGGTGCCTTGAAATTTGTGTTTACTGTCTTCTTGTAACGTCCTTAAGTTATGTATGTGCTCGGTTCGCCGTAATCCCTTCCCTGTTCTTGTCCTTTTTAGATGCATTATGAATTGTGAGAAAATATCTCATGAGCCAGGGATGATTTCATTACTTTTTTAGCCATGTGAAGTGAAACTTCGGAAAGTTAGATTTTTCTGCAAAAAAGACAGTACTTCCAAAGTACACAATAATGAGTGCACTTGAACTGGGAAAATGCATTGCTAGAGAAGAGAGCACAGTCAAAACTTTGCCAAGGGGATGGCTGCGGAAGTCTAGACTGATGTAACATAAGGATTTCATACGTACGAGCCCATGCAATGTTGACACTGGGAGTGTGGCAGTTTGAGCTAGTTGGTATGACATGACGATAGTTAGAGCGCGAGAACACAACGACGGCAAAAAGACAAGATTTATTAGCGCTCGTGTTTTTCTTGTCTCTTTTCCGTCGTCCTGTTTTCGCCTGATAACTATCATCACTACACTGGGAAGCACTTTACATTTCGTGTTGGCTATTACTTTGACAGATGGATAGGCATATGTGACATGATATTGGAGCAACTCTTGCACAAATATGCAAACATTCCAATCGAGTCCAGTAAACAAAAATTACAGCCATTAACATTACAGTGCTCCAACCTCTAGCAAACTCACCTCGTATATGCTCATAATGGTCGACATGGCACAAGATTTTCAGATGCCACCCCTCTAAGGACTATTCATACAGTAGAGCTGATGCAGATATTGAGGTAGTCACAACAATTGGTCAAGGAATGATGAGATATAATGACCGAGGTGGATTGAACTTAAGTTCACCGTAAAGTTTTTAAGTAGAAAACTATTGTGCCACAGTTGGTAGATGTGCAGTGGCTTATAAAAAGGCTATATATACGAAGAAGGTGTTAAAAAGACAAGGCAATAGATAGTGATTATATTATATGTACATAATTTTAGTCATCTCTCAATATGCAACTAGTTTTAACTTATATTAGTGTTTGGTCTGTCATTATCTATGTCTTTGTCTATATTTGCAAGAGCATTGACATCAGTGCGAAAATAAATAATACACATTACATTTTTGTCTACCCCCCTTGCATGAACACTTTCTTACCCCCCTTGCATGAACACCTGGAATCTTCGATTTAACCCTCCTCCATCACATATATTCAGCATTCATACAGATGCCCGGACCTCTGCGATAGGCTCACATATCTATTTAAAACGCACAGTCCTGGTTGTGGGACTGCTCTTTTATTATCATGGACTTTAACTGAAAAGGCACATTTTAGAAGCAAGATGATCTATAAAGTGTTACCACCTTGAATATAAACTACGTGAAGAGATGAATTCAATAAATGTTCTTGCATTATAAAGCACAAATCAAAGTCAGTCTATTGTTTCACTTCAATGCAACTATTAGGTAGGCTGTAGAAACAGCTTGCTACATACCAGATTTAACATACTGGTAGGCGTCGAGCACATGGAATGCTTTGGCAGCAGCCCCATCATGGCTAGCCTTTTGCACGAAGTATGCGCATATGGCTGCGTAGTTCAATGATGGCCACAAGTTTTCACCTTGTTCATAGTCAAGGTTTCTCCCAGGGTCCGGGTTGAGGTTTCTTGCAAAAAATGTAATTGATAAAATTCGTTTTGATGTACCCTAGATGCAAAGGGATAGAACTATAACATTCGGCGTACAACCAGTAATTTCTTAATAGGCAGAAGTGGATAACAAAAAAATTTCTAATAAAACCCAAAAAAATGAATTTCTGAGTTGTGAAAGGCAACTACGGTTCATCGGACAGGATCCCCAGCTCCATGGCGGCTGCCTCTGTCTGCTCTGTGACAGAGACATTCTTCCTGAGGGGTATTGGCATGGCGGAAAAATTCTCGAGAAAGAAGCAGGAACTTCGAATCATGTAACTATAATGCCATGAATTAGCGAGTGGGTGCGACCTCCCTCGTCGAAGTAGACTGGGAGCTTTCTACAAGAGAAAGAATCCCCTGCTATGAGGAGAGAACTGCTTTTTGAGAACGTGTTTGGCTCGTGAAGAATGACACATTTGTTCAATTTAGGCTTGGAACAACAAAAGCACGTGAAATACTGCTGACGACCTTAAAAGCTTAGCAGCATCGATGTTTCTTTTACGTGCATTTGGTGAAAGTCAGCAACGCATGTCTTAATAGCCTTATACAAGACACCACAGTAGCCTAAACTTCCTCTTTCTTTCCCCGTCTGAGGGGAGAATTTTAGAGGGGAATTATATTGACCAGCTGATGTCCCTAAGCACTGCCTTTATCCCCTGCAGATTTGTACTCCATGTGAATAGCCGCTTAGGATCGTAGCTGAGCATTGTGGCCACCCATTGCTGCGCCGTGGTAATTTGCAAGCCCTAGGGCCCGAATGCACGTATATATTTAGACAGCCTCAAAAGTCGTCGGCCTTAGGGACTCTGCACAGATACGCTAAGGTGTAAATGTAAGGAGAGTGCGGAGTCGGAAGGAGCCTATCTGGACTTGTTTGCATGTGAAATTCCACCGTTTAAATGGAGATTCGTGCCCAGGGTGATGGTGAAGTTTTACCAATCTCTAGTGTAGCGTAATTGTGATGTTTATTTATTTATTTATAGAATACTGCAGACAAAAAGTCCGGGCAGGGTGAGCATACATGAAACACACTAAATAACAGAATGAAACAAGGTTGCAAAGCGTTTTTTACAAAATTTCTTTGCTATAAGACAGAGGGGTTATGGCTTTAAAAAAAAGTAACAGTTGAACAACAAGGTGATAATACCATTCAAGGAAGTCATGGAAGAATAGTATTTACACAAATGGTCAAGGGCGTTGAGGAAATGCTTCGGTTAGTTTATTCCAATCATCTATTGTTTGTGGGAAGAAGGAGTACCGAAAAGTATCAGTCCTTGCGAAGATTGGCGTTAGGGGATGAGGATAGTGGTGTCGAGTGGGTCTCGCTTAACAAGGGGGATACGTATACTGCGGTGTCTAAGGGTAGCCTGTGGTTCACTATGTCTGAAAGAAACTGTAGCCGACTTTTTGTTCTTCGAATTCGTAATAGTTCTATACCATTTGCTGTTAGTAATGCAATGGGGGAGTCGGTTGACATAAATTTACTATATATGAATCGTACTGCTTTTCTTTGAATTCTTTCTAGGTTTTGGACGTTAATTTTTGTGTGAGGATCCCAAACTATGGAGGCGTACTCAAGTTTAAGCCTAATTAAGGAAAAGTAGGAGAGGAGTTTAACACTAGGCGGAGCAGTCTTGAGCTTGTGGCGGAGAAGGCATAATTTACAGAAAGCGGCAGAGCAGATGTTATTTATGTGCAAATTCCAGGATATGCATCGCCTTGCAGTCGCATGTCAATTCCTTATTTTTCTCTTGACTTATTCCCTGTTAGATCTGCCAGAGAAGTTCTTTTCATTTTTTATAGTACTGTTTCTATCCCAACCATAGAACAACACAATAAGCAACAAAAATAATGATTAGCAAACGCTGAGAAAAACACATTGCTTTAGTTCATTCTGTGCTGGCATGTGTTATATGTTGACATTTTAATTTTTATTGATATCTATAACAAGTTGCTCGGTGAATACTTAGTACGTGATGCTTTTGAGTATAGCTGCAGATTTATCTCCCACCTCAAACTTGTGTCACCGTACGTTTGTGCTAGATAGGGAGGCTCTGCCTGTTGAGTGCTTCCATGGCTCACAGGTAGAGAGATCTTGAAAGGAAAGCCTATGAGCCACTGGTCGGTGCGAGTACAACACAGAAAAAATTATAGTAAATTTTGTAACAATGATTAATACGATGGGTTTAATGTCCCAAAAACCACCATGTGATTATGAAATACGCCATAGGGGAGGGCTCCAGAAATGTCGACCACCTGGGGTTCTTTAACGGGCACCCAAATCTGAGCACATGGGCCTACAACATTTCCGCCCCCATCGGAAATGCAGCCGCCGCAGCCAGTTGTATCAGTGAACGAGACTGCTGAATGTAAACATAAGATGTGTATGGGTGTGTTTGCTTGACTCTAATCTCGATCTGTGTATTCAATGTCACTTAATGCGATGCAAAAAAAACAGTTGCCTAGATTGTTCACTCACAACTGCATGCAACTTCGTTTCTTCAATCATTCCTTTCATAATAGTCTATTTATTCATACTTCATCTGGTGCACATGAAAACAGATCAGGCAGCTGCGCATAACACGGAGCGTGACGGTGAGGTGAGCGCCGTCTCGAGCAGCCTGCTCACAAACACAATGCAATACGTAAGCTCTAAACAAGGTCGACTACCACAGCCAGTACTGCATTCTAATCAAGGCCATGCTATAACTTCATTCATAAACGGATTATTGAACGTTTCTCCGGGCTGTCGACGCCGAACGCGTGGTTTAAGTAGCCTAGGATACCCTTGCACGCGGTAGAAGTGGATATGAGCTACTACACCCAACAGTATGAGACGGGGACTGATGGTGACAGTACGAGTGAAAAACAGCTGAGTGCACCAACAGCAGGCAACCCGCAAAAAATAAACACTTTAGGGCGTGACCTGCGTGATTATGTTAGTGACGAAAAGTCAACAATAACTGTTAAAATCAGTTGAGAGGCTTAACCACGAAGGCCATGCCACTTATTCTAAGGAAACACAAAATTGTGGCGTCGTTCGCCAATTCAAATAAAAATTTTGTTTGGCAAAGACATCATATGCTAACCTTTCGTGGTCAGTCGTAAATGCAACCTTGGTAGTGTGCACTGGGAATTTGTCGCAATAACAATGTGTTGCGAAGAAGTAAGCGCACGTAAACCTTGCATGAGCGACACGGATACCATGTGGATACCCAACAACGATGCAGAAGCCGGAGGGACGATCTAAGCGTTAAATCGGAAGCGAAAGCAGACTACGTGCATCCCGTGAGCCTCTACGAGTTGATGCCTCACCTATTGGGCGCGAGGACATAATGTGCCATCACCACGCGGAGGCATCCCTGTGACGTTCATGGTTTGATTTTGCTCCTCCATTCTCTGGCGTACAGCCTGCAGCCGCTTTCGTGTTTTCTTTTTTTAATATTGTTATCCTTGTACTTCCCTGAATGAAATCAATAAACTACTGGGGCAGCTTCTGTCATGACTGTACGAAGTGCTTAATAACTACCCCGGAAAAGTGTTACGCTCCAGACAATGCCCAACAGCCCACGTCGTCTGCAATAAAACAACAATGGTGGCCGAGCGCACCACCTATGTAAAAGATGACGACTCATTTCGTGTTGAATTGAAACAACAAATGGGTATTAACGGTAAAAAACTTATCTTTGGTGCAAGAATTGTGCGCAATCACGCTACTTAATTCAAGGTAGGTTTGCATCTAAAGACGGGCAGCGGTTGACGTAACAATCATGCGCAAATCGCATTTATGTTTAGCGCGCATAACCCCATTAAGCACAGTTCAAGCGGATTTCCCGCTTTGTGATTGATTGATTTGTGGGGTTTAACGTCCCAAAATCACCATGTGATTATGAGAGACGCCGTAGTGGAGGGCTCAGGAAATTTTGACCACCTGGGGTTCTTTAACGTGCAGCCAAATCTGAGTACACGGGCCTACAACATTTCCGCCTCCATCGGAAATGCAGCTGCCACAGCCGGGATTTGATCCCGTGAACTGCGGGTCAGCAGCCGAGTACCTTAGCCCCTAGACCACCGTGGCGGGGCACCCCGCTTTATGGGAACTTACAGCTACATGCAGCTTCAATCTTTCTGTTTGATTTCGGGCAAACGTAAAAATCACGCACGCGCATGCCTCATTCAGAAATGATACTTTTCTCTGTGGCATGCTCCTAATAATTATTGCGTAAAACTTCAACGGTGGTTACACCTGGCACATTCGATGACCATCTAGCCACACATGGTTGAAAAATATAAATGATTGGTTCAGTTCCAGAGCTTTTACAATGGGGTAAATCGTGATTTAAAAATGCAATTAGCCAGCCCTACAATTTAACGCCCTTGAGTAGGCTGTGAGGTATTGCGCATCATGACCTAAACGCCAATATCGCGTTTCAGTAAAATTGCATGTGTCCACGTTCTTTTCTTTTCTGTTTCATTTATAAGCTCTGTGATATTTCACGGCAGCTCTTCGAAGAACCAGTATTTGAAGCTGACCATTTTTTCACCTGTAGATTAAAGAACAATAAAAGGAAGTAACAATAGCTACGGGCCCATGCTACAGACGTAATCTGAGCAAGCAACTCTGTGAGCTGAAGTAGCGGATGGCAGGCGCGTTGGCAGAAATTTTTTTCGGAGGGGGCACACTTTTGATTAGAACTTGGGACTGGGCAGGCGGATGTGGGCAACCAATTGACGTGCCTAATTAGCCACTTCATAGCTACGCCAATGGCTGATCGAAACCCGCGTGGTCGGGTACATACATGAGGAGGGACACCCGGAGAGGAAAATAGTGGTGGCGCAGACCGCAGACCATGGCGAGAGAAGTCAGCTTTGCATAGACTACACATGTAAATCTAAGAGAGAAGGTCCCGTTGAACGAGTTGGCTGAACACGCAGAAACAATTGGCCACGGAATAGACCAGACTAGGGTAAAAACAACAAAAACAGAAAAAGGAACTGGACTTCCAGGCTATATTTTTACTCGCTGACAATTCAGAGTCCCATTTTGAAATATACATTATTGAACTGATTGCACAATCATGTTTCATTGTGAACGAGGTTCCCGTGTGGAAACTGAAACGTTCTGGCTTTACGTGAACATTTGTGGTCAGTGCTCATTTAACCCTATGGGCTCGAAATAACTACCACAACAACAAAGAAAGACAGAGGTAACAGTAGCACTGCCAGCTACCGCGACATGGCATCGCGTACATATACCGCGCTGTGGCACACCGACCGTAAAATTTACTGAAACTTTCCTTATTGTGTCGTTTGCAGAAGTCTGCACACTGAAGTCAGAGCAATAACGCTGTTCAAAAATGAAAACACCGCGAAGTCACCGTTGAAAACAACGCATCCAACCACCAGATTTCCTTCGCCAGAGCGAGGTGAAATCACGTGATCCAACCCTGCACGTCACAGTGATTGCAGTGCTCGCGTCTCTAGTAGTGGGCCTTGCGCCCAATACCTCTCATGCATGGCCTCCGAGATTGCGGGCGCATAGCGGGTTTCTCTTCACCCGTCCCAAGCAGGTTATACCGTCTCAATTGCATGGAGAGACCGTGCTTGCAGAGGTGGGCATGGCTCGTTCTTTTCTCCGCACCGTGGCACACCTTCTTTCGGCTGAAAAGGCTGCCGCGCTGTTGTTGTAGCTTGTATGTAGCGAGAAAAAAATGATTTAACGCTTTTATAAAACTTGGTGTTCATTTGAAAATGTAGGGTCAAGGAGTGCGAGGGGTGAAGTCAATGCTGGGGCGTTTTATTTTGAAATGGGGTTTTTTGTTTGGCTGTAGATTGGCGCCCCCCTTATTAGAGCACCTATAGTTACGATGCCTCTGCAAAATATGCGCATGTGCTCTAAACTATACCTAAAAGTTCGCGAGCTGTATAGTATAGGGAGGGGCACTGGCGAAAAAGAAATAAAAATGACAGCCCGATCCGTAAGCGAGGCCAGAATCATGTCGTGTTCTACGTCCATGTTTTACTTGTTACATCCGATTGAATGGATTATTGTTGCTCTCATTGAACTAGAACTGCTTTTCATTGTAATGCTGTATCGAGAATTCTTGCTGACGCCATAATGCATAGAGTTTCATGCAGTAATACCTAGAAAGGAATCTGGGACTGCGTTCGTGTACCACATAGTAATAATGGGAAGTACGGGGTTCAGATTTGATAGGGTTAGCTAGTGAACTGTCCAAGACCCATTTGCTAGAGCTTCAGTTTCATTCTTTGCGGAGCGTGGGTAGTGGGGTGCGGTAAAACAGGCTGAAGCAGTGCCTTTGTTGCTAAAAGAGGCTGACGACCACTATATCTCCTGATTGGCTGCGACGTTGAAGCTTTGCGAGTCGTATTTTACAGTTTAAATGAAGCGTTGTTCGCTCACCACTGCGCCTAGATGTAGCGTTTCATGCCAGTTTAGGTTATTGCCTCGCGTTAAAGCTTTTTTACGAGCGCGTCTAGTCTAAACTCGTTTTAAATTGAGTGCAAAGCGATGACGAAGCTAAGTAGACGCGCCGTCACGCTCCGCTGACTCGACTTCACAAGAAAGCCATAAGTGCGTTGGGGGCAGACCACTCGGGCAGACGCACCTGGCGTCGCCGAAGACGAAACGATACGTGTTTCTCACCTAATACTGTGCTGTTATTTGCATATAAAAATAATGCGTACTTTTGAGAGAAAAGCAAGCACGTTTCTTTTCAAGTGTAAAAAATAATTCATTAAGTCTTGATGCCAAATCTGGAACGTAATGGCAGAACGATGCATACCCTGATGATTAAATTTGTACATGTTTCACTTCTGCGCCATGGTCACAAACCTTTTTGCAATAAAGTTATCGTACAAATGAACGAAGCAAGTTTCAATTTAATATAACTTTATATCCATTTGTTTTACACTCGGCAAAGAAGCGTCGCGAATCTCAAGAACGTGATCCATCCGAAGCCTGCACTTCCCATCATTCCCATGCGGGTACAGGCGCCGCTGAAGGAGCCCGCGTAAACACTAGCACCATTTTCAACTCTAGGTAATATTGTATTAAACTATACGCCCCAATGTAATCACAGCTGTGGCGCGAAGTGGTTTATGGCTTCTTGATTAGAAGCGTTCTTCCCTTCTTAAGCTGACACGCCTGCCGTCCAGCCGTGCTCGCCACAACTGGTCTCCCCTGTAGATGAGGCACGTTCAGTAAAATTTCTCAACGACAAGCAAAACGCTGTCCAGCACGCGAGGGATAAATAAACAAAATCACAGCATATGCACGGAGGGAATGATTATAGGGGCGAAGCGTCTATCCATCCGTCCGTGCATTTGTTCGTTCATTCGTGCGTCGGCTCCTACCGCACTACAGCACGCATCAGACGGACGAATGCTTCGACCCACTCATCATATCATTCACTCCATGGATATCCCGGTTATGCCGGATAGAAGGACGGCCGATGCAGCTTCGTCCCTAAAAGCTCTAAAACAACGTCGCACTACGCTTCGCAGCTGTTATTACGTCAGTGCGCCTGTAATCATTCTCTAAATAGCGAAATAGCGTTACAATGTAAATCGGTGGTAGTTCCACATTATGAACAATAAAGTGACCCACTTATTTGCGTGTAACCTGTGAGCGCAGAATACTGCATTCTGATTTCGTTTGTGGATTGGGCTGGCAGTTTTCATTAAATGTGGAGGAATATATAATTGCGCCTACTCGCTAATTCGGCATCAGCGGTGCCGTTTTCGCCACCACTTCACATGTAGGTGCTTCGTGCCCAAGTTTTTTTTTTTTCCTATCTGGCCTGCAGAAGGGCCCGCAGCAATATAACATATTTCTGTAATGAAGTGGTAGAAACAAGACCTGACGTCACTTTCTCCAACACGAAAAAACTACATTATTGAAACAGAATAAATTGTTTAAATCGTATTCATTCGGCAACATAATTAGAATATTGCTACTATTGAATCAAAGATTCATTTTGACTTTCACTCCAAAATTTTTAATCCTCTATGCAAAATGCCAGCGACGCATGCACGCAAGGTGAACACGTTAACGCCGCAGCATGAGAGCATTACAAAGAAATAACTCCCGCTGGAAAGAAATTGTCGCAGAGGCAAAAAAATTCGGCACTCAGAATCAGCCACTGTCTTGCTCTCTCCACGCAATGCGCCGACGCTGTCAAGTATGGCGCGAAAGCCACGCTCTCATAGCGTAGCTTTTATTGCAATAGCAATTATATGGGCACTTTTAGCTGGATTGGACCACTGGCGTCGATGTTGTGCACCGTATATGTATACGTACCTATATATATGAAAACGCAAGAAAGACAAAATCTAGAAAAATAGCACTCCAGCGCGCGGAATAGAACATGGGACCTCTGCGTCAAAAACAAGGCGTTAACCACTGAGCCGCACCTGAGCACTTCATCTACCGTTCTAACGGCAACCTACTTATATCTACCAGCCCCGCCGCGGTGGTCTAGTGGCTAAGGTACTCGGCTGCTGACCCGCAGGGCGCGGGTTCGAATCCCGGCTGCGGCGGCTGCATTTCCGATGGAGGCGGAAATGTTGTAGGCCCGTGTACTCAGATTTGGGTGCACGTTAAAGAACCCCAGGTGGTCTAAATTTCCGGAGCCCTCCACTACGGCGTCTCTCATAATCATATAGTGGTTTTGGGACGTTAAACCCCACATATCAATCAATTACTTATATCTACCACTTACCGCTGCTCATGAGCATCTCGGAGGGAATTGTGTTTTCAGCATTACCAGCAAGATGGCGCAAAGAGCGCACGTCACCACAACGCGTGGTGGCGCCCGCTCTGATCTCTTACGCGTATTTCGCCCGCCGAGATAAGGGCGCGTACGTGCACCCGTACCTGTGAGTACAATTTGTGCGTGAGGAAAACGGGGCATGTTTCGATCTGCTTTCAAGTCTGCGCATGACTTTTCAATTTGTTACTATCACGTTCATTGCTTCGTCTTTCCGGCAAAGCTGTGACTTTTTTCAGATTTTCTTACGAGCTACCTACCGTCGTGCCGCAGCAGCAGGAGACAGGGGGGAGGTATAGACTACGTCTAGACTGAACGTCTCCAGCTCTGCGACGACCACGGGCAGGTTACAGGTGCGCTTTGGTTACTTATTGTTGCCCATTCGCAGTGCAAGTTTTACGGTGTTCAGTATATATATGTTAGGGAACGCAAGAACGAGCATTGCGATCTTTTGCTTGCTGAAGAAGAACGCCACACGCGTTTATAGTTTTGTGTATGTGGTATAACAACTCTACACGTTGCATAGCAGTGACCATTCACACTTTTGATTCTTCAATAGTCTACCTCGCCAAATGCTTGGTTTTCCGAAAGACGCATTTCGGCTGCATGTGCGACCCTTTTATTTGGATGCAGTCGAGATTGCTGTAAATAAACACGATAATGATATTTCTTTGGTGCCATAATAAAACTTATTCAAAATAGAGATGACAAAAAAGGAGTTGATGATTACTCAAGCCCTTTCACTGTGAAGGACGTGGGGAGTAAATGTAGGACGGCTAATGCAGCCTTTTCCAATATTCCGGCAAGATTAGTGATCACACAAATAAGTGCCACGATCAGGGCACTCATATCTAGAGCGTAGGTGGAACTTGGTTGGCCAACTGCAAAAATTTCAGTACGTGATAAATAGTAAAACGACCTCTAACAACAGGAGGGCAGTATGATTGTACGACGATTATTAGCCGAATTTTCACCCATTTACGCGTCTCCAGAAAGGGGGAATTCCAGAATTAATTTATCAGAGACGGAATAATACTTCCTTGCAATGATCTTTATAGGAAAAATTCTGCAGTTTCCATGCTTTTATTCACCACGTGGACCAAAATAAACACAGTAACGGGAAAGATGCTTGCTTTCAGCGCAGCCAGAAGATTTGTCGGTGATGTTTGCTTGCACGCGAAAAATAAAAACATGCACACGCTGAAATCCTGCACGGTCTGCTTTCTGCCGTGGGTTCCGCCGCTTGAGGAACCCACAATAAACGCGTCCTCTTGTTGTACCCGGGTGCGTGAGGCGATACTCGCTAGTTTTGCTGGGGAGCATGGTGATTGGGACGGCCAGAGAGAACCACACCACGCGCCCGCGATCACAAACGCCATGTTCCTTGTATTCGCTTTCGAAAGAAACAGCGCCGATATCACCACTGGCGGTTGCCGGGCATCCTAGAAATAAATCACGAACAGAAGATTTCTTTCAGGACTTCACCGGTAACGTCCCGAAACAGAGTGAAAGAACGAAAAAAATTGAGACGAGGTGTGTTGGCGTGGAAGCCCTCCTTTCTCACTTCGTATACAAGCGCAATGCGCTCGTGCCTTCTTTCAGGTTCGCTGGCCGCTTGGACGATGCAGCCATTCGTTACATTTTGTTAATATTTTTTTTAATTTCGTTTGTTTTCTGAAGAAGTGAAATTTAAGCTGACTGATTTCTCCCTAAGGCCAAACTCGATCAGAACAAACAAAAATAAACTTTTCATTCCACCTTTTGTATAAAAATACAGATATGAACGAAGAGTGAAAGTGTCAATAGATAAATCAGCTTTAACTTACAAATAACATATAGTTATAATGAGCAAACGGTAAATCCAGAATATCTGACCTAATGCAAAAAGTATCTACAATCATGAGTAGGAAGCGTCGTATTTGACTATATAACGTTTGTTATGACGGGGCGCATACTTTTTTTACGGAAGTTGAGTACTGTTATGATCGGCCTTCCTGACATGATGCCGCTTGGACTTGAGATGGTAGTGGGACAGTGCTTCCAGACGGGAGAACCACAAGTGACAACGACACGCAAGCCGAGCTTGGAATTTTGCGGTGCAGCCGTCTCTCCTCCTAGAAATCTTTCAACTTACCCGACCGACTGGCGACCTATGAAATTCTGTTTAGAGTCAAATCGGCCTGAAAATTGTGCTTATGTCTGTTCGTCTCTGCTCGTTGGAGATCCGCGGACAACAGGTAAAGCAGCTCAGAACCGTCTGCGGACGCATTTCCCACGCTCTCCGTGGTGCCTAATACAGCTGTTTCCACAATTTGTTGTCTGCCTGGTGCCGAATACCCATCACTGCAATGGACTACGAAATTGACTTCTACGTAAGACTCAATGTGTTCGTGCTGTGCTGTGTCGTGCGTGGTGTGCAATGTTTTCTCCCTCGCCATGGGACGAACTGAACATACCTCCTTCTCCTTTCATGGGTTGGGAAGGAGGCGGCGTTTCACCTTTCCTTGTAGATGCGGAGGTGAAAATGGCAATTTTTATTTGATTGTCCTAACATCTATTGTTTTTTTCCTACAGAGAACCTTGGGAAGGCAAGGACATAAAACTTAAGCGCCGAGGCACTCCCGACAAGCTCTCACAAGCCACTCTGACGAAGGCTGGTCCACCAGCTGAAAACGTTTAGTAAAGAGACGCTTCCACGAAAGTTTCGTCGCCCCTTTCTTGCCTGCCTATATATATATATATATATATATATATATATATATATATATATATATATATATATATATATATATATATATATATATATATATATATATATATATATATATATAAATGTACCTAGAGTATGCAAAAGAAGACCTCACATTGTAAGGATTCCTGATCATATTGGGCACAGGACGTTCAGCTTTTTAAACAACAGCCCCGACGCGGTGGTGTAGTGGCTAAGGTACTCGGCTGCTGACACGCAGGTCACGGGTTCGAATTCCGGCTACGGCGGCTGCATTTCCGATGGAGGCGGAAATGTTATAGGCCCGTGTGCTCAGACTTGGGTGCACGTTAAAGAACCCCAGGTTGTCGACATTTCCAGACAGCTTCACTACGGCGTCGCTCTTAATCATATGGTGGTTTTGGGACGTTAAATATCACATATCAGTGCATTTTTAAGCAACGACCCAGTTGCTTCAGTTCGGCTTCAATTCGGAAATTACGCTTCCAAGCTTGTTTCAGGGAAGTTCTAAATCTCACTGAATTTTTTTTTGTACTGAACCACGCAAAATGAAATTTTCTTGTTACGTTTCTAGACAGAATAAAACATCAGATATAGATCTTTTTAATCCTTGTGGTAAATGTAATTTTGACGTTAGCCTACATGGTGCACAATCTGGCATACCTTTGCGACGATTGCCATTGATCAGGGGCTACCAATTTAGAAGACCATGCCAATCAGAATTCCTACGTCGGCTCATTCTAGCCACGTTATAGTGTTTTTGGCAAGAAACACAAACATTATTCTAATGTACAGCCTTTTCACTGTAATAAAAGAGTGAAAGGGTGGCGGTGGCGTAAAGTACGTCACACTTCCTAATTTGGGGACGAGCGATATGGATAGTGCGACAGGTACAGTGTTCATTTTTATGAAAGTTGACCCAGGAGCGCGTATCCTGCGCGATCTAGCGGCTGCTGGCAGCGCGCTCAAGTGGGAGCGAGAGCAACCACAGTCTCTTTTCACGTCGTTTCTTGGTGACCAAAAAAGTAGTCATGAATAATATGGAACCAGCTGGAAGATTGCTACTCCCTCCTCTTTCAAGGCGATTATCGGCCTCTTGCGTTTTTGCCTTGAAAGGGGGGGGAGGGGGTTGTGGTCCTACCGCTGCTTCTATATAATCAATGAATGGTTGTTTTGATCGCCGCGACATGACGCGAAAAGAGGCTGTAGTTGCTCCAGCTCTCACTTGAACGCACGGACAACAGCCGTTGTAGAACGCAGGCCACAAGCTTCCGTGTTCCCTTGCAGCAAGATTTACATTGTACACTGACCTTTTCAAGATGTATTTTGCTGAAACTAAAAGGGTACCGATAACAGTTCTCGAAGCTTTGTTTACTCCCCTGCCATACAAATCTGCTCTCAACAAAGACGGCTGTAGGCAAGGGTGAAGATCAGTGATGTGAGCAAGAGTGAAGCTGATAAGTTACGTTTCCACATCGAAATGCATTTTTGCTCGTCATACCTAATCTCACATTGACGCTGACGTGCCGACGGGCTACAGTATATATTCTGGTCACTTCACGAACCTGTGTAGCTGGTTGCGATTAGATCAGGTACGAAAAGCACCGACATATAAACATTATCAAAGTACCAACAAAACCACAGAGCGGAGTGTATGACAGTCGAAATGCCAGGATATCTTGAGCGAGTACGAGGCGAGAAGTTTTTACAGCGCGTTGTGACGTGCAGCGTGCATCAGAAACCGACACTAGCTTTTAAAAGCGTTCTGTAAGAGAGTTTTAATAGCGCGCTCACAATTACGAACATATTTTCTAGCCTTTTGAAGGCTTGGTCTTTCACTTGACGCAAAATGGCAAGTAGACATTCTCGTTTCAGAAACCCTTTAAGCATTTTCTCTGCACAAATCAAGTCCTGTGAGGTTACAGGGATAATACGTCAGTAGTGCACGCTGGCTTAAAGTTTGATTTCAGTGTCCCTTACATTGCGGAAATGCTTCCTTCAAGTTTGTGCAGCGCAAATGTAATCAATACAAAATGTTCGACTTCATGCTTGCGAAGTTGTCGTACACTTTCATTGCTACTCTCTATTTTATTAAGATGCGAAAACATCGGAAGGGAGGCCAGATTATAGTGCCGATTATAGACGGTTTCGGTGTTTGTAAACAAACTGGCTCGCGCCGAACGGCCTACCCCGGAATATTTCCGTGAGCCACTTCCGGTAATGCCTTTTCAATGGTCTCGGTCACTAGGCAATGCTTTTGTGGTGGGTTTCAGTTTGCGGCTCTTTTATTTCTGGCGCATTTCTTTACATTTTCACCAATCTCTAGCGGCTACACGAAGGGGCTCGACGTAGCACACGGGAAGTACAGGCGCGACCACTGCTGCAGGTAACACGGCTCGCGTTGCCGACGGTTGAAATATCTGCCGAGGCATTCCAATGAACGCGACCCCTAGCTGCGTGTTACCTCTAACAGTGGCTAACAGAAAATGCACAAACTACAAGAGAAGTTCGTCAGTGAACTTAAGCCAGTTGGTCCAGCATGCAGACGATGTAGATATGCTTTTTGTAGACGCGGAGAGAAAACTGACAAAACACACCTGTCTTTTCCCTGTGCGCGTCTTCGAAGCACACCCAAATCATCAATATAGTGTAGAAGAGTTGCCCGACTCATCCGTAATGAAGTTAGACAATTCAGCTGTTTGACTGGAACTAAAAACCTGCCTCCCGTAGAACCACGAAGGTATTTGTGTTTTGTTATATCACTGTAAAGAAAATTACTCCGAGGTCGGAGCAACACGCTTGTCCTCTATTCGGAGCAATTTTTCATCTGGACCTCTGGAGCAAAGAGTTTACTCCGGCTGCAGGAGCAATTACGGGGCACATCCGTAGCGTTTCTCACTGATATTTCACTCTGGCAATCGAGAGTATTTGCGTGGCGCCGCCGGAGTAATATTTACCGGCCTTCCGCTTCGGCTGGTAGGGGTGATTACGTGGAACCTGCGGATCATTTTTTGCAGATTTATCACCCTCGCTATTCGGAGCTTTTGCGGGGCACTTCCGCAGTATTTTAAGAATGTTTTTACTTCGTCCGGACAGATTTTATTGATATGTATCAGTATTTTTTTGAAAAGAGTTTGCTCCTCTGCTTATTTATTCTATGCTGATCGGGTCAAGCGTCGGTTATATAAACGAATTCTCAATGCTGATGCAAGCACTGCAGACTTACTGTTTATTTTTTCCCACAGAGGTCAAGCAGATGAAATTCACGAAAACAGATGAGTTCTTATTCCTTGATTTATTCAAAATAAGCTGTCATTTCTGTTTTATTGACCGTCATTATGGAAAAGAAGAGAGAAGAAACAAACATGCAAAAAGCCACTAAAAATAAAACAAAAGAATACAGATGACATGAAATCAACAGCACTCAAGTTTAAAGCGCAGCGCTTCGAAATGAAGCCCTGTATATTCTAAAGCGATGCACGACAAACGAAGAAAGCGTGGCCACCGAGAACAACTGTGCACCATCCCCGAAGGATTATTTATAAGCTTCATTGACGACCTAAGGGTTCAGCTGATTGCTTCCTGCATAACTGAGCAAAAAATATTGCCACATGGGAACTGAAAATCATGCGAGTGGCATGAAATCTGAGGACACTGAAGACACGGGTACTCGTTGAATCCTGTACAGTCTTCAAGTACACGAGAATAACTAGCCTTCTAAACCGGCCACACAAACACAAAAACACAGGAACAGTGTTCAATATCAGGAAATAGATTATACGTACTCTGGTGTCAGACAGCCGGTGCGCCATAAAAACACACCTTCGTGACGCGAAAAAAGTTCAAAGTGGACGAAAGTTTCCCATATATTTCTAAATTATTATCCCGGCTCTTGCTAAACCTTCGAAAGCATTTTTTAAGAAAATTAGCGAATTATGGTATATTCTCGAATACAACATCGTGAGTGCTTATCAAGAACTTGTCTTAATTTTATCGGATAATAATACTGCTGATATTACACGGGCATTTTAGTTGGCGCTCATTGCTATAGTTCAAGGAAATTAGACCCTTCAGTTTGTATGTTTGCGGCCTGTGTATGAAAAAAAAAGCATACATTCAATCTGCTTTGCAAAGTAATCTTCAAGAGAACTTGGCACTTTTTTGTTTTCCTTTTTTAATTAGTATTTCTTACTGGTTTGCTACATGTCGTATTGAACATTTTTTTTAAAAAAAAGTGATTGCATAAGCATGTACTGCTTCAAAACAAACAACCTCAATGACAGAATGAAGATAAGTTCACCACTACGTAACGAAATAACAGAAATGAAAGGTACTAACATAACGCCGCTTATTCCAACTGCATTTTCATCATATACTGACAGGAATGAGAGAAGGTCGACCAGTTTACCCAAACTACAGGTTTGTGCAAACATCAGTGGTCATAGAAGGTGATTCATCGAGGCGTCAATACGAGTTCCGCAGGATTCGAGTAGTTCGCTTTTCCCCTGTCCTGTTCACAGGCCAGCGTTCTTGCTTATGGTATTCGAGCCCCTTTCGTAAGAGAGAGATAGAAACAAGTGTTTTCTTTTCCAGAGAGAAGGCAAACTGGAAAGCGAACATTTTGAGTTTTACCTGCTAGGTTGGAAAAACTTGACTCCTCCCCCCCCCCCAAAAAAAAGAAAAAAAATGATGCAGCGTGGCACTACTGTCTTTAATGATGAACACAGAAAACACGGCTAGTTTCTCGAGACGGTGCCCTCTATTTTTTCTCTTACTCTCATAACCATGTCCCTCCTTCTTACGTTGAGCTGCCCGGTCAAACGGGCTGCCGAAATAAGTGTTTACCCCCGCCCCTCTTCCACAGAAGAGATTTTTAACCTGTCGGGCGTCCCACAATCCCTTTCGACGGCATTTTGGGCTAATTATGGACAAAAAAAAAAAGGCCACAGGCTGCGCCTGTCTGTGCTCTCTTTCTTCTTGTTATTTTTTTTTGCGTCAAACTTAGTTTACAATTGAATACCAGCTCGCCCAACGCTTGGTTCTTCCAAGCTCTACAACCTGTTTTGATTAGTGACCCGGCCATTTCTTTTTTATTAATTTCTCACCACTGGTCTCGTTAGCTGCTTGCATTCCTCTCTTTCTTGTTGTAAAAGCAGGATGACCCCCGAAGGTTAATATTTCAGATAACATTTATACAATAAAACGATTTCTCTAAAGTGACTACGTGTATAATTTCTCAAAGTCTGCATCAAAGCAAGCGCTCTAGCTCACTTCACTACAATTAAAAATAAATAACGATGATTTCAGTTTTCGGTTTTACTAGTGAAGCTTACATGACAGATCAAAGTGACTTGTACCCAGTGGTAGAAAATGTAAAGCGGAGAAATATTACCGCTTTTGTAGGATGACAGTACCAAAAAGCTTTTGAACCTGTTAGGTTTACTTATAACAATTAATGAATATTTAGGGAACCAACCCACAACCATGAAATTTTTCTATATTGCATATCTAATGAGTGCTCCGATTAGTAGAGTGGAGCGAATAAAATTAATGAAGATATAATAAGAAATAGACGCATAGGCCAAACAACACCTTATCAGAATTTCCGCTGACGTTTACTGACATGTTGTAAATAGCCTATTATTGAAACCCTGTCTCATCATCAACCCAGCATTACCAATATCTTAGCCCTACGTGACGTATAACTCATATGACACAGATAATATAAGAAGAGCTCACTCACCAGTTTTGCACCGTACCAGTGACCGCCGAGCCTCTCACCACTCATGAGATCACAATGTGTCGTTCCCTGCCCGGAACCATCACACGATTACCATTCGCTTATATAACTCCCTTTTGTTGATGATAACCTTCGTTGCTGATAGGCGCTTGTGATATCCAGAAGTTGCACAGATGAATTTCTTTTTCCAGAACGCGGCCGAACGCTTTGCACAATCCTCATTGCACCGGCTTGCTCTGCGCCATGTTGGTTTGTGGGGAACGGTTTCCCGGCTGCAAGGCTACCTTCAGCACTCCTCGAAAAGCCATTGAATGCCACTGACCAATCAGCCGGAGCAATTGGGGAGCATCCACCGGGGCAAAAGCGATGTACCGGATAATTTCCGGAGCAACCACGGGAGCATAACCAGGGCATTATCTCCGTTTTCCTCTGGCTTTGTTCGTCCGACACCCACCGGAGGAAAACGCTGGAAAACGAATGTATTTTCTCGGGTACAAACTGGTTTGATTTCTGTCATCGGAGCAGAGCGGGTGCATTATTCCCTGATTCCTCCCAAACGGATATATTTCTGTTTAATTTGTAAGCACACAGCCTCTAATTAAAACGCTAATTTACGCGCCTGTGCCCCACCAGGCGCTTTTTATATAGATAAGCGGTGATCGCAATTTCTCGCGATCAGAAGTGTTCGTGTGACTGAGAAATTATAAAATTTACTGATTATGTGATGCCGTCAACTGCGCCTGGCTCATGCAAACTATTATGGCTCACTCACGAGTAAACAATTAATGAATCAAAACTTTTCACAGTCTGTGTTCACAACAAAATATCAATGAGTTAAAATGTGGTGATGTTCATTAGCGGCAGAAAGACAGCCCATGAGTCATTTGCTCGCCGATGAGAACTCACTCGCTGGTGGTATACTTTAAAAAAGTCGAATGCAATGACAACAAAACGTGGGCACGACGCGACGATTCATTTTGAGTGCGGCTACTTAGTGTCACACGTTTTTTCGAAGAGTACACATCAATGTTGTTGCTCAAACACCTTTGCGATATATTTTCAGTGTTAGCTTTCACGTTGTGCTACTCATTGAAGACGTCAGTACACTTATCTGTCACGGGTACGCTTATATGCCAGCCATTCTCTTCATCCCTGTGCATGGCCTATAAAGTGTGGTCATGGGACAATTCTTTAGCTCAGTGCGACAGCTAATTGAGAAAAGATTGTTAACCGATCGCAGCGATTTGTAAGCTGTTGTTCTCGACATTGCGGAAGTTCCCTGCTAGCATGAATAAGTGACGCGTCATAATTATAGCAGTAATTGCACAATGTCGACATAGTTCGTTCTATGCACCATATATATAGTGAGGCTGGTGTACTAACAGGCTAAAATGATATGAACATGTAGGACCACCAAGGCCAAAAAGCTACTCCTAGTATTCTAAGTTTAGGCATAGTCCCTCAATGGCTTTTCCGGTCCTGAAACTGACACCTCAATTCATTGTAGAGTAGGCGGCCACCACTGAGGGGATGCCATAATAAAAGAAACGCATATCAGCTGAGAAGCCGCTGTTTGTATTCGTATTTTCGCTCAGGTACGTCGCAGCTGAAAGCTTCGCGCTCTTCAGACAATATTTTAATTCTATTTTGTCGGAGAAGTTATACGAGGTTAACCTCGAATTTGAGAGGATGTTTTCTTACTTAGCGACGTGACGCATACAAAATTAAACAATCTCAAATACTGCTGGCAGCCCATTGTGCCAGCAGACGGCGTGCATAGACCTTTTGCTACTTCAAAACTTGTCTTCACTTGTTTAGTAAGAGAAAACGGCCCTGGACATGAGCTTTCATTAGCCGGAAAATCATGTGCAACAGACAGATCAGCAAATAGTAGCCGTCAACAAAACGCCAGCTTGATGGAAACTGATGGCCGGAAACGCATAAGTTGCTATATAGTTGTTGTGACTTTATCAGCGCTATTGCTTGTCACAGTTTTCTAACGCGTCTTTTGTCTTCAATATCATCGATGTAAACTGCATAGATTGATATGTCCCACTCACTCCGCATTTGGCTTCTGCATCTCCATCTCTCACGAGCAGGGAAACGAGGATTGGCGCAGGTATTCACTCAGTACCGTATTTAGTTTGCGAAAGAGACAGCCTAGTACGATTGTACTCGCCATGTTTCTTTGAAGGAAATGCGGTCGAGCGAATCCTCAAGAGAAATTACGCATAATTTTTGCCTTCACTTAGCACTGGGGTAGTGCATAGTGCCACCAGCACGTACTGGGTCAAGGGCAAGAGCCGCTCTCCGGAGGGGTCTGTAACATATACATGAGGGCTCCCCAGCTCCTCCACCAGTTTATCACGAGGCTGTAGAAGTGCTGCAGACCTTCAAGAGGTTTGGCGCCGTTTCGGCGCGAGTCCTTCAAAATGCCAAAAAAAGAGTTTCATTACACGAGAAACCTGCACTACGTTAACAGGTGGCGCACTTGGTGACGAATCAGATTGCAATGACGCTATCCCGCGACTGACTTGCCTGCAGGTGCCGCGTCGCAGTACTTTTCGGGCCCGCCACACTATGAAAATCCGCGACCTAATGTGCGGTAATCTAGCGTGTGGCACGCTCGACAATCGGCCACTTCGCTACCACTGTGGTGAGCCAGGTCAGCTGTACCGGGAGTGCTCGTGTAGACAGATGGGCCTACCTAGATTTCGGCCGGACGCTCGTCGGCCCAGGGATGGGGAACGGCCCCGTGCTATTGCAGAATACTTGGCAGGTCTACCATCTCCGAATCTTCAGCGAAGTCAATCACACTCTCTGTCTCCTCGACGGTCTACGTCCTCGAATCAATACTCTACTTTCGCCGATGCTGTTGCGGGATGATCCGCTAATTCCCCAAGTCCATGCCGAAAATACTTGGATCAACGGCCTCTGGGGGTGGAACCGCTGTTAAGCTGTCATCAAAACAGCCTCCTCCAAACCATCTGCCGACCTTCGACGATTGCTTTCAGCCGACATCTCTCATTCCCGACGAACCAGTTTCTGCGGACATGGCCGTTCTTGTCGACAACCATCCGGTAACTGCTCTGGTCGACACCAGCGCCGACTACTGAGTTGTCCGCGCTGAACTTGTGGCTGAACTCAGGAAAGTTATGACTCCTTGGGGGCATGCACCAAACCTTCGGACAGCACGTGGTCATCTCTTGACACCAATCGGGAGAGGTACCGTGAGGCTACAAATATGTGAGGTGACGTTCATTGCTTCTTTCGTTGTGCTTCCCGAATGATCCTGGAAAGTTATCCTTGGCTTGCATTTTCTTCGCGAGCACGGCGCTGTAATAAATCTTCGAGACTGCCTCGTAACGTTTGCTGACGACTATGGTCCAAAGGCTGCAGATACCAATCCTCAAAAGACTGCACTTCGCGTTGTCGACGACACTGTCACACTTCCGCCACGCACCAGTATGTTCATTACTGTACAGGGTGACATAGATCATGAGAGTAGTGGTACCGCTGAAGCCAACCTTTCGGTGCTCTTGTCCCAGCAAATCTGCGTTGCCCACGGCCTAATTCAATTTAAACGTGGGACGACTGAGTTGTTGGTCACCAATTTTAATGGAGCATACCAACATTTGACCAAGCGAACAACTATCGCTCATTTCGAATCCATTGATGATGAAGCGTGTACAATCGCCCCAGTTTCTGCAGCTGTTGAAAGTGACACCACCGTAGCCGATACAATTGATGTCACTCCGAAGCCGTCATAAGCGCAGAAAGAGCAAATCCGCTGTACCCTCCGCATGGTTAGCGACTGCTTCGCGTCTAAATCGAAGATAAAGCAAACGCCAACCGTAAAGTGCCGCACTGTCACAGACCATGCTAAACGACACATACGTCAGCACGCCTACCGAGTATCACAAAAGGAACAAGAGGCAATACGTTCTCAAGTGAAGCAGATGCTCGAAGATAGCGTAATCCAACCCTCGAACAGTCTATAATCGCGCCCCGTCGCACGAGTAAAGAAAAAAGACGGCACTCTTCGATTTTGCGTCGATTACCGCAAACTCAACAAAGTGACAAAGAAAGGCTTGTATCTTCTTCCGCGCACCGATGACTCACTAGATCGCCTTCGACGCGCCTCATACTTCTCCTTTATGGATTTACGCAGCGGCTACTGGCAGATCAAAGTTGATGAACGCTACCTAGAGAAAACAGCATTCATAACGCCTGATGGTCTGTACGAATTCAAGGTGCTGCCCTTCGGTCTGTGTTCTGCTCCTGCGACATTCCAGAGGATGATGGATACAATGCTGTCTGGTCTCAAGTGGGAAGCATGCCTTGTTTATTTAGACGATGCCATTGTCTTCTCCCAAACGTTTGAGGAGCACTTGCAGTGACTTAGATCTGTGTTTGCTGCAATTCGCATGGCAGGGCTATCACTGAAACCAGAAAAATGTATTTTGGTTACAACAAATCAAAGTTCCTCGGCCACCTTGTTAGCAACGATGGTATTCGGCCAGACCCAGACAAAACATTGGCTGTCACAGATTTTCCACACCCTCCAAACAAACGTGATGTGCGTTGATTTTTAGGCCTCTGCACGTATACAGACGTTTTGTGCAACATTTCGCAAACATTGCCGAACCCCACACTCGTCTTACCAAAGATTTTCCCTTCGTGTGGGGCCCCGAGCAAAGACGTCTTTCTCCGAGATCTAGCAGCGTCTCCAGGCTGCGCCCTTACTCGGACACTACGACGAAGATGCCGACACAACTACACACAGACGCCTGTAACATTTCTAGCAGTTCTAGTCCAGTGGCAAGGCGGCGTCTAACGTCCTATTGCTTATGCGAGCCAGATTTTATAATCTGCGGAGGTGAATTACATAACCACTTAAAAGGAGTGGGCAATAGCTAAATTCAGACCATACCTGTATATATGGTCGTCCATTCAGAGTTGTTACCGAACATCAAGCGCTCTGCTGCTTCTCGAACCTTAAAGACCCTTCTGGACGTCTGGTCAGGTGGAGCTTATACGCCTTCAGGAGTTCGATTTGACAGTCGTGTACAAGTCTGGCCGGAAGCATGCTGACGCGCACTGCCTTTCCCAAGCTCCTCTTACGACAGCATCAGGTGATCACGATCTCGACGGCCGTTTTCCTTGCGCCGTTAGTGTATCCGACTTAGCTGAACGGCAGAAGAACGATTCTAAGCTTCGACGATTCATCGAATATCTTGAAGGCCGTACGCCGCATCCAACACCAACATTCGCCCGCTCGCAATCATCGTTCTACGTTCGACCCTTACGCGACTGAGTACCCTTATGAAACTTCGACCATTACGTGACTGAGTATCCGAGCGTTACGAGCCGATGTCTTGTCCGCCTGTCACGATGAGCCTTCCTCAGGCCACTTAGGATTCACAAATACCTTGGCCCGGATTCACCAACACTACTACTGGCCTAAGCTCAATCAAGACGTGAAGCATTAAGTGAAAACGTGTCACAAGTTCCAGCACCATAAAGCCCCACTTCAGCGCCCAGCCGGCTTTTTGAAGCCCGTCGCTCCTCCGACACAACCGTTCCAACAAATTGGCATGCATCTACTCGGACCTTTTTCCAAGTCTCGTGACGGCAACAGCTGGATTGGGGTCGCTACTGATTACATGACGCGCTACTGCGAAATGAAGGCAATACAACGTGGCACCGCCATTGAGACGGCCCACATTTTTGTGAAGAACATTGTCCTCCGACTGGTAGCACCAGAAGATTGTATCGTGTTTAGGCGCGCCTGAGCGAGCGCGCGTGCGCAGGCAGTCTACTGCGCACGCTGTTTCCTTCTCTCCGCCTTGCACTGTATAAAACGTGCACACAATAAACCAAGGTGATTCTTCGCTGGAAGACGGCTGGCATCGGTTCTTGATAAGCACGAAACATGGTGTCAGAAGTGGCCACAGCCGAGTCTTGGCATTGAAAGACGCTACCACGACCATGGCGGAACTGGACGAAAGTGGTATGGAAGTTTTGCTGAAATCGCCCGAGCATCTGTGGCTGAATGGCAATATTAGCAAGAATTGGCGCCTGTTCAAGCAAACGTTTGGGCTGTTTTTGACTGCTTCAGCGCCAGCGGCATCCAAGGAAGCGCCAACGCCGGGTCCCAACAAGCTGGCACTGCTGCTCAGCATAGCCGGCGACGACGCTCTCGAAGTGTACAACATCTTCTCCTTCGACAAAGGTGAGGACCGGAATGATTACGCCACAGTAATCAAGAAGTTTGATGAGTATTTTGCCGAGCAGCTAAATGAAGTGCATGAGCGCTACGTGTTTCGTCAACGCGTTCAAGACGAAGGCGAGCCTACGGAACACTTTCTAAGAGACCTGAGAAAGCTGGCGCAGTCCTGCAACTTTGGCACAATGACGGAATGAATGATTAGGGACCAGCTTGTGTTCGGAACAAAATGTGACAAAGTACGCGAAAAGCTTCTTCGTGACAACAAGCTGACTCTTGCGACAGCAGAACAGCTATGCAAAGCTGCCGAAGTCTCCGCCGCCCGAAATGACATGTGGACCCGAGAGCGACAAGTCAACCCAGTTAAAGCGAGGCCTAGAGGCGCTGAACAACCCGCTGAGTTTAAGTGCCAGAGGTGTGGGCGAATGCATGGTCCTCGGAAATGCCCAGCATTTGGACGCATGTGCAGGAAATGCGGGGGAAAAAATCACTTTGCCGTCCGTTGCAAAACCAACAAGCAGGTCGCTGAAGTTGAGCACAGCGGCGAAGATTTCCATATTCTGGAAGTATCTGTAGATGCCATTTTGCAGCAAAAAGACTGGATCGTTCAAGCCCATGTCGGTCATCACGTACTACACCTAAAGGTCGACACTGGCGCCCAAGCAAATCTGCTGCCGTACAGTGTGTATAAAAAATTGCAGCTCAGGTCACGATTAAGGGCCAGCAACTCTGTTCTACGTACGTATGACGGAGGAATCATCAAACACCTAGGTATTGTCGCTGTAAAACTGGCGCTCTCCACCAAAGCAACCGACATCGACTTCTTTGTCGTCAAGAAAGGCCGTCAAGCGCTGTTAGGACTACAAGCAAGTGAGCAGCTCGGCTTGTTCTCACGCTCGGTGAACGCAGTTTCTACAAGTGAGCAAGTCGTCAAGCAGTTCCAAGAAGTGTTCAGAGGCACGGGATGTCTTCAACGGCAATACCGGATGGTGCTGCGGGACGACGCCATTCCTGGCATCCAGCCAGCTCGACGGGTGCCCCTGGCACTACAAGGGCCCCTCAAACAGGAACTCGACCACATGGAAAAGGCAGGCATCGTGGCCAAGGTACAATAGCCTACGGACTGGGTGAGTCCTTTGGTAATTACCAGGAAAAGGGATGGCAAATTGAGAGTGTGCATGGACCCCAGAAAAATTAATGAATGCCTAAAGCGAGAACATTTTGAAATGCCACGCCGAGAAGATATTGAGGCTGAGCTTGCGGGCGCAACCATTTTTTCTCGCTTGGATGCAACTTCAGTGTTTCATCAAATACTGCTGCACGAAGAGACTTCAAAAACATGCACGTTTGCCACTCCATTTGGGCGTTATTGCTTTCTGCGACTTCCCTTCGGAATAGCCTCGGCGTCGGAAGTTTTTCAAAAAAGGGTTAGTCAGATTTTCGAGTCCATACCAGGTGTACGCGTGTAGGTCGACGACATTCTTATTTGGGGCGCGACAAGGGACGAGCACGATGAAAGGCTTCGGGCTGTCTTGGAAGCAGCGCTAAAAGCGGGGCTAACACTCAATGCCGCAAAGTGCGACATAGGAGTGTCCGAAGTTTATTTCCTCAGCGATATCATATCCGCAAAAGGAATACAGTCAAGCCCTGAATCCATAAACGTTATGCGGAATATGCCACCACCGACTGACAAGCATGGCGTACAACGCATGCTAGGCGTGGTGAATTATTTTTCCAAGTTCGTCCCAGCACTAGCTGAGAAGACTCTGCAAATGCGACAGCTAGTGAAAAAAGATGCCGCGTTCGAATGGAATGCCAATCACGCCAAGGAATGGGAACAACTCTGCGCCTGTTTGAGCAAGAAGCCGGTGCTTGCAATTTTCGATCCTGAGCGAGACACAAAGATAACGTCCGATGCGTCGAAGAATGGCATAGGTTCCGCGCTAATGCAGCGTTATGATAACGCGTGGAAGCCAGTCGCTTATGCCTCGCGCGTGTTGACCGAGGCCCAGAAAAGGTATTCCCAGATCGAAAAGGAGGCGATGGCTGTTGTTTTCAGGTGCGAGAAATTCCATTACTTTGTGTACGGGCGTACCATTGCACTTGAAACGGATCACCGCCCGCTGATTGCTATCGCACAGAAAGCTATCAGCTACATGCCACCGAGATTGCAGCGTTTTTTCTTGCGTTTGCTGAAATTCCGCTTCCACCTGCAGTTCGTCCCCGGTAAAGAATTGATTGATTGATTGATTGATATGTGGGGTTTAACGTCCCAAAACCACTGATGATTATGAGAGACGCCGTAGTGGAGGGCTCCGGAAATTTCGACCACCTGGGGTTCTTTAACGTGCACCCAAATCTGAGTACACGGGCCTACAACATTTCCGCCTCCATCGGAAATGCAGCCGCCGCAGCCGGGATTCGAACCCGCGACCTGCGGGTCAGCAGCCGAGTGCCTTAGCCACTAGACCACCGCGGCGGGGCCCGGTAAAGAATTGGTTTTGGCCGACCTTCTGTCGAGGGCTTCCGTTGGACCACCAGACGAGTAGGCGGATGAAGACGTCGCGATTCATGCCGTTACAACTGTGCAGGCACTGATCAGCGAGGCCACGCAACTACGACTGGCATGGGAGACTCAAAACGACAGGTACTTGAGAACTGTCCTTGAGTGCCTGCAAAACAGGCAACCCGTGGACGGAGAACTCAAACCCTTCGCCGGAGAACTCTCGGTGGTCAACGGCGTATTGCTCAAAGGATGCAAAGCTGTTATACCGCAAAGCATGCGCCGTGAGAGGTTAAACAGGATTCATGATGGGCATATGGGAATAAACAAGTGCAAATCGCGAGCCCGCCGTTTAGTTTTCTGGCCAGGACTTTGCGCAGACGTCGAACAGGTTGGCAAGAATTGCGCAACTTGCAGAAAATATTCTTACAAACAAGAAAGTGAGCCTCTCATGATGAGACCCGTGCCGGAGCATGCGTGGTTTAGAGTGGGTGTCGACATTTTTCACTACGCCGGCGAAGCATTCCTGTGTGCGTATGACTCGCTATCCAATTTTCCAGAGATACAGCCTCTGTACGACACATTGGCTGCTACAGTTATCGAAAAGCTAAGCGCGATATTTGCACGATACGGAATACCGGCGGAAGTGTGCACCGACAACGGGCCGCAGTTTGCTAGCCGAGAATTTGCAGCATTCTCAAGAAAGTTTGACTTCAAGCATACCACATCGAGTCCCTTGTTTCCGCGATCAAACGGTTCGGCAGAAAAAGGAGTGCAAATAGTGAAGAGAATTCTGAAAAAGACGAAGGAAGGAAACAATGATTTCTGGTTGGGACTTTTGAATTACAGGGCCAGCCCATTGGACGACGGCTGGTCCCCAGGAGAGCTGCTTCAAGGTCGGCGGCTACGCACGCCCCTGCCCGATTTCAACGAGGTCCCACACATGGCCGTACAGAAACACAGCTGTGCACGCCGAACGGGTCATCCACTCAAGCCATTAGCTGAAGGGCAAGTCACCCGCATACGTGGTAAGAACTGGGCAACAAAGGCCAAGGTGGTCAGCATGACGCGACCGAGGTCGTATACCACGTCGTCGCGGAAGACGGCAACGTTTTTCGGCGTAATTGACAGCACCTGCTCGCAACTATTGAGCCCTTCCACCCCTCCGCCGAAGACTTGGCCGATGAGAACGCCGATGCACCGATAGAGCAAGCTCCACCTCTGGTCCCGCGTTCGGAGGAGCCGCAAGTGCCCAGAAGATCGACCCGAGATAGGAGAGCACCTCGTCGACTAGGCTACGATGACAATTTTGTGCAAATTTCGTAGTTACGTTCTCTCTTGATGTTTATTTTGTTTTTCCTTCAGAGAAACGAGGATGTATCGTGTTTAGGCGCGCCTGAGCGAGCGCGTGTGCGCAGGCAGTCTACTGCGCACGCTATCTGTTTCCTTCTCTCCGCTTTGCACTGTATAAAACGTGCGCACAATAAACCAAGGTGATTCTTCGCTGGGAGACGGCTGGCATCGGTTCTTGATAAGCACGAAACAAAGATGTCATAATTGATCGTCGCACAGCTTTTACCGCCCGGATGATACAAGACGTCATGCAGCTTAGCGGCACAGTACATGGAAAAACTACTGCACACCACCCGCAAAGCAACGGCCTTACAGAGCGACTAAATAAGACGATCGCCGACATCCTATCCATGTACGTTGACCAAGACCACAAAAACTGGGATGACATCCTTCCTTACATCACGTTCGCTTACAACACCGCTGTGCAAGAAACAACTGGATTCACACCCTTCCGGTTGCTTCACGGCAGGGAGATCACTACAATGCTGGATGCCAGGCTTCTACCAGACAGGCACCATATTAGTCTCAAGACGAACGAATTTAACAGACTGACAGACGCAGCTTGTAAGCTTGCAGTCCAACAAATCCATAAGCAACAACGCATCGGCTCGCTGCGGTACAACGCTCGCCATCGCGATGTCTCTTACCAACCCGCAGAACGAGTATGGTTTCGGACTCTCATTCAACAACGGGGCTGGTCGGAAAAGATGTTACACACCTATTTTGGTCCCTATAGAGTTCTTCGTCGTCTCAGCGAAGTGACAAAGACATGGCTCGTCAACGCCGCCGTTCACAACAGCCACACGTCGTCCATGTTTTGAGAATGAAACCGTTTTACCAACGCTGACTATTCGTCAAAATCCCTTGAGCATGCAGACTTACAGTGATTGTGAACACCGCCTTGTGTACTGCTTATCGTACGTGTTTTGTTTTCATCTGGTAATTATGTTGGAACATCGGTACAACTTTCTTTGGGAAACGGGGTATTGTGACTAGTACAAGTTCTGCAAGTATTGTTTGCATAGATGCTGGCAGGCTTGTATGTACCGCTGTTCAGAAAGAGGACAAAGATACACTTGCAGTGACAACTATAAAGTCGTATTCCCGTTAATCAAATAGGTCTGATGACCCCGTGTGCTATTATCCACTGGTTACGTTACATATGCATATAGTCACGTTACGGTATAACGTGACTATATGTATAAGAAGTATCTAGTAAAATGCGTGCCGCTTTTTTCCTGCTCATGCGGTGTCATTTACCACAAGATATGCCTCCATAAGCTCTCCCGCAATATAGGCCCACACGTTCGCAGAACGAGTGACATAGCTTCGACTCTTGCGCGATTGGATGTCATGGCATCGCCCTACATCCCAGCATAAAACTGTACCATGAATTTGCCTCGCCGCGGTGGTCTAGGGGCTAAGGTACTCGGCTGCTGACCCGCAGTTCGCGGAATCGAATCCCGGCGGCGGCTGCATTTCCGATGGAGGCGGAAATGTTGTAGGCCCGTGCGCTCAGATTTGGGTGCACGTTAAAAATCCCCAGGTGGTCAAAATTTTTGGAACCGTCCACTACGGTGTCTTTCATAATCATATGGTGGTTTTGATACGTCAAACCACACATATCTATCTATTTGTACCGCGAACTTCCTAAGAGTCCAGTGACATTGGGTTGGTTGCAGGCCAACCCTATTACACGACGAGACAGTGTGCCGCAACACGCTACGTTGTAGGGAACGACGTAATAGGTCGTTCTTTGCAGAAGGGGGCAAATGCAAAGGCATCAACCGTGCGAGCATTGAATCATTCATGTCCAATACGCAGGAAAGCCGTTACGCAGCTGCTTCTTTTTCATGCGGCGCGAAGAAAAAAATTTGACCTTTGCTGAATGATGGCTTTCCTTCTACGTGGAATAAAAAACAAAAAAACAAAAAACACCACTTCGAAATCAGCGACACTTTTCCGCCTTTGTGATCCTTGTACACAGTGACACGCCCCAACTTCCCGTAGCAGACTCGACACCGTTTCATTTATTACCGGGCCAAATACGACGCCGGAAGTGAGTGCTTGCGAGAACGAGAGAGAGGGAGCACGCTCAAAAAAGGGGTTCGAAGATGCGCCCGTTCTTGGAGTTCCGAGCGCTCAGCCTACTGCGAGCCAGCTGCGAAGGCGATGAAGAAAAAGGAAAAGTTAAAAACTAATGTATAACGAAGAACTATCGCGTATTTTTGAGAAGAATTCTTCTGCATTCTCTTCCCATCTTTCTCGCCTATAGCGTACATGCGCCTAATGGTGGCAACAGCATTCCCGAGTTTGTCGAACTGGGCATCAAAATAGGACCGACCCAGTTCTGACGTCGCGAGCCGGGCTGAGCGTTAGCTCGAAGGCAGGAACCGACGTGCCGAAACGACAGTCGGCGACGAAACGAACGAAGGCGCTCTCCGCCCTCTCCGACGACCCGGTCGGTGGCCTTACCCGCGCGCTGCCTATCCTGGCGCTTTTCACGCTCTCTTCGCACAGTAGACCTCTCGCGCAACGGGGCGCGTACACACGCGGCTCTCAACGTTTGTAGGCCACGCAGGAGGAGAAGCGCGGGCCGGGCAAACGCGGCACCATATTTCTTTTTTTTTCCCAGACACCGGCCGAACGACGCACGGAGGCCGGTGTAAGTTTGTTCTCGGCCAGGACGACCACCGCGAAGACCTCCGGCAGTCGCAGCCTCGCGCCCACGTGGTGTGTCCGAGGGGAAGCGAGCCCCTGCTGCTCCGGCCAGGTGGGTTTGGGCATCCGCCTGTTTTGCGTTTGAAGGTGTTGTTGAAAAGACCACGGTAGCCTGTCGGGCGAGAACGCGGCTAGACACGCGTATCGAAAGGCCAAGTCTATATGTGGCGACGACAAGCATTGACATTCTCTCTTAAAGAAGACGCTTGAGCCGGCAAAAATTCTTAGGTATCTAGTTATATTGTTGGTGATGCATGTCGCTATGATCGTGGCACACTAATGCCTCTTAAAAGACAGCCAGCGTGGTGTCTGCTCAATCCGTAACTCTAAATGGTGGCTAGCTCTGTCGCCATTTAGATCGGTATATGCCGGATGTGAGTCTCATTTTTTTACGCCGTAGCTTCAAGTGCCTGCATTCTACTTTTACACATTGCTCTCATTATCGTATTAAAATTCAAGCGCCATTTGTTTCACCAGGCGAAAAAATACACTTACTACCTTAAACTCAGTGGCCCACTCTGTATATTGTTGTGAAGAGATTTTGTTCGTCAAAATAACGCGTGAGAACTGAACTACGAAGTGATGCAGAGTAAAAACGAATGTATGCTTCTGTACGTCACTTCGTGTTACGTATTCCGTGTCGAGATCCAAATACTCCACATTCCCTGTGTAGGCCCTTTCAACTGTAAACGCACTTCTTCGACTATCAAACTCAGAATAATACAGAGGTAGCTTCACTCTTTCCGTTGGTTGTGTCTGAGAACTCAAAAAGTGTGCTAATCCTAATTGCCACACCTCTTAAATTACGTTATAAAAATGTATGCACGTTTCGAACCGGGTATGTTATATGCGAGTGACATCACCATATCTATGTCAGCGTCTCTATCTCATAAGCTCTTATTCTTCTAAATAGCTCATACAAGTTATTCAACAAATATACGGTTCAGCTTACTTCGTAAATAGTGTATGCACTAGCAGTGTAACGAAACACTAAGAGTGATATTATTGTTGTTCCTTATATGAAAGGCCGAGTAAAATCTGATTGATGGCTTACCGACCGCATTTCTCACGCGCTCTGCTAAGTATCTGCGTATTATCAACTGAACAGAGAAATATTTTCTTTTTTTTCTTGCTGGTCACGAAACGTTTTCACAAGCTGAAGAAAGACGTAGGTGGGGTACCTGATAGCTTAACTCAAGGTTAACTATTTGTTGGTAATGCAGACCCATAGATGTCCAGTTGCAATGCGTTTACGTCTTATGCTCACTTTCGAAGGTTCATTTTCTCGACGGCTGACCTTGGTGGTCGCGGGATCTACTTGCGGTCACCACGGACAACTGGAAGAGAAATGCTTGGTCGAGTACTTAGATTTACATCTACAATAATGAACATCAGGCGCATCAGGCGGTGATTTAGCCCTCCACTACAGCATCGCTCGTAACCGTATTTTGGTTTTGGGACGTAAAATTCAAACAATTACTACTTAAGTGTTCATGTTGTCTGGTTGTCGCAAGATATTAGCCTGGCCCAACAATTTTAGGTTCTAACGCTATTCCAGGTTTGCCACACATGGCGTCTGCATATGTACGATAAAAATGAAGCTTCGAATATTTGATAAAAATGAGGCATCCACAAGTACTTCGAGTCCACCCCTGATATGCTGCGCGAGGTTTCAAGAATATACGACGATTGTCAATGTTCCTGTGAAATCAATTTATTAGTGTATATTTTAGTGACCGCGGTAAACAGGCATGTTTATATCAGAGGCAGCAATATTCCAACAGAATTCGGTACAGTAAAATTCTTAACATGCCCGCTTTCAGAAACATACCTGCATACATACCTGCATACGTGCCTGCATACGTTCACCTCTTGTCGTATATAGTAATAGTAATAATTATTGAGGCTTGGCGCCCCAAAACCGTAATATGATTACGAGAAGAGTCGTATAGTGGACGAGTTCGTGAATTTCTACCAATGTGGAGTTCAACGTGCACCTAAGCACACGGGCATCTAAAATATTGCGAAATACAGTCGCCATGCCAAGTGATCCCGTGACCTTTTTGTGTTAGCCGCCGAGCCCCACAAATCTCACGTCGTATCACCCATGCGAAATTGTGATCATTAGTTGCCTAATGCTGCACGTTGCATGCGGTGACGATGGGGCGCTGGCACATGGAAACATTGTAAACATCGTCTTCAATTAGCGTGTTTATATGCAAACCTTTTCTCGGCATCATGAGATATTTCAGAACGACCGATTGTTCGTGAAAGGCGTAGTCACAAAGTAATGCTTTGGTTTTTCTAGTTTATTGAGAAATTAGAGCAGTTATCAGCTTTACCGATGCCTCTGCCAAATCTTCATACTATGCCAGACGCAACGGCCCCGTCATGTGGATGCTCGCGGTGTTGCATGTATGCCACTAATTTGAATCGAGTTGAATATATGTAGGTAAATATCTCGGGGAAAAAAGCACGTTAGGAAGACGGCGTCATAATACAACTTTCCTTTAGTTTCCAGTCAACGAAAACGTTCTCGCCAACGGCAGTCTCTCGAATGCTTGTCCATTATTTTAATTAATTATGTAATGCTTGGTGACAACCTAAACTGTTCTTTTTGTGATATCGGCGAAGCAACCATTCTGCAATAATAATAACAATAATATTATAATAATATTATTAATATTCATAATATACTTGTTAGGGTTTAGCGTCCCATAACCACCATATGATAATGACAGACGCCGTAAAGAAGGGCTCCGGAAATTTCGACCATTTGAAACTCTTTAACGTGCACCTAAAATCTAAGCCCACGGACCTCAATAACTCCTGTGCAGTAGATATATATTACGTGATTCTCGGTATTTCATTGTAAAAAAACTGTGTACATCATTTTCATCAATTTTGTTTAGTTTTGAGCACTACTTATGCGTATACACATTAGATATACGCCTTAGTTGCTAGGTCATCTCAAACGGTACATCGTAACCACTAACTGCCTTCAGCGTATAAGTCATCGACCATGCAGCGGCATATGAGCGCCTTGTATGCTCGGATGTCCACCTGCTTGGACGTGCCATTAGTGATATATTTATATTAGCATTACGAAGTCTGCTCAGCACTTCCAACCATATCGGCCGCGGCAGTCTCATTCAGAGAGAGGCGGATGCTGGAGCTGCTGTCTGTGTGCTGTGCGATTTTCATACACGTGAAAAAAACACCAGTTGACAATTCTCCGGAGCCTTCTACTACGGCCGCATTGAAAATCTTATCATGGTTCTGGCAAGTCGAACTCCAGAAATTATTGCGGCATTGGCAATGCGTTTGCAACAAGTGCAGTCGCCTAGACCTTTCACTAGCGACAACTAGCAGCGACTTTTTGCGCGTCAGTGCCATATGACGTAACCAACTTGTGAAAAGGGGAAGGTTAGGTGCGTTCCCACAAATAGTGGACATCTAAGCCCATTGTTTTATTGGCTGCTTTTTCTTAAATGGCCCAGAAACAACCTCAGAAAAATAATGCGAGCGTGTCTTCTGGTGTTCATATTTTTGGTGCACAACGTTATACCACTCAATTTTGCTACAAATTCAACACCTTGAAAAACAATAACATAGCTTTACTGCGAGAAACCAACAACAATGTGCACATAAGCAGCCAAACGAAAATGGTAGCAATGATTGTATAGGCACCAGCCACTTTCGATGAATTATACATTCTTTTGTCTGGAAACTTTTCTACAACTCCTGTCGACGCAGGTTTTTTTTTGTAATTTTGACATCTTGTTTGTTTTTGTTGTACCCGGTGGTGTTATTGCGCTAAATTTAACGTTTGTTGTTCTCTCTCACTGCTTTTTGTATTTCACTAGGTTTATTTGATAATTTGCACAGTTTTACGGCATTTTTTAAGAAGTTGGGTTTATTGTGGAGCGGTGCACTGAACTTTACCGACAAAGTGGCTACGTCCTGACGGGCTTTGTGAACAAGTACCAAGACAGACGCCGTGTGCCTTAAGATGGAACATCGAAGGAGCTCGCGATAAGATTCAACAATCGACTCACTGTGCATCCATGAACGGCAGACCAAACAAATTGAAAAGTGTTTGCGCCACTTCAACAAGTTTTACCGGTACGGGAAAAATGTTTTTGCAACTATAGCAGGCAGTGGCGTAGGTGATGAGGTTCAACCTTCTCCCCTGAAATTTTTTGCGCGAACGCCCCTTTCCCCGGCACTTACCCGCCTTTTCTTTCTTACCTTTGCACTAACATGATTTAGAAGCTAAGTGGTGCTACTATCCCAGTAAGATACCTGGGTGCTTTTAGTGTCAATAATGTCTGCGGATGGGACAACATGTCGCAATCTTGATCAAGGCTTTGGCACTCTGAGATATTGGGCAGGAATGTCGGTAGCTAGAGTTTCAGCTTGACTCACCGACGAGGTTATTGCCGAAGTGGTGATCATACGTGTACCCACCGGAACAGATCTCGCCAGAGTCGATCACTACGATACTTTTCACTCGGCAGAGAATAATTTTAATTGTAAAAGGCAGACATAGTCGCAAGGTCCAATAAGCCACGTTCAAGCATATCGCAGTGTGACGCTTACGCGCGCTAAGATATACTCAAGCCCAAAAATAACAAATCTATTGAACCTTCGCTTGATCTGCTAACATGTAAATACACACACAAATGCGCGACAGTTTATGTGGTCCATCCACCGAACTTTGCTGCTATGCGAGTCTATAATATGTTGATACATATCTTTACTGGCCCCAAACAGCAAAAGACACAACGAAGTGTGTAATGACGAATGTGCAACACAGGCAAACGTGCAGGCCAATCATAACATAAGAAAGGCCTAGCAACATACTTATCATGTAATTTAAGCTGATAAATAAAAAAAAACGGTGGTCATAAACCTGATTGATATATGCGGTTAAACGTCCCAAAACCACGATATGAATATGAAAGACGCTGCAGTGAAGGGATCTGAAAATTTCGACCACCTAAGGTTCTTTAACGTGCACCCAAATCTGAGAAAATGGTACTACAGCATTTTCGCCTGTATCAAAAATGAAGCCGCTGCAGCCGAAATTTGATCCCGCGACCTGGTGGTCATAAACCATAAGTAGCTTAATAAGAAATGCAATGTGGCCAGCTGTAGTGGGCAAAAGTTTTATTTTTCAGCAGTGTGGCAAAAAGCGCTACACTAAGGAACAATATAATGCTGAAAAAAATATTCCTATATATATATATATATATATATATATATATATATATTGATTCGCTTTGCCTGTAGTCTCATTACATTGATATGACTAGAATGGTACACCCATGAAATTCTGCAAATCGTGCACAACAAGAAATGCCCAGAAGAATGACGAAACATGGGTGAACATCTTATCTTGTGAAATTAAAAACAGTATACATAGCGAAATTTTCGCAAGAAATAAAATAAATTTTGTGAAAGGAACGTTTCATGCAGCAAAGAGACACATGACATACCGGAATAATGTTTATTATCTTTTTCAATTGACACGATGATTGACACGTGTATAGAGCAGCGGTCTTGTGGTAGTCACGCTCGTTGTGGCTGCCTAAAGGGACTGTCTACCGCTCGGAAATTTTTTTCTGATTGTGACACCAATGACAAGATCGTTCGTCAGAATCATCACATCGGCGGCAACAAGCATGCTTTCATGCCAGAAAAAAAATTGTAATTTTAACTAGATGTTTAAAGTAGATAAAAAGTGACCACTAGCGTCACCCAACAGCGAGTGTGATGAATCTTGACAATGTATTGGTAGGACGAGAAATAGTCGCAGGTAGAATTATTTTCCTTAAAAACAAACACGTTCAAATTGAATTTGTATTTTATGCCCTTGAGGCCGCTTTTTATTGCGCCAGAGACTAATTTTTTTGTCACGTGTTCAAAGAGGCGCCCGATGGCGCGGCCAGGCGGCGTATTCGTTTGCCTGCATGCCTGCCTGCAAACGGCGAATAAACGCAACCACGACGTTCGCCGCCGCTCATGAGAGGAACAAGAAATTATTTGTGTGCCTAAAATGACGACCGAGGTAATTGTGTTATCAATAACCAAACTTGATGAACCCTGCAAAAACCGCACGCGGTTTCAGTTTTCGATTTTCACCGGCGCCCACCAGTGTTGTCAGCATTCATCCCACCGATGGAAGGATACATAACGAGGACAGAAGTATTCTGTTTAAAAAAATCTACGCACTTTCCCAGAAAACCGCTGCAAGGTTTGACACTTCATATGGTACTCTTTTTACTGCGATACAAAACAGAAGAGCAATGAAGGATGGTAGACAGTCCGTTTAAGTTTTCGAGTGCGTTCTTCAAACGTGTGAACGAAAACAGGACCAAGGTACCAAAAACTTGGTGGGTCCCCTAGCCTGAACTTTCTTTTCCAAAAAGCGCACATGTCTTGGAGATAGCTCCCTTCTGATATTAGGGACACACCACACAGGCAAATATTTCTAGCCAGAGAGATTGGAACTTCACTTAGCGTTAATTAACTGAGGAGAATGTGTAGTTAGCGCCAAGTTTCTATTGTGCCATTCAGAAACGTTGTCTAGTCTCGTCGTCGTGAATTTTCTGACGTGTTGGCCAGTTTAACACGTGAAGACCAAGTCGTCAGGAGTCGCAGTTTCCGTTCATGCATCATGCTCCGAGGGGTTTCACTAGTCATATTCAGGCAATGCAGAACTACAGCTGCGAATCGTTTCTTCGGCTGCTCTAGCCTTTTCACCAGTTGTCGGGTTTGCACTGAAACAAGATTCACCCTTCGAAAATAATCATCAAGTGTTATCTTACGGTGTTTCGGCGTGGCCACCAAGTCTCATAGAAGGGCGCTAATTGACACAGAACATAAACTACCCACTAATGATTGTAGGCAGCGTATTTCAAGGGGGTGACTTCGCATTCTTAGGAAGCAACGCGCTCAGCAAAGTTCGGGTGGTGACACTCAATGTGAGACACCGAATGCGAGAATGCGAGAACACTTAATGACACTGAATGCCAGAATCACCAGCCGACATGAGTACATGTTGGCCGGTAATGTTCCGCCTTAAGCACTCGCGCTCGTTTGCTCCTGGCGAAAAGATCAAATCAAGTCAAATTTACCCATCTTTCGAAGAAAGGAAAGATAGGAGCTTATACAAAAAGCTACTACAGTGAGTAGCTTGGAGAGGCGACAGCCCTTCTTGGGTAGGACTGCAACAGAAAAACAAATATTAACATTGAGCAGATTTCAAGGTACACAAAAGTTTTTGACACATATTAGCGGAAACTACAGAAAAATGGCATAACAATGAAAGAAAAAACGCAAGCGTGAAATAGTTTCGGCTAGGCGAAAACAAATAATTAATAAACAACAAGATAGAGTAACCCAATTCGAACCTAGACAAAGGGTTCTAATACAATGAACAATTTTTTTTAATTTACATAGAGATATCACGGAGCTCTCTTATTGATAACTTCTCAATATCGACGCCATTTGTACTCTGCAACTCGTTTAGCAGCGATGGTAGCTGGTAACGGACCGTTTGCTTCTCTTAGTTTGTGCGACATCGTGCCACTTGCCACACATCTGGGTTTCGGGTGTTGTATGCTACGATGTTCTTTTTGGTTGGCTAAGTTTCGTAAGGCGTTGTCTTGGTCTTTTGTGCATTGTTTATAATAAGAATATATACTCCATTCATATAGTGACTGAACTCGTACAATACGCATTTTGGCAAACAATTCAGCTGTATGTGACGAATTGGGCACCATGCAAGTTAGTCTGATGATTCGTTTTATAGTAAAAATAATTTCATGAGATTCGCATTTGTGGTTGTGCGCCACACAAGAGGTATATATTTACTGCGCTTCCCTTCAGGGTCCGGTAAGGTCGCGCTTGCTCAGTATCTTACACTGTGGCGAAATTTCTCGCGTTTGTGATTTCGCTGCGGGAGAAGGTTGGTAGACTTTGTTGCATTGTGACGGCGTACCCCTAACGTGAATTACTGCAAAGGTGTTGATGACAACAGTGAAATTCCAGCGACTCGCATCAGAATGCCCGAAAAAGACAACCGACAGGCACGGATGATGTAGAGTACAGCGTAAGTAAACTCGTGTTGCATGCGCTGACAGTTCTCACCGGAGTTCACGCGTTCTGAGAAATTGATTGTGGTGCACTATGCTCTGAAAAAGACCGAAGTTTGTTTCTTCATCCCTCACTCTAGATTTTGTGTGGTACAAGGCTGCTCCTGTTCGCGCCGGCGTAAGTGCTGGGAACATGAATGCACGTACTAGTTAGAGCAGTGGCATATCTGCTGCACGGTGAAATATTCTATACAGTTGTGAATCTGTTGACGTAAAAGGAAATGATGGCTGCACGATTGCAAACAACGGAAGACGTTTAGCCGCAAGGCTATTGTTTCAGGGGGCAGAGTGACCAAAGCTACAATAAAAAATAGGTAAAACAAGAACATTGCGAGTTTTTGCGCGTATTTAAGATTTCTAGAGCATATACCCAGTTAACAAGACATTTCCATGAGTGCAGCGATAAAGTCTCATGATTCATACCAGGTGCGATTTCGTTTGACACCAACTGAACATTTGTCAACACTGATTACTTTGCCCTTGCAGACTGCATGATAAAACATCTATAATTGAAAGCCTTCACTGCTATCAAAAGCCACATTGCAACTGTAATGTTAACCAAGGTTGCGATAAAGTCTGCCCAAAAATCATGCGTGCGAAATCATGTTACAGACGTGCAGCATACCTTACAAAAAATTACTTCTTGCGTATTGCAAGCATGCTTACGCGTACAGACAAGTAAAAAAATGTTGACTGATACCTATCACTGTGCCAGGGTGGTGCTTAACACAAAAATCATTCCCATAGACATCTCCAAACATCGACATTAAAATTATTCGCTCAGCAAAGTAAGCAAGAACAAAATGTAATTATAAATGTAGAAAAACATGCTGCATGTACCTCACGTTCTTCGTTGTAAGCGGAGCCATCGTTTACTTGTGAAACGGACTTCGCCACGACGAGGACTATGTCATTTTTGCTTAACAAAAATTAACGATTACGATGTCTTCTCTGATCAGGCGGGTCATCGCAATGATGCGTTCTTGAAGACTAGTCCATTCAATGGCACGACGAAAGGCCGTTTCTTCAAATGGTCACTGTACCTGTCGTTTACACCCGACGCTGTGTTCTAGTGGCTAAGGTACTTGGCTGCTAACCTGCAGGTCGCGGGATCGAATCCCGGCTGCTGCCGCTGCATTTTCGTGGGAGGCGAAAATGCTGTATACCCGTGTGCTCAGATTTGGGTGCACGTTGAAAAACCCCAGGTGGCCGAAATTTTCGGAGCCCTCCGCTACAGCGTCTTCTTATCATATAGTGTTTTGGGACGTTAAACCCTACATATCAATGAATCAATTACTTGTCTTTCACTGTATTCTACTGTGACAACTTAAGTTTTAGTTACTCTCTTCACAAGTATACGCATGGGTAGAGTGGGGTAGTCTCACGACTTTGATGTACATGTACACAATCTCCTCAAATTACCACCGATATTCACGTCACCCTTCCCGAAAAAAATTTCTGGCTACGCTCCTAATAGCAGGTATCTGTTTGACTGTATACTCGTGACACGGTTGGCCACGAGACATTGACAAGGCCGTCGCTCCCAAGTTGAAACGTACCAACTGCATAAAAGCGCGATGCGATGAGCAGCTGCATGAGACTAGGCACAACGAACCCATGACCATAGATATCTTTCCGCAGAAAGAGCACAGTGAGCAATTTCTTCACGGCACTTTTTCTGCATAGGGGCGGAACACAAATTCCTGCTTGTCGTAGGTCTCAACCAGGTTCCATCTATTCTTAAGGACTTGCCATGGCGTTGACGTGTATGTGCACAATGTGCCGTTCAATATTTCTTCATTGTGGTCCACATATTGAACGGAATACGAAAAATTGTTGTCCTTGTCATGTTATTTATGGAAACCTTAACGTAAGTCATATGCTTCTTTAACCGAGTCTTAATTAGGTACGAGGAAAGTTCCGCGATATTTACAAGGCAGGTTCTTGAATGTCGTTAAGGGCGGGCTTACAGATATGGTTGAATTTAGCCATAAGGATAAAGTAAATAAGGTTTGTATATATGGGGGTCACGTCATAAGAATGAGTGAATTTTAGGTTCGTAAATCTAAGTCTACGATGCCAAACTTGACCAATTTGATGCGGTGGTCCGGCTGCAATTCAATTCCATGAAAAGCATGTTCCAACACTTTGTCATAACAGACCACCACCGCTTTCTTGAACCTCTGTGTGGCGATGGCCCAAAACTTCCCAAATGAGTACATGGAGTTGGGTTGTTTCAGGAATACTGTATATCCGTAATTTCTACGCACAAAAAAGCTGTTCTAGCTTCGCTTTTTTCGTCAAGACCTGCAGGCGGACAGCTCTCTGATGCTGCGTCTAAAGAATTCATCAGGATGAGCTCTAGAAAAATGGCACCTACAAGATCAAAAAGTAACGAGTAAAGTGACACCGCACGTTACCGAAAAGCTTTAACGTAAGCACGTCACTCATTACAGCTCTGAAATTGTAACTAGTACGTCACTAAGTTATCAAAAAAACGCGTCACTGGTAACGACGTTACTTGTAACGCGTTACCGCCAACAATGGTTCTAGATGAGCCGCTATGGAGACAACAAATTCCGAAAAGTGGTTTTATCAGTGAGTTCTTGAGTTTTCAGAGCCAGGGATGCAGGCCAGCATGCGTCTATCAGCTCCAATGTTTCTGGTTTCTGTGATAAAGCTCGGCATGAAAATTGAGGAGTTTGAATTTCCTGCTCCCATTGTCTACGATGTCGCGGACGAAAGTGTTCGGCATAGATATGATAAAGAAATGAGGTCATCTACAAGATTTAAGATATTGCATGCTAATTGGTACCATAATAGTTGATGTACTGCACGCAGAGGCAAAAGCAAAAAAAAAGCATGAACTCGTTCAAGAACTGAGTCTCCGTGTAACGCCAGAAGGTGCAACAAAATATCAGTGATGACATCTTTACGACTTTACGAACAAAGTGTCTACGAGGTTATTGTCACCCGTTAACTATCCTAATCAGTACTCAAACTGAAGCAAAGGGTGGGGCATAGCTAGTTGTCCTTTGACAATGAAGCTGGTGCGACGATTCTTTTATGCCTTTCTAACACTCTTATCTTTCAGTCATTGTTGTCCTTAGTCGCATTGTGACCATTATCACCGATCATCAGCTTTAAAAAGCAAAGAGGAAAATTATAGTTACAGGGTTTGGAATTATTATGAATGTCCAACAGTCTTCAGAGAAAAGGTGCGGTTAGTTTGTTCATATAAGATTCTTATTCTGCGTCTCTCATAATCATATAGTGATTTTGGAACATTAAAACCCGCAAATCAATGAATCAATCAGATTCTTAATCTTCGAGCACCTGTTTTGTGGAGTTAGCCGTTCAATGTTTAATTTTTTTACATAGATCTTACACGTTAGCTGCAACCTTTTCTCTCTACAAGAAAAATATTACTACTTTACCCGCTGATATGAATCTGTCACACTGCTTTCAGATAAACCGTTACCATGGCGACTACGCTAGCCAATATGCTCAAGTTCTCCCTTGTGACAGCCATTTTTATTGTTGGATTGAGGTCGGGTAAGTGCTCTTCACGTTCAATTTCCGCTGCCGTAATCCTAATTCTTCGTCTTGATCCTTCGCTCGTCTGCAGAAGACTCCCAGGCGGAAGACGCAAGTTCCCACAGGTACAACATTCGCCTCGACAATGGAACCAGCTTCGAAATTACAACGCAGGGCTTTCAAGAATTTTCGAAGGTACCGAAACTGCACTCGAAGCTTGGTGGTATATGCACTATAGGTGCCGTCAGTCATACGTGTTTCGAAGGTTAACTAAAGCCAAATTTCTTTAATCCTCTTACGGCCCCAAAACATCACCGTCACGCCATGGGACAGTTTCATGTGCTGCCCTAAGCTACCGCAATGGGCCGCTACTGAGCCAAAAGGGGCTGTGTTCGGTAACGAAGCCCTCGTGTGGTGCAACATGAGCTAATGTGGTTGTGGTGCTTTCTGTGCGGCTGCTGCCTTATTTTTTAGAACACAGCATTATCGGTGGTGGATGATGATTCCGAACATGTTTTGAGTGCCAGTGGCTCGTTTTGTTTACAAGAGAAAAAAGAACCGAAGAGCGCGTTTGTTTTACTGAGTAACAAGGAGCAGAGCGTGATATGAAAGTGGACCTTGCCGCTCGTATACTCGGCGACAACTTTTCTTGGCATTGGAGCGAAGGTATACAGAGCCTAATCACGGGCATCCTACCACCAGTTAATGTAGTTCCAGAAAAGCGCCCGTATTTTCACTGTGAAATATAGAAATTCCCTCTTCATTTTGTACGTGAAGCTATTTGAGACAGGGTGCAGCTCCCACCATTGGGATAGTCTTATTTACTTTAATTTATTCGTTGTGACAGCATATTTTTGAACGCGCGAGAAAGTCCCACCTTTTTACGTGCACCTCAAACGCTAAGCGGCGCCTGCGTCTACATGAAACGCTGATCGTGTGCTCCCGTCACATTCCATTGCGTTACGAGACGTGGGCCCAAACGAACCACTTCGCGTAGTGCTACATGTGCAGAAGCTCCGCCTTCGTAGCTTCCCCTTCAGTTGCAAGAAACGTTGTCGCCGAGTGTACAGAGTGGTTATTGCAATTTTGAATCGATATGCACGCGTATGTGCACGAAAGACATTGGCGCCTCGGCATTATCACTACCTGCGATTTAAATTTTACCGAAACAAATTCCAACTCGGCCAGCGCCACATTTTCCAGGTCAGACGCAGAGCACCGTATAGGCTCTCTTCGCTGACTCACTCCTTATTAACATATTTACCGAAAGGCAAAGTATTTTTGGCTATGCATGTGTTGTTGTAGTCGCTCAGAACATGTCATAGAATGTTTTGAGCGAATATATTATTTAAACCTGGGTACCCGATTCTTGATGTGTGAGTACTCAGGTAGTCATTTGCGCAAAATTGTGTGTTAAAACCAGCTATATAAAAGCAAATCTACCTTCGCAAACATTGAAAGGCTAAATACCAAGGGTGTCCCGCACACCACCACCGCAATACCAAGATTGTCATGCCCTCTCATGCACAGCTGCGCCTTTAGCGGCACCTGTTGGCTTTATATTTTTATATTAAATTGGGGCGGCAGATTTGTGGCCATAAAAAATGGAAAGACTCTGCAGTACCTCAGAAAACGAGACATTCAATATTAATTTATTCCGCCTCCAATATAGCGCTCCAAAATGGAAAAAAGCTATTTTATGTATATTCAGGCTCGTATTCACCTCGTTTTTGTTGTGTGATAAAAATTTCGCGTTCTTTGTATAGTTCTTTTGTCTCAATCAAATAACCCGTAACCTGGTGTCATGATTTTTCATTACTTAGAGGCGCATTCATACTTGAAATGTGTATTGAGCCGTTTATGCAGTAAATTTTCAAATTCACAGTAGCGTTTGTCATGTTTTCACATTTTTGTTTCGTGTTCCTGTTAAGTGCGCAGTTGTTATTGCCCCTCAAACCAAGTGCGATGCACATCTCGCGCATGGTTCATAAGAGCTAGGCTTATTGAATAATAACAAAATCATTTTTGAGTAGGGTGACAGCTTTTTTAAAGACACTATTTCACTTTATAATGCCTCTTAAGCGAAGTGATCATTCCAGAACAAGCTTGCCCAATTCGGAGTTTCTTTCATAGGGTCCTAATAGAAGTGTCACCTAAATTACTGAAAGAGGGACTTCACATGTAGAAAGTAATGTCGAGTGAAGAGGTTAGTTACTATTATACGTGAGCTATCAAGTTTCCAAAGAGACTGCACTTTCTTTGCCTTTCGTTCTTCATCCAATTCACAATTTTTTTATTGTGACCAAGTACGGCCATTTCCTTACAGTAAACCGGAACACTTGCGGTTTAGCTTTCGATTCACACATGCAAAAAAAGGCCTTTACATTTGTTATTATAATGGCTAAGTTTTTTGGAATCTGTTTACTGAGGCGCTTTTTTGAAGTCTTACCTGCATATCTGCAACCACTGCTACGACGCAACCCATAGACATCTACAAAGAGGCAGTTGTCCTCACGGCCGCTCGTAGCACACACAAAGACACTATTTTGATGACGTCCAAGGCACTGCACACCGTGTCTCATAAAATCTAGCAGTTTACTAATTTTCCCATAATCAAGGGATGGGGCGCCATCCTTAGTACAGCTTGTAATGACAGGTTCAGTTAAGTTTATCACCTCGGAGACCTATATTCCAAGAGGAAACATTGCGAACCCTTTAGGGTGCGATTGACGTTACTCTATACAATTCGTTACTTCAATATGAAAATCGTAAATATTCACTAACACATTCTGTCTACTTCTCTTTTTTTCCTATACCCCCAGTGCCTACAGCGTGGAGCAACAAAGGTGAGTGCAGTTGCTTCTATCGACGAGCTTGTGGCTGAACCTTTACAGGAACGGTGTTAAGAGTGTATGTGATTCACATCTTTCAGGAAAACAACACCGTAGACATTGTGAAGTTCAACAAGGTAAGTTTGAAGAGCTGCTTCTGCTCACATTCGGCATAAAACTATATATGTGCAATTTTACTTTTTATTACCTTACATCCTCTTTATAGTGTTGTCCTGAAGCTAGCGTCGGCAGAAAAACGTTCGTTTTAATTGTGAAGCCACTCGATGGTGCATCATTATATGGTTTAATAGAAACCCTATGTCACTTGAGAGATAGAGGTAAATGTTCTAATAAAAAAGCTTGCGATAAAGTGGAATGCTTGGTCAGTTGGTACAACATAATGTTGAATTGTACGAGCGCGCAAGGTAGAAGGAAAAGCACTTCGCAGGAAAGACACTCACTCACACCTGAACTTTTATTGGAAAACATTCATTGCGTGAGAACACAAACGCGCTGGCGCAACCTACTATCACTTAAAGGTCCCCCCCCCCCTGTTCCAAAAGCAAAGAAGGTATACGTTTATGTACTTCAACAGCTCAAAAAAGACACCCCTTTTTCACTTATTCCTACCGAACGAACATTGATACACGTGCTTGCATTTGTCCTAATCTGTTCTGCTTCCATGATTTCTCTGGTCAGTTTGTGTTTTGATTTGCCCAGAATTCCTATGCTGCCAAACATCGGATCGCACGCACAATCCCCGCAGTGCATTGACAAGTGCGTGCCACCTGCGAGAACCTTCAAGGACGTCGCATGTTCTCGGAGTCGATCATTTAAACAACGTCCAGCCCAGCCGATGTACACTTTTACGCAGCTCAAGGGGATTATATACACAACCACTGAAATACACAGTACAAACAGCGTGGCATGTTTTTAAGTGCAACCGCTGTTGTTCACCCTTCTATGATTTCCTATCATGGGGCACAGTTTTGCCAGTTCACAGGGAGCCGTGAGAACAACGCGTACTCCGTGCTTGCGCCCAATCTTCAAGGAGTACGAAATCTAGTGCACATAGGGCATAGCTACAACCGTTTTTGTTGGCCTTGTTTTCGCCATGTTGGCGGTACTTAACCTCTTTAACTTCTTTAACATGGTACTGCCTACTGCCACAAGCAAGCTGTCCGGGCAACTCGACCTGAGTAATCGTCTTACTTGATTCCGGAAACTGCGTTCCAATTTATGTGGACATGATTTGCTGAGTGATAAACTAAGGCAGGAATTACTATGGAGACATTACTATGCAGCTTAAAGACCTGCTTACGGGTGGGCTTTGGAGCTGCTATATTGATGTAACCGTAGACCAATAGAAAAAAAATTTGGTTGGTGCATTCTACATTTAATGACCTTACTTATTCACGTCACGATACAAGATACTACGAAAGCATTCACTTAACACTCTCATGATGACGGTGCCCATGTACCAGATGTAAAATTGTCAATATCTGCATACCATTTTGTTGTCTTCGATGTTCGCGACTGTCAATATTTGAATTTGTAAATACTCGTAGTGCCAGACGAATTGAAAAAACATGGTCGCAATTAGCGAAACAATAGGCACATTGACAACACATTACCCAGGAGCCCATACCCAGAATCACACTTCAGCACTAGTGTATGCGCACTGATTACGCAAACATGAATGTAATTTTTCAGTTTGCAACCATTTCGTTAGTGCTCCTAGAAACACGTACCATTTGTTTCAGTGCTTAGTACACTGAGACGCCCGATCTCCATGGTTGGTTCATTGCGAAGAAATTTGAACATTAAAATAGACACGTTATTGTTATACTCCGCAAACTTAGTACTGAAAAGTAACTGCCATTTGGTGTAAAAGCACTGACTTTTCTTTTATGGTGCCATCTTTTGACAAAAGTTATGCTTTTCAAGTGAAACCTGCAGATGTGTACTCGATGACACAGCGTCTTAGAACGCAGATAAAACGAAGGGCCTCAATTGGTGCGGCAGCTTTAACTATAATAATGCATAAAAGTAACGAGCGATCTATTGTATGCAGTTTCTATTCTGCGTGAAGTCTAGCACGTTGGCTTCGCAATTTCGACCAGTAGCGTAATCATAATTTATTCATAGCATCGTCTGCTGTTGTTCTCGATCGCAGTGTGCTCGAGACCTGTACGACCGCGTCCAGTCGAATATTACAGATCACCTGCGCATCAGGGATGTCGGTGAGCTGGGAACTGCGTTGCGAAACCTTTCCTCCCTTCACCGACTGAACGGCAACATTGTCAAGAACCTCGAAGTTTTGCAGAACAGCTTCCAGAGGCTGCGACTGCCACATTCTGGTGGCGCACAAGGCACCGAACCCTTGCAGCGAACATTGCAGTCGGCCAGCGAAGCCTTTCGCAACATGTCCAAGTCGGTGACGTCAGGTGCCGCTCTGCAGACAGTGGTACATAACTTCAACCGAACGTTGCAGACATTCAACAGCATAGCCACGGCAGGCGTGAATGCCATGACGCCCACGGCCAATCAGCTCATGCACCGCTTTCAGGTTGGTGAGAAGAATGTAGTAATGTTAACCAAAGACGTTCACTGGCGTAGCTAGTGCAGTAGTAGCGTTGGGAGAGGACTTCAGCCCCCCCCCCCTAGTTTTGCAAATTTGTGTGTGTGAAAATGTACCTGAAAACATGCAAATGAACGCGTGAAACGCGTTCGTTTGCATGTTTTCGCGTGAACGCGTGAACACGAACGCGTGAAACGCGTGAAATGAATCTTTCATCAGCAACAAAGTTTCTGGCTATGCTACTGTTGAGGTCATACAGATTTGTTGGCAGACAGTAATCCTTGCATTTCTAAATAAGGCACATCATAAAGGTCACCACGCAAGCCCATAACGGGTGTATACTTGAAGGATTGTTTCTATATTTTTATTGCAGTAGCGATTAAATGGACAATCTCAGCTGGATATTAACGCTGGCATCGGTGTCGCCGTCGGCATCGCCATTACTTACCGTATATGTATACGTATCTATATATATGAAAACGCAAGAAAGAAATAATAATCTAGCAAAATACTTTAGCGCCCGGAATTGAATGTGAGACCCCTAAATTGTGAGTGCGATGCGTTAGCCACTGAGCCACAAAGGAGCATCTCCTTCAACCTTCAAAAGGCAAGTTATTTATATCTACCATTTAATGCTGTTGATGGGCATCTCGGGGGGGAACTATCGTGTTTTCAGCCTTACCAGTGAGATGGCGTCATAGGACGCGTCGTCACATCGTCATGTCGTGTCGGCGCGCTCTTAGATCTCACCCATACTTTGCCTTGTGTAAAGGGGGTAGGATTGACGCTCACGCGTGTGCTTGCTTATCTCGCAGTGTGGAGGGTTGTATATCTTGGCTGGAATTTGGATTTCACTGGAATGATCCTGCTGCTGTTACCGGGCGCATCGCTGCAATTGTTTCACAGTCTCCGTTTGCGAAAAGGGCGTGCTTTTCAGACACAACGAACTAACAACTGAGACGCTTATTTGCGTTCATCTGTGTCTGTGAGTACGTTTCGTGCGGCAGTTGTGCGTGAGAAACGCGGGGCACGTTTTGATCTGCTTGCCATTCTGAGCGCGACCTTCCATCCTGTTGCTATTGCGTTCATTCTTCGCCTTTGTGGCAAAGCTGTGACTTTTTTGTTGTATGCTGCAGATTATCCTGTCTACGTTAGCTGGACGTCCTAGTTCAATGAGATTCGGTACGTGTGGTAGACGTAACCAGCCTTCCTGTTGACACATAGCTTGGAAAATCAGTGAACCCGTTAGCTAAACGTGTCTTGGAGCGACAAGCACGAAAACAGCTTTGTGCTTACACCACCATTCTCCCTAGACTTTATAGACCTATTTATTCAGAGTCTCATGCGGATTTGTTCATAGCGGTTCGGAAACATATTTAGGAAAACGGAATATTCCGCTTCTAAAGTGCCTGTCTCCTTCCTGTAACTCCCTCAGGTCACTTTTAACTAAGTACTTGTCACCCACTTTTTTTCTGACTTTGACGACGTCTTGTTCCCGCAAAAGAGCGATATTTGTATAGGGTCCAGTGTGGACCTGGTTTGGCGCCAGATTTTTCTTTCAATATTTGTCAACCCTTCTCCAACTTCTCAATTGACAATAAAGTGCACAAAGTCTTAAGGTATGTTGTTTAATTTTTTATTTCGTTAAATCGAAGAACCTAGCTAACCGAGAAAATATAAAATGTGATCTTTTAAACTTATACAAAACATGCAGTAACGTTTGAGATTGCCCCAAGGGACTGGCATCAGGGCACGCGATAAAGTTTTTAGATTTTAAGCTAACATTTTCAAACACAATCCAATTATCTTGGATATATTAACTGCGAAAGATAATACTTAATAAAAATGAAAAGACGAAGTTTGCACTGAGCCGTGTGAGGCTTTACAGAGTGATACTGGAGTACTTTGAAGACTAATTTGATTGCTTGTAGGTTATTCGTAGACCTAAGATAGATGACGTTTTCCTTCTGAGCGATAGCTGCGCTGTATAGCTACGCGATGCTAGGTTATTTCTATACGTTGAATTGTGAGCGCATACAGGTTAGAGCGCCAACAGTCAGTCACAGACACGACCCGTGCACGTCGTCGTTGGCGTGGACATTCCATTGCGTCGTAGTTATCTCGTAGCCGTCGTTTTCTTTCTAATTCTCTAGCATTCTCTCATTTTAGGTTTACGGTTCACCACCGTTGCTTCGCAATCGTTTGTTGCCAATTGTTGCCTTGTTCATACTATTGTAGCGATACTAAAGCAAAAACGCATATAAAACAAACCTATTCATTAGGGTGAACCTGTGCCCACAAGTTAAAGTAACTGTGAGAAAAGTGCGAGTCCATCGAACACCAAAGAAATCTCAGAACACCTCTTCTTTTTCTTCACCAGAACCCCGAGCGGGTGACGCCTGCGAGCTCGGTATGGCCCGATGTTCTTGCTGCCACGGTCTCTGATCGGCACGGTGAAGAGCGCTCTATTTAAATGCGGCCAATATATCGCGACATTATTGCGTCATAAATTATATGGACACTCTCGACTGGATTTTCCCGTCGGCTTCGACCATCGCTCACCGTATATGTATATATATCTATTTATATGAAAACACACACAAAAAAGAAAAAAAAATCAAGCAAGAAAAACTTCAGCGCGCGCAATCGAACGTCCGATCTCCGAATTTTGAGTGCGAGGCGTTAGCCACCAAGCCACGAAGGAGCACCTCCTTGACCGTTCAAATGGCAAGCTATTTATATCTACTACTTACCGCTGGCGATGGGCATCTCGGAAGAACTGCTGTCGTGTTTTCAGCATTACCAGAGAGATGGCGCAATGAGCACGCGTCACCAGATCGTCACGACGCGGCGGCGCGCGCTCTCATTTCTCACCCGTATTTTGTCCCGTGAGAAGGAACTCTCACTCGTGCGCTCACTTATCTCGCAGTGGAAAAAATGTACGTTTTGGGCTTTCACTGGAATGTTTCTGTGGTATTTACCCGGTGCACAATGGCCACTGCCCTCATTGCACACTCTCGGTTTGCGAAAAGAGCATGCTTTTCTGAGTCATTGAAGTAACTACTGAGACGCTTATTCCTTTCATCGGTAGCTGTGAATACCTTTCGTGCGTTATTTGTGCGTGAGAAGCGTGGGCACGTTTCGATCTGCTTGACATTCTACGCGTGACCTTCCAATTCGTTGCTATTGCGTTCATTGTATCGCATTTGTGGAAAAGCTGTCAAGTTTTTGTTTTCTTTAGTGTAAACTGTGCGTAGGGCGACTTACCCCGTTACGGTGGCGTTTTGGCGTTTCTGAATGACGGGTAGTTTTCTTACAGGCTGCACAAGTTTTTGTGGCACAAGTCCGTGTTAACTGTTGCGTACTTCCCTGTTGAAGGGTCAATGATGACTTCTGAGATTTAGCCGCTTTCTGTGCCGAATATCTGTTCATGATGATGATAGTTTTTTGGTAAGGGGTGAACAAGGAACAATTTTCTGAACAATCAAAGGGCAATTGTACATTCGCCACTCCGCTAGATTTATCGACTATACAAAGAAATGTCGTGTATCGCATACCACTCTTCTTGTAGTAGAGTGCACATAAGGCAGGCGCGCCACCGTGGCAATACTTATTTGAAGGCACATGACACATCGGCCACATCAAAAGGAGGTGCCAACTTGCCTGCTCATTACTGAGCGTGTGGTTACTCCACCATTTTGACATTATTGGTTGGGGACCCGAAAATTATGTTAGGCAAATAATTGAAGCGTGTGAAATGCAAAAGCATGGACAGGATCCGTGTGTAACCTACATGTTCTAACGAGCGTCCCTTTACTCAGTTAAGGCCAGTGGAGCCCTGGATATAGAGATCCAAACATAGAACCTTTAACACGAGGTTTCTTCTTTTAGTTAAATAAAGTTTCACTTCTATCTGCAGGATTGATAGCAGACATCATTTCATAAAAACCGCTTCGTCAATTTAGGTTGCGTGGCGGCGCTGTGCTTAGCTCGGTCAAGTGAAAAGTGGAATTCAAATCAAAGCCTGTACCTTTTTTATTGTTAACGCAAAAAAATATATGTGGCATTTTCAAAAGAACCGCAATTTGACGGTTTTTTGCGCATGCGCTCATATCTACACGTTTTTAAAGGGCTTGCAACCACGCCGAGCTCAAAGGTTAGAAAGTAGTTCATTTCACACCTTGGTTACCTTCTTATACAACCGCCAGCTTCTCCTCGCCCTTTAGTTCTGTGGAAAACACGTTGAATGTCCACACTAAGCGTCGAACTAGTCAGTATTTCGCACTTTTCAACTGCACGCTCCTATATCAGGCTTGCGCAATCGCAAACTATGAAAAAATCATAGCTCCGCCACCATGGCGACTCAATGAATATGATAGCAACTTGTGACAAATTTCGCTGACAAATGGCTGTCTAAGCAGACATAGCAAATTGAATGCAGTGTTATTATTGGAACATGGCTGTCATTCGAAACGCGAGCCGAACCGGACTTTTTGGAAGAGCGCACGTGCAGTTCTGCACCTCTGCAGCTTTCCTTTCATAGGCAATAAAAGTTGTCCGTGAGTATAACAACGTCTACCGCTCGACACTTAACGTGCTGGTAAAACAAAATTGACGCACTAAACTTAATCACAAGTACAGATGAGTAAAAACTAACAAAGGTCCCAGTTGTTATACTTCGCTGTGTATGAAAGCACGCGCTCTCTTCGCAAACGGGGCCTATGTAGTGAGTGAAGTGATAATTTAGGGCCTGAAGCGACTAACGCAATCGTTCCGGTGAAAGCCTAAGGCACACAATTCTGCTCACTTGTGGATAAGCACTCGCGAACAAGCATATAACCCCCCTCACCTAATCGCGCGGCAAAGTACACCTTGAAGATAAGCGCGCGTCGGCGCATCGTGACAAGCTGGGTGCCGACTGCAGGCGGCTTTTTTTTCTTTCTTGTGTGTTCATATGTTTATACGGCGAATGACTGCAGCAACGAAAAAAACAGCGGAGACCGTTTATATAATTACTATTGCAATCAAAAAACAAATAGAAATCAGTTTACGGCTCACAATAGTCATTCGCCCGCAGTGGGTATGCGCCACAAGTATGACAGTCCTGCGCGAGAAGGCAGAATGGGCATGCGAAAATATGGCAAAGCATGGTAGATGACAATTCATAACATGTATTTCTCGTACATCGACCAATGGGGTGCCTATTCCATTCTGACGTCACGTGAACAGCTATAGCGTCACAAATTGTGCTGGAAAATTGGGTAACACCGCGATACTATAACGCGCTCGAAACCTCGTCTTATCACAGGTTCTTTAGGGGTCATTTAAGGCGCATTAGCTATTTTATTTTGCTTAGTTTGTCACAAGCTCTCACATTCATGATATCATGAATAGCGAGTGTGCGTCTTGGTTTTGTCTTCGAGTAAGTAGCTAATATGTCATCACACTGTTGCTAATCCCAGCTTGTGTGCTTGTCAAAATTGTTCTCTTGTGTGCGTGTCTTTCAAGACTGAGTTCACGGATTTGTCCCTGCTTTTGATGAAGCAAACTTCCAATGAAGCTGTTAAAAAGAACTGTTTCCAATATGCAGTGTGTCCAGGGCCAGCTAACTCAGACTTTCTATCATTTCTTAGAAGTGTAACGAGACTGGAAGATGCAATCGATGGCACTTTGTCGGTGGTGTAGCCTCGAGCATACTGGTGAGATAGTTTTCTTTTGCATGCTCAGATAAATCGTGAAAGTCGATTGCCGAAGTAGTTACTTGCTTTTTTACTTGCAGAAACTAGGATAACAAAATTTCTATTACAAATTAAAAGAAAGAAGGTTTGCGAAACTTGCACTAAGGCGCGCAACGCTGCCTAACATCAGAGTTTAGACACCAAGACGGCTCTGGCTTAGCTTTGATTTTACCTTCTCACCTGTATATTTTATTTATTTCTATTTATTTCTCTACTTCTCGCTTTTTCTATTTTTCCTTCTCTTTCTCTGTTTATCGCCTTCTATTTGTGTATGTTTCTTTTCCTCTGTTTATTTTTTCCTCTCTCAACTTTCATTCTTTCTCTCTGCGTATTTCTTCCCTTTCTGTATTTCTCCACGACTTTTTTTCTTTCTAAGCCTTCCCTTTTTTTCCAACTCACGCTCAGTCGCCTTTATCACCCACTTGCCTAGTAAATTATACAAGTATATCTATGATAGAACCCGCTATTGTGGTCTAGTGGATTCGGCTTCTCACCTGCAGGTCACAGGATCGAATTCCGGACGCAAGGACGCCGTATTTTTGATGGAAGTGAAACTTCTTGAGGCCCGCGTGCTTAATTTAGGCGCACGATAACCAATCACAAGTGATTGAAATTTTCGGAGCCCTTCGCTATGGCGTCTCTCATAATTATGTTGCCACGTGCGTTTATACTGGTGCCCACTTCTTTGCACAGCACTGCCCTTAGCTTATCTACAGTGCGGTATCGGTAGCGCGTTGTTCCGTCGCTCGTGCGCTCGGCATGTTTTCGATAAGTTGGGGGACCACGTGAGAAACTGATGTGTATTGGCGAAGTGAGGACGGGCATTTTTTCTGCCGACACTGAACCACACAGGCCGTTTTGACGTCACTGGCAGTTTTTTTACACAATTTTTATGGTCACAAGTGGACTCAAATGCAGTTTATTTGTTTTCAAGTTTCCTCGTCACCGTGCTTACGGGGCAAGACCGCCAAGTAAGTGTGACATTTGGTAGAAGTGCGTATGGTGGGAACACTACTTCAAGCCGTGAAACTAGCCCCTTACGCAAAGGCGACCGCATCGAAGCCGTGAAGGTAGAGAACCCGAGAGAAATCCAAACCAGTAGAAGGCGCCAGGGACGGCCCCCGTAGTACGGATTGTTGCGCGACCCTGAACGACACGCGAAACCTCATCTTTCAACAACGATGACGAACACCACTGCTACCGCTACGTTTACTTTTCAACAACCGAAGTAACCACCAAAATTTCATGGCTCCACGCGCGAGGACTCGCCAGAATGGCTGGACAGGTTCAAGAGAGTCGCATCCTATAACAAATAGGAAGGAAAAAAACAAGCTGCGTAACGTCTTTTTCTCTGTTGAAAAGTCCGCCCTAACATAGTATGAAATGCAGAAGACTTTCTCTGACGACTTGGGACATCTTTAGGAGATGACTGGCATCTACATTCCTACACGCCCACCGTAAGTAACAGGCTGCTCCGGACCCGTCAGCAGCACCCGAATGAGCTTGTAACTGTGTTTGTTGAGGAAATGCGAAAAATGACCGACACGTGGATGACGATATGACTGAGGTAAAGAAACTCCAGTACCTGATGCGAAGTGTGAAGGAACAGCTGTTCGTTGGCCTCATACGTAACCAGCCAAACACAATTGCAGAATTTGTGACAGAGGCGGCAACAAGTAAAGAAAAAGAAAACACTTCATCTGCGAGCCAGGCAATACAACCGCGGCTTGCCAGCTGTCTCTTCGGGCAACATAGACTTCGATACACTACACGCTCATTGTCTTCGTGTGCCCATACGGAATATATTTTAAGAAGAACTTCACAAATTGCTCCCTGTGGCAAGCTCACACGTCTCACCTCTGACAAGCATCATTCGCGACGAGCTGCATCAGGCGCTCGGGACAGCATTTCCTACCCAGGTGGTCCTGCAGCCAGTGCCGCAGCCCGCAGGGATGACTTATGTCGACGCTACCCATAGCTAGATGTCTGTGGTCGCGCGCACTGATACGTAAACACCGTCGCCGCCTCCCCGACCCTGCACACCGTTACCACGAGCGCCGCTTACAAAGTCGACCTATGGCTTACCGAAAAGCCACCGCGAAGAAGGCTGACCTTTGGCGGACACCAAACCGGCGCCCATTATGCTTCCACTGTAGGGAAGCTGGCCACGTGGTCCGAACATGCCATTGCCACCATATAGGCCTACGAGGCTTCAACGTCAACGCCCCCTTCTTGGCCAGCGGCCGCATGAATTCGAAGCATATCTGAGAAAAATGGAAGGACAAGTGCAGTCTCGCCCCAGGTCGTCTTCACCGCAATCACGCAACGCCCAGTCGCCACACACAGCGTGCTCCTACAGAACAGGAGGGCAATCTCCAAGCCCTCATCAGAGAAACTAACAACAGCGACGTACGGAGTTGACGCCGCTTCCCAGCGAACCAAGCAAGACCCTCCAACTGCGACGGCACGAACCAACACTGCAACGCCACGAACCATTGCCGCGGCGTGACAACCCCGCGTCGTGACGCCACGATCTGATGCTGGGTCACTACGACTTCACACCGCGACAACGCCCAAGTTCGAAACTTTCACACTACGTAGCCATGACCGGTCCAAGCGACACACCTAAAAATCAATCATTCTTCAACCTCGAAGACGCACGCCAAGTGCCGATTTAGGGCCGGTTAACGCTGGCGGCAAGCAGGCCCCGCCGTTAGACGTTCTCAGGCGGCCGTGCACGGCTGTTTGCTTCGCGCACGTCTGTCGTTCTTCGCCGTTCAAAGAATGGGTCCGAAACCCATTTTTGTGCCGTTTGCCATTTGCCGGAGAGTGGTTTAGCCAATCAGCGACGTAGAAGCGAAACGGCCGAGCCACATCGCTTGCTTTCTCCTCTCCGCATTGTGTGGTTCTGCCACCGGGCGCTTCGAGCTGCTTGCTTTTTGCTCCGTGGTTTTCACGATATGTCGTACGTGTTGTTCCCAAACTACGTTTCAGCAGTGAATAGAACATTTTAGCCTGTCCAATATTAAAAAGAACGCACATAAATTAAAAATGACGTCCCCAAGGCAGGCGTTTGGACAAGTACCGCCAACTATCCAGTGTTAGCATAACAAACAAACGTATAAGGTATGCCCTCCGAGATTCGAAAAGGCTTGCTTAAGCCTAGAACGTCAATTATTTGATTATGGTTTTCAGAAACGTTCACGCTAACGCCAGGCTTGCCGCAAGCGGGAACCAGCCCTAATGGTGCGGTGCCGTAGACCGGCGACCAGCGCCGCCCGCAGGAGAGCTGTTAGATTTTCCCGGCAAGCTCCTCTGACAAATATGGCTGCTTTTAGAAATGCAGTTGTCGACCACCTCGAATCTATCAAGCGGCCGCCGTGCGTTGTAGCTCGAAAGCTCCGAACTGATGCTTCCACGGCTTTAGACTCATGTCCTTAAGCTTCGACAACAAAGTACTCGAATCGATTCGGCACCGTTTTTGAGAACCATACTCACATAATTGATGTTATACCTAAGCAAGTGTACCCAAATCTTGGAGGGCATACATTACTCGTTTGTTTGTTTTTGGTAACGCTGGATACCTGGCATTACTTGTCCAAACGCCTGCTTTGGGGACGAAGTCATTTTGTATTGCTGTGTGCTTTTTTAAAATACTGGACAGGTGAAAATGCTCTATTCACTGCTAGAACGTAGTCTGAAAACAACACTTACCGCATATCTTGAAAAAGGTGGAGCAAAAAGCAAGCAGCTCGAAATGTTCCGCAGCAGGCGCAGACAATGCGCAGAGGCAAAAGCAGACGACGCGGCTCAGCCATGTCGCTCCTTCGTCACTGATTGGCGAAACCATTCTCCGGCGAATGGCACAAAAATGGGTCTTGGTCTCGGACCCATTTTTAGAAAGGCAAAAAACGGCAAACGTGCGCGAAGCAAACAGCCGCGCACGACTGCCTGAGACCGTCAAATGGCGATCATGCTTGCCGATAGCGTAGAGCCGGTTCACGCTAACGGCAAGCACGCTTTAATTACATCGAGGCCGAGCAGATACTCTCGTAACTAACTTCAGTTCCGAGCACAAGCACTTGAATAATAACACGGTGGTCGCATTTGTAGAACATATTGACGAAGTACGAAGCGCATGTATGCTGTCACAATCATTCGACGACGTATAATCGGCCATAAAGATGACCCGTACTTTGAAATCAACCCTGCCCTTCCAAAGCACAAGCAAGAAAAGTTACGCAGCCTTCTTCTTGATTATGCTTATCAAAGATATCCACAGTCGGGCACACGCCGATCGCGAAGCATTGTTGATTGATTTGATTTGTGGGGTTTAACGTCCCAAAACCACCATATGATTATGAGAGACGCCGTAGTGGAGGGCTCCGGAAGTTTTGACCACCTGGGGTTCTTTAACGTGCACCCAAATCTGAGCACACGGGCCTCGACATTTCCGCCTCCATCGGAAATGCAGCCGCCGCAGCCGGGATTCGAACCCGCGACCTGCGGGTCAGCAGCCGAGTACCTTAGCCACTAGACCACCGCGGCGGGGCGCGAAGCATTGTATAATCACCGACGAATCAGCCCGACCCATCCGCCGGAGGCCATATCGCGTGTCACCTCGAGAGTGCGAAGCAGCCAGAGCACATGTCGAGGAAACGCTTCGTGAAAACATCATTAAGCCATCAATCAGCCCGTCGCAGCGCCTCCTCTCTTTTTTCAGTGCCCGGGTGAACGCTCTCTTCAGGCCGTCGAGCGCGCGCTCCGCCTCCGCTCGCCGATGCCGCATGATGGCACGGCGCGAGTGGACTACGGGATGCTGGCGCTGAACGGACACGCGTATTGGGAAGCTTGTGAATTTGTGAATTCATGTTTTCATGCTAGTTCATTAGCAGTCGGGCTTCTTGACGGCTTTCACGGATGCAGGGAGGATGAAAAGTAACACGAACGTAGCGGTGCGCTGTTTTCACCGGGCTCAGTCAGGCCATGCTACCGGTTCGTTATATGCGTTCGAGTTTTAAAGAAATCACGTTTTATTTTCTTTTTCAAGCTACTGCAGCCTCATTATTTGCATGCCTCAGTATATGATAATGCTGTGTATCACTCTGCATATCTTACGGGGGAAAATGATTCACTTTATTTTTCATTTCTCATTCGTTCCAAAACAAAAAAACTCGCCAGTCCCTTTATGGATTTTCCTGAGGCAACTGAAAGGCTAAAATTTTCCTCGTTTTCTTGCGATTGAGTGCACTATATGTTTCCTACTTCCCCCCGGGATCTTTCTGCGCCGAACATGGTTTTCTTACTGCCTCAAGAATTGGAGACAAAGCTAGCTTTCTGCCCCTCTGCTTGTTATGCACTGCTCTCATGATAGGCTCATTTCAACCAAACGAAGATGTTATATGATGCCGTCAGGTTATGCGACCTTTCTATAAGTCACAAACATTTGAGGTATGTGACGTCATATGATGAAGTTTTCACGTAATGATGATTTCTTGCATCACTCGTGTTCACGCTGCCGACGCGAGAAGACGCCGGACGCCACCGGCGATCAATTTTCGCTTTTCATGAGGCATCTAAAGCTATCACTTTGATGCACTATACGGCTGTAGCTCAGTGAAATCGCAGCTTCCGCTTTTGTTTGGGAAAGCGTGCTCGCAGTAGTTAGGCAGAACCATTGGTCTCCTAATAAATCTTCGTACTACACTGTATATGTAACCGTTATTTAGAACTCGAATATTTTATATAAGTAGTGGTGGCTGAAGACTACAAGTCACGTTTGGCAACATGACAATTGGCATCGCTAAACGGGAGTGCGGTGCATCCGAACAGTCAATAAATGAGTCTATCAGTAACAACGCTACCTCGCGATCACTGCCGTGTGCAACGCTAACATTACGCCCCGAAGCTAAATGGGAGTCCATGGGCACCGCACAACCATTCGGCTTCTATTCTGCTCGCTACCGATTCAAGAGGTCAAAGGAAAATAGAAAAAAAAGCTGAGCTGCCGGGTATCAACGCTCCAACAATCCGCCCACGAATACACAGACAAGCTCAAACAACTGACCACAGGCAGCATTTTTTATGCCTTTCACCTTGGCTCAAGTTGAGAGTCTGCAGTAAATTTGCGACTTTAACAACGGCCGTTCAAAACATAGGCATGATCACAGAAATCGCGCCGCGTGTGGAGCTGTTCTTGTTTATTTCGCGATTATTTTATTGTTTAACCTCTCAAATGATGAAATAACCTGCCATAGTTCCTCATTTTCTGGCACTTGCTTTTTCTCGGTGGCAACACATGTACTGGTTTCCGATGGGAACGAATGATAACCTATATCCCTAGAAGCAGTCAAGTGGCATTTAGTGCTATTTAGAGCATAAACTCCTGGCTTGCACATAATGTGCTACGCCTGTATAGAGTAGCGAGCATCTGGGAACATTAGGCACCCAATCTTTAATTATTTGCTTCTGGCAAAGGCTTGTCTCAAAAATCGACTTTCAGTTAGTCAAAAATTCAAATCTCAGTCAACTTAACGACACAGTGACAAAACGATCTTACGCAGATTACTAGCATGAACTATCTAGTAAAGGCCTAGCAGACGACGCGTGAGCGCCTCGATCAAGTAGTCGCGAATGACACATATGCCTTTGAAATGAGCTGGGTGTCCAAAACAGCAAGTGCTTTAAGATTCTTCTTTCCAACTTCCCATTACATCTTAAACAATGCGTATTACAGCTGAAAACCGAGCCATATGGGCAGCTTCGAATGCAGCTGTGCCATTCGTTTCCGCGAGAGACGACGCGGTGGCATCTCTACTCCAGGTGCGGCGCCTGGCGGCGAAACGCCGCATTAGCACCGACAGCCGCTTCCCATTGAAATCCGCTCCTTCGCCCGGGCACTGGTAAAATAGAGGAGGCGCTGTCCGTGGTCTTCACTTTCATGCTTGGGAAGAAGAAAGATGGTACACCGAGGTTCTGCGTCGGTTACCGCAGACTCAACAGCATCACTAAAAAAGATCTGTACCCACTACCGGCGATCGACGACGCTCTTGACCGATTCTGCAATGGCAAGTACTTTTCCTCGATGGACTTGAAGAGCGTCTATTGGCAGATTCAAGTCGATGAAAGGGACCGGAGAAGACCGTATTCATTACACCGGATGGCCTATTCAAATTTAAAATCATGCAATTTAGACTTTGTTCTAGACTTGCCACATTTCAGCGAGTTATGACAGGTTTGGCAGGAATTAGGTGAAAAACATGTCTCGTTTACCCCGACGACATTGTTGTTTTTGCAGCAAACTTTGAAGAACACGTCCCAAGGCTACAGGCAGTACTCGAAGCAATCAAATCGTCGGGTCAAACGTTGCAGTCGGAGAAGTACTGCTTCACCTACGAAGAACTTCTGTTTTCAGGCCATGTAGTTAATCGTGACCGCGTACGCCCTGACAACCAGAAAACAGTCGCCGTCGGAAGCTTTCCACTACCCACTGAGAGGAAGACGGTGCAAAAATTTCGGGGACTTTGCGCCTATTACAACCATATTGTCCACAACTTCTCACAAATCTCCGAGCCCCTTACTAGTCTTAGAAGAGCCAACGTAAAATATGAGTGGCAGAAACCACAAGAAGACTACTTCCGGGAACTTCAGTGACGGCTACAGTCGCCGCCACTATTTGGTCATCTCGATAAGAACACCGACACCGAGGTTCACACAGACGGAAAGGGCTTAGGCCTTGGCACTGTATTGGTCCAAACAAAGGACGCAGAAGAAGAGGTCATCACTTACGCCAGTAGGTCTCTTTCGAAGACTGAATGCAGTTACTCGACAACCGAAAAAGAGTGTATGGCCGTCATATAGGCAGTCACGAAATTTCGACCTTATAGATGAAAGTCAGGCCGTTCAAAGTTGTCAGTGACCACTATGCCTTGTACTGGCTCGCCAACCTGAATGACCCATCCGGTCACTTAGTTCATTGGAGCTTACGGCTACAGGAGTTGGACGTAACAGGTAACAGTGGTCTACAAGTCAGGAAGAAAACATTCAGACGCAAACTGCCTGTCAGGAATACCCGTTGAACCAGCTTCGCCTAACGACAATGGTTTTCTCGGGCTAATCAGTGATAGTATTCAGGGCTCGTACGCAGAGATTCCGACCTACGCAGTGTCATTGCCTTCTTGAAGAGCAACACCGATTCACCACCCAGGCTGTAAAAACGTGTCATCTCGTCACTGTGCTTCCGCAATGGCGCACACTGGGAGAACTTCGCACCGAATGGGTCGACATACTTTTAAGTCGTGCCATACAATCTGCAGCAAGAGATTTTCAGGCGTCCCACGACGATACGACCGCGGGACATCTTGGATTTGCTCGTACTTCATCAAGAATCCGGAAAAAATACCACTCAGCGCGTCTCAACGCTGACGTTGACCTCTGTGTAAGAACCTGCTGCAATTGTCAAAGCCGCAATACCCCACCTCTTAGGCCTGCTGGACTCCTGCAGCCTATTGACCCCCCCCCCCCCCACGAAGCCCTTTCGGCAAATCGATATGGACCAGCTTGGTGCGTTCCCGACGTCGTCCAACGCGAACAAATGGGTAGTAGTCGCGACGGACTACCTGACTCGCTATGTCGAAACGAAAGCGTTACCGTCAGTGAGTGCACTAGAGGTCGCAAGATTCTTTGTGAGGAACATCTTTCTCCATTATGGCGCACCCGAGGTCCTCATTACTGACAGGGAAACTGTGTTCACTGCAGAGCTCACGCAACCAATATTGCGTTGCGTTTCAACCACACCAGTCATCGCCGTACAACAGCCTACAACCTCCTGACAAACAGCCTCATGGAACGTTACAACAAGACGCTTGTCGATATGCTCGCTATGTACGTGTACGTGAAACAGAAGACGTAGGACGAAGTTCTCCCCAACGTTATGTACGCGTATAATACGGCGCAGCAGGAGACAACGCATATATCATTGCCGAGGCGCTACTCTAAGCTGGATGCCATGCTACCACACGTCGGTGATGAGAACATGGACGAAGATGTTGCCGGATTTCTACATCGTGCAGAGGAAGCCCGCCAGCTTGCCCGAACACTCATAACGAGGCAACAACACGCCAATGCCCGGCACTACAATTTGCGACGCCGCGAGCAGGATTTCGCACCTGGTGATCGTGTAATGGTATGGACACCGATTCGCCGTCACGGTCTCAGCGAGAAGCTCCTCCATCGCTACTTAGGAGGTTACAAGATAACACGGTGTCTGGGGCCACTCACGCGTGAAGTTGTTCTTGATGAGGTTACGCAATCTCAACGACGCCGGGCACGAACTGAAGTCTTAAATGTCTTGCGCATGAAAAAGTTTTTCCTGCTTTAGTGGACTCACAGATAATCTTTATTGGTATGTATTTGTTACCGGGTTATTTCTTAAGAAAGCTTGAAGTTTCATTTGTATATTTTATAGCACTGTGAGCACTGCCACGAGCGTTTCTGTTGGTGGCCACTTCTTTGCGCAGCACCACCCACAGCTTATCTACAGTGTAGCGTCGGTAGCACGTCGTTCCGTCACTCGTGCGTTCGGCAAGTTTTCCATAAGTAGTGAGACCACGTGAGAAAGTGATGCGTATCTGTGACGAGACGACGCATATTTTTCCACCGACAGTGAACCGCACTGGCCGTTTTGAGGCCACTGAAAGTTTTTTTCCTCGCAATTACTTTATAGGCACTAGATCGCTCAAATAAAATTTGTTTTCAAGTCGCCTGGTCTCCAGGCTTACGGGGCAAGACCGCCTCGTAAGCGTGATAATATGGTGGTTTTGGGATGTTAAACCACAACAATAGTACCCGGATAACCATGTGATTACTACGTTTGCCTTCGAACTGTGGTTACAAGCGTGTAGCCACAAACTGAAGCTGGCTCCGAGCACAGCGCGTAGGGGAGGAGCCTCCACCATGGTGCATCAGTTGTCGCGTGATCGTAGACAGCGGTGGAAACGTTTAGGCCGAGCGGAGCCCGCGCACCGAGACGTCGCTACAAGCGTCTCATAATGTCGACGGAGCCTACCACTTTTTAGAAATAATAATCAGGTATATAGTTTTCACAAGTGGCTGGGACACGAGCACGCACTAAGGATATTGATGTTGCCGTCAGCTGGTTTTCACAATGATTTCTCTGCGCGCTATTAAGCAGAACTTGACCAACAATTTTATGATGCAAAAGGAGAATAAGAAAAAAAAAGACGGGAAAAAGGCAGACCTCGTTCTTTGTTTTTTTTCATTTTCCTTCTCAGTTTGCACCAAAATTGATCCTAATCTCTGCGCCAACTCGTCTAACATTATAGTTCAAGAGAACGTTCATCCGAACTCGATGGGGCAATAATTTTTTTTTAAGTTATGTTTGAATTAGTGGGTGACTGCTACATTTAACAGAAGTTGCGCCCGACTTCCTGGCCAGAACCCCAAAAAAGCCACCTCCTGACATCGCGAAATAGGCGCTACTACACGTCTGGGGCAGGTGATTTTGTAAGTTGGTTTGATGGAGCTAGAACAGTGATCATAAATATAATTAATCAGTCAATAACGCTAGCAAGAAGCATTTTTATGCGCTCGTGTGAGCAGCGATCCTTGATGTCGAAGTACATGACGCTATTTATGCTGCAATGCACGTTTATTTTTACGTTAGAGTTAATGCAAGCAAACTAAAGAGCCTCAAGTAATTTGCATTTGCTTGTTTTTTTCTCTAGTGACACCGTGAGCATTGTTTGCACAATTCCCGATAGTTCCGGCGCATCTTTCGAATTGTCACTTGCTCAGAAATGCTGTTTCGCTGTCTCTAGTGAATTTGGCATGGTTTTGTTTTGCAACAACTGAGATAGCAATGAAAACCAGGGGCTCCCAGCGTGACTTGACCATCGTGGATAGTGACGTGTATGAATTATCGGCAGTTTCCGTCCGTATAAATACACAGGCCAGTCTCGGGACCGAGGTGTATGTACGAGTTAACTACGTTCAAATAAACCGAGTTCAAAATAACGAGCTTTTACTGTACCTTGTTTCAAGTAGATAAATTTGGCACCAGAATTTCGTCTCAGTTACTACACTTCCCGAGTCCCGACTCATGCTTTGATACATTGTTGTAAGAACAAATCCGGAAATTTTTGCATATGCTTGTGACCAACTGTGCTACTTCTGTGTGTATTGTGCAAACTATAGCGATTATAATATTTGTGGATGCTTAATTTCTCACAGAGTGAGCAAGAAACAGAGACAGCGTATACTTAGTTTTATGTGTCTTTGATTTCTTAGTGGTATTTTTATCACTGAATTACCTGCATTCCACAACAGATGCACCAGTTTGATTCTGAAGCACAGATAAGCGTTAAAGATGCCGCGAAAATAAAAATTGTTACCTGCTGACGTGAAGCTCTGAACGCGAGCTTTCGTCTATGGAGTTCTATACAGAACAAGGGCTGTGAGCTTTGTCAGACCTTACCGGGCCCCAGAACAATTGCGGTCTAACAAAAACGCAAATGCCAGTTGAGTTTTAACCGTAAAGCTGCATGCGCGTCATTACATTAAAAAAACAAGACAACCAGCCCTTTTTTTAACTGATCATAACGAGTATCGATATACAAGACTTAGACAAGAAATTAAGTGCTCGCATTATCTATAGAATACCAATCAATATCCGTAGCTGCAACTAAACGTGACATAGTCTCCATCTATAGTTACTGGCATGCATCCGAGTGGCATCACATAAGCGGCCATCGAATAGCCAATTGTGTAACGCTGCTCTCAAACTTTTGAGGAAAATGGACAGCCTGATGCTAGTTAGCTTCAAGATTCAAGTGGAACTCATTCTATTTTGTTATTTATATTCAGAGAACAACAACGGTTTATTGCTTGCCGTTTTGCTTGAATACTAGTAAGATATGGTCTTATACTTGCACTTCTCTTTCACACGAATTACAACTTCGAAAGCACCTCATATAATCAAATCTCCCAGTCACTTACTCTAGCCGTACAAGACATGCCACAGTACCTAATGCTTCGGTAAGAGAATTCGTCTTTAAACAAACAGGTGATTTCAATGGCAGCATTTGTGTAAACGTGCGCCTCACTAGTTTAAAACCGGAGTGCATACACTTTAACAAAAATATACCCAGCTTGGAGGAATCAGGGAAGAATGCGTCCGCTCTGCTCCGGTGGCCTCACTCAAACCGGATTGTACCGGAGCAAATACATTCGTTTTCCACTGTTTTCTTCCGGTCATCACCGGAAGAAGGAAATCGGAAAAAAAAACGGGGCCAATCCTCTGATTATGCCCCCGTGGTCCCTCTGGAAATGCTCCTGCACATCGGTTTTGCCTCGGTGGATGCTCCCTAATTGTTCCGGGTCATCGCTCAATGCCATTTTTTGGCTGTTCGAGGATTGACGTAGGCAGCCTCGCCGCCAGGAGGCCGTTCCTCACAAACCAACATGTCGCGGACCAAGCCAGTAGAGTGGGGATTGTGCGAAGCATTCGGCCGCGTTTGAGAAAAGGAAATCGTTTTGAGCACTTTCTGGATATCGCAAGCAACTACAAGCAGCAACGAAGGTTATCAATGACAGAAGGGAGTTGTGTGAACGGTAATCGTGCAATGCTTCCTGGCAGCAAACGACACATTGTGATGTTGCGAGTGTCAAGGAACCCGGCGGCTGCTGGTGCAGCGAAAAAAATGGTGAGTAAGCTCTCCTTGAATTACATGTGTTAATCTTGTCAGGTAGTGTTAAGATTGGATAATGTTGGGTTGATAAATCAAACATGGGATCAATATTTGGCTAATTTCATAAGACGTCAGTGAAAAATCAGAGAATTCGGATAACGCGTTGTTTGGACTACGTCTTTTTTTCTTAATATAACTTCACTAAAGCAGAACGGAGAGGTGAGCGAGTTGGAACTGATTCATTATGGCGTAAATGTAGCGCAAAAAAGTGAACACCACAAGCACTTTTGGTTGTTCACTTTCTTGTACTCGTCTTTTTGCGCAGCATTACCGCTTTAATGACGTCGGTAAATTGAATCATGTCGCCGTAATTTTTGAAGTATTGGTTAGATATCCAACAATTGAAAAGCTCATAGTTTTAGGTTATTTCTATGAATTGGTAATAGTTGTTATGGGTGAATTTAACCTGGTTAAAAGATATTTTTCGTCTTGTCAGTACACATGAACAGTAACATTTGTCCGCTTTCCATATCAATAAACGCCAGGTCGAGGTCTACCACTGCGTAAAAACTATTTTGATAGAATATGTAAGCTGAACCAATAAAACTTGAATAACTAAAATCAGTGTTAATTCTTTCTAAATATAGTAAAGTGAGGTAGGGCAATGTAAATGGTACAGACTTTTAGAACGTATACGCGTGCTCATACTTGTGAAAAGGGTACTTTGGTTGGATAAATGGTGCTGAGATATTAATCTAGAAGTACACTAGACCTTTCGCGGAACGTGGTGCTTTCAAGAAAAGAAAGAGGTGTGAAACAAACTGACGCTACTAGAGACGAGGAATGCAAAAAGAAAGGAGGAGTTGCTTGGCAGAACGAGTCGTGCAGCGCTCGACGTTTCTGTGAAAGTGGAGGGTAGGGTTTAGTAAAGTTGATTCATATGACAGCAGGGCTCAAGAATCTTAGACGGAGGGGGCACTGTAGTTAAAGAAGGAGAGAAAGGAGAAGCCACCCTTTCGAAAAACTAGCCGCAATTTTTGTGTTCATGATGAAGAGATTACTATCCTTGCTGCTGCATTTTTTTCTCTTTTCAGTCGCGCTGGCATGGCTGTGGCTGCATTTTTTTGGGTGGCGGAACATGGGAGTGCGAACAGTGCTTAGACGTAGCTTTGACCTGGGCAATACAACGACACTAGCTTGTGAACAAAAAAGGGGGAAAATATCTTCAAGCATGGGACGCTCGTCGGGATGCTTGTAGCTGCACCACCTTTTGTGGCCTCCGAACGTGTGCACGGACCTTCCAGTTGAGTGAACTGGTTGGCTTTTCCTTATTACTTTGGAAACGCAGATGGCTTATCTTGCGTAATGTTTGTGCCTTTTATATTGCTTATTATAACGATAGCAATTATATGAACACTCTCGGTTGGATTTTGCCTCCAACGTCGGCGTCATGCACCGTATATGTACACTTTTACTTATATATACATATATATATATATATATATATATATATATATATATATGTGTGTGTGTGTGTGTGTGTGTGTGTGTGTGTGTGTGTGTGAAAAACCCAAGAAAGAGAAAAAAATGCCGAAAAAACACTTCGGTGCACGGAATCGAAGGTGGGACCTCTGCGTCGTGAAAGGGAGGCGTTAACCACTGAGCTACAGCGGAGCACATCCTTCCCCCGTTCAAACAGCAAGCTACTTATTATTATTATACTTACCCCTGCTCACGGGTATCTCGGGGGAATTTAGTTTTCAGCATTACCAGCAAGACGGCGCAATGAGCGCGCGTCACCACATCCCGCTGCGGCGCCCACTCAAACCTTCTACGCGTATTTTGCCCAGCATAGAGAAGGGGAGCAACGCTCAGTCACGCGCCCTACTCTCGTGGCGGCGAGAAGGGGAAGGTCGTACGCTTTGGATGGCCTCGGGCTTTACCTGGAACAATTATGCTGTAGTTACAGGGTGCACAAATGTCACTGCAATCATTGCAGTCTCCGTTTGCGAAAAGCGCGCGCTTTTCAGACGCAGCAAAGTAACAACAACATCATCATCATCATCAGCCTGACTACATCCACTGCAGGACAAAGGCCTCTCCCATGTTCCGCCAGTTAACCCGGTCCTGTGCTTGCTGCTGCCAATTTATACCCGCAAACTTCTTAATCTCATCTGCCCACCTAACCTTCTGTCTCCCCCTAACCCGCTTCCTTTCTCTGGGAATCCAGTTAGTTACCCTTAATGACCAGCGGCTATCCTGTCTACGCGCTACATGCCCGGCCCATGTCCATTTGCTCTTCTTTATTTCAACTATGATATCCTTAACCCCCATTTGTCCCCTAATCCGCTCTGCTCTCTTCTTGTCTCTTAAGGTTACACCTACCATTTTTCTTTTGATTGCTCGCTGCGTCGTCCTCAATTTAAGCTGAACCCTCTTTGTAAGTCTCCAGGTTTCTGCTCGGTAGCTAAGTACCGGCAAGATACAGCTGTTATATACCTTCCTCTTGAGGGATATTGGCAATCTACCTGTCATAATTTGAGAGTGCTTGCCGAATGTGCTCCACCCCATTCTTATTCTTTTAGTTACTTCAATCTCGTGGTTAGGCTCTGCGGTTATTACCTGCCCTAAGTAGACATAGTCTTTTACAACTTCAAGTGCACTATTACCTATCTCGAAGCGCTGCTCCTTTCCGAGGTTGTTGTACATTGCTTTCGTTTTCTGCAGATTAATTTTAAGACCCACGTTTCTGCTCTCCTTGTCTAACTCCGTAATCATGAGTTGCAATTCGTCCCCTGTGTTACTCAGCAATGCAATGCCATCGGCGAAGCGCAGGTTACTAAGGTATTCTCTTTAACTCTTATCCCTAACTGTTCCCATTCTAGGCTTCTGAAAACCTCCTGTAAGCACGCCGCAAATAGCATTGGGAAGATTGTGTCCCCCTGCCTTACACCCTTCTCGATTGGTATTCTGTTGCTTTCTTTATGAAGCACTATGGAAGCAGTTGATCCCCTGTAGATTTCTTCCAGAATGTTTATATATACTTCATCTACGCCCTGATTCCGCAGTGTCTGCATGACGGCTGATATTTTTACTGAATCAAACGCCTTCTAGTAATCTATAAAGGCTATGTATAGTGGTTGCTTATACTCTGAGCATTTCTCTATTACCTGATTGATAGTATGAATGTGGTGAAATGTTGAGTAGCCTGTTCGAAATCCTGCTTGTTCCTTTGGTTGATTGAATTCTAATGTTTTCTTTACTCTGTTACCAATTACCTTTGTAAATAGCTTGTATACTACAGAGAGCAAGCTGATCGGCCTGTAATTCTTCAAGTCCTTGTCATCTCCTTTCTTATGTATTAAGATGTTAGCGTTCTTCCAAGACTGTGGTACCCTTCCCGTCAGGAGACACCTCGTAAACAGGGTGGCTAGTTTTTCTAACACAATCTGTCCTCCATCTTTCAGCAGATCTGATGTTACCTGAACCTCACCAGCAGCGTTGCCTTTTTGCATGCTCTCCAAAGTTTTTCTGACTTCTTCTATCATTACTGGTGGGGTGTCATTTGGGTTTCTGCTAGTGCTTATAGTATTAAGGTCGAGGTTTTCTCGGCTACTGTACAGATCTCTGTAAAATTCCTCCGCTATTTTAACTATCCTATCCATATTGGTAGTTATTTTGCCTTCTTTTTTCCTTAGTGCATACATCCGACATTTGCCTATCCCAAGTTTCCTCTTCACTGCTTTGCGCTTCCTCCGTTTTTCAGAGCATGTTCAATTCTCTCCATGTTATACCTTCTTACATCGCATACTTTGCGTCTATTAATCAACTTCGAAAGCTCTGCCAGTTCTATTTTGTCTGTTGTACTTGACACTTTCACGATTTGACGCTTCTTAATTAGGTTCTTCGTTTTCTGGGAAAGCTTGCCAGTGTCCTGTCTAACTACCCTGCCTCCAACTTCCACTGCACACTCCGTAATGATACTCGTCAGATTATCATTCATTGTATCTACGCTAAGGTTGGTTTCCTCACTAAGAGCCGAGTACCTGTTCTGCAGCGACACTTTGAATTCCTTTACTTTCCCTGTCAGTGCTAGCTCATTGATTGGCTTCTTGCGTATCAGTTTCTGTCGTTCCTTCTTCAAGTCTAGGCGAATTCTAGACCGTACCATTCTATGGTCACTGCATCGTACCTTGCCAACCACTTCCACATCCTGCACGATTCCTGGGTGTGCAGTCATTATAAAGTCCTTTCGTTCTTATTTTCGCCATTAGGGCTCCTCCATGTCCACACGCGGGTTTTTCGTTTTCGGTAGAAGGTATTCAAAATCCGCAAATTATTCCGTTCTGTGAATTCTACTAGTAGCTCTCCTCTGGAGTTTCTAATGCGATGCCATAATCTCCTACTGCCTGGTCTCCAGCCTGCTTCTTCCCTACCTTTGCATTAAAGTCGCCCATCACTATAGTATACTGTGTTTTTGCCTTACTCATTGCCGATTCCACGTCTTCATATGAGACGCTTATTCGCGTGTATCCGTACTTGGGAGTACGTTTTGTGCGTTATTTGTGCGTGAAGAACGCTTGGCATGCTTCGATCTGCTTTCCATTCTGCGCAGAACCTTTCACTTTGTTCCTATCGCGTTCATTGCTTCGCCTTTCTGGCAAAGCTGCGACTTTTTGTTTTGTTACGTTGCAGTGAACTTTTCTTTATTTTGTACTTAAAGCTGTTGGTTCCAAATACATGCTCCTACAATAACTACTTTGAAAAATGAAAAAAAAACAATGCCAATTATCCCGAAAACTAATTTACAAAGGCTCTCCTTAAAGACAGGCTGCAACCATGCAAACTGTAAGCGCCAACTTTGCTAAAAGTGTGACTATGAGCACGCACTGAAATTTGACTGTATTATTTATAAGTATTATTTGGTAAAATTAAAAAAACTATTGGGAGTGGCATTCGTGATGCCATCTACAAGAGTTCCAAAATAAGATTTGTTTAGTCAGAAATTGCTTTTGAATGTTTCAGCAAAGGTAGAGCTATCAGTTTAAAAACATATAGAAAACTTTGGCCAGTTATGAACTTTTTCGCGTCAGAGAGGTGTGTTTTATTAGGTTGCGGCTGTCTCACACTGGATTACATCGGCTGTGATTCTCGATTTTGAACGCTCATCCTGTTTTTTTTAGTGTGTGTGTGGTGTGTGCGTGTGTTTTGTCAGTTTCACAAGTTGCTTCTTCTCATAGACTAACATACTGTATAATCCGTGGCTTGAGTGTTTTCAGTTTCTGTGGCTCTTGCATGACTTCCAGTTCTCATGTATATTTATTTTTTTTACTAAATTATGCAGGAAATATACAACTCAACCCTTGCGTCATCAATTAATCTGATGGATGGTCCTTCGGAGATGCTGAAGAGTTGGTGGCCACGCTTTTTTGTTTGTCGTGCATCGTTTTGCAGCATTATGGTGTTCGTTTTGAAGCACTGCGCTTCAAACTTGGGTACTGTTGATTTGATAAGATGGGTCTTAATTTGTTTAGTTTTTGGTGGCTTTTCGCATGTTTGTTTATTCTTGTCTCGTTTTTCAGAATGCTTGATAATCATCCAAAATGGGCAGCTTATCTTGAATAAATCGAAGAATAAGAACTCAAGTGTTTCCTTGAATTTCTTCTTCTAGAGTTCTGTGGAAAATATTACACAGTACCTCTGCAGTGCTTGTATGAGAATAGACTTCCTTCATTTAACCAATGCTTGAAACGATCAGCATACAATAAATAAACAGTGGAGCAAACACTTAAAAATGTACTGATCCAGCGCACTGAAATTCTGTCCGCACGAAGCTAGTACATTCGTAAAATACTCCAGAGGTACTACACAAAAGCTCCGGATAGCTGCAGTGAAGAACCCGCGAAAAATTCTCCGGAAGTTCCACGTAATCAGTCCGGCCAGCCGGAAGAAAATTTTAGTAAAAAGTACTGTGACGTCGCCTTGCGATTTCTCCGGTCAGCCGGAGTGAAATATTTTTTGAAAGTACTCCGGGTGCGCCATGCAATTCCTCCGACGACCCAGAGCAAAAGTTTTGCCCCGGATGTCCAGAGCGAAAATTGCTCCGAATAAGGGGGACGCTAGAGAAGAAGCCTTTTACTCCGACCTCGGGGTAATCGTTTTACAGTGTATCTACCTAACTTCGTTTTCATAAGTGTTCTTCTTTGAAATACTGTTTTGGGAATATTTTTATCCTAACACGCTTGTGAATGCGGCCACTGGTGCAAAATATGGTATGTGCAGAAAATTCCTGAAAAATAAAAAAGCGCAGTAGATAAATGCTGGTCAGGCAGGTGATTGCTAACTTAGCTGCTTTACAAGTCCCCGAGCCTTCATCATTCGCTGAGATCCTCTGTCGTGTGTATTCCTTTTTAAGCTTTCATACAATTCACTTACCGGCTTTCCTTGGTTGGTCAAACGCAGGAAGACTTGAAGAACATCCAAAACGTGACACGGTCCTTGCCTAGGACCGACGTGGCGCGGCTAACGGAGCAGACCAGGGGGAACCTGACCTTGCTGGTGCGCAACCTGACTGGGGCCCTGCCTGTGCTGATGCGGCGGATGGCCACGCAGGGAGCCGAGAGCACGCGACCGTTGAGGGAATTTGTGACCGTGCTCTCGAACAATCTCAGGAATGCCTCGTTCGCTCTTTCTCCCAGCAGTAACTCGAGTGGAAATGCCACTAGCAGCACACTTCCTACGGCCAGTCATGACCTCCTACAGGCGTACGACGGCTTCCAGTTGGCCGTCAACAACGGAATGCTCGCCATGTCGGACTTGGTGCGCGGATCATTGAAGCTGGTCAACCCAGCAAACTGGCACGTCGGCCGCGTCGGGCTTGGCACCGTAGACGGACAAACGCCACAAGCTGGCATCAACAAGTTCATCGGGCATCTTTTCAGGAGGAGAGGCTAGGCGTGTATAGCGTAGTTTCGTGTTTGTGGACTTGTTTTTTGCGTGCCGTAGGTGCATACCATCAGTTGCCCGGCGGAAGCCAGCTGCAATGTTGGGCATCATTAAGGTCATCTCGCTGACTTTGTGCACAGAAGCTGAGTTTCTGGTCGTGCATTTATTCAGTAGCCCTTTCATCAGGAAGATAGCCAAATCGGTATACAGGGAAACCTAAATTTGGAATGGCGGAGGGACCCAAAGACTGCCGTTTGGAAGAACGTATCTTGGGTGCGTGCAACTCTTATGACGGGAAATACGAGCTACCTTAAGAAACTATATGAAGAGAGATATAGTACGTTTGTCGGTCTTACGTTCGTCAGTATAAAGAAGCGCACTTACTGTAGCTTCTTTATACTGTTTCGCAAGTTAGGATTGTAATAAAAAATAAGTGTGGACCTTATATAAGGCTCCGAGGCAGATGAAAGAAGGGAAGACTTTCTAGCAAGTGTACGTATGATTTGTGAATATTATTGACGTGAGTCGTTTCACGGTAGTTATGGGCTTCATATGTGACACACACGACCGTATTGTAGGGAAATTAGATGTAAGAAGTGAAGTTGTTGCTATAAGTACCATATTAGGTGTTACTGTCAGCCAGGCTACATTTCTTAAGTCATATGCAATAACTTACCAACACTAGAACGTCTCGCGTTAGTGGAGCCTCTCTGCGACTAATTTCGGTGCCGAAGGACCACAAAAGTCAATGCTTGTTTTTGTAACATCTAGCTCAGTCGCGTGCAATGCTTGGTATATATATATATATATATGTGTGTGTGTGTGTGTGTGTGTAAATAAACACTAAACCACACAAACTAGGCACATATTTTGTGGCTTACATTCATGGAAACTCAGCTTATTTATCAGGTAAGTGACGTCTAGTTATATATACACTTTGTCCACAGGAGGATTTTATTCCATCCGCCGCACGCCTGCTGCTGCGCACCTCTACATTTAGAAATCCACATGCACTCACAGAATTTGAGTGGGTACTGCAAGAGCAGAGGGATGGTGTTACTCTTCCAATAGTTCTTACTCTCCCACAGTTGGCCGCGAAACGTACTATTTCGTTTAATGCAGAGTGAAATAGACTGCCAACTCTCTGCTACTCAAGTGGAGTTTCCAATCCATGCAACTCTCGTGTCGATGAGGCGTGAATGGGATCTGACACTCCGCCCTTGCTGACGGAGTACAATCGAGCGCTGTTACCACCGACGCCGCAAAGCAATATAACAGTTCGTAACCATAAGCAAGTGAGCGTAGAGGCTCCAGATATAAGTTTAATGCGTCAAGTAAAAGGATAACTTTATGAGATAACAAAAGTATGCTTATGGGATCATGAACGTTTAGCTCCCGTAGCACAAAAACCAACAACTTCGAAGCAAGGAACAGCAGCGAGATCTGAAGCGTCGGCAAAAGTTAGTTTACGGCACCAACAAATTGTTACTAGAGTAAGGTATAGAGTCGGCACATACTGTAATAAAGTTGTTGAGCAAAAACACTTGTTATCAGAGCGTCTCGTACGAGCTTCTTGCAAAGCAGAGTAGTTAGTCAAATGTGAAATGGTAGCTTCATCTTAGCGATTATACCGCTTGGTTGGCAGAATTCATGGTATTGGGCTTGCTGACATGCGGAGGCTTCCCTTTGACGCGCAAGGTTGCATTGCTCTGCCAGCCCTTTGCTGCTCAGCCCACAGCAGCTTACGCGTCTCGCGATAGCGTAAAACATCTCGTTTAGGAGACATACTGACATTCGTTTCGGCGCCGTTGTTGAGCAAAAAATTATCACCCCGTGCGTGACCAAACTATCCAGGAATATGCAACTAAACTGAAATAAATCATGAAAATTCGCAGATCCCACGTACAGTGGAAACTGATGGTATGCGAAGCACGAATAAGGAAGTTTGATATGTCACTTACTCTCGAGTACAAAGTTACGAGGCGTATGTTAATTGTGCCAACTTCGATGTCATAATTATCATGTTTGGACGTGTCATTTACCTTCGCTGTCTATTCACGCCACGTTGTATAAAATTTTGTACATGTGAAGCTTGCGAAACGGTCGCGCGTATGCTATGAGCGTACCACGTAGTCGTGTTTTACACGACAGGCATATTATGACTATCATGTTTGAACGTGTCACTTACCTTCGTCGTTCATTCACGTCACGCAATGCCAATTTTGATATATATAGAGCTAGCAAAACGACCGTGAGCATGCTATGGGCGTAGCATGCTTTACGTGACACGCATATCATTATTATTATGCTTGGTCGTGTAATTTGTTTTAGTCGTCTAGTCACGTCACGTGATTCCAAACTTTGTATATGTAGAACTAGCGAACCAGCCGTGAGTGCACTATGATGGTAGCATAAAGTCATGTTTTACATGGCACGCACATTGTGATTATCATGTTTGGAAGTGTCATTTACCTTCGTCGTCTAGTCACGCGTCACGTCATTCCAAATTTGGTATTTGTAGAGCTAGCGAAACGGCCACTAGCTCGTTATGAGCATAGCATGTAGTTATGTTTTACATGACACGCATGCCATGATTATTATGCTTGGACGAGTCACTTACCTTCGTCGTCCATTCATGTCACGTAATACTAAATTTGGTAAATGTGAGCCTAGCGAAACGGCCACGAGCGTATCATGAGCGTGGTAGGTGGTCATGTTCTTATATGACACGCATGTCAATATTATCTTGTTTACTCCAGTCATATACCTTCGTCATCCATTCACTTCCCATAAAAGCAAATATTGCATATGTGAAGCTACTGAAACGACCGTGAGCACACCATCATCGAGCCTGGCGTGCAGTCAGGACTTACATGACGTGCATGTCACGTTTTCACCTCAGGGTCTGTCGCTTATGTTTGCCATGCAGTCATGTCACACCATACTAGTTTTGCAATATGTCATGTGAATAAAACCACCGCAAGAGCAGCAAGACTGTGAAATGTAAGTCATAACAATTATCACATACACGTAATGATTTTCATGTTATGACTAGTTACTTATGCTCGTGATAAGTGACCAGGAGAGCGAAAAGTCGTAGGTGAATAGATAGATAGATAAATAGATAGATAGATAGATAGATAGATAGATAAATAGATATAGATTGATAGATAATTAGATATATAATTATAGGTAGATAAATAGATAGATAGATAGATAGATAGATAGATAGATAGATAGATAGATAGATAGATAGATAGATAGATAGATAGATAGATAGATAGATAGATAGATAGATAGATACGCTAAAAGTCACCGAGGTCGCTAAGAAATGCTTCTTCACATTTAAAAGTACTGGGTCTGAGGGTCGATCGACCATAGGTTGTTTCCGTAGCAAGTTGATGTTCTCCTACACAGCCATGTGTCTGCATGTGAATACAGTGGAAATAAGTGTCTATGCTTGAAAATGAAGTAAAAGTGACTTTACTGCTTTACCAAACATACGCGTCTGTTCTACATGCTTCACAATAAAACATAAAATATTGGAGTAATAATGCCATGACACCAGCGTTCATTGCCATTGGGCGTCAGAACATGTCATTGTCGTAATGAATTCCTGTTTTCAGTACGGTCATTCACTATAAAAGGTACGCACACACATTACTGCGTCTATTCCCTTAAAGACCACGTAGTGGATGCATAGCAAGTTGAAAAATATTTCATGCACTAAGTGCTTGAAGTACGAGACATGATATCGCTGTGGCGTTAAACTCTAAATGGTGAAGGTTAAAACCACTGGCACGCGTATGCACGCACCCACGCGACAAGAGTGACTAGTCACGCCTGTGGAGGAAAAGAGCGCGCAGCCAGTGGCACGCCTCGAACGCGTCGACGCTCAAGCGTCCACGGCTGATGTCCAGAGTAAAACTCAACCTCCTACCCACTTCCTCTGTTCCCTTGAGCAGAGCTCTCCCAGCGGCGTAGCGGCTGTTGCTACAGCAGGGAGTGGAAGGTTGGTTGCTTCTCGGTGTCCGTCTTGCGTTGTCGTGGCTGCTGCTGCTTGTTCGAGGATGGAAGCCAGCACATTTCAAACGTTACACCAATTCGACTTTATATACAAAAACTTATGTACATATTTACAAGACTTCACCGTCGGAACCGTCGCATGTTGCCTCGGCAGAGCCGATAGTGCAGAGCACTCTTTGTTGCGACCAGACCCGACGGTGAAGTCTTGTAAATATGTACATAAGTTTCTGTATATAAAGTCGACTTGTTGTAACGTTTGAAATGTGCTGGCCTCCATCCCCGAACAAGCAGCAGCAGCCACGACAACACAAGACGGACACCGAGAAGCAACCAATCTTCCACTCCCTTCTATAGCAACAGCCGTTACGCAGCTGGGAGAGCTCTGCTCAAGGGAACAGAGGGAGTGGGTAGAAGGTTGAGTTTTACTTCCAGTGTTACTTGATCGTTTGGCTTAAAACTGTCCAAGTTCAGCACAGAACGGCACGTGCTTAACTGGAGCGGGTTCGTGGATTTTAAAAGGTGTGAGACCGCGTTAAAAAAATTGGCCCCGCATCTCCATTTTTTTCTGCAATTGTCGAAAGACGGCAGTCTTGCCTGTGGAGAGAGCGAAAAAGACATTTACTTGATGTTCTGCGCAAGAAAACTTGGGAATCGTATTTTGGAGGCGCTGCGTTATAGGGCCTCGAGCGTACAATAGAAGCGAACGAGCGCATTAGGTCACGTCAATGGAAGAATGAATTGGATGAATTGATATGGCTATACCCTTCAGATAGGGCGGTGGCTAACGCCACCAAGTCGTAATACTTATTGAACAAAAAGTAGATTTTGTTTCTTTAAAAAGTGAGGTTGAGGACTCGTACTTTGCAGTGAAGGGTTTAATTTTCACTCGTGCCTTGACTCCAGCCACCAATCAGATAACCTCCTTTCAGTTAAATATACCCGCTTCTATTTTGCCCTCTTTGTCTCTAAACCCCAGTGCTGTGAAAAACTCTGCGCTATCATCCAGAACTATAGAGTGAAGCCCTTTACAGAACATTATTAAGTGTTCGGCAGTTTCCTCTTCCTCTTCACACGCACTGCATACCGTGTCTACCTCTTCATATTTGGCCCGTAATGTGTTGGTTCGCCATACTCCCGTCCTCGCCACAAACACTAGAGAACTACCCCGAGTATTATCATAGATTCTTTCCTTGGCGATTTTTTGCTTAAAGGCTCGATAGATCTCTAGTGCGGACTTGCCAATCATGCCGATTCTCGACATATCGAACTCAGCTTCCTTCACCTTCTTCTTAACCGATAATTCTTTTTGGTTTGACCCTATGCTGTTTTCTAAGTATTTACCAGTCAATTTTCTGGTTCGCTTCCATCATTTTGTATCAACATTCTTCTCGTACAAGTAGTTGAATATCTTCCTAGCCCAACGCTCTTCCCCCATTTCTCTCAACCGCATCTCAAATTTTATCTTGCTGCTACCTTCCCTGCCCTCAAATTATGTCCATCCCATATCACCTTGTACTCCATGATTTGGTGTATTCCCGTGAGCTCCCAAGGCAAGCCTACCTATTCCACGAAGCTTAATCTCTAATCTTGCTTGAGCTTCTTATCTCATGCACAAGACCGCATTGCCGAACATCCGACCAGGAACCATGACCCCTTTTCATATCCTGTCGCAACATCATACCTATTGTAATTCTGAAGCGCCCAGTTTTTAATCACCCTGAATTCCTGTTACATTTAGTCCTCACGTATATTTCGTGTTCCCTAAGGTAATCGGTCCCATTGCTTATCCATACGCCTAGACATTTGTATTTATCCATTATATCTAGCGTGACCTCCTCTACTCTAAGCTCACTAGCTTCATTATCATTAAAAATCATCACTGCTAATTTTTCTCTTACTGAATCAGAAATCTAACCTATCTCCCTCTTTACCGCAGATGTCGATCAATCTCTGCATATCTTTCTTGTTGTCGGCCATTAGCACTATATCATCTGCGTACATCAATGCTGGTAGTACCTGTTCAATGAGCTTTCCTTGTTTGACGAAAGAGATGTTTAAGCCCAGTTTCTTTCCTCTAATTTGGCCTCTAGTCCTTGTAGGTACATCATGAATAAAAAGGGTGACAGGGGACATCCCTGCCTGAGCCCCCGTTTTACCTCTGCAGGCTTGGATACCTGTTTTTCCCTCTTTATATCTACCTTGTTACCTTTATAGATACCCTTTAAAAGATTAGTGACTACATGTTCCACACTTAGTGTGTCCAGTATTCCCCACAAGTCCTCTTGAACCACACTATCGTACGCTCCCTTGATATCCAAAAATGCCTGCCACAGGGGCCTGTGTTCCTTTTCTGTTATTTCGATGCCATGAGTCAGTGAGAACAGATTGTCTTCCAATCTACTGGTATTCCGAAACCCTTTCTTCAGTTCCCCGCAGCACCCTCTCATCCTCTATCATGCCTGCAGTCTTTCCTTTATATTATGCAACGCCAGCCTGTAGACCAATGATGTCACTTTTATAGGACGGTAGTTGTTTAGGTCAGCTTTGTCCCCCTTTCCTTTATTGATCATGCTCACCCAAGTTTCCATCCATCGTGGTTGTCACCATCGATTATTATTTCTGGTCACTGCCTCTCTCAAAGCCTGCTTAGTCATCGGACCTAATACCTTTATCAGCATAATTGGAATTCATCTGGGCCTGTTGATGTACTATTAGGAACCCTCTTCTCAGCGTTTTCTCACTCTCGTTGTAAAATGGAGCCATTGCACCACTTGATTCATCATTGTTTATTGTGGTGCAAAAGCAATTTTTGTTCAAAATTGTTCGTCACCCTTGTTCCTATATATTCAATAGCTTCATCCCCTTCTTGCCTAGCACCTTGAGCTGTAGTTATAAACCTCTGCTCTAGGCTCGTGTCATTTCTTAAGGAGTTTAGATGGTTTGTAAACTTCGCAGGTGCTTTTCTATCTTTTTTATGTACTTCTGCCAGCCGCTGAGCTCTGTTTCTTCTAATCTTTTCATGGATCAGAAGGAATGCATTCCTTCAACAGCTTAGAAAGATATCCTATTTTCTTTCTGGAGACATGAGCACCATCTGGCAGTTTTCAAAGAAAACAAAGTGCGCGGCTCTGAGACGGGTGTGCGCGCCCATCTCAGAGGTTTTAAGGTGTATAACGCAAGGCGACGGGTAGGTGCCACCACCACCCCATCTTAGCGAAGCGTTAAGAAACACTCGCCTTCTGTGGAAGCGTTGCATGATCACCACAGCGTGATAAGCGCTACGGTTCTAAAAATTACTTATGTATGCCTTTTCTAGTAAAAGAAGCACATGCAGAATATATACGTGTTGTTATAGTGCCCCAGACATGCGCGAAAATTACTTCTTATTTGACAAGTGCACAAGCAAGAACGCTCAACCTTGAGCCACCTTGGTGGGCGCTGCGGATGTGATCAGTCGTTTCAAATACCCGATGTCGTTAAGAGTAGACGAACAGACAGACAGACAGACAGACAGACAGACAGACAGACAGACAGACAGACAGACAGACAGACAGACAGACAGACAGACAGACAGACAGACAGACAGACAGACAGACAGGCAGGCAGGCAGGCAGGCAGACAGAAAGACAGAGAGACAGGCAGAGAGACAGGCAGACAGAAAGACAGAGAGACAGGCAGAGAGACAGGCAGACAGACAGGCAGACAGACAGGCAGAGAGACAGACAGAGAGACAGACAGAGAGACAGACAGTGAGACAGACAGACAGAGAGACAGAAAGACAGGAAACAGACAGAGAGACAGACAGACAGACAGACAGACCAAAATTTTTGCTTTGAATGTCCCCAAGAAAGCCTGTCGTCTTTAATATTGATTGTGCTTCACGCGCCACAGTATTGACTATTCTAAATGTAATTAACATCGCAGTGACCAAAGTAACGAGTGCGGTATGCACCAGAAATCAAGATCGTTGCATGCGCTGCTCTTGCTAACGAATATTCACTTCTAGAATACTGTACGTCTATCATACGCGCGCGCAGGGTACTCCTTAAGAGAGTGTGCAAAGGTTTTCGCTGTGCTCCCCCTCCTTATTATGTCAATTTAGGGGCTCCTTTGGCGCCTCCCTCTCCAATAAAATAGTCTCTAGAGTTGACATTGCGCCTCTCCTGAAATTCAGTGGCAATGAGGGCGGCCACCTTCTAGTCAGGTTTTAAATCACCAAGTTTTATAACAAAATTACCATAATCATATATTATTATCGTGAATATGCAGGTACATTCCGTACACATACACTTCATATTTTACAGCACTCATTATTTAACAATCATGCCTGAAACTTCATGATAGGACAGATTTATGTCATAAGACTGCGATTGAGCCCTGTGTAGAAAGCTTTTTGGTTGATGTCTGTGGTAGAAATATACTCTAGTGCCACAAACTACACCTGGTTCTTGATGATGCAACAGACATTGGTCATAAGATAGGACACTAGCACTGCGTAGAATACTTTTGGGCATTTTCTGTAGTGAGAATACGGCCTGACGCAACTAACTATAGGCCTCAATCTTCTTGAAGTGAGGAATATTGGTCTTAGCACTGTAGTTTAATCTCGTATGAAAGACTTCTGGACGTTGCCTGCAGCCAAAATGCTCTCTAAAGCAACAAACGGCACCCAAATCTTCATAAAATCACAAATATTAGTTGTATGATTGCAACTGAACCCTGTATGAAAGCTGTTGAGCGTTATCTAACGCAGGAAAGAGAACCCGACACTTCATCATGCAGCAAATTACGTTCATAAGGATGCAATTCAACCCTTTGCAGTAGGCTTTCTGATGATGATGTGTGTGTGTGTTCAAAATATTCTCTAAAACAATAAAGTTCACCTGCCTCCTAATGATGCAAACTATATTGACATAAAATAAGAAGCAAGCACTGTGTAGAATGCTTTTGGGAATTTTTCTAGTCTAAATACGCTCTGACGCTACAAACTGTACCTGGCACTTCATGATGTCACACATATTCCTCATAAGACTGCAGTAAATACTCTATTGAAGACTTTTTGACGTTGTTGCAATCCAAAATACTCTGTACACTCACAAAGCACACCCAATGCTTCATGAAGTTGCAGATATCGGTCATAAATATAAAATTATACTTAAACTTTGTGTTGAAGGATTTTCATGTGGTCTTCAGCCAAAAATGTTCTCCATTGCCACATATCACACCCGACACTTCATGATGCAAAAGATATTGCTCATAAGAATGGAACCGAACACAACGGGGAGCGCTTTCAGATGTTCTATCTATTCGTTTTCAAAAGCTTTATGGATTTTCAAACGAGTATCCTAATGTACTAAAAAATGTGTGTGTTAGGATGCTGCCCTGACCGTGGCAGTGAAGCATAACGAAAATCAAGAATTGAAATTTTAGGCAATAAGAGGAGCAACTCACCATGCGACTTTCTTTTTCGATCACCAAAGCGACGCACGTTCAAGTTACTGTCTTGTACATGAATGTAACAGAGACCACTGATAGCAGAATGTGTCAGCGTTGGTGGTGCCCGGGCCGAAATTACATCACACTGCTACCAACCAGCGAACGCTTGTTTATAGCTTGTCAACACACGAAAACCATTTCACCGATGCTCACAAATGTTTCAGCGTCATACAATCTATACATTTATGTACGTACAGACGGTTTCACATCACCTTAGTGTGTCGGCTAGTGCGAAAAGCTTTATGCGATGATGAATACCTTTGTTTAAAACTAACACAGTGCGAATAAGAACTGCTTCATAGGCTCTACGCGATGTTTCAGGCGTCGTATATTGTGTCTTCGCTGTAACGGAAACTACAGCAATTTTTTAGAACCAACGTTCCGCCCATGGGCTGCTTTGTACGAGCTCGACGGTAGAAGCCTACGTTGAATGGAGGCGACATCGCTCCTAATGGAATTTATGGTAGGCGAAGGCTCACGCTCAATGTTTCGAACCTCCGAAGCATGTTTAAACTCGTTTTTAGCACACAAAATCACAGCTCAAAGCACAGGAACACCGACATTCTGCAGTAGTCTATACACCCTTTTCATGTTCGTAAACAAATCACGCGCGCGTCTTATTGGTGTTCCCGCGACGCTTCCAGCGAACAACTTCCGCCCGTCTGCGGAGCAAAAAATCCTGTGTAAGCACGTGGCGTTCACCACATCGCTGATGTTTTTTCATAGTATGCGCGGTCGTTCGCACATCAGCGCTGCTTCACAAGCATGACAGGTGCATATTGTAAAGGCCTCGACACGACCGCACAGGATTGGTACCAAGACAAGCTGTCATTTCGATGGACCACAGATGCCGGACCCACTAGATGACGATGTTGTGCAATTCCGTTTTTCGTCAGGCTCAAAGAGCTTTCCTTCTCGCACAGCAGCGGTATTTTTGTGTATTTAGTGGAAGTATCCTGTTTTTACACAAAGAAACATTTCATACGCACAAACTGAGTGACGCTTACAATCCTTTCCTTAGCGGGAAAGTTCAGTGCGTGATGTCTTTAAAGGCAGGCAAACGCGGAGTTCACGTCGCCTTGTTAACTGCATCAGTGGATGCCCGCCAGCAGCTCTTGAAAATATACCGGCCTTAGTGCATCGTCAAAATTGACGGTACTTTTGTGAGCGCTTAGTGAACGTGCATGGCTGGGTAAGTACAGTCTGCTGCCTACTCGACAGCGTGATTTACGTTACCCTATTTTTACGTCCCCATGATTGAGCGCGGAAGCTTAGCGGCTTCGCGCTTCCGAAACAAGATGCGGGTGTCATAGCCGCCCATGGTGTATGCCTTTCGGTGGCAGCAATAACAAAAAAAGATGAAAAAACATACTGACAATGACGCGCGTGTTATTTACGATGAAAATGTGAACAAAATATTCAGTAGTGCCCCTCAGCTAAGTGTCTCATGATCATCTTGCGATTTTGGCACATAAATCCCAGCGATCACTGTATCTCAATTTCAGTATATAAAACTACAGTAAGAATTATTTGTTTTTGTTCGGTTAAAACTATGCAAACAGCTTGTCACATGAATGAGTGAAATCAACCTAATTTTAGTTTTCAATTCTAGACAAGCTAGCTAATGTATACATTTTGTGGTGCAAGGTACTAATGGTTGAGACTTGTTTGCCCAAGAGTGCTCGCTAACACATAAAATGTGTGCCAACATTTTCTTTCAGACTCTGAGGATGCTGCGCAGACGCGGATGCCCTATTATTTATTATAGAATCAGCCATAAAACATGGGCTGAACAATCCTTCCCCAACAGAGACAGCGTGCAGGTGGCCCAAAGTGTCGAAGAAATCTATGGTGAGGTTTGATTGATATTTATTTATTTATTTATTCAGAATACCCCTAAGGGCCCTCTCACAGGAGGGTATTACATAGGGGGGGGGCTATAACACATACAGGTACATGAAATGAATATTAGAACCAGAAAACACGCAAACTAAACACCATACAGCTACTAAATACATTAGAATAAATATAAGGTCAATATTCTTACCGCATAATCTTAAATATTCAGAAGAAATAATATGAGTCAAACAATTAAAATTGAATTACACAAAGAAGGAAATAGAGTCACAAGAGTAGAATAAAACGCAATCTAGCTTACTATAAACATATGCGCCAGTAAGCATAAAGGAATGGCATCATCACCAAAAACACGTGTGAATAACTGAATTAGGCAAACACAGCAATAAATAACACGAACCATGATTATACGAAGTTTCTACAAAAAACACGGTTTGCAGAAAAAAGAAAAAAGAGGGGGGAATGCCGCAAAAGGTTCACACGCTTGCACTCATGTTTAGTAGGTTCTGAAATTCAGTGATATCGGTGACGGTTGCAATGTTTGAAGGTAAGTCATTCCACTCGGTTATTGTGCGCGGTATGAAGGATCTAGCATAATGAAAAGTGCGACAAGGGAAGCGTTCGATTTTAAAGGGATGATCGCGGCGCGGAAAGATGGCAGGGGGTGGCCTAAAGAAATCCTCGTGAAGTGATGTGTGATGGTAGAGCTTATGAAGTAGTGATAAGCGAGCAATTTTACGGCGACGTGATAAGAGTTCTAGTTCGGCACGAAGTTTTAATGAAGTGACGCTGGTGTGACGTGAATAATCAGAAAAAATAAAACGTACAGCACGGTTCTGCAGGGCTTCGATGTTTTCAATAATGTAGTCTTGATCGGGATCCCAAATGGCTGAGGCATATTCTATTTTAGGACGGATTAGGGTGATATAAGCCAGTTTACGCAAGTGCGAGGGGGTGTGTTTCAAATTACGTTTAAGGAACCCGAGTGAGCGATTTGCTGAAGCAAGGGTGACGTTAATGTGGTGATGCCATGACAGGTCAGACTGAATGTTAACCCCAAGGTATTTATAAGAAGTCGTAAGCTCCACTGAAGTATTATTTAGTAAGTAAGACGTTGGAATACGGGACGCTTTTTTAGTAAAACACATTAGCTTAGTCTTTGAAGGATTTAGTGTCATCTGCCATGCTGTGCACCACGAAGTTAAAGAGACAAGATCAGATTGTAGAGATTGTCGATCAGTTTCAGATGAAATGGTATGGTAAATGACACAATCGTCAGCGAAAAGCCTAACTTTAGAATTGACTGAGGAGGGTAAGTCGTTAATATAAATAAGGAAAAGCAAGGGACCAATCACACTTCCTTGGGGAACTCCAGATGAGACTTCAACAAAAGGAGAGTTAAAGTTATTGACAGACGTGAATTGTTTTCTACTGGAAAGAAAGGCTTGTAGCCAGGCGAGAACAAGTGGGTGAATATTAAGCTGCCTAAGTTTTAGTAAGAGCCGATGGTGAGGGACACGATCAAATGCTTTTGAAAAATCAAGGAATATAGCGTCAGTTTGAATGCCGGCGTCCAATGATGAGTGCAAGTCATGGGTAAATCCCGCGAGTTGAGTTTCGCATGAATAGCCCTTGCGAAAACCATGCTGGTATTTAAAGATGATATTGTGTTCCTCTAAATAGGAGATTACCTGGGAGTGTATAATGTGTTCCAAAAGTTTACATATGATACTAGTTAAAGATATGGGTCTGTAATTAAGCGTGGATGAGCGATCACCAGATTTAAATAGCGGCACTACTTTTGCTATTCGCCAGTCGTGAGGAATGGTGCCTGATGATAACGATAGAGAAAACATTGCTGCCAAAAAGCGATAGATACCTGAGGAAATATTTTTCAGTATTTTGTTATTGAAGCCATTATGATCGGATGCAGACGAAGTTTTCAACTTTTCGAGTAAAGATAGGATACCAGCTTCGTCAATTATTATTTCCGACATATTAATACCGGCAACTACATCTATGTTAGGGCATGAAGTAGTATCCTCAAGAGTAAAGACTGATAAGAATGTATCATTTAATAACTGAGCGCATTCGGATTCCGGAACAGGGCTTCCATCAGTATTAACGAGATTTACATCAGGTTGGTTACTAGGATTTATCGTGCGCCAAAAGCGCCTAGGGTTATTTTTTAGCATTGATGACAAATCATGGCTGAAGAAACGACGACGAGTAGTTTTTAAAAGGCGTTGGTATAACTTGTCACATGCTTTATAACGACACCATGAATCTGATAATGACACCATGAATCTGATGTGAGGTTTAACCTCCCAAAACCACCATGTGATTATGAGATACGCCGTTGTGGAGGGCTCCAGAAACTTTGACCGTCTGTGGTTCATTAACGTGCACCTAAATTTGAGCACATGGGCCTACAGCCTTTCCGCCTCCAACAGAAATGCAGCCGCCGCAGCCGCGATTCGATCCCGCGACCTGTGGTTCAGCAGCAGCAGAGAACCTTAGTCACTAGACCAATGCGGCGAGGCTACAGTGAGGTTTTAATCAATCTGTGCATGTAAGTAATTTCAAAGATAAGGAAACAGAAAAATTAAGTGCCCCTTTACACTCAAGCTGTGAATTAAACTTTCCTCAGAATGTGATCTGCTCGCAGCCTGGTTAGCTTTTATGTTGAAGCAACCATCCTTGAAAGTCCTCAATTCTGGGTTCAAATTCTAGAGCAGGATAGGATTTCTTCAACAATGGATATCTTTATATGCAGCGTATACTGTCTTCCCTTATACGTATGTTCATGTGTTAATGTTCCTTTTATAAAATAGCAGATTTTTGTATTTTCAGGCTTCATCTGTCTGTGAAATGTAATATTTCAATCCAAGGCCTGGACAAAACGTTCCTGAACATGTCGCAAAGCAATGAGTGCCTATTCCGACGAGGAGCTTGGATCAAGTGCACACCTTCCTGCAGCACGTCAAGGCAATTCGAGAGACTAATGCTGGTGAAACTTCAAGCCTTCAAAATTTACATCATAGAAAACGTATTTAAATCAGCATTCTTCCGATAGGAAAGAACAAACTTGGCACAAAGTGATGATTTCTTTGGCTTCGTCAAGTTTTGGAAAGTTAAGAACCTGTATTTCACCTGTCTCCAAGCACTTTGATTTCCTTTTTCTGTTGAAAATAATGCATGCCTAAATAAATCTGTTTGGCCTCACAGGCAACATCAGTGAACGCCTTTTATTTGGCTCATTTACAGACATTTTCCTCCAGCACACTTGTCTTGAGCTACGCAACAGACAGTGAGGACACAGATCCTTCTCCGGAAACTGCAGAATAAGAAAGGAAAGCTACAAACTTGCACTTTTCGTCATTGTCAGCAATGGGGGACATTTATTAAAACTCAGACTTAAACAGTGCAAGAAATGTCCACCTAAGCAAGGAATGCTGCACAGAAATTGAGCTGTTACCCATAGGCAGTCAAAAACAACTCGATGTATTCTCGAACGGAAATGACGAGTTACGGCATATCTTTTACATCGTGTGCTAGTTTGTAAAGTTGCATCAGTGGCATTGTGGCTAAAAATATGGGTTACGTAAAGACACCCAGTGTCTAGAGCATCTCTTGGGTTGTTTCGATAGTGCCAAAAGCTAAAGAGGCCTTTGTATCAGATGAGCGGAAAAAGCACCAAGGCTTTCATTTAATGGAGTGTGGTCTCTTCGTGATGAAAACACTGCCTATTCTCGCTGCTTCCCCTGATGAATTCGCCTCCTGTGAATATTGTTGGAAATCTGTTGTAGATGTTAAGTGCCCTGCATCCCTAAAAATACTTCCGTTAAATATGAAATAAAGTGTCTAGGATAATTCAATACTTATTTACAGTTGAAACAAGACCATGCCTATTATGCCCAAGTACAAGCCCGAATGGCTGCCACAGGGCTCCACCGTTCCCACTTTAAAGTATTTACAGGGGTTTTCCTAGCAATTAAGCATGTCAGCTTCAACAAATTATTCTCGTCACTTGCACAGCCTAAAGCAGCAACCTTTTTTATCTCCAACGTTTTTCCTGAACTGCCGACTAAATAAATTCTGAAGCAGATAAAGTGCGCCAAAGAAGCATGTTATTGTCATGGTGCCATGTCAGGCCGTATTGTTCATTGTTCTCTGTGTACAGCAGACTTTCCTTTGAAGTGTGTTAAGCTTAAGCTTACGCCGAAGTCATGGACATGCAGTAAATGCCAAGTGGCATGAGGGCCAGATCAAATCTACAACAGTAAAAACACTACACCTCAAAAAGCAGTTGCTTTTTTTATGAGAACTCATTTTGCTTTGTTACTGCAGTCTTGCGTAAAGTTCATGCCAGGTGAGACCCAATAGTAAAAGCATAAATCCTTCAATAAACATGTTTTAACACAGTTCACTATTTCACGATGATTTGAACGATGGTCACGTTGCAATACTTATGCAGCACATATTTTGTATATAAAAAAGTTTCCGCATGTATGTTTACTCTAAGGAGATAAACAAAATTATATATTAGCTATTTTAAACTTTTTGGCACAATTTATAACACTCTACCCTACAGTTTTGATTGGTTGAATTTTCACAGCTTAAGGCTTTGTATTACACTGATCCGGTCCTCCTTCAGCTTGGGTAATATCAGTGCGAACATTTAGATCACAGCCAACCTTATTTTCAGCGGCTACTTTCGAGGTGATATCGAGCAGTTGTGTCCAGCAGTCATTGAATTGAATGTTTTGATACCGCATTTCAATCTGTGAGGACTGTTCAAACAGAGCTGAATGTGTGGAAAACCTACTGCGATTCCCAGTCTTCAATTGGAGGCATAATCAAAAGTTCACTGTATGTCCTGCCTGTGCATGAATTTTCGATTTTCATTGTGTCAGAGCTTGCACAAATTGGGCTGATATTCAACTTTTGTTCAATCCCCATCTCATACGCATCTGACTATGCCTGTACAGCGCACTTCCATTTAACAACATTCGACAACAGCAGTAGCTCATATTCCTGCATCGGCATCGTTGAGTGCAAGGAGCTCCCTTGTGTTTAGAGCGCTGAAGTAATGTCGTTCTCTGCGCCCAAAACATAAGCATAATGCAATGCTTTGCTGAAACCTAACTAAGACCTCGAAATTGTAAAGATCAGAATGAAACTTTGGAAAATGGATTTCAGATAAAAAACATTTGGTGAGACTAAATACTTTAATTACACGAAAGACAAAGTTAGTTTCAATAAGTGAAGAAGGCAGAAATGAAGAGGATATAAAGATAGGGAAGTTATAAGGAGGCTTTGCTCAGTTAGCTAGCTGCCCGGCACTTGGGGTGGGAAAAGGAGGGAATAATATTGTGACGATGAAACGCGTTTATTTACAGGAAATGGTTGAGATCGGTACAGCTCAGAGCCAGAAAACGGAGACCGAGCTGCTCGTGAGCCAGACCGCTTCGACCTCCTCCTCTTCATGCGCCCATCGAGGTGTGTCAATTCCCCCGTTCGCAGACGATGCCCACTGGGCGAGTCAATAGGAAGGTTGGTGGTGATATGGCTTGAGGCGCGCGACGTGTGTCAGCTGTGTCTTGCTAGAGCGCCGACCATTGCTTGTGACGCCGGAGATGACGTATGTGACGTCACTGAGACGGTCAATGACTACAAATGGTCCGGAGTAGCGGGCCAGAAACTTTTGGCATAAACCACGTTTGCGGACAGGTGTCCACAACCAGACCAGGTCACCCTTTGTGTAAGCAACGGAGTGATGGTGGGCGTCGTACCGGGTCTTGGAGCGCTGTTGAGATGCAATGGTTCGAAGGCGTGCGACGCGACGGGCTTCTTCAGCGCGGCATAGTGACTCGGCAACCGATGTTTCCACATCTAACGTAAAAGGCAGAATGGTGTCGAGACAACTGCGAGGGGAGCGGGCGTAGAGCAGGAAAAAGGGCGCGTACCCTGTCGTCTCGTGTTTCGCGGTGTTGTAGGCGTATGTGATATAGGGCAGTACTTCGTCCCAGTTTTTGTGCTTGGCATCAACATAAATTGACAACATGTTCGTTAGCGTCCTGTTGGTCCGCTCTACGAGGCCATTCGTCTGGGGGTGATACGGGGTTGCGTGGCGGAATTGGCTGGCAGACAGGCGTAGGATCTCTTCAACGACGTCAGCGACGAACTGACGTCCCCGGTCGCTAATGACGACTCGTGGAGGGCCATGACGGAGAATGATATGCCGAAGCATAAACTGCGACACGTGAAAGGCTGTTGCAGTAGGTATAGCCGCAGTTTCTGCGTAGCGCGTCAGGTGGTCGACGCACACGATGACCCATCGATTGGCACTGGCTGAACGCGGAAACGGACCTAGAAGGTCGACACCAACAATCTCGAAGGGAGAGCTAGGAGGTGGTACGGGATGGAGAAGTCCGGGTGATGTAGTCGTGGGACGCTTGTGACGTTGACACTGTTCGCAACCCGCTACGTATTTTTCTGTGTCGCGTCGCATCTTGGGCCAGTAAAACCTTTGCTGGATGCGATGAAACGTTCTGGCGAAGCCCATATGCCCACTGGTTGCGTTGTCATGGCAGAACCGAAAAATTTGGGGACGTAGAGTGCGTGGAACTACCAGAAGCAGACGGGCGCCTTGGCCAGAATAATTCCTCTTGTAAAGGACGGCGTCATGAACTACAAAAGAGCTTGAACTGGCCGGGTCATTCGCGGAGGCAAACAGGTGATCTAAGCAATGATCCTCGTGCTGTGCTGTCTGGAAAGCCGCGATGTCAGGAAAATGAGAGTCGATAGCTGTGATAAAATCGTCAAAATTATCAGCTTCACACTCGGTCGTTGGTAGAGGAAGCCGTGACAGGCAGTCAGCGTCTGCGTGGCGATTACCGCTCTTGTAGCGGACCGTGAAGTTAAATTCTTGTAACCGTATCGCCCATCGCGCAAGTCGACCAGATGGATCACGTAGGCTCACCAACCAGCAAAGAGAGTGATGATCGGTGATGACTGAGAAACGACGACCGTAGATGTAGGGGCGAAACTTGTGTACGGCGAAAACGACGGCGAGGCACTCCAATTCGGTAACCGTATAATTACGCTCTGCCTTGCTCAGGGACCGGCTTGCATAGGCGACGACGTGTTCAGCATTGTTGTGTCGTTGAATAAGCACCGCGCCGAGACCAACTCCACTGGCATCGGTGTGGATTTCCGTGGAAGCAGAGGGATCGAAGTGGCATAGTATTGGCCCGGAAGTGAGAGCGAACTTTAGTTGCTTAAACGCTGACTCACAATTTGGTGTCCAGTGGAAAGGGACGTCCTTGCGCAGCAAGTCAGTCAGTGGCTGGGCCGTTTCAGCAAAATTAGGTACAAAGCGGCGAAAATAAGAGCATAGGCCCAGAAAGCTTCGTAGCTCGCGGATAGACTGTGGCTGCTTAAACTTGCTGACGGCGTCCACTTTCTGCGGGTCCGGCCTAACACCAGCTTTGTCCACAAGGTGTCCTAAAACCAGTGTTTGCCGTTCACCGAAACGACATTTTTTTGAGTTCAGTGTCAAGGCGGCTTTCTCCAAACATGTTAGAACAACGTCAAGGCGATGATTATGTTCCTCAAAAGTTCGTCCAAAAATAACCACATCGTCCAGGTAACATAAACAAATTTCCCATTTAAGGCCTCTCAAGACGGTATCCATATAGCGTTCAAATGTTGCCGGAGCATTACACAAGCCGAACGGCATAACATTAAATTCAAATAGACCGTCTGGCGTTACAAAAGCCGTCTTCTCTTTATCAACTGGATCCATGGGAATCTGCCAATACCCGGATCGCAAGTCTACCGAAGAAAAGTAGGAAGCTGAATGAAGGCAGTCAATTACGTCATCAATGCGGGGGAGGGGGTACACGTCCTTCTTGGTTATAGAATTGAGACGCCGATAATCAACACAGAACCTCCAGGACCCGTCTTTTTTCTTTACCAAAATAACAGGTGCAGCCCACGGACTTGACGATTCTTGAATTACACCAGTGGCTAGCATCTCGCCAACTTGTTCAGCAATAACTTTGCGTTCGGACACGGACACGCGATAGGGCTTTTGTCGGAGAGGATGAGCAGAGCCAGTATCGATCTTGTGACGAGCGCGCGTGGTCGGTATCTGAGCCCTAGGCACCTTCCGTGCAAAATCAAATACTTTAGCGTGTCTCGCCAGCAGTGCAACCAGGTCTTTGCGCTTCTGTGAGGAAATGGACTTGCTAACCATTTTTGAAAATTCAGCTTCCATACCAGAAGTTTCCGGACCCGCCCTTTCAAGATCGCTTAAAGCTCCAATGCAGGTGCTGCTCTGCTTTTCGAACAGGGCAAGGCGCATACCAGCCGGTAGTACAACCGACTCGGGTGAGCTGTTTATCACCCATAATTGAGCCGTCTCGTCTGCGAGAGATACAATGCATCGTGGTACAAAGATGTTTTTCTTGAGACAAGCTACAGGCAACGGCTCAATCACTATGTCACATGAATTCAAACTCGAGTTGGTTTCCGAAGTGGTCACTTGTACGCTGGCCGTGGACCACGCTGGCAGAAGTACATCTTTAGCTACAGTGAGGTTACCTTTCTCACAATCAGGCTGCTGGGCGAGAGTAGACAACAGAACCTCACCTGCTCCACAATCCACGGTCGCACGACACTCTCGCAAAAAGTCTATGCCAAGTATAACGTCATGCGTTGATTGAGCCAGTACTGTGAATTCCGCCTTGAACGTTTTACCGGCAACACTAACAGACGCAGTGCAGACGCCGACAGGACGCAAGAATGCGCCGCTCACTGCCCGAAATGTGGCAGGTTTGTCCCAGTGAAACATAACCTTACGGCCCAGTCGTTGCTTAAAAACTAAACTCATCACGGAAACACTTGCGCCAGTATCTATCAATGCCATCGTGGGAACGTCGTCAACAAGTACCTGAACCTTATTCTGAAGCATAGAAACTGGTGGAGGCATTCTTTGATGAAAATCGGTACGTCCAGCGACCTCACCTCCGTCGGCCGCGCTGGCTAGTTTCCCGGTGGCGGAGACGAAATTCGTGACCGGCGCCGTGGAGATGGTGACCGAGGTGGACGGGTGGTGGGCGGCGTTAAGCTGCGCACAGATCCGGGCGAATCACTCCGGTTGATCGGCTGGTAGGCGTGCCGCTCGTCAGTTGGGTTGGGGGGCCAGTAGGTGTAGTCAGGCCGTTGGCTTCGTTGTGCAAACGTCGCGGATCTCTGAGGGAATGTCGAACGTGGATTACGTCGCATTGGGCAAAATCGGGCGATATGTCCACGAACACCGCACTGGTAGCAGACGGGCCGTTCACGGGGCATAGGGAACGTCGCTGGATGTTGAGGGTACGCGGCGCTCTGTTCCCACTGAGACGCAAAAGGAGGTGGATGGCTGTTGTAGCCGTAACGACTGTGGGGAGCATAAGGCGGCTCTACATAAGAAGACGTCGGTGGTGGAGCCCTTAGCTGAGGGCCGCGGTTGGGATAGCTGCGCTCCTCGAAACTCGTAGCATTGATACTTGTGGACGGTGTATCGCACGGTGGTTCTCGGGCGTTCAAGGGCGCGTAAAGGTGACGACGAAGTTCCTCACGTACAAGGAGGCGAATCGTTGACGAAAGGTCGGTAGGCACGGAGTCTTGGCACACATCGACAGTGGCGACGGTCGTAACATTGGCAAGGCGTCCGAACTTCGTAGTGATGCGGCGAGTCTTCAGGGCCTCAAACGTTCGGCAGTGCCCAATCACATCGGCCACAGACTCAAGACTCTCCTTGCCGATAAGGAAGTGGTAGACGTCTTCCGCAATTCCTTTGAGAATGTGGCCCACCTTGTCCTCTTCCGTCATGTTGGTGTCCACACACTTGCACAGTTTCAGTACCTCCTCAATGTAGGTTCTGCATGTCTCACCACAAGCTTGAGCTCTCTGCGACAACATTTGCTCTGCACGTTTCTTCTTCGTCGCAGGGTCGCCAAAGCACTTCTTGATCTCCTCCATAAACTGGGCCCATGTTGTCAAGGTGTCTTCGTGATTCTCGAACCACACTAAAGCACTGCCATCGAGAAATAGACCCACGTGGGACAACTGGCTGGCCGCATTCCAGCCATTGGCTCGGCTCACCCGTTGATAGTGGCTGAGCCATTCTTCAACGTCATCGCCAGGTTTTCCTGTAAATGTGCGTGGCTCTCGGTAGTGGAAAGACGGCGCCCTCGCGACCGGCTGCTGGATGTCTCCGTCCAAGTTCATATCTTGAGGTAGTGGTGGCAAGCCCGCTAGTCGACGGCTGCGGCGAAGCTCGTGCTCTTGCGGTTCCGTCGTTAGTAGACGGCTGCTCTCCGGTCTCGCTTGACAGTAGCTGGCTTACCCAGCACCTTCCACCACAACTGTGACGATGAAACGCGTTTATTTACAGGAAATGGTTGAGATCGGTACAGCTCAGAGCCAGAAAATGGAGACCGAGCTGCTCGTGAGCCAGACCGCTTCGACCTCCTCCTCTTCATGCGCCCATCGAGGTGTGTCAATATAAAGGAAAGAATAGAGGAGAAAAAAAAGAGTGAAAAAGAGATGGATGAGCAGTTCGCATGACACTACACCACACGAACTCGCGCTGTTAATTTACAGGCACTCGTGATCTGCGGTGAAAGAGGGCTAAAAAAAGTGAAGACACCATAGAGCACTGCTGGACTGATTTTTCCAGCTCGGGCCAGCCCCGAATTTGCCATGCATAGGCCCGCCTGCGCCCAGCCCTTGTTTTAAAATATGACTCTTACCCAGACCGGGCCCGAAACAGAGGCAGACACTATATTCTCATTGAAGCTGAGTTGAGTACGCGACCGCGATGATGAACGGACATGGTGGCAAAACGATGGGCGTGGCCATGCTGCGCCACATCGATGAAAGGTACATTGCCCGTCGACCTTGCCACGAAATCAAGAAGAAACTTCACCCGTGCCTTTAGCCAGCCAGCATTGTACTGCGGATGCATGTTACGCAAAAAGGGTGAACCATGTTGAATTATGACACTCTGTCAACCCATAGCTGCAGCTGCAGGAACCACTGGTTAGTGCTTTGACCTTGCAGGGTGGTGTGTGCTCTTTTCTTTATCTTGCATAATTCTCTTTCACGTCACAATTACTTTTTTTCACTCGCCACACTTATCTGTGTGTTTGGAAAATCCTAGTGCGCTTGCATTTTTGTATTGGGTTCCAAAAGAGGGGTCAATTTAAACTTATGTGTTGTAAAGAGACGGATTTGGGCTTAGTTCCCTCCACGCAGCTTGATCAGTGGTCATCTCTGCTTGAGGTTCACAACCTCAAACCTGAGAAGAAAATCATTGCAGTGCAATAATAATGATCTTTTGCTGTGTTAGACATATTAAAGTGGTACTTCGGGAAAGGTTTTATTTTTTAACATGATGAACAAATGTTTTTTCTTGTAGTCTGTGATAAGACAACGCAATTAACGTTAAGTTGCTGTGTGGCAATACAGCGAAATATTGTTACGGGGAATAAAGTATACACTGGCGAGCAAATTCGTACTGGCGAATATATTGGCGAGCTAATGCGTACAACGCTGCTGCAGTCCGAGTGCGTTCACTCTCAGCACATTATCGTCGTCACCCTCAGGCATCTACTTTGCCCGTGACATTACCCGCCGGCGACAGAAGCACCGTCCCGGTGCGATCAATTCTCGAGGCGTGAGTAGTATAGTTTAAGCCGTGAGACGTGCACTATATTGGTCGGGACTGAAGCTGGTACTGACGTGGTATGGAGTGGAGCTATCTCATAGGTCGCGCTGGTGACCTTGCGTATGACGCGGTAGGGGCCAACGTAACGGGACATTAGTTTTTCGCAGAGACCAACACGACGTGATGGTAACCACAGCAAGACGAGTGACCCCGGAGAGTACTGTACGTCGCGGTGCCGGCGATCGTAAGCACTCCTTTGGTCAAGCTGCGAGGCCCATAAACGATCCCGGGCGACTTGGCGGGCGATGTCAGCTCGGGCCAGGGCATCAAGAGCATAAGCAGTCGATGAGAGGGCGTCAGATTGGAGCATGGTGTCCATTGGCAAAGGCGGGTCATAACCAAACAGTAGGTAAAAAGGTGAAAATCCAGCTGTATCATGACGTGAACTGTTGTATGCGAAGGTAACGAAAGGTAAGTGGATGTCCCAATCTTTGTGATCCTTGGAGACGTACATCGCTAACATATTCGTCAGGGTACGGTTGAGGCGTTCCGTGAGGCCGTTGGTTTGCGGATGGTACGCTGTGGTGAACTTGTGGTGGGTAGAGCAGGATCGCAGGAGCTCGTCGACTATTTTAGATAGAAAACAGCTGCCGCGGTCGGTGATCAACTGACGAGGAGCACCATGACGCAGAATGATGTCTTGAAGAAGGAAATCGGCTACATCAGTAGCGCAGCTGGTGGGGAGGGCGCGTGTAATGGCATACCGCGTTGCGTAGTCGGTAGCAATAGCAATCCACTTATTACCAGTGGCCGACACGGGAAAAAGTCCTAGAAGATCGAGGCCGACACGGAAAAATGGCTCATCTGGTACTTCAATGGGCTGGAGGGTACCAGCAGGTCTCAGAGCAGGTGTCTTGCGGTGCTGGCAGAGGTCGCATGCCGCAACGTACTGTCGCACAGAACGGTAGAGACCAGGCTAAAAGAATCGGCGGCGATTGTGGTCATACGTGCGTGACACCCCTAGGTGTCCAGCGTAGGGGGCATCATGCAGCTGGGCCAAAACGTCTGAGCGAAGATGCACAGGAACAACGAGTAAAAGCTCAGCACCATCAGGGCGGGCGTTGTAGCGGTGCAAGATGTCGTTGTGAAGAACGAACAGTTGTAAGGAGTGGTCAGGGTGGGGAGAGTACAGACCATTGATAATAGCACGCAAAGAGGGGTCGCGGCGTTGTTCAGCAGCTATGTCGGGGAAGTCGGTAATTGAAAGAACGAGAGCCTCTTGCTCATCTTCCCTCGTGTCAGGGGGATCGACTGGGTAACGGGACAAGCAGTCAGCATCCTTGTGAAGTTGTCCGGATTTATAGGATACGGAAAAAGTGTACTTTTGTAAGCGCAGTGCCCAGCGACCAAGGCGTCCCGTAGGGTCCTTGAGTGAGGAGAGCCAGCAAAGCGCATGGTTGTCCGTAATAACTCAGAACGGTCGACCATACAGGTACGGTCGGAATTTCGCAATGGCCCAGACGAGAGCTAAGCACTCGCGGTCTGTGATGAAATAATTTTGTTCCGAGCGCGACAACAGCCGGCTTGCATACGCGACGACGCGGTGGATGCCTTGTTGCCGCTGCGCCAGCACTGCGCCTATGCCGTGGCCACTGGCGTCAGTACGAAGCTCCGTGGCGCTGATGGGTCGAATTGTGCTAGGACTGGTGGATTCGTGAGAATGTCAATGAGCGACGAGAAGGCGTTTGCTTGCTGTTGGCCCCAGGTGAATGCGACATCCGTTTTGAGGAGGCAGGTTAGAGGACGGGCTTGTTCAGCAAACTTCTCGACAAAACGACGGAATTAGGAGCACAGTCCCAGAAAACTTCGGACGTCCTTGGCTGAGTGGGGTGTGGGGAAGTCGCGAACTGCTCGGACTTTCACAGGGTCTGGTTGAACGCCCGCAGAGTTAACAAGATGGCCGAGTACGCAGATTTGGCGTTGCCCAAAGCGGCATTTGGACGAGTTAAGTTGCAAGTTGGCACGTCGAAAAACATCAAGCACTGTGGACAGACGGGTAAGATGGTCGTCGAAAGTAGTCGAAAAAACAATAACGTCTTCAAGATAGCAGAGGCAGATGGTCCACTTTATGCCTCGAAGGAGAGAGTCCATCATGCGCTCAAATGTCGCGGGGGCATTGCATAATCCAAAAGGCATCATCTTGAACTGATAAAGTCCATCAGGAGTCACGAAGGCCGTCTTCTTTCTGTCTTTGTCGTCCACAGCGATCTGCCAGTAGCCTGAGCGAAGGTCTATTGAAGAGAAATATTTGGCACCGTGCAAGCAATCGAGTGCATCATCTATGCGCGGTAGGGGATAGACATCTTTCTTGGTAATATGGTTGAGATGGCGGTAATCAATACAGAATCTCCAGCTATTGTCCTTCTTTTTAACAAGTACAACGGGTGAGGACCAGGGACTAGATGAGGGTTCGATTATGCCCTTATCAAGCATTTTATCGGCTTCTCGCTGTATAATAGCGCGCTCCGGGGCTGACACACGGTAGGGTCGTCGGCGATTGGGTCGAGCGTCACCGGTGTCGATGCGATGAGTTACCACGGATGTCTGGCCCAAATTACGGTCGCCGAAGTCAAAGATGTCCTGATAAGAAGCAAGCACACGGCAGAAAGCAGAGACTTGTTCAGAGGTGAGCTTGTCAGATAGCATTGGCTTGAAAAGGTCGGAACAGGAACGTGGCGAGAACGATGTTGATGAAAAATCGGGAGGCGAATCGGTGGTTAGGGCGTAAACTGTGTGGTCGACCAGTGGTGTCAGATGCGCAAGTGACATGCCGCGAAGAATAACTTGTGCTGAGAAGCCGAAATTGAGAACGGGAAATGAAGTTCGGTTGTCCTTAACGGTAACCACCATCTTGGGGAGTGCAACATTGCGTGTCATGGCCACGTCAGAAATTGGGGCAGCAACATAGTCACCATCGGGTACTGGAGGATATGGCGAGAGTTGGTCTTGGACTGCGGCTTGCTGCGGAAGTCTGAGGAAATCGACAGAGCGTAGACGAGGTGGGCTGGTAGAGACGGTCTCCGAGAAGGATGGTAGTTCGAGCCGAAGAAGACCTTTGGAACAGTCAATGCGCGCAGCGTGTGAAGTCAGAAAGTCGAGTCCAAGGATGAGGTCATGAGGGCAATTTTCCAGTACAGCGAACAGAACTGAAGTTTGATGCTCAGAAATTGTTAATCGCGCAGTGCACATTCCAAGCACAGCAGGAGTACTCCCATCTGCTGTACGAACGGTAGGCGCAATCGCAGGCGTCAGAACTTTTTGGAGGCGGCGGCGGAGGTCTGAGCTCATCACAGATATTTGTGCACCGGTATCAATGAGAGCAGTCACAGGTAAACCATCAACGAGTATTGTAAGAAGGTTGCACTGCTGGTCGGGAGTAATCACAGGATTTGCAGTCCGAGTCGTGTATGCAGCGTCACCTCCGGGGGCTGCCCCGGCTAGTTTTCTGAGTGACGGTCGTAGGGAGACTGAGAACGGCGGGGTTGGGGCGAGCGGGACTGACGACGCACGGGCGATGGCGAGCGGCTGGTCCGACGTTCTGGATTATGCTCTGCACCTGTCTCAGCACGGAAGGACGGGGCATAAGGTGTACGTTCAGAGCGAGGCCGCCAATCATAGAAGCTCGGTCGAGGTGATGAGGTCCAACGGCTGCGGCAATAGCGAGCGATGTGTCCTATCCGATGGCACGTGAAACATATGGGCCGATCATCATGAGTGCGCCATTCAGCTGGGTTTCTTCGTGGCGCGATCGTGCGGTTTGTAGTGGCAGCCGCAATGACTGGAGCCGAGCTGGAAGTAGCAGGGGCATTTTGATGAGGTGGCGAAATGCCCATATTCGCGATCTCTTGGCGAACCACGGCCTGTATCATAAAAACAGCATCGAGGTTGTGTCCTGGCGCGCTGACGCTAGACATAGCGGGAGCCATAGCCTCGAGTTCCCGACGGACTATTCTGGTGACGTTTTCTGGCGCTGGTGGTTGGTGTAGTGTAGGCAAATCTTCGCAAGGGGACGTAGCCGCCGTGTTGGGAAGGCGGTCAAATCGGTTACTATGCGCCTGCTTTTTGCCTGTTCGAAGCGACGACATGCTTCGATGACCGACTCCACCGTCGAGCAGTCCTTGCACAGGAGAAAATTGAAGGCGTCATCCGCAATTCCTTTCAGGATATGTCCGACTTTGTCCTCGTCGAGCATGTCCTTGTCGACCTTGCAGCACAGAGCCAACACGTCCTGATGTACGCGATGTACGGATCTGTGGATGTCTGGGCACGAGTCTCAAGCTCTTTCTTTGCGGCCACTTGACGTCCGATGGGCTTCCCAAACAGATAGCGCAATTTCTGCTTACAGACGTCCCAGCTAGTCAACTCTTCTTGATGTGTCTCGTACCAGAGTTTTGCCATGCCATGCAAGTAGAAGATGATGTTCGCCAACATAAGCGTCGGATCCTAATGGTTGCTGCTGCTGACGCGCTCAGACAGGGCCAGCCAGTCATCGACGTCTATGCCACTTGTGCCGTTGAATGGGCCTGGGTCACGAGGTTGCACCACAACGATCGGCTGCGGGGCTGATGGATCTTGTTGACATGAGTAGCCTGGTCAGTCATCGTCGTAGCTGCAATGCGCCGTCCGCTGCGAAGATCCAGCTCGTTGTGCTGTATAGCGAGTGGTACCCCGCACCTCCACCAACGATGTTACGGGGAATAAAGTATACACTGGCGATCAAATTCGTACTGGCGAATATATTGGCGAGCTAATGCGTACAACGCTGCTGCAGTCCGAGCGCGTTCACTTTCAGCACTTCATTGTCGTCACCCTCAGGCATCTACTTTGCCCGTGACAATATTTAGCTGGTTTTTCAGAGCACTCTTGAGCTCATGCTGGTGAAGCTATTATAACAATAAATGTATGATTATTATAATCTGTTTATCAGCTTGTAATGTAAATTTTATTGGGGAAGTGGACAGCCTTTTGAAAACAGACCAAAAATTGTGATATGGCTGTTTTAACAATAATAAAATAATAGTGAAAAGTTCCATTCTAATGTGAAAATGGGTCTAGTCAATTTCTTGTATAATTCAAAATTTATTCTGTCACCTTTTTCTCATACAGGAAAACTTGGTGGAAACGTTGAGGGTGGAAAGTAAGGAACCAATAATAAGCATTAATTACTAGACTATTTTTTGATGTCCAAGTATGGTAGTGACTTTTGTAATAACACTTTTTGTCTACAATCATGTGAAATGTCATGCCCACAACAAAATTGACATGCGGCTTCATGAATAGGATTGCATTAGCAGTTTACTGAAAGGGAACTACGCACCAGACTTCATGTCATGTTTTCTCTTGACACCTTTTCAATGACCATTAAGTTTGCTTTAATTATTTTACGTCATGTCTATAGGAGCATTATCTGCCTTCTGTACGTTCCCCTGAAAATAAACAAAACTGTGCGGTAACATCATAGTTCGTAAAGTGCCTGTGTGGTGTAGGCGGGACTTGTACACTCGTCATGAAAGATATGGTGGTTTTGGGATGTTAAACCCCCGGTATCATCATCATGAAAGAAAATTATGGTCATGAAACACGGCTAGAGAAGCAAACCAGATCACAAGAACACAATTTTGTGCGCTCTGTTTCTCTTTCATGTGTGCACGCTTTACCTTCTTTTATCAAGGAGCATCTACCTACTATCTCAACTTGCCGTTTTTCTAAACTTCCAGACTGATGGGTTAGCTTAGCAGAGTTGCAAGGAGACTGTATAGTCCAGTGAATAGCTAAAAACGAGTGATTAGTTTAGGCAGGAAAGGTAACGCCCATTGACTTTTGGTGGAAGAAGATACACTAAGACGCAAGTGGCATATAATTTTTGTTAATGCAGTACGGCTACATGAAGGAACTACAGAATTTTATTTTGACCAGAATCGAGGGTATCTGTTGAGTGCGAAGAAAAGTACCGAGTAACATGATGTGAATTTTACGGAAAATGCTTGCATGTGCAAATACTTTAAACACTAGTCAGCATGAATGGTTCCTGTACCTCTTATTTAGCTCAAACAAAAGATTCTTGGAACTGTATTTTTTTTCTGTGTACTCATTTAGGTCAGCGCAGAAGTAGCATAACAGAAACTTCTACAGCAAGTAACCATTTTTGTCTCCATTCCCGTAAATTCTGCAAACCTATTTTGAGTTAAGCTGTGAGTCAAGGATGCCCTTTCAAGCGTATACTTTTTAATGTTTTTCTACTAACTTTTCCATTGCAGTTTACTTGTAGCATGAAACATTTTGAAGGTTGTTCCAGGCCACTTATTGCATCTATGACAACAGTATTTTGTTTGCATGTTCTTAGGTCTTTGCACCTGTATTCAACCAACTTCATCTTTGTAACTTGGTTCCCGTGTACACGTGTTTATTGCATTTTGATGATTTTCAACAGGCTTTAGAGCTACTGCGCTAAACTCATAGAATGTACTGTATAACTTTAGTGGTACCCAGGCATAAATACTACATGAGCATTACAAACAACCACAAATTACCTGATTTACCCATGTAAACAAAAAATTCAACTGAGTGATATCGTTTTGTAGAAGCACAGACACTTGCAGTTAAGATCCAATATACTGAAAGTAAAGTGTACCTTCCCTCAGCTAAGGTGCCCTGAAGGAAGAAATATCCATCGCCTACATTGTAATGGCGAGGCAACAACTCCACTGCCGAATATGAAGTGCTTTAGAGATTTTGGCATTGTTTAGAATTGGTAGTCATTATGCCTGTCCTAGATTGATGTGGGAATGTCATCGTGGAGAATAGAGAATATGTTCCCTTTTTTGTACAGTCAGCTCTGTCAGATCTTTTTGGGTTTGCTTTTATTTGTTATTTGCTATTATTCTAGCAACATGTTATGCGACACATAAGTTATATATATATACATACATACTCAAAGCTTTCTCACGCACTTGCGAAAAGGCAGCTGGTACATTACAATTAACATATCCAGTTTATATTACCTTTACCGCTTATCAAGTGTTTTTACAGTTTTATTTTTGCAGTTTGGTGGCTGTACTCGTCGAATTTTTCCGTTTACAATTTCGGAATGATGATTGCTTTGAACTATTGCCTACTAGGCAAGCCAGCAGAGTGACTTTCGTTGATCTTGTAGAAAATTCACATAGAACACTATGCTATTAATAAATAAATGCAACAAAAAGTATTTTCTCAAGAGCACAACATCTGCAAGTACTCGGGAGCTGAGGGCTTCAAAATGTATTGTAAAGCGGATTTAAATAGGAATTGTCACTTTGTATGTTAGAATGAATTTGCGCGAAGTGCAGCTGTTCAGTGTATTACAAAGAGTGAACTTGTTTGGCCGCCATGACAAATGGAGATGGTAGTATTTGGAAGGAAAGTATGTGAAGCCCCGTCTAGAGTTGTGAACATATAATCACTTGCACGTAAACACAGTGTAGCAAAGCATTTGCAGCCTCTGATGTGTTGCCCATGTAGCATTATCGTAACCATAATGCTACCCATCGGGGGAAATGTTAGTGACTATGACAAATGATTTTCAATGGACACACCAAGCCAGCGCATAATGTGTATTCCGCATTCCGTGCCATAGTGTATCCCACATTCCATTCCATATTGTATTCTTGATAAGGCAATGCAGAGTTAACATTTAATTCGCTTAACAAGTGCAGCATAGTGAACGTGTATATGACATGCTATAATTGCTAAATTGGCATGAAAAAGTGAGCAATAATTTTTTAATCCAGCATTGTTGTTAGATTACTTGTCTAGCTAAAAGAGGCACCTTATAGAAACATCATGTTAAACAAACGTTCATATTTGACACTGCTAAGTGATGCACCTATTAAGTTCGACTTGGCGATGATGCGCACAGATAGTACCAAAGTATTTCAATGTTATTTTTTTCTACTAAACCATGTCTACGTGATTTCAATACAAACAAGGGTGCGTTCAAAATCTGATGATCTTAGATGCAAATTTAAGTAGTTTGGCACAGCAGAGCACAATCGCGTAGAAACAGCGCTAGTGGTAGTGACACAAAATGCTTGGTACCCAAATGAACCACTCCGTCTTCCTTCTTTAAAGGCACGCTTCAGTTCACAGCAAAACTTTAATCCTCGGATTATCATACTCGCTGGAGTCGGTGCCTTCTAGAGACCGGTACATGGTTGAAAGCTCAGTTAAGTTCGCCAGGGCATCTTGAAAGTGAGATTCCTCCATGGAAGAAACTTGGAGAAAGTGGTGCATGTGTGCCTGCAAAACAAAACAATGATTTATGTTCATGACCACGCACAGACTCCAGTCAGACTTTGCAGAATCTGGCATTGCGCAATCTATTACTATTAGTACTAAATTTTGCTTGCTCTCACTTATCATTTGCACATGCAGATATAAAAAAGCACAGCTAGTCTTTATTTTCTTATATCCTGGAATTAGCTGCCAGTTATCAGAAGTACTTGAAATAAATGACTTGACAATTCTGTGCATTATTTATTGCAAGGAACACCGACACAAAAACTCGAAGGCAAGATAGTAAGTAAGATTGATTTATGTGGAGACATACACAGCATAAACGAAATATCAAGGGCAAATGTAACCTAGAGCAGATTGAAAATGAATTCCATGAAACATGTCGCATGACGGAACAAGATTCGGAGCCCCCTGCGATGCCTGCAACAACACGGAGATAATGTAAACAAACCCTAAGTCATGAATTTCTGTTGGCTGGTTGCTTGCTCGTGCACAACCTGAATTTCTTTATACTTGCCTGCGGCTTTTTACGTGCTGGCTGACAGTGTGGTGCCCGCTCGCGCGGGGCAATCACGTCTCAGTTTTGGGTGACCGTGTGAGCAGCTGTATGTTTACCTTGCCTCTGGTACTGCGACTGCCTACCTCAGTGCTACATAAAACAGTGTTTACAATTGAGCACTCTGAAATGAATTCATTTAAATAAATAACCATCGTGCATTCAAGCGAACGAGTTTCGCACCTGTAATAAACTACCTTTTGCAACCAGAAAAAAAAACAAAGTGGAAAATGTTTGACTCAGTGCTCCTTTATACAGCTTTGTTTCACGGAATTTCGTTCAAGTATACTCCTATCAAAGCCATGGGGTGTTACCTTCTCTATAGTGTTTGGGCTCTATGGAGTTCATTGATAATGCATTATCTATCGCACGAAATATACAGAAAAGTTGGATATAATGTCTAAACAAACATTGCAGATGCCAGTGTGCAGAAGTGGCTTCATGGCATTGCTTTGTCGCTATGCAAAAACGCCAACTTTGTAGAAAAAGCGCAGGACTTTTTTCTTTCATTGATTGATATGTGGGGTTTAACATCCCAAAACTACCATATGTATAAAAGAGACGCTGTAGTGGAGGGCTCCGGAAATTTTGATCACCTGGGGTTCTTTAACGTGTACCTACATATGAGCACACGGGCCAACAACATTTCCACCTCCATCTTAATTGCAGCCGCTGCAGCCGGAATTCGATCCCGCGATCTGTGGTTCAGCAGCCGAGTACCTTAGCCACTAGAACACCGTGGTGGGGCGTGTTTTATTTCAAATGTTTTTTTTTTCTAATCATTGTTGAGAGTGCACATCATAAGCAAGAGTGTTCGCCTGCAGAACATGTACTAATTGCTGGCTACAACAGTGTGGCACTAACACTTTAGGGCATATTCGCACAGCATTCGATGCATAAAACAAGCAAGTAGACGTTCAGCACCCAGACATTACAGCTGCAGGGCATAGTTTTATGGGAGCTTGTCATCAGAAGACTGTCCCTAGCTTGAAGAATTTTACCAGTTTTTTTTTTCTTTTGTGCGTTTTTTAGCATGCATGCGTAAGTGTACATGTGTGAATGTATATACAAGTTCATATTTGCCTTGCGATTGTACAGTTTGAGAAATCCAGACTTCAGTCGGCACAGAACACGTTGGAAGGAGCTGGTGTTGCAAAGAGTCAGCAGGGAATGTGGTTGGTGCACTGGCGCTACTGAGCACAAGCCTGTCCTCCAGCCATCCTGGTTCCAGTGGATAAATTTGAGGCTTCCTCGCAATCTGTGTGCAAACAAAGAAGTAGACAGACAATGTGCTCGTCAGCCGTTGTTCAAATGCAGAAGATACGGTTATAGTATAATGCGGAGGTATGCTAATGCTATGTGCTACAGCTAATACTGTAGTGCTACCTATCAGTATACAACTACCTGACGAGACATACTATAAAGCATCCAGTTTTAATGCAAAATCTTCTATCGTGATGCGCCCTTAATGCATAACAATTGAGCTATCAACAAGAGTTTTAGAGAAGAGCTGTAGGTTCAATGCAGATAATTGAGCTAGCTGGCTTGTGTTTTGCAGAATTGTATGGTCACAAGAGTTTTGAAATATGTGACTGCACTGCTCCTTCTTGGAAAGATTTTACGATTCATCATAACTTGCCAAGATATTCCACAGAAGTAATATGTAACTGAATGTTGTGTTCTAATAACAGCGCGACAACTGCAGGAAGAGACAAAACGAACAGGAAAGAGCACAGTCAGCGATCTTGTCTGTCCTTTTTGTCTCTGCCTGAAGTTCTCACACTGAAACTAGAACCCAACCACGATAAACCAATTCGCCCAAATGAAGATCTTGTTGTAAACTGAACGCATTGCATAATGGATACAAACAGATACTTCATTTGATGTTCAACATAACTCGGTAGAAGATCCGGACTTGCCTGTCAAGGTTCCTGCGCATGTCAGCCATGCAGATGTCTCCTCTTGCCAGAAGGGCACATGATAGCATAGTTCCTTTCTTAATATCACACTCCACTAGCTGGTGGTTCGTACTAAGGGCATCCGTGAACATCTGGTCCAGTCTGAGTGTAAAAAACACGCCGCGCTATCGATACATTCTTTATCTTTTTTTGAAGACATCAAACAGTAAGCGCAACATATGTTGAACAGCTGCTACAAAGTCTTTAGGACGGCTTGTTTACAAAAAAAACCATGGGATATCGTTCAATATTGATGACCTTACAACAGACATTATACCGTTCGACATCATTAACCGGACAGCTGTATAGGCGTTTCTAGTGAAAAATGGATCCCACCAAGCTCTGATTTTCGATGGCACTTTTTCAAGCCTTGCGCTGCCAAGAATGAGCTACATCGCATATGACCGCAACATTACAAAATATGTCTGGCAGAATGTTCTTGTCAATATGCCTAGAATTCATCATTCAAGTAAACACTAAATTGACCTTAATTATCGGGCTCCCTGCCTATCAGTAAACTAATTCAAGGCTCACCTGCGAGCTGGAAGGTTCAAATCAAAAAGTGTGTGGAGGGGTGTGATGCTGGACACCAGGAATTGCAGCTTGGGATAGGGTACCAGATTGGTGAAAACGTCGTTCATGTCCACATTGAAGGAGCCCGGAAAGCGTGCCGAACTGCAAATGCAAGTGATGCCATAATAAAGCTTAGACTATATAAAACTCATGGTTTTAGACACTGTAGTATCAGCGTCAAATGAAATTCAACTATCAAAAAGCCTTCGTGATGGTATAGTGCACGCCATCCACTAATCACAGAGGGCAGGCACGCATAAGAGGTCTGTTGTGCGGAACCATATTTTTGTGTGGGCACTGCATCGATTTGAAACAAGTGCGCTTGCATCAGTTGACCTTGTACCTTTTTGCATATGGGTGAATTTTTTTTGCCTGCCAATAGCGTCACTCAATGGAAAGAAGCGTTTGAGTTAGGTAGTGCGCAGTGCTGTCAGCGGTTTTTTATTGCAAGGAAAATGACGGAGTGACAAGAGCAATCCCACTGCATCAAATTTTGCCACAAACTGGGCGAGAGCCAAGTGAAAACCATTCGAAAGATCAGTGCGGCCTTCTTCGACAACACTATGTGCTGAACACATATTAAAGAGTGGTACAACTGCTTTAGAAAGGGCAACGCATCAGTAAAGAGCAAGCCATGATATAGTTGGCTATCAACATGCTGAAATAGCCAGCTTGTTGCCAAAGTGATGCGGAACTTTCGCGTTACTATCCGGAAAATTACGGAAGAGGCGGGCATTATTACTTTTTCTGCAAATATCTATTAAGACCGAAGATTTACCCATGAAGAGAGTTGAGGCGAAATTGATGCTGAAACTGATCACGGTCGAGAAAAAGCAACTTCATGAAGTCTCAAAGGACATTCTCAAGTTCACGAGCACTGACTCCAGCTTTATGAACACTATTATCACTGGTGACGAGTTTTGGCTGTATGGGCACGACCCGAAAACCAAATCCCAATAGTCACAAAGAAAGCATTCTATCTCGCCAAGACCAAAGACCCGCCAAGTGCGCCGCAACTTTGAAGTGATGATAAGTGTTTGCATTGACTCTCACACTGTGGTAAAACACGAGTACGCACCACAAGGTCAAGCAATCACCAAAGAGTACTACATAGATGCTCTCCGTAGCCCACGTGGTCCTGTGCAGCGCAAAATACCTGAGTTGTGGTCGACAGAAGACTGGCGCATCCATCACGACAATGCTCCTGCACATTCTTCACATATTGCTTAGACTTTTTTTGGCAAATAGTCAAACTGCTGTAGTTCAACAGGCTGCTTACTCTTCTGATATGGCCCACTACGACTTCTGGCTGCTTTTGAAGCTCAAGAGGACATTGAGAGGACAGCGATTTCAGACAAAAGAGAACAATATGGTTGCTATAAAGCTGAGGTAAACTCCATTCGGAAAGAAGCCTTCTCAGAAAGCCTCCAACAATGACAGCACCATAGGGAGAAGTGTGGAGCCCAAAGGGGACTACTTTGAGAGTGGTAGGTGTGACAGCACCCCTGTGAGAAGTGTGTGAAGTTCAAAGGGAACTACTTTGAGAGAGATTAGTTATCTAACAGTACATATATGCCAGTTTTTTTCTTCCACCAAAGGTCACATACTTTTCTAACAGACGTCACATATGCATGGTATAACTGTCAGTTCAAGCACGCGAATAAACAGAAATGAAGAGAGGACAGGATGACTCGTATATGCGTGGAGCTGCCAGACAGGATGCATACGCCTGTGAATCGTGATAACTAGATGGCTTGCACCACCATCACGAAGGCTTGTCACTGATAGGGTTTCATTTATGAAGTAACATTTGCACAAGATTTGGAATCTAAAGCATGAATAAGAAACAAATCAGCTGACTACATGGAGCACGTAGGCTACTCAAACAACAGTGCTGACTTACAAGGTTTATTCATCAACACTGCGGAATATATATTTACGAAGTTCTAAGCAAAAGTAAGAAACAACAATATGGAATGATAAAAACTGATAAAAAAACAAACTATTGCCTTCGTCACTCTTTGGTTTTTACACATGAAAATGACAGTTTGTTGTTTTTGTCATTATGACTTCTTTCTTTCGTTTAGGACTGCACAAATATACAGGGTGTCCGACATAATTTGAGCCAGGAATTTGAAAATGAAAGGCACTTAGGAGGCGAATCGAACCAAACGCATACTACTCGCACTACCCTGTAGGTACTCGGGCTATTTTTCATTTCCCACAAGACTAATTCTCAATTGTTTTTTTTAAAACTATGGGCTGGAAATCCGAAATATGAGCACTGAGATGTAGATCACTTTCAGCAAGCACCGACTAAACTGATTCCTGTATGATATGTCTCGCGCTGTTATTTTTTCCGCGCTGTAAAAAAAGCCCGCGAAATGTAAAAAGAAGCCGCGGTGTGACGGACTGCGAACTTACTGATATAGTTCCGCTGTAGGCTTTCTTTACAACGCGGAAAAAAACAACAGCGAAAGACGTATCGCACAGGAAACAATTTAGTCGGTGGTTTCTGAAAGTGCTGTCACCCAGTGTTCATATTTTGAATTTTCAGCCCATATAAAAATTTTGTACTAAGGAATTTTAAATCTTTATTATAGGGAGAAATCAAAAATAGCCTGAGTATCTATAGGCTAGTGCGAGTAGTACGCGTTTTGTTCAAGTCGCCATTGAAGTATCTTTTATTTTCAAATTCTTGGCTCAAGTTATGTGGGGTACCCTGTATATCGTACGATGCTGATGAATAAGCTTTGTTTTAGGCCTGCGCTGTTAAGTCCTCTTTTTTCTTGTACTCCGTCTTTTGGCTCTGTTGGTTTTTGAGATGTAGTACCAACATGCCCAAGCATTCTCTTTAGATGAATAAGAATTCTTTAACATGCGACTACACCATTGCAAAGCCTGTGGCTTTGCCGCTATTGCATTTTTAGCTAATTTGTTAATACTTAATGATATCAAATTTACTCAGTGAAGCTTCATCCCACGTGGCTTTTAATGCATCGACTATATGTTAATCTTATACAAGCATATAAATCAAACAATATATCTCTGTACACAAAACATACAAAGGAGATGCTAATCGTGTAGATGACAAGAAGCACAGACTAGCACACATGTGTTTCTTCTCTCCTGTGACAGTCATGTTGATGGTAATAAATTATAAGGCCAGCAGGAGGTCATGTGCGCCTAACAGACGAAACACATTGCATGCAAATGGATGAAAAATTTTCATTGTCTCAGTTAAACAGCGAAGTGGGCATTTGAATTCATGATGATCTAGAATCGAGATGTGAAGCTTCATTTCTGTTTAGGATTTGACAGCCACAATGCTGTGCTACTTCAATGAGTGTGATGGCCTGTCCACAAACAATTTTCGGAAACAGTACCTGTGGATAATCGTTCGGCGATACTACCTGGACTATTAAAGAGGCTTTTTTTTAAGTTACGCTTTGTTGTGAGCCATTCCGCACTCGGCAATTGAAAGACAGCTCTTGGTGTTTTGGGTCACACTTGCGAAATTGTACAAAATTGCTGCATTGTGTAGACAGATACCATCTATCCTTCAGCATTATCCACAATTTTGCCACTGCATTGTCAGTCCTGCCTGGGCAACGATACCTCCGCCTACTATTTTATGCCCGTGTTCATATTCACAGCACAGTTAAAAACAAGTACCACCTCTTTGCATCAGCTTTTTAGAGGCCTCGGCATCATTTAAAGGACCTCTGGAACAACTTTTAGAGTAATCACTTAATGGATTTATTAAAAGAGCCTATTGCCTCACGTATTGGCTGTCACAAAAACATTCAGAGTCTGCCACGCACGAGCAGAGATACAAGATTTGGTCACACGATTCAGGTGCTTTATCTCTCCTTTCGTGCTAGCGAGTGTGCAGAGAGCTACGCTGGAAGGGGTAGGACAAAAAGGCAAAAGATGCCTTCATCAGCACATGTCATGACCTTGAGCACTTTTTTTATAGTGCGACTTGCTTTCGATGTGAACGCGATAAAGCACACAAGCATGTGCTGACACTTCACGGCGGCCACAGTAACTACGCAGCTTACAATGCTCAAATCAACAATAGTCGGGGCATTCAAGTATTGGCCCAGTGCCTATGTTCTACGTCATCCTTTGTTCAGAGGAGACAGAACAGTTTCTAGCTAATTAAAGAATTGTAACTGCGAAGCTGGATGTGGTGTTATATGTTGTGCTCACGTGTTCGCAAGAGCCTTGGCTACTGATCGACACCACTTTGTGAACATGCTGAAAAGTGTTGCAGGGCCCCTTTGAGCATACTAGCAGTGCTTATCAAAAGAATCAATCCCCTAGACGCCTTCCAAAGAAAAAAAAGCAGGCAAGAAACATTAGAGAGAATTAATTATTCATACCTTGTCATATGGATCAAGACGTTCGCCACAATGTCATTCATTTTATCGTAAGGTGTCACTTTCTGTCCCAGCATGCCACTGGCACTACTTGCGATAGTCTGCTTAAAGCCCGCTGCAGACTTGGCAACACGATCACAGATACCAATCAGTGCCTGCAATAAACCACAGCACAGACTCTAGTGCATTATCAAATGCCTTCAGCTTGCATGTGAATAAATGTTCAATAAAAAGAGAATAGCTTGATAAGAGGAAAACCGTGCCTAAATACAAGGTATTTTAAGCAAATTTCACGTCAATAAACCTTCGCAGTCAAGAAAAAAAAAACGCTAGTGCTTGCTTTTCTTTTTCAAAGGCACCACTTAACCTAATGTGTTTTGGCGCAGCAATAAACTCTTACTAGCTGAACGACAAATATTCAGCAAAGAACATCAACAGAGTATACTTTAATAAAAGACATCTTTTTCTAACGTCAAACTTTTTCAGATACAGAAGCAAAGTTTACCTTAATATTCGAAAATTTTCTTGGCAGACTTCGGTGTTAAAAACGGGTACTAAGTTGCCATATTATGATTCACTTGTGCAATTAGGTTACATTGGAAAACTGAGTATTAGAACACTATGTGATAGCATCTTACAATTTAGCATCATCGAATGATAGCTGCACACTGTTACAGATTTTCTTTACAAGTTTTTACTGAGTTCAAGCACAGGCACAATCATGAGATGTCATACGTTTTGACTGGGACTATTTTTGCAAACATCTTTTTATCCCTAAACGAGTAGTTGAACTCAAATCTCTAACTTACAATATTTTCGGCCGGACAGGAAATATTTGCGAGGCTTGAAATCTTCTCAAGGGCAAGTACTGTGTTATATGGCGACGTCACAACATCGTCCACAGCAGAGGGGATCACCGGTGCACAGAATCTGGTTCAAAAAGCGTATACGAGTGCATTACATAATCTAGTGACACATGTTAATGCAAGAGAACAAAAATAAAAAGAAAGTAGGGAGACAAAACGAAAGAAGTCCTTCTTTGAACAACTAGTCATTTATTCGCGACTTCAGCAATTCATGCGGCACCTAGCGACAATATAGGGAAGCTGCGTACTGAGGTTGAAACAGTCGAAGCTCCAGTCTTATACGGTGGAAGCATGCTTGAATGGTGCAGCCCGTGACGAAAAAAATAAACGACTAAGCAGATTTCTTCTTTCTAGGTCAGGCACCAGCGTTAACATGTTAACTTGGATCTAATAAATGACAATTGTTTTCAGTGACTACATGTCGCTGCGGCGCCCGAAATATGTAATCATATTTCGCAGACAGGCGGTGCGCTGGTGCATTAGACACACAACACGACCACTTGAAAGGAGCACTGACATCAAATTCACTCAAGTCAAGACTTTTGCGTCAACCAGTAGCTATCGACTCCTAGTAGCAATTTGCGACCTAAAAAGCATATTAAGCACGAGTAAACATCTGTAATATTGATTGATATATCCGCTATCGAACGTGGTTCAAAATGGGTCAAAAGAGCGCCAAATTGTAGTGTTGTCAGCGCTACCTCACGGTCATGTCGAGGCTCCTGCGCAGCTGATGGTGCTTTCACAAAAAATTATGACGTCACGCACGCTGGCATTTTGTCTGCTTGGAGCGCACGCGCAGTCAATCCCGCTCTGTGTCTGATGATGTAGGCTAAAGCCCTTCCACGCGTTTTCCGTCAGCTAGGTTAAGTAGCGCCGACTAATTCTTTCCCTCTCCCTTTAGCCCCAGCCTCGAGAAGGGGCCTCGTACTGCCAGTGAAACCCCACTCGTTCGCCAACACAGGATTTACCCTGTAGCAGCTCGCCGCAAAGTGAAGGGAGTAAATGCGGCTGTTCTTCACAGGCGTCCAGTTCCTCTGTGCAACGGCGTGTCCGAAGTCAACACACTGGCTGCGTAGAGATTCGTGGCTTAGAAAAGCATGAAACGCCACGCTATTTCCGCTTTTTCTTCAGCTCGACGTGCAGGTTCTCAATGCGCAGCGGTTCCTTGACATTCTGGCATGTTTTGCCACTCTGAATGATCGTATTCACGCTGTGGAGCACATGTCTATTCAGTCAATGTGATACGATGAATCACACGCACGCTTCAACACAGCAAGGAGAGCCATTAGTGAGAGCATGACCGAGAGTCGGCTCCAAACACACGCAGATCGTCGACGTCGTTGTTACTGGTGTATCGTCACCCACGGTGGTATTTGTGAAATGTATCACACCAAACACGTAGCGCTATAGTGTAGATGTCGCAGGACAGTCTATTTTCTGTTTTTCTCCCTAGCTTTTCTACGCTCTTTGAAATCGAATTAAAATATCTTCGACGCGATCTATGCCATTTAAATTTCACCAAGAGCCCCGCCGCGGTGGTCTAGTGGCTAAGGCACTCGGCTGCTGACCCGCAGGGCGCGGGTTCGAATCCCGGCTGCGGCGGCTGCATTTCCGATGGAGGCGGAAATGTTGTAGGCCCGTGTGCTCAGATTTGGGTGCACGTTAAAGAACCCCAGGTGGTCTAAATTCCCGGAGCCCTCCACTACGGCGTCTCTCATAATCATAGAGTGGTTTTGGGACGTTAAACCCCACACATCAAATTTCACCAAGAAGACCTAAGCATAGCAAGCTATCGAATGATGGGCACATCTCGATCTTGAAATTTGATGTCAGTGCTCCTTGAACAACGCCGCTCGTTCTTGCGGGCAACTGGTGCCGGCTAAAATGATATGCTCAGCGTCAACAACCTGCACCCTTCTATAAAAAAGCGCGAACTGTAATCACACTGCGGAAAACTCAATAACTTCGTTAGCAACAGCGGATGCAGTGACCTCCACAAATCCGCCATGCTGCAACTCCGTAGTGCCCTCTTCTTGTTCTTTTGAGTTGCGAATGTGCATTGGATTGATAGAAATCAGCTTTTTTTGTATTACTAGGATGTCACGAAAATAGGAAGTATTCTGATACAAAGCACTCCTAAAATGCTTTTTCTGATGCTATTACGTTGCTGCATTTGCTATATCACGCGTGGTCAAAGGCCTGAAAGTGAGAGACCTAATGAGCACAACTGTACTAAAATTTGTTATGTTAAGTACTTACATACCTCAGCACCTTAGGAAATTCTTCGCTCAGCATTTCCAGAACAGCAGTTCCCAAGCCAGAACCAGTACCTGAAAAAAAACCCTCCTTGCTTCACAAGTTATTAGAATCCTGGGAAAGAGGCTGAGACGACAGCTTTACATTTGTTGCATGCCATAAATTTTCACTGATCAATGCCAACGACAGGAACCATCATATATTAGTGAAACAATAGCAAACAAAACAATTTGACATGCTTTTTGAACATGACCAAACGGATCATAAACACTGGGGTGAGTGTTTGCTACAACTTTAAAGGGCCAGTAAACAATCTTGAGGTCTAAAATTTGTTATCGAAGGAGATATGTGCACTTTTGTATGCAAACTTGCTGCCGCTAGAATTTGTGAACACGTGTTATATAAGGAAGTTACAGGGGTTAGAAAATTTGTTTTAGCTGCTTTCATATCTTCACGCGGCCTCATTACCCTTATCTGCTTAAAGGTATAGCCCGTCGTCGTGACTCCACCACTTCAGGAGTGTGACATGACGTCAGCAGTACATCATTGGCGTGGAGCCAACGACCGAGCTGGGTATCTTCGACATGACCATGTACCACAGTGGCATGGTAAATAGTGCGGTGCAAGGATCACCCTTCTCCTAGCCGCAAAGTAGCAAAACGCCTCTTTATCTTGGATAATTTCCTTCTGGTAATACTGCTTCCTTCAGTGGTGTCAGGCTCTATAAAATCACAGAGGGCAGCACAGGAAAATCGAACAACAGACTTCACATGTTGAAACTGCATCACCCCAGCACCAAGGTGTAATTTCGTATGGTCAAGGCCTAATGTACGAGCTCAGAAGCATGTCAAGTTGCCCCTAGCCAAGCTAGTGTCACAGCGGGTTCAAGGGGGGGGTTGGTCAGAGAGAAAGAGGCGTAGTAATCGTTTATCTAAAGGAGGACTTTTACGGCACACAGCGATCTAATATTTAGAAAATGGGATTGCCGTGGTCTACTGTACGAATTAGGGAGTTTGTTTAGGAGATGTAAAAAGTTAGAGCCGGTTTAGCGGCCCTTTAAAATGGATTGTTATTTTGTTCAAGTTATTCAGCACAGCAATAAGTAGCTTCGTTTTCTCGTTTGATCAATCAATTACGGGAGAACACTATCAGAGTTTCACATTGCTTTGCCTTGAAGAAGCAAGATAGTACTACAGAAAGATAAATGAGGTTAGCCATCACTTAGCATATACGTAACTGCCTAAATGGGCATCACACATAACAGTAAAATATTTACAGGTTGAATAGTATGAAGCACCCCATTCTATGAGTACACTAGGTGCCCACAAAGAGAGCCTGTGAAAAACACTTACCCCCACCCAACGAGTGAAGAAGGAAAAATGTCTGTAGAGAACTGCAATGTTCGGCTTCCTTCCTTATGTGTTCTTTAATTTTTTCTCGATATTTCGCGCCATACTCGTGAAAGCCAACAGCCCTGAAAGAAAAAAAATGTTAAGACTAAAGATGATGCCTGTGTGTAATGCTAAACTTAAATATTAAACATCCAAGACAACATTTTTATTACACAAAAAGTACTTCCACTTTAAGTGCTGGTGCTTTACACATCAAAACCATAATGTAATTATGGGGCCAGCCTTAGCATAGGGCTCCAGATTGTTTTGTACTCAGAGTTTTAAATGCATGTGCACCCGCATTACCGACATTCGCACTCCTGGAAATGTAGCTGCTGTTGCTAGAATTTAACCCATACGTTTAACAGGGCAATACTATAGCCCTAAACTTAGCATGGCAGGTTAGTAGAAAACCGCTTTCATGATATAGTAATGTTTACTATTACTAAAAAATCTTGGCAATAAACAAAATCTCCTCCTCCCAAGTAATGATTCTGAGAGGGTCTTTGCTATGTAGTAGGGCCTCCTTAAATGCACTTCTGTCAATCACTGTCTTATTAAATTATCAGCTTTGGTAATGAAACAAAGTTGACCTTCACAACGCAAAAACTTTGTATAAAATTGCTGTTTGTGGGAGAAAAATGTAATATTTCAATAAACTACCTTGTTTTTTTCGGTAAAACTACACATTAGAAGCAGCAGTGTGTTTTTTATTTTGTACTTAGCAATAAAATTCCTCTGGAAGCTGAGTGCCAGGAGCTGAAGAATCGTAATATTCCCTTGTCTTGTGCACATCGGTACTTATTAGTGTTTTGCTGATGCCCGCTGTCAACGGTCACGGCATTTCTTCATTACATTACCCACTGGCCTAAAATGCTGCTAGGGTTACGAGATGTGTTATAGTGGAAAATTTAGTATAACGTTCAGCCACCCAGTCTTCTACTGCACACACAAACTTAAACGCGCGAGCATTTTCACATTTACATTGGAATGCCATCGTTACAGCCAGGAACATAACCTTGTGATCTGGCTCTTTTGATGCTGCACTATGAGACATCAAATGATTCATCGTCAGTTGTGAGCACGAGATTTCTCACCAGTTGTTTCCAGAGCCAGAGACGTCTGTGACAAACTGATGTTTGCTCAGCATGCCCCCAAGAGGCGTTCGCCGGATAGAGTTAATCACACGTTCCTCCATGTCTACCATCACCGCCTTTTGTTGTTGAGAAAAAAAATACAAAAGCATATCATGTTTAAGTCCCTGATCACACAACTCCACAGCTCTTTGAGTATGCTTTCTTAAGCTCTGTGATACTGTATTGGAACACATACACAATAACAAAAACACGGAAGCATCAGGCCTAGAAGTGCTGCAAGTGTATCAGAAAAAAAAGTCTTCGTGCTCCTTCCATATTTCTACGCGAATATTTTACAAGGTAGTGAGTCTTCACGTGCTACGTTCTTTCATGTGCATATTTGGAAAGTATATCTTTGGGTGGTGTGTAGGAAATTGAAGTAAGTGGAAAATCCAGCATTTCTCGTTTTCATGATTTTTTCTATGGTTTTAATATGGTGCGGCAGCTGAAGCCAAAAACTTAAGTAAATGTCTCATGCGCCTTGTTCGCGTCCAGTGGATGTCATTCCAGCTTACCCTGGCTCTCAGCTCATCTTTGCCATTCTCTTCCATGCGAAAAAAATTCCATGCTGACATGTCGGTGGCCTAAGAAAACACAAGAAGTACGATTAGAACTTGAAGTCAACAAGCTACATGATTCTTGCATTCAAGTTCCAACTACATTACATCTAGACGTACCCATAAAAATCAACCTACTGGTCTGGAAAACAATACTTTAATAATTAAGCCATGGTAGCTGCGTAGAGTCATATTATTGCTTCTCTAGCTCAAGTTTTCATAGCTCAGAATCACATGGGGCGCTGCTGATCATGGTTATGCTCAATCGGGATCACATATGGCCACAGCGATGGGCATTCATCTGCAGTTTTGTAAAGGAGTCAACCACAACCAAGAAAATCAATTCTGACCGGACGGACCCCATCGCAATCGGGAGGTGGGACGAGTGAGACTGAAATGGGAGCAGAAGAACCTTGCTTTGGAGCAGTTAGCGGCATATATATATATATATATATATATATATATATATATATATATATATATATATATATTGTAATGACTAAGAAAGACGCTGGCGCTTCGGCGCGTGGGCAGCTAAGGGAAGGCAGAGGAAGATGAGGACCGAATAAGAACAGCTGGCCCAGGATCGGGTGTTGTCTTTTGTTCTCTGTTTCGCTCATCACAATAGCGCAGTCGACGAAGAAGGGGTCTTACGTCCCGGCTTCGTCATCCAGGACAGCCGTGATAAGCGTCGCTTGAGGGCGGCGTCAAGCGCTCCTCGGCAGTGGTTCTCCTGCCGCCACTGCCACCACCATTCGGGGACGGCGTCAAGGCCTCCTCGGCGGCTGCAGTACAAGTTACCGGTACCATTTCACAAGGGACGCCATGCACGCATCCTTGGCTATGAATTCTGCCGTCAGCGCAAGCCGACAGGTGAACCCTCTGCGGGAAGCCATCGGTACGTGTCTTCGTGGTTCGTCGACAGCGCGGGCTTCTCCATCCAGGAACGTCGTTCACGCTTCTTTGGCGATGGAGTCAACAACCTGGCCGCCGCTTCAGCTGCCCATCGGATCATCAGGGGACGGTGTCCATGCCTTCTTTGTGGTACTAGGGCTTCACCCAATGGACACTATGCTACCAATTTTCGGCCGTAATACGCACGGGCTCTAGTCCTTTGGGAATGCTGTTCAAGCTTCCCACGGCCTGCATTCCCTGTCCGGTACTCTTCCAACACATGAGCCGCCAAGAAACGCTGTTCATGCTTCCTTGGACGTGCGTGTCACCCCCGTGAGTACTACTAGAACCACGTACTTCACGGATGCGAACCAAAGTGGTTCAGAAGCCTCGTGTGACAGTGCTGTAGAGCTGCGGCGTACCATCGCACTGTTCCGCGCTGAGACTAACAAACTGACAGAGTTGATCGCCGAGCGAGGTCCTACAATGTTGCCAGCATTTCGTGACAGTAACGCAGTATTGGATGTAGCTGCCTCATACGAACTTGGGGCAAGCACACCGGAGCAACACAGGGAGGTTCGGTCTTCTCTGATCGAGCTCTCACACCAGCCCGACTTCTTCGCGTCGGTGATCTCTGCGTTGCCACCTACCACCTCACAATCACCAGCCGTCCTCGAACTACTGGATTTCCACGGGGTCCGGAACGACGCCGACAGCTGGGTGGCAACCGTCAACGCGATAGCAATTCGGGAGGCCAGGACGAAATCTCAGAAATAGGACCGCGGCTGTTGACCGTCTTCGGGAAGGTGCAGCGGCGTGGCACCGGTATGAACGCTGGAAGCAGCAGTCATGGGTGGAGTGGAGCTGCACGGTCACAGCTGCTTTCGGTCGTAATCCTTACCACCTCTCCACCACCACCCCGTCCAACCTGGCCGGTATGAAGGAGCAAGCTCCAGAGGCTTTCCACCTCAAGGCTGCAGCTGTGCGCTGCAGCTTACGACACGAGAAGTTCCCGAAGCAAGTTCAGTGCAGCCAGAGGCCGCTACCTGAAACAAGTTCACTCCGGCCAGAGGCCGCTACCGAAGTCGGACCTCTTGAAGGGCGTTGCTCCAACGAAACAGCTGCAGAGAATCATCTCGACTGTGCTGCATTGCCCTTCACCGACGCAACCCTATTCGTACACCGAGGTGAAGTTGAGCAACACCTCGAAGGTTCCTCGGAACCCTCCAGCCGCGCGGCAGAAAGCTTCTCCGACTGCCCTACGAATGACGTCAGACGCAGGAGCGACACGCCACTGCTGCTCTCAGTACCCGCACCGGTACGCGATGCCATCATGTCAGTGGAAAAGGCTGATACCAGTCTTCATACAGCTCAGTTAGAGAAGCCAGCCCCAATATCACTTTTACTGAGGCAAGTGGAGACACCAGCATCGCCTATGCTTGAACCGCCTACGGTGATGGTGCCGGTAGAGCCCAAGGTAACCACTGCTGGTGTCACTGACCAAGATCATGAGGAGAAAGTTGGCGCTCAAGATGCAGACAGCAGCCAGTCTTGACCTCCCGATAGACTTGTGGAAGACTCTGGCACCCAGTTTCAGGGTGGCCAAAGCCGACCTCCGAAATGCAGCCACTATATCACCCGCCAGATCTACCTTTGGCAGATACCGGGATCAAATCGCGGCCGAGAGCGTCGGCCGCAATGGTGAAGCCAGTGCCAGCCGCCTGAGTCCACAGCACTTTTTCAAAAGACATCGTGGCGTGCAAAAGAGCGACCAGCTCGAGGCAGCCAGTGCTGTCCACCAGAAACTTTGCCGCCAGCTCCGCGCGCGCGCAGTCATGGCCGAGTGTCATGACCAAGAAAGACGCTGGCCCTTCGGCGCGTGGGCAGCTAAGGGAAGGTAGAGGGAGATGAGGACCGTATAAGAACAGCTGGCCCAGGATCGGGTGTTGTCTTTTGTTCTTTATCTCGCTCATCACAATATATATATATATATATATATATGTGTGTGTGTGTGTGTGTGTGTGTGTGTGTGTGATGTATGAAGCGATGGTTAGGAGCAGTAGATGAGGAAGAAGTGTTTTTGGAATAAACATGGCGTATGAGCAAGGCCACGTCTCCCATTCATCATAGCGTCACACGAGCCGACAAGATGAAGACCTCCCAGCCACTTCATCAGTGTCTCACCGTCTACGCACTTCTCCACAAGACGCCCTGACCATACATCGACTACGGAATCATCTCCTAACCGCACACAGTGACCAGTATCATGACAGAATCATCGACCGACCTTCCCATCTCCAAGTACACCGGAGCAGTGGACCTTGAACCTGTACAGGACTGGTTTGACCTGTTCGAGCTCTACGCAACCGCTGCATCATGGTCGGAACGGGAGATAGTCGCCAACTTTACCGACTACGTCTCCGGTAAGGCCTTCGAATTCTACTTCACCCACATATTTCAAAACGACAAGTAATGGGAAAAGATAAAACAAGAGATGATCGTTTGGTTGAAAGAATACAATGACGACTAAGACGAAGACTTGCTTGTAACCCACCATCCACAGACAACTGCACTCGGTCGTCACAGTCAAAAGCAGCCTTTACGCATTGACCAACCTCCTGCTTTTCTGTCGCGTGGATCTTCGGTCGCTCACATCGCCCAGCTCACGTATCACGCGTTCACTATGGTCGGAATAGAGCGTAGATGCTCCGAGCACACTCAGTAAAGACCCTCACCTACAGTTCAGTTTCATGCGCCAGAAGAGCTCGCATCGTTCGTTCCACAAGAAGACAGTCATTCCCATTTAAAATATGACCAAACCGATCCTTTCACAGTGTCGCCGTCGAATTCCCACCCACCTGAGAGCCCAACTCACACAGGAAGCTCGGAAGGATCAACTCTCAAGCACTGCCCTGTGCCAGAAACATCCATCAAGAATGGTGTTGCAAGAGCCTCAGCAGAATTTTCCGCCAATTCTGGCGCACTATCTTGACAGAAGACTATCTTGAGAGATAATGCACTATCTGGCGCACTATCTTGGCGCACTATCTTGACATTGCCTGACAAAAATCACGACACCCTAACAAGTATCAACTATTTGCTGGTCACGTCAACCTACAATGAAAAGCGGGCTCATGGTTCCATAGGAAGTTCACTTCATCAGACAGTGCAACATCAGCATTGCCAACAAAAGCAACAAGAGAAACGCCAACAGCTAAAACGCCCACACCAACATCGGCAAAAACAACTAAAACTACATGCCAAGGATTCTTGCGGCCTGAAGAGTGTCATGGTCAACATACACTAAAGAAGGGACTGATTGCGCATCTGAGATATCTTGTAGAAAGAAAAGCCAAGGAACTTTTCCGCACCAGCGTTCAAGATTGCGCCTTTGGTGTGAACATCTGCGTCATCACCATAGAATACTCCCCAAAATCCAAAAGCCACCGCTTGCGCTCTGCAGGAACACAAACAGCGCCTAATCAACCACGACCAACGGGCGCTCAAATTGCATGCACGGCGTTTGTAGGACCCACGACAAAAATGCGACACCTACGAAACATTTAATCCTGCAAAGCGTTCCCGTCTCGTTCGTTCTTTGCAAGAATACCGGCAGTATTTCCATCTGTTTCCACGTCCAAAGCTTTATTGAGTTATCCGGGACGCATTCACCAGTCTCGCCCACCAGAACTCCTGCGTTAACCGGGCTGCTGCACTTTCCCCTGAAGTCTTTCTAAGCTTACGGAACTCCCCTTGAGCATAAAACCAATTGTAAATTTCTGACATTTGTGACTTCTTAACCTCTACTTGTTTACATTTTCTTGTTCGTAATCCATGCCTTCTTTCGGGGGGAAGGGAAATCGTGTGACGTAAGAAGCGATGGTTAGGAGAAGTAGATGAGTAATAAGTGCTTTGGAATAAACATGGCATATGAGCCAGGCCACGTCTCCCATTCATCATAGCGTCACACGAGCCGACAAGATGAAGACCTCCCAGCCACTTCATCAGTGTCTAACCGTCGACGCAGTTCTCCACAAGACGCCCTGACCATACATCGACTACGGAATCATCTCCTAACCGCACACAGTGACCAGTATCATGACAGAATCATCTACCGACCTTCCCATCTCCAAGTACACCGGAGCAGTGGACCTTGAACCTGTACAGGACTGGTTTGACCTGTTCGAGCTCTACGCAACCGCTGCATCATGGTCGGAACGGGAGATAATCGCCAACTTTACCGACTACGTCTCCGGTAAGGCCTTCGAATTCTACTTCACCCACATATTTCAAAACGACAAGTAATGGGAAAAGATAAAACAAGAGATGATCGTTTGGTTGAAAGAATACAATGACGACTAAGACGAAGACTTGCTTGTAACCCACCATCCACAGACAACTGCTCTCGGTCGTCACAGTCAAAAGCAGCCTTTACGCATTGACCAACCTCCTGGTTTTCTGTCGCGTGGATCTTCGGTCGCTCACATCGCCCAGCTCACGTCTCACGCGTTCACTATGGTCGGAATAGAGCGTAGATGCTCCGAGCACACGCAGTAAAGACCCTCACCTACAGTTCAGTTTCATGCGCCAGAAGAGCTCGCATCGTTCGTTCCACAAGAAGACAGTCATTCCCATTTAAAATATGACCAAACCGATCCTTTCACAGTGTCGCTGTCGAATTCCCACCCACCTGAGAGCCCAACTCACACAGGAAGCTCGGAAGGATCAACTCTGAAGCACTGCCCTGTGCCAGAAACATCCATCGAGAATGGCGTTGCAAGAGCCTCAGCAGAATTTTCCGCCAATTCTGGCACACTATCTTGACAGAAGACTATCTTGAGAGATAGTGCACTATCTGGCGCACTATCTTGACGCACTATCTTGACATTTCCTGACAAAAATCGCGACACCCTAACAAGTATCAACTATTTGCTGGTCACGTCAACCTACAATGAAAAGCGGGCTCATGGTTCCATAGGAAGTTCACTTCATCAGACAGTGCAACATCAGCATTGCCAACAAAAGCAACAAGAGAAACGCCAACAGCTAAAACGCCCACACCAACATCGGCAAAAACAACTAAAACTACATGCCAAGGATTCTTGCGGCCTGACGAGTGTCATGGTCAACATACACTAAAGAAGGGACTGATTGCGCATCTGAGATATCTTGTAGAAAGAAAAGCCAAGGAACTTTTCCGCACCAGCGTTCAAGATTGCGCCTTTGGTCTGAACATCTGCGTCATCACCATAGAATACTCCCCAAAATCCAAAAGCCACCGCTTGTGCTCTGCAGGAACACAAACAGCGCCTAATCAACCACGACCAACGGGCGCTCAAATTGCATGCACGGCGTTTGTAGGACCCACGACAAAAAATGCGACACCTACGAAACATTCAATCCTGCAAAGCGTTCCCATCTCGTTCGTTCTTTGCAAGAATACCGGTGGTATTTCCATCTGTTTCCACGTCCAAAGCTTTATTGAGTTATCCGGGACGCATTCACCAGTCTCACCCACCAGAACTCCTGCGTTAACCGGGCTGCTGCACTTTCCCCTGAAGTCTTTCAAAGCTTACGGAACTCCCCTGGAGCATAAAACCAATTGTAAATTTCTGACATTTGTGACTCTTTAACCTCTACTTGTTTACATTTTCTTGTTCGTAATCCATGCCTTCTTTCGGGGGGAAGGGGAATCGTGTGACGTAAGAAGCGATGGTTAGGAGAAGTAGATGAGTAATAAGTGCTTTGGAATAAACATGGCGTATGAGCCAGGCCACGTCTCCCATTCATCATAGCGTCACACACACACACACACACAGACAAATATATATATATATATATATATATATATATATATATATATATATATATATATATATATATATATATATAAGGGAAAGAAGTGTATACCTAAGGGCTCGTTTTTTCCGTGTTTTAACACAATATTAATGAGATAAAACAGACAGTAATGCCAAGGAATGTACAGGGGAAGTTATTTAAACCAATGGAATGTAAATAAGAAGAAAGAAAAGTGGATGAAAAATTACCAACTGTGAGCAGGAATCGAACCTACGACCTTCGAATTACGCGTTCGATGCTCTTCGAATTACCGATGCTCTTCGAATTACCGATGACCTTCGAAATACGCTATCGAACGCGTAATTCGAAGGTCGTAGGTTCGATTCCTGCTCACAGTTGGTAATTTTTTCATCCACTTTTCTTTCTTCTTATTTACATTCCATTGGTTTTAATAACTTCCCTGTACATTCCTTGGCATTACTGTCTGTTATATCTCATATATATATATATATATATATATATATATATATATATATATATATTGACGTCCCCAAACCACCATATCATTATGAGAGAAGCCGTAGTCGAAGACTCCAGAAGGCATTTTTTATGTGGTATTGGGAGCTTGAAAAGAAATTTTAGCAACGTGTGGGCACCAGCGCATATTTTAATTGCCTGATAATACACACAACACTGAAACAGATATTAAAAAACGTTTTTCACCGTGATATATATATATGTGATCTGCACTAACTTTTTATACAACCTGACCTGTCTAACCCTTGTAATGAACAAGTCTAATAGTATTGTAAAAATGCTTTGTTGAGAAATAGGGTCCCCGGAAACATTTAAAAATAAAAACAGATCACACTAAAAATAAATTCAGAAATGGCAATTGCGCAGGAATCGTAGTTACATCTATAAGTAACAGTAGGCTTTCGCTTAACAAAAGCCTGACATACCAGCATACGATAGCACCACGCAGCGCAAGAAATAGGTTTGCGTCCACGCAAAGAAACCGCCAAACGTACAGCGGTCGGCTTTATTGCAAAAATAAAAGAAGAAAGAATACGAATCAAGTACGCCAGTCGTACTGTCGAACGACCGCTGAAAAAAAACACTGGTTGAACGTAAAGCTAAGCCCAAAAGCTTATGTAGCCCAGAGCCGGCACACATGTACATCTCTTAAAGAGCTTGTTGCGAGCTTCGATTACAAAACGGAGCACAGGGCACAATTTATTAAAACTGTGCCACGTTATCGCCGACGCGTCATGAGTCACGAATAAAGCACAGAGGTTAGTATTGTTCGAAATGGTTTGAACACGCATTCTGTCACCACGGGCTCGCAAATAACTAAGTGGGTATCTTATTACCTGCAGATACTGATGTGCACGCGCCACGTTTGTCAGTAACTCTACGTTTAGTTACTCGCTCACGGCAAACGTGCACGTGTAGGTGACCGCACACAGCAGCGTCGACTTGAAAACTGCACCGACCGGAGGAACGGTCTATCACACAACATAACCTGAGAGTCAGCCCCGCTACACTTGCCACTCGGATAGGAAGGCTTACACGGTGCTTTTCGTTAAACGACAGTGGCTCCAGAGCACACTGCCTAGCTAATTGAAGCCGCACGCTCGATGCACGGAAGCACATTTTTGCAGGGTCACATGAACTTAAAACCGCTTAGAGGAGATTACGCTGGCACTATGGAAGCCTTTGTCACCAGAAAGTTGCTAAGTAAAAAATATTAGTTCCGTATCTGCATGTTACACCGCAAATGTCGTCGAAAGACGATGGTTTTGCGTTTGGAGAGAGTGAACAAAACTCTTTTTTTCAAGGTCTAAGCAAGAAAATCGGTGAATGGTATACCGGAGGCGCTGCGTTAAAGTGCCTCGAGCATGCATCGGAGGCGAACGAGCGCATCAAGTAATGTCACACGTGGACATAAGCGCTATCTGGCAGTTATCCAGTAAACTGGGACAAGCGCCATGCGCGCCCCCCTCTGAGGTGATAAAGTGTAGAACGCAAGGCGACGGGTAGGTGCCACCATCGTGTCGTCTTAGCAAAGCGTTGGAAACAATTGCCGTTTCGTGAAAGCATTGCATGGCCAACGCAGCGTTATAAAAGCTACGATCCTTAAAATTACCTATGTATGCCTTTTCTAGTAAAAATTACACATACAATATATTGACGTGTTTTTGTGGCGCCTCAGATGTTTGCAATAATTACTTTTCATTTGACAATCCCAAAAGTATCAACGCTGAACCTTGAGCAATATTGCTGGGCGCTGCGGATGGGATTGGCCGTTCGGAGTATAGTTTGGTCACTTGGGTGCCGTTTAGGGGTGCCGTTAGGAGTCGACAAACAGACAAATGTACAGACAGACAGACAGACAGACAGACAGATAAAAAATTTCGAAACTAAGGTCCCCAAGAAAGGCCATCGTCTTTAAAAAACACGCTTCGGTGTGTCTTATTTTCTTGGTATTCCTGCTGCTGCTCGGAAAATCATGTAGCCAACTTCGCCTTTTTTTTTCCACTGAAGCTGAGGTTAGCACGAAAATTCTACCTTGCAAGTCCGTTTTGTAGGAGTTTGGCGCAATTTTCAAGATTTTTATTCTTTTGGAGCAGATTGGCACAAAAAAAGGAAAATGTATCAAAAATGCGCAATAATGGCAGCTGTCTCACCCTTGGCAATTGAACATGGCCGTGTGACACCAGAGTCAAACGCTAAATGACACATTTTTTTCATGTTCAGTCGTCAAACGACCCATTGCGTTATCTGAGACAAAAAAATGTAGACAATACATGACGGAGCTGTGTACACAGAGATGGCGGTGGTTTCAAGGCCAACAGCAGCACATTTTTGTACACGATAATTCCTTTCTCCATGACAATGGAAAAAGCTTGTCATTGAATCCCCACGTTTTCTTCTGTTTATCAGGTGCACCGAGGGGAAACAGGCCCTGGTATAATTAGGATTGAGGCTCCGTTCCTGCACCGGTGACGGAAACTTAGGCTTGTTCTCACAGCTATCAAACTACCCGTCGCCCCCCCCCCCCACACACAGACACATTGTGAGGTTACCGGTTTTTTCAGGGCAGAGGATTTCCGACTAGTTTTCTCTTCAAAAACGGCTCAGAACTCCTAATTTTACCAGAGCCGGTTGCGTAGTAGTGGTTCGGTGAAGAAAGGAAGACGTTGATTTCTGCAGCTTTTGGGGGAGCAAGGCTCAGCGTCTTGTAGGAGAATGTAGGAAGGAGAATAAAGAATAAAGTAGATGGTAGGGTTAGAGGCAGTCGGCAGAGCTCGCAGGTTGCAACACATGGACGAAGGGGCAACTGCCACAGCATCAACAGCAGCCAGTAGTAGTCAAGAGTCCTGTGGAGTGTCTAGATATTAGTGGGGCACTTCTGCCCCCGTGGCATGGCTCTTAGTTGAGCTGGGTGGTTTCGGACTGTCCGCTGAGCGCTGCCAGACACACAGCGCGCAACGAGTGATCCGAGGAAGTGCGTCGCCAACCACGCGCAGTGCAGCGAGCAGGGAAACGATGAGGGCATCCCGCGGCTCCAGTGCGGGCTCAGTGGGCGGGGCAGGGGGTGGTCTCAATATAGAGGGGCTCACCTGCAGCAGGATGGATCGACGCGGCGCTGGTGTCGGGCGCTGCAGGCAGGATCCTTGGTGGGGCTCTCGGTAAGGTTGGCCCTGACCGCAGCAGCATAGGACGAACCCCTTGGTACTCCTTGCAAACTGCGGCTCTGACTGCCCTTCTTGAGAGCAGAGTTAGTGCTGTGGCCAGCAGCGTGGCCACTCTCCGCTCCTACCGCCAGCGAGGACAGGTCAGCGTGTCAGCAGGATGCCCCCCTCCGCAGTTGACTGAGCGGGGACGGCCGGTAGTGGCGGCCGGGTGTTGATGGCCGCATCTGATGCAGGCGCCGGCACGCAGGCATCTCTCGGATACGTGTCGGAAGCGCCCGCATTGCCGGCACTGCAGCAGACACGGCCTGGCGTGCCGCACCGGCAGCTGCAGATTGCCGAGGCTGATCCGGTCCGGTGGTTGGCTGCAGGTGAACTGCGACCGCACCGTCTTACCTTCCTTGCTTGCAGCCAGAATCGGAACAGTCGACGCCAGTCCCGCGGTCAGTTCCGAGTCGGTGAGGTCGCCGTCCATGCCGTGGAGGAAGCCGACGCTGCTGCGACGATCAGCAGGCTCCCTGGCAGTGACAGCAACGCTGCTGAGCTCCTTGATGATCAGGAGCTCGGACAAGCGCGCCGGCACCACCGCGTCTGCCGCCACGATGTTTCGACGGTGGTTAACGTACACCGCCGACGCGAGTGCCGCCGCGAGTCTCAAGCCACGGCCGGTCCAGGCTAAGGCCCCTTGATCTTGGTAAAGCAACGACCCTCTCATCTACGCGCGTGCTTCCTCCTCAATTCTCCTCGCCCGCTTGCCTTACGCGCCATTTTTCACCTATGCTCCCGCGGACACACCACAGAATTCAATGAAGACGGTTTATTGGCGGCAGCTTGCGCGCAGCAGTAGTGCTGAATTTTTTTAAATGGTAATAATAAAATTAACACTAAGGCAGCCGTTTATTAAAGGATTAGCCGAAGGAATTCCGTATATTGATGACAACTACACTTTGAAGCAACGCACGGATAGCCAAGAAAAAAATCACAGCACATCTACGAGGTCGCAGATGACGAGTGGGACGAAGCGTGCGGATGGAGGGACGCACAGACGGACACGCGGAAGGACGCATGGACACGCGGATGGATGCACACATGGACGCACAGAAGCATGCACGGACTGACGGACGCTTCATCCAACTCATGATCATCAGCTCTGTGGATATGCTGTGACAACGTTTTTATTGACATCCACTGCTTTGCAACTGGCTGCTATGACGGCTACGAGGACTCGGCACATATTACCCATGGCGTAAGGAGCTTCGCCCCTAAGGAACACGTACGTTCATGAGCAGCCTGAAACAATATTTCAAATGCAGCATTCGGTGATGTTTTGATACGAGCAATAAAATAGGCGCCTTACCTCGCCAAGTGCACGGTTCTTTGTCGAAACGAAGTTTTTTCAGCCGATATTGTGCAGCCACTGCTGTATGTGCAAGCCATTACGCTTACCATGGGGTATTGTAAAAAGTGCGTAAACATTTTCACTGTGGTTGTTGCAGTCATAGGCGCAACAACACAGCTTAGCGCCCGCACAAGGCACAGAAATCAAAACTCGCGCTACGTTTTTGCGCCGAGCGTCGGCGAAAAATGGCGCGAGCGAAAAAGAAAAACACAACCAAAGGGTAGGACCCACGAATCTCTAAGTGTAACTGTGAAGAAGACCATTCATCATGCAGAAAGTGTCTGAGACTGGGAGGACGTGAAGGGGAGTGAGAACGGAGAGAAGAGGTCAAGCGCGCGGCGGCGAGTACAGTGGATGGCGGTACTTTCCCAAGATCAAGAGGCTTTAGGCTAAACTGCACTTGTGCGCTCCCTTCTTACGGCCTTCGCAACGGGTGTAGTACATGGCTCTCGCCACTTGTTCGAGGGGGGCTCTTCGACCCGGCCATCTCCCGCTGCTCCGTACAGTGCGCTCGACGCCAGCACATCAGTTCGGGCGCGCTTCTCCACTCACCACGCGTTGAAAAACAAGTTGCTTAATCATTGAAGTCACACAAATGGTTTATGACATCACTCATTCCTGATAATGCTGGGCTTGAACCTATACACCTATGAAGAGTGCACTTTGCTGGCAGTGTCACAAGCCCCGAAGTGCGCACATGATCACAGCCTCTATGTGACAAAAAGCGGCATACCACACATCCCTTACAAAATCATCAGGGTATGCTGAATGCTTTTTTTTCGTCACATTTTATTTGATGCAAAAAACACGGCCCTTTTTTTGTGCATTCTGTGCACCTGCTGCGATTTGCTTAACGCATGCGTGGGGGTCGCTTTCGCGATAATAATGCGAGGCATTTTTTTCTTCTTTCAGCAATCGCTGAACTTTCTCGCACTTTGAATGATGGTGCGACAATTGGAAGCGCAATCGTCCTATCATAGTCTGGTATCGACCCACCCGATGAGCGTCACTGTTTATTGCTTGGGTTCAAGCAGTTGCGGCTTCTTGTTCGGAGAGAACGTCTTGTGAAGTGGCGACATCCAGATCTTTGTCGTTGGTCTCCGCCTTTCTCTTCCTTGATGTTTGACGTTAGGAGCAAACTCATGAAGCAGAATCTTTACGAGGCTTCTATGCACTTGGACTCGTGTAGGAAGATAGAGTTCTCGGAAAGAGTAGGCGCGCGTGCAGTTACAATTACGTTTTCTGATGCGGAACGCAGGCACATAGTCATCATCGCGCAAGTGTCTGCTGTATACGACTGTCCATGCAGACTTGTCATTGATGATGAGGTAGTCTCTCGCAATATTCTTTTGGCACTTGCCGCACAGCCCAGTAGTGTTTGGGAATGAGTGAGAAGGAACACCGGGTGTTTTCTCTGAATGGGACTTGTAATATGGAACCACAGGGATCTATCGACCGTGACGGAACACGGCAATACTCCTTCACGCAGCTAATATATCTATGAGCGTAAAGCGCGCACTGAAAAGTTGTGCGACTTCCTTCTCGACTATAAAAATTACTGTAGACTGAACACTGACAAAGCACCGATATAAATGCAACCATGGTGGGTAAATCCCAGAAAAAAAGCAAGCCACACTAGATTTAAAAGGCGATTCATAACAACCTGCTTGCAGCAATAAGCGACCGGAGAATTTCTACAGATTTTTCAGAAAGACTGAAAGTTGTGCGACTTCCTTCTCGACTCAAAAAATCACTGTAGACTGAACACTGACAAAGCACCGATATAAATGCAACCATGGTGGGTAAATTTGTTTTTATTTTTATTTAAAGATACTGCAGGCCCTACCCGGGCCCATGCAGGAGTGGGATACAAACAATACATTCAAGCAATAACTAGTAATACACTGGAGTACAGGGCATAAATGAGAAAATACATAACTATCAAGTACAGAAAAGTCAAATATATTTTCTCACTGTTCAACAGAACTGCGCTCAACTAAGAATATTTTCAACATTTGTAGCCGGATGATTTGCACTCAAATGACACTATTTTCAGCATACATCACTTATATGGCGAAATTATTCTTCTCTATCTGTTGAGTAAATGAAGCCGTCGAGGCAGCATTCACTACTTCCGCAGGTAATGCGTTCCAATGAAAAATTGCGCGAGGAAAGAGAGCGAACTTGTGGGCATTATAGTGGCTGGGTGGCTGCCTAAACGTTTTGTTGTGATTTGTCCTAGCTGAAAGTTTAGAAGGCTGCTGAAGGTATCGTTCCCGTGATAATTTAGAGTCCCCGTGATCAAGTTGGTAGACGAATTTTAATCTGGATATTATCCTGCGCTGTTCTAGTATTTGTAGGCTTGCCCTATTACGTAAATTAGTTACACTATGTTGTCGGGAGTAAGCGGAATATATAAAGCGCAGAGCTAAATTTTGGACTCTTTCTATTTTCTTAATCAAATATTGTTGCCAAGGGCTCCAAATAATGTCGGCATACTCCAATTTTGGTCGCACGAGTGCTTTACACGCTTTTAATTTTAACGTGGGAGGAGTGTTACGCAGTTTTCTTTTCAAAAAGGATAATTTCTTCAGTGCACCCGAACACACATTTTCAACGTGCGTTTCCCAACTGAGGTTACTGGTAAGTGTAACTCCCAGATATTTAACCCGATCAGCTCTCGTGATTGTAGCATTTCCTATGAAATATGTGAAATGAAGGGGTAACGTTTTGTTGGTAAACGTAACGGAATTTGTTTTTGAACGATTTATTTTTAGTCTCCACCTTATACACCATTCGTTAATTGAGCGCAAGGCATCATTAAGTTTAATTTGGTCTTCTTGGTTATTTATGAATGTGTACACTACGCAGTCGTCCGCAAATAGTTTAATCTGGATCGGTGGCTCGACACAAAAATAAATATCATTAATATTAACCAAAAAAAAAGAGGTCCGAGGACTGAGCCCTGCGGAACTCCCGAATGCACTGCCAACTCTTTTGAGAGACAGCCATTTATGGTAACACACTGTCTTCTGTTACTCAAGTAGCTCGCGATCCATGCTATCACCTTCTGCTCAATGCCTATAGCTAATAATTTTGTTATTAAATTCGGATGGGGTACGACGTCAAAGGCCTTAGAAAAATTCAAAAAGATGGCATCGGTTTGACCTTTCAAATTAAGCGTTCTAATTAAATCAGCAGTTATTTCAGCCAGTTGGGTGACGGTCGACAAACCAGACCTAAATCCATGCTGCTGGGCATACAGTAGTTTGTTATTTTCTAAGTAAGTGATCATGGCCTTAAATATAATGTGCTCAAATAATTTACAGCAAGTACTACTTAAGGAAACAGGCCTGTAAATTTTAACTTCCAAAGTGGAGCCCGATTTTTGTACCGGAATTATTTTTGCCGAGCGCCAGTCATCAGGAATGACTGCAGCGTCTAACGATGCAGTGTAAATGCGATGTAAATATTTTGCCACCCAAACAGCATATCTACTCAAAAAAGTATTAGATAGTTCGTCCGGACCAGGTGATTTCTTTACATCTAGTTTGTGTAAAAGGCAAAGGACTCCATCCTCAGTGATTTCCACTTCTGGCAAAAGGCTATCAGTGGCAAATGACCGCAACTGAGCATGCGTTGCTGTCCGTGTAAAAACGGACTGGAAAACGACATTAAATTTGTTGGCAATGGTAGTCGCGTCAACAATACTTTCTCCTGCGACCCTGGTCTCTGAAATGCCTCGTTTATCTTTTGACAGATAGCGCCAGAATTTTTGGGGTTCATTCTTCATGAATGTCGGTAGAGTATCTGAAAAAAAGCTTTCCTTTGCCGATCGCGTTAGTTCTCGCAACTTAGAAGTAAGGCTTGAAAAAGCAGTCGTGTTCCGACGCTTGCGCTGACGCTTAATTTTGCGTTTCAAATGAATCATTTCTCTCGTGAACCACGGATATTCCCTATTAACTCGTTTCTTTTTTAACGGCACATATCTTTGATCGCAAAAAAGAACAATTTCTCTAAAATTTGACCACATTTCATTGACATTATTAACTTGGCTAAAACAATCAAAGCGCGATTCCAAGTATTCTAAAATAGCGTTATCATCCGCATGAGTAATCTCTCACGAAAGTATCCGACGGTCTAGTAAATGTACGTGTTCCTGAAACAGGACATGACACAGCAAGCAACTTGTGATCGGATATTCCTTCTTCTACATTGGCTGAACAACCTTGGAACGAGCTGCTAACCAGTGCCAAATCAAGGAGGGATGATGATGAACTGTCAACCCTGGTAGCCTCAGAAACTAGTTGTGAGCAGAAGTTGAATGCGGTCGTAATCAGTATATCTGCACTTCGAGATTCCTTGCCATCATAAGAAAATCAGCCCAGTTTATACCCGGTAGGTTTAAATCTCCTGTTATTATAATCCGGGATCGAGAATTTGTATTATCTGCAAGGTAGTCTTGAATGGCTTCTTAGTATTCGGGCGAAGAACTCGGTGGTCGATACACGCCCCCTAAAAGTATTCTTTTACTAAGAAATTTAATTCTGCACCACATGCTTTCGTGGTTGTTGATGCCATCTAAAACAGTAAATGCGACGTTGTTTTTAATGGCGATTGCTACTCCTCCCCCACGTGACTCCCTATCTTTACGAATAAGCTTGTAAGAAGACGGTATGACTTCCGAATCTTGCACATCTGCATGTAGCCATGTCACAGTGATTACTAAGACGTGTGGCTGATAACAGGAGATAACGTCTTCAAGGGAACTGGCTTTGTTAACAACACTACGCGCATTCAGTAAAACAACTCTGAGAACTTTGCTCACAGGCTGTCCTTTTTTTACTGCTGCTTCTCGTGTTCACTCGGGTTGTTGCAGAATGACCAGAATTCCGCCGGGCCTGCGCATCACGTCATGTAACTTCCAGCCGTTGGTTTGAAAGCTCGTCCCAGATATAAACTTTATCGTCTACTTTCAGTTTATAAAACAAGAGCGAAACCTTTGCTCCATTGGTTTTTTCCACTGCTGCCGAATGCCACAACCTGCGGCGTAAGTCGCAAACTCTCTTGGAAAAATCTTCAGATATGGAAATCTGTGTTCCTTTTAGTTTGAAACAAGCCGAAATAATCCCGGAATAAAGCAAGCTGCACTAGATTTAAAAGGCGATTCATAACAACCTGCTTGCAGCAAAAAGCCACCAGAGAATTTATACAGATTTTTCAGAAAGACAGCTGCCTACTTCCCAAAAAGTTGTAATGTTTCCATTTTTCTCTTTCTAAACATGTTGTTCGACGAACTAGAAAGATAGCGAGAACTCATTTGCACTACAGTTTTAGTTACGGTGCAAGTGACTTGCGAGCGTAAGCAGTTGCGTACTTCGTTCGAATACTTCATGGGCGTGGCTTGCAAAACAAATGAATGCAAAAGGTCTTGGGTCTCCAGAATCATTATTTCTAGTTGGTGCTAACACCTTGACAATGCACACCACCACTCTCTGTGTGTGCCGTCCGAAGACGTTATTCAGCAGCAACGGCCCTCTCTCCTTTTTTTTCTTTCTTTCTCCTTATACGCAGTTTTTTAGCCATAAGATATACAACACAAGCACTTTTTTAAAGGAGTTTTCAGGCTGCAGACAGCAGCTATTACCTATGAAAACACTCCAAACGTATTTAGAAAAATAAAGAAAAAAAGGAAAATAGCTAGACAAGGGAAGGCGCGCTCGTCACTCTATGAGCGACCTCTCTTGATTGCAACGTCGTTGCCCGACGAGACCAAGGCTCAAAGGCGTTTAGTGCTCTCTAATTGCAGAACAGGGGCAGCATTGTTCTTCTCTCTCTCTGATCGTTGCCAGTAATTTATGCCTTCTGAAGTACGCCTCTCATTTGCCGATCCTTCCGCATCTTCACTTAGTTTCAGCTTGTAATATCCACGAGCACATACATGCCTACATTAAGTGCCAAGCTTTCTGGTAAATTAGGTTCGTTTTAGTAGACGATCTTCTCTTTGTCCTCGATTTCTTTATTGGTCCCAATCCCCCTCTTGGTGAAGAACCCTCATTCCACAGTTTCATGTCGACAAACTCCCTTGTGCTGTGTGCGGGGCGCAGAAGATGCAATGTCAGGGTCGCTACGCCCCTATCGCTGACGCATGGCGAAACATACTCAGAAAATCTCCCATTGTATTCGCAACAGGTGAGACGCTCGCTGGATTGCGTGCCGATCGGTTGTGCCCCCATGATCTCTGACGACAGCGCAGCTCTTGCCGACTGACTCGCCATACGCCATTTCCTGACGCCCACAAGAGCTCTCGCTTAGTAGTGCCCCGTCCTTGGACTTGTGTGACCGTGTCCATCTTTCCTACCTTCTTCTTACTTCCGCATGTGGCTGTCACTGCGCCTCTATCTCTACACTTATAATACTTTCCTATCTTTTTTAATCTATCCTTACCCCCATCCCTTGTGAGCTACTGTTGCGGTGTCCTCCCCCTGAGGGACAGTTAAGGGGCTCTGTTTTATCTTCGTTTCATTTAGGAATCACTCCCCCCGCTCCCCTCCAGCGAGGCTGAAAGCTTTTACGATACAGCCTCCAGAGGGCACAGCTGCTCGCTGGCTCACTTCGTTCGCGCACGTCCGCCCGCGCCTAAAGGAGTTCCTTGCGTTAAAACCAAGTATTTTTGTTGTGGCATAGGCGCGTTGTAGTTGACAATTCACTAGCGCGCGTCTCCATTCATGCACTTGTCGACGCGGAGGTCTTTCAGCGCGTTAGCTGGTCATTTAGAGCTGGCGTCTATTTTGCACGTGAACGTCGGTCAGACCGACGTCGTTCACCGAAACGCACCTGAAGTTCGCCATGCCATGGAAGCACGTTTCTGATAGAAACCAGCTCGAGGGCTAGGTGGTACGTTTGAACTTTAAATCGCAAGTGAGGGTCCACCTTGCTCATGGCACGAATGATAAAGTGGTTGATTGAAGAAAAGAGGCACTCTTTTTTACAGCCTTTGCGACTGAGTAACTGTTTATTTGTTTGAAAAGAAAAAAAAATGTTGGCGTTACATTGTGAGGAATTAAGAGAGGAATGCGCGATAACTGTTTCAGTTAGGACACCCATTAACAAAAAAAAACTTGAGGGGGATGGGGCTAAAACAAACAGAGAGGGGAGAACATGGTCGGAATAAATAAAAGAGAAGTGAAAAGAAAAATGTTCTGACCCTTGAAAAGTATGCGCGCTAGTTAACCGTGATGAGTAGCTTATAAAACTCGTGCTAATTTGCAACTTTCAGCTACTCTGGCGCCGGCATACGGCAACCGGCGAACGCTGTGATACGGTGATCGAATGAAAACTTGCCTGGCGACAACGTGCCAGCCGTGCTTCGTCGTTTTGTCGGACAACTTGTTTCGCTTACGGGAAAAGAAGTACGATAGATTTTGTTGATGCAAGGTTATAGAACATTTCAGCTTCAATAATGGGCAAATAATACAAGAGCAATTGCGTTTGCTGCAGGCTGCAATGATCAAACCGCACCGTAAAAGGCGCCATAAGCCTAATTGGGTTTCTTTTCGGCTGGTGACAAAAAAAACCTATGGATTATCGCACTGCACATCTTGAAACTTGTCAGAATAACAATGAGGCCACTTCTGGGACGCAACAGAACTGCTTGGATTTTCTTTACAAAAACCACGATGCGATGAGTGATGAGATGGTGTAGTAAGAATTACGGGAGTCATTTCGAACACTTAGAAGTGCTCCTAAAGTTTAGTACCTGTTTGTTCTTTTGCATTTAGCCCTATCAAAATTCATTACCGTAGCCGACAATCAAGCCCGTGCCACCAAACTCAGCAGCACTGCACTTAGCTTGCTGTGCTATACCATGGTGCGAAATCTTGAGGCAACCGTGGCGAGTGCCTTCTTTTTTCTTTTGAGAGGGAGTGGGGAGGAGAGTTAATTAACACGCTAAATACAACTATGCTTTCGCGAGTGAAAAACGCGTACCAGCGTGCCGCAACTGGCACATGCGAGCAGCATGAGTCGGTTGCGCAGCATGTTGCGCCGGCACCGCCACGGTCCGCGATCGACCACAAGCCTGTCTAGGGTGCCCAAATTTCATTAGCCTGATTGTCATTTCTAGTCTTATGCCTGCTTCGAGATACGCAAGCAGTTTTCTCCACAGCATCGATATGAAGATCGCCGCAAAGAATCCGCTTTGGCGAGATTGCCTGCAGTGCAGCATGTTTGCCCGCAAAATGTCCAAGCATCGTGGTTCCCAAGCTCGCTCGCAGCTTGTAAGCCGGCACTGTTTTGAATAAGTGACATACCGTAGCACAAGTTTATAGGGTTAAGCATTAATTTGTTAATGAAACTATTGTAACCCATCTTCGCTGGCATGAAACCGGCACCCTCCGTGAAGTTGATCGTAGTTGTAAAGAAACGACCGGTAGCACAAGCAGCCCTATTTCACCTGTCTCCCGTGTTGTTCACCGTAGATGATATTCTGCCGCAATCGGCGAACTTAGTGGATAACAAAAATCTTCCAAGTTTGACTCACGCTGGATGCCTCATCCGGCAATACAATGTGACGGACGTCACCGAAATGGGTGCGACAAGAGCGCGTCGGACATCGAATCCGGTGAAAGATCACTCACGTGTCCCACACTTTATGCACTCTAGCATGAGCTGCAGATGGCAATTTAAATGCCACGGAAAATTATCCTAGCCAAAAGCAGCGGCAACCACGCAGTGACGAAGGCGGCGCGCAGGCAGGAGATCACCGCATCGACAGCCATATTGGTTTTTTTGTGGCGCCCCCTATAGTCCCTGAAAGTTGCGAATGGTTCGATCGACCATAGCGGAAGCATAGTTCAGCTTAGCTCCTTTAGGGAGAGGGGAAGGAAACGCAGAAAGAAAATGTAGAGAACGTGGCGTGCGCAGCTCTCCTTCAGGGTACAGGTAGAAGAGAGTGAAGGTCCGTCAGCCCCACTCCCTCTTCACAAGAGCTTCTGCCTCTTATGTCATTGTAAAGTGCCGACTATGCACTCCCCCTTCAAAGGGCAACAACCACACCCCCAACGATCGCGTGCCGAAGGCCGGGGGTGCTTCCATACAATTGAACAGCCGCAAAGAGTGCCGTACAATCCTCCATGCGTGTGTGCGTCCGTTTGCAAACGCATGCTCGCCCAGCCACGTCACGTCAAGCGAGGAACCAATAGCGCGCGAGCGCTACTGTCGAAGGTGCTGGAGCACTCATCACTCTGTTTTCGCTCTCACGTGCGATGCGGCGCCATCATTTCAAAATACAGGCACACTGCGTGATGTGCCAACCTCTGGCACGTGTATGCCCGTGCCCATACGTCAAAAGTGTCAAGTCGCGCCTGTGGAGGAAAAGGGTGCGCAACCACTAGCACGCGTTAACCGCGTTGACGCCCACGCGCCCAAGGCCGATCCACAGTGTTGCTTGATCTTCTGGCTTGAAACTGTCCTAGTTCAGCACAGAACAGCGTGTTCTGAACTGAAGTGGGTTCGTACCACGCCGTAAGTATAATAGCGCGTTAAAATATTGCTGGTGCTACACCCGGCCGGTTTTGACTATTTTAGAAGTAATTGACATCGAAGTGAGCAAAGGAACTACAGCGGTATGCACCAGAAATCAACATCGGTGCGTGTGCCACTCCCGCGAATGGACATTCGCGTCTAAGATACCGTACGTCTATCATAAGCGTGTGAAGGGTTCTCCTTAAAGGGGCGGGGGCAACGATTCGTTACAGTGCCCCGTCTCCCTTCCGATTATGTCAATGTAGGGGCTGACTTAGCGCCCCCTCCCCCTTATGTTATTATATGGGGCAGACATTACGCCCCTTTCCTCTCTTCGGTGAATGAGGCGGCGGCTGCCTTCCTAATCAGGTTTATAAGCCACCGGGTTTCTATACCTGCACCACCAAATTTATTATTAATAACGTGAATATGCTGGCACCATCAGTACATTTACACTTCAAATTTTATAGCACTTAACTTAATAATCACGCCTGAAACTTCATGATTTGAAGATTTAGGTCATAAGACAACATTTGAATCCAGTGTAGCAGACCTTCGGCTGATGTGTGTGTTACAAATATCATCTAATGCAACAAAGCACATCTAGTTCTTATTGATACAAGAGATATTGGTCATAAGATGGGAACAAAATACTGCGTAGATTGCCTTTGGGCATTTTCCATATTCAAAATGTGCTCTAATGCAACCAACTCTGCCTGAAACTTCATGATGTGACAGATATCGGTCATAATATTGCAACTGAACTCTGTATGGAAAGCTTTTGATTGTTGTCTGCAGCCTAGAAGTTCTCTAATGCAACAACCCATGCCCTAATCTTCGTGATGTTACAGATTTATCTCACAAGACTGTAATTGTGCCCGTGTGGAGGGATTTCGAATGATAAGTGCATAGGAAATATCCTCTCATCATAAGACTGCAACTGAACCCTGTATGGAAGACTCCTGAACGTTGTCTTTAGTCAAAGTACTTTTGAAAGCCAGAAACCGCACCTAACAGTTCATGAAGTCACAAATATCGGTCATAATGTTGGAACTGAACACTCTGCGGAAGACTTCTTGATGTTGTCTTTAGTAAAGAGTTCTCTAAAGTGACAACCCACACCCAACTGTTCATGAAGTCAGAAATATCGGTCATAATATTGAACTGAACATTGTATGGAAGACTTCTGGATGTTGTCTGTAGTTAAAGTATTCTCTAAAGCGACAAACCACACCCTACTGCTCATAAAGTCATAGATATCGGTCATAATATTGGAACTGAACCCTGTAGACAAACTTCTGAACGTTGTCTTTAATCAAAGTAATCTCTAAAGCGACAAACTGTACATAGTTGTTCATCAAGTCATAGATATCGATCATAATATTGGAACTGAACCCTCTATCAAGAACTTCTGAAGGTTGTCTTTAGTCGAAGTATTCTCTAAAGCGACAAACCGCATCCAACTGTTCATGAAGTCACAGAGATTGGTCATACTATTGAAACTGAACCCTGTTTGGAAGAATTTTGGGTTTTGTCTGTAGTTAAAGTATTCTCTAAAGCGAAAAACCACACCCAAGTGCTCATAAAGTCTCAGATATCGGTCATAATATTGAAACTGAACCCTGTACAAAACGCTTCTGGACATTTCTTTAGTCGAAGCATTTTCTAAAGCGACAAACCGAACCCGACTGTTCATGACGCCACAGATAGCGGTCATATTATTGGAACTGAACCCTGTATGGAAGACTTCTGTATTGTTATCTTTAGTCAAAGTATTCTCTAAAGCGAAAAACCACACAAAACTAAGTCATGAAGTCGCAGATATATGTCGTATTATTGGAACTGAACCCTGTATGAAGTACTTCTGGACGTTTTCTTTAGTCGAAGCATCCTTTTAAGCAACAAACCACACCCAACTGTTCACGAAGTCATAGGTATCAGTCATAATATTGGCACTGAGTCCTGTATGGAAATTTCTGGGCATTATTTTAAATCAAAATATTTTCTAAAGCGACGAACCGCACCTCACTGTTCATGACGTCAAAAATATTGGTCATAATATTGGAACTGAACCCTGTATCAAAGACTTGTGAAGGTTGTTTTTAGTCAAAGTATTCTCTAAAGCGACAAACCACACCCAACTGTTCATAAAGTCAAAGATATCAGTCATAACATTGGAAGTCAACCCTGTATGGAAGACTTCTGGATGTTCTTTTTAGTCAAAGTAGTCTCTAAAGTGACAAACCACACCCAACTGTTCAAGAAGTCACAGATATCGGTCACAATATTGAAACTGAACCCTGTATGGCAGACTTCTGAACGTTGCCTTTAGTCAAAGTATTTTCTAAAGTGACAAACCGCACCCAACAGTTCATGAAGTCACACATATCGGTCATAATATTGAAACTGAACCCTGCATGGCAGACTTCTGAACGTTGCCTTTAGTCAAAGTATTTTCTAAAGCGACAAACCGCACCCAACAGTTCATGAAGTCACAGATATCAGTCATAGTATTGGAACTGAACCCTGTATGGAAGACTTCTGAATGTTGTCTGTAGTTAAAGTATTCTCTAAAGCGACAAGCCGCACCGAACTTTTCATGAAGTCTCAGATATCGGTCATAATACTGGAACTGAACCCTGTATGGAAGGCTTTTGAACATTTTCTGCAGCCAAATTGTTCTCCAATACAATAAGACACACCATACACCTTATGATGCACTTGATATTAGTGATAAGATTGGAACCGAGCACAGCGTAGAGCGCTTTCGGATGGTATATTTATTTATTTCCAAGTATGGCAGCCCAATGCGAGGCTACTGCAGAAGTGGTGTACATAACTACAAAATTAAGGAATTTTAACTGTAATATCACAATAAGTGTGCCAACATAAACAAATATCACTACCCTCTGATTGCATCACGGTAAAAAGTGTGAGAAATAGAACATTATTGTGATACAAGTGCCTCCAAAATATCAGACACACGGTATCACGAACCAAACCAAGTATATCATTCTAGTGTTTTTAAACTTTATTTGAACCTGTTAGAAAGCACTAAAATCGCTCTAAGCTGGAGTGTGATATCTGATGAGTGCTGTCTTGAAGACTTTTGCAATTTTTTGGTAGTTTAAATATCCTTTACATCTACAAAACGCATCTGAAGCTTCTTTATGAGACAGATATTGGTTATAAGATTGCAGCCAAGCACTGCGTGGAAGGCTTTCACATGTCATCAGTAGTCTCAATACCCAGTAATACAATGAAACGTGCCCAAAATTTTCGATACGACAGATATCGGTCATAGGATTGCGCCAGAGCACTGTATAGAAGTTTTTGGCAAGTTTCTAACCAAGCTTAGCGGAGTATTTTGATACTTTGAATATGCTTAAGGTAATGCGTATAAAAAACTTAACCGAAATGAAGCAGTGTTTGAAAACACAAAGATTCATTGTTTGAAACTATCTCATAATTTCTTCAGCTCAATAGAGTCTGTAGGAACAGATAAATACATCCACAGTTCTGAATGGCCTCATAAGTCACATGAGGCACTTTTTGCACTTTTTCTAAACAAAGTGCAGTACAGTACTGGTGAACCTTCATTCATTACTTGCATACATGTGGTGACCTTCCCTTCCTACTATCGTGTCATCGTGCTGCTGATTTCAAATCAGGTGCTTCTCACAAGATTTTCAGTTATCTGTCCAGCTGTAAACGAAACGCGTGTTAAATTATATTAAACTGTAAAACGAGGGAGAAGCGCCATTGTATGACTATAGCTATGAGTTATAGAATGAACTAGAAGTTCAGATTTTTTGTGTTAGAATGCTTCCAAACAACGTATGTGCTACTGAGCGTGGCAGAGAAGCAGAACACTCGAGAAATGAAATATCAGGCAATACCAGAAGCACCTAATCATGCAACTTTCTTTTTAGATCACCACTGCAATGCACCTTCAAGTTTATATCTTGTACGTGACTGGAAATGAGAACGCTGAAAGCTGAATGTGTCAGCGTCGGTGGTACCCGACACGGAGTCACATCACACTGCTACCAATCAGCGCACGCTTGTTATTAGCTTGGTAACACACGGAAACGATTTGCACCGAAATCAACAAAGGTTTCAGCGTCGTACAATCCGCGAACACACTTATATAGATAGGTACGTACGTTTTCACATCACCGAATTGTGTTGACTAGTGCGAGGTTCGTTTTCAGCGATGGTGAATACCAATGTCAAAAACAAACACAGTGCAAATAAAAACTCAGCGTGCACTACGCGATGTTTCGGGCATCGTATATAGAGTTTATGTTGCAACGGAAACTACCGTCGATTTTTTTCAGCCGATGTTTCTCGCATGAGCTAGTTCATACAAACTCGACGGTAGGGCCCTACGGTGGATGCAGATGATACCACTCTGAATATCCTCCGCGGTAAGCGAGGGCTGACGCTCAAAGCTTCGAACCTCTTCAGTCTGTTTACACTCGTTTTTAGCACAGAAAATTATAGATCTAAGCGCAATATTACCGACATGTTCCAGTAGTCTGTGCAATGTTTTCGCTTGGCTGACGATCGCACTCGGGACCGGCGCAAGCACAGACGACTGGCATTCACTGGATTTGTCAGCGTCGCTCAAACTCGGCACGAAACCGCGTCACGCTGGCAGCGCTCGCAGTCGTTCGTAGTGTCGTAGTCGTTCTAGTATACGAAGCGCTGTGCGCGTGGCGAAAATATCAAGCCCGGCTTGATCTCTCGCACCTCCGACGGTGAGGCCGAGAGGTGCATTTGACGCTTTTGACGCGTAGACACGACCATACGCGTGCCAGTGGTTGACACTTAATACGCGAACCGGCTCTGGTACTACAAGGAGTGGGACTCCGTCCCCGCGCTGATGACGTAAACTACGTTACCGTCATCCCATTCTTCAAAAAAAAAACGGGTCGGAAATTCTCTCTTCTGACAAAAACCGATGGCGTCACGGTGACGAGACGAGGTGTTTACTCGTGCGATAGCAGAGTGACTTACACTTCGATCTTCGAGCAGCGTGTGTTCGCGGAGCGCTAGGTCCCAGAAACGACAGCCGATCTGATTCCCGCACTGGCCGACTGTAAAACCGAAATGAGGAGTTTGTTTCACCACGTGCAGAACGCTGCATATAACGGCATTTTTGCACGACAGTTTTAAGAGACAAAATGTCAGAGGGACCTTATGAAGCCTCTACCTGCTCCAGTACTGTATTGCAGGTGTAGTTTTCAAATGCAATGCTTTTAGCAAACCTCGGCGACTTTAAGCGTATCTATCTATCTATCTATTTATCTATTTATCTATCTATCTATCTATCTATCTATCTATCTATCTATCTATCTATCTATCTATCTATCTATCTTTCTATCTATCTATCTATCTATCTATCTATCCATCTATCTATCTATCTATTTATCTATCTAACTATGTATCTATCTATCTATCTATCTATCTATCTATCTATCTATATATATATATTTATCTAAAGTTTCCTAATGTACACCATTTGTTTGTTTATTGATACTATAATTCTTAACAAGCTCTTACAGGAGCGTGTCGAAAATGATACAGAATGATTATAGATGTGTGCACATCTACCGAAAAACAAGAATAATATTAATAAAAGGGTAGTAAAACTAAAGAAAAATCAAACAAGACAGGATAGCTACACAGGCGACTAGTGAAAACTCTGACACTAGTGTCTATGGGAGCTGAAACTAAGAAGGTTATACTACAGCTTTTAATATAACCTCCTTGGTTGCAATGCACGACGCTTGAGTGAGCTTGCGAATGATGGGTAGACGTTTTTTCCAATCCTAGTACTTCTGGCCTGCCTCTGGCTCCGTGTGTGTTCGTGTGGCTTGGAGCTCTTTTTTCACGAAACGAGATTCATCAAATGTTCAGTGGTTGCGCTTCATCACCTTCTACTTTTAGGCTTACCATTTCGAATCAGGTCACAAAATTCAAAAGAGTTTGTTCTTTCTTTTTGAAAACGAAACCAAAACCAGCTATTAACAACGAAGACTAGACAAATTCGTGTATTCTCTATACTTCCCATGGTCCCAGAACGATCGCAGCGTCAGAGTCTTCTATAGTTAATTTTAGTAAACTATGTCTATCTATCGAGACTCCTACGAAATTTTAACTCTGTTAGCCATCACGATTATGGTATCAATACCAAAATCGGTAACTAATATAATGAAGGTATGGCGAGCGTAAACGATTAGTCTTAACATTACAATCATTAGGCATGTCATGAATATTATGATTTACATTTCATGGTCTCGCAGCCCTCGCAGCTCTAGCGGTAGTTTCGTTCACAAGTTTTGTTGCAAAACTGTGTGGTATCACATGACTGCATGGGGGGCACACAAGTTACAGACCCTCACGTGGAAATCATGACGAGCATGTGATGTATGTTATGACAACACGACAGGCTCACGGTGCGCTCGCGGTCGTTTCAGTAACTTCGCATATACCAAACTTAGTATTACGGGACGTGAATGAATTACGAAGGTACATGACTGGTGAAAACATGATAAATCATAAGATGCGTGTCGTGCTAGAATAGAACTACATGCCGCACTCACGATGCGCTCGCGGCCATTTCACTGGCTTCACATATAGCAAATTTGGTGTTACGTGTCGTGAATGGATGACGAAGTTATTTGATCGTTGCAAACACGATAATCAATGAATGCGTCTCTTGTAAGAACATGGCAACATACCACAATCAAGATGCACTAGAGGCCGCTTCACTACCTTCACATATACCAAATTTGGTATTACTTTACGTGAATGGATGACAAAAGTATATTGCATGTCTAAACGTGTTAATCATGACATGCGGGTTATTTGAAATATCACTACATGCTACGCTCATAGAGTGCTCACGGCTATTTCGCTAACTCCCATATACCAAATTTGTTATCAGATGACGTGAATAGACGAAGATAATTACGACAGGTGTAACCATGATAACCACGACATGCGTGTCATGTGAAACATGATTACATTGCACGCTCATAGCATGCTCTTGGCCGTTTTGCTAGTTCCACATATACAAATATGGTAATACGAGACGTGAATGAACGACGAAGAATGATGACACTTCCAAGCATAATAATCATGGTACTCGTAAGTGTCATCTCAAACATGACAGCGCTCATAGCACGCTCGCAGCCGTTTCACTAGCTCAACATAACAAATTTGGTCTCATGTAAGTGAGCCATAGACGTGAATAAACGAGGAAGGTAAACGACGCATTCAAACATGATCATCATGGCATGGTAGTCGTGTACGACAGAATTTATGTCCGCTTCTTTACGTTGTGCTGACTTTTAAGTGACATAACAGCCTTCCTCATTCGTGCTTTGCATACCACCGATTCTCACTGTGCGTGGGATTTGCCAATTTTTAGAGACAGAATGAACTCACCTTGTACGACTATTGACTGCGACATCTCGTAGGCCTAGCGATCACGCAGAGGCAAGACGTACTCACGCTGCTGCTGCTGCTGCTGATGATGATGATGATGATGATGATGATGATGATTCCACAGTCATGGCTCGTACCCACTCAGGGGGATCGGCCAAGAATCAATGACTTAGTTCCGTAAGTTTTTTTTTTATTCAATAATGAAACCACCCGCCGGAAAAAAAAGAAAGAAAAAAGTATAGATGCCCTAGGCATAACGAAAGTAGTGCAATAGTTGTTCGTCACTCGTTCAGACAAGACAATTATTCAATACCTTGAATAGCATTCAGCATGGTTAAACAAAGCCCTTGTGTATGTTGGAATTTTTTTGAGCAGGAAAAATAATCACGCAAATAAAAGCTAAACTCTTTTACTTTCATTAGGGTACTTGCAAACTGCATAGAAAACGTTCTCGTGGCTGAAGCCCAGATCGGCAGCACCGACGGAAGTTATATTTTCTATAGCGAAGTTCAGCCCCAGGCTAGCGAATGGGAGGACTAAGAGTGTTTTCCTGAGCAATTTGTATCGGCGACGTGATAAAAAAGAGTGCTCTATTGTTTCATATCCTGAACAAACTTTGCATAGCGATGATATCTCCAGACCAGCCCTATGTAAATAGAAATTTAAAGGGGGGACACGACATCGAAATCTGGTTATTATGGTATCCAATTGTCTTGTAGGACACCAATGAATTTTCCATGGAAATCTTAAGTGAGTAAGTTCCGGTGTTGACAGTATTGCTGCCATAGCGTCTGCATGAAACGCAAGTTTTCTGTATCTTGTAGCAGTTATATTGGCCACTTCGGGAAGGACAGATAGTACTGCCCCTTCCAATGCTGCTCATGCTAGAGAGTCGACAATTTCATTTGCTTCTAAGCTGCAATGACCAGGTACCCATACTAATTTCAGTAGCTGCAGCTGAGGAGGGACTAGCATAAGGAGCGTCTTTAAAGCCATCGATTTTGCTGACGCCATAATCGACGTACCTGCTGACAGAGAATCCGTGACTTTTATCTCGTTATCGGCATTCAAAGGTAGCGTTCGCAGCGCTAGAACTATTGCCGACAGTTCAGCTTCAAAATCGGAGGTGAAATCCGCTGTTCCTAATGAAAAAGACCAGTCAAGCGAATGGGAGTATATACCTACACCTGTGTTTTCATCCATTACTGAAGCATCTGTGGCTATAATATCATTCGTTTCTGCGTGTGCAAGGTATTCCTGCAGTCGACTTTTTAAGACCCTATAGGATTGTAATTTAGGCTTAGAGGGAAAAATCTAGTCGAATTCTATCTTAAGACTTTGATTTGTAACCTGCACTGCAATCACAACTCGAATTTTTACATTCATCCTATCTAGTTGTTTCTGAACAAAATCAATCGGAGGGGTTCGAAACCGTGGCCAACGGGCAAGAAAAAAGTTGTCTGGGTCATTTATAAAAGCATATTCAGATCGTCTTGACGCATAGCTGTAAAATTTTAGAAACGTACGAACCGTTTGGATACGAAAATGGCTAGGCAATGTAGGTAATCTTGCTTCCTGATACAAAACATTCTTGCAAACCTAGAAAGTCCTAGACACAATCTCAAGGCTTCACGTTCAAGCATAACCAGAGACTTTATTTTGTAAGCAGGGCCACCTGAGAACAATACGCACACATATTCTAGCATTGGTTGCATATACATTTTATATATCATCATCATTCTGCTTGTGCGCAGACCATATCAGCGGGTGCTCAGTCTACGAAGAATTCCTAAGGCGCGTTGGGCTTTAGATGCTATGCTTTCTATGTGGGGAGTCCAGTTCAAGTTGGCATTATAAATTACTCCCAATATTTAAGAGATTCCACCTGCGGAATGGGCTCTTGTTTTTAACATATTGAAATCGAGATGGGATCTGATAACGGGAATATAAATGCTGCACTCTTATTTACATTTAAGGTCATGCAGACTTCATTCTAGCCATCTTTCCAGCATATTGACATATCTCTGTAGATTTTGATATAAAGAATATATGTCACTATGTGCCGTGAAAACTGCCATATCATAAGCATATACAAACACCTTCACGTCCTGGCAATGCGGTATAGTGCTCATTAAGTTGTTAAAGAGAACTAGCGATAATACAGCGCCGTGGGGGACACCGCGTGTTTGTTTGCATTTTGACGATGCGCACCCATCCTTAAAACAATAGAACTCTCTTCCGATCAAAAATTCCCTCACCCATGCCATTATATATTTTGGGAGATCGTGGCTCCCTAATATGTCTATAAAACTGAATGTTCTACACTATCATATGCCTTAGCTATGATGATGATGGTGATGATGATGATGACCTCTTATGGATGGCGCTCACCCACAGAGGGGGATGGGCCAAGAACCGGGCGGCAGGATACTTGAATAAAACTAAAATGAAAATGAAGCCAATCTGAAAAAGTAGTTTAAAAATAATACTACCGAAAAAACTAAAATGATTGCTGAGCAAGCGGTCAAACCATCTCTTGTTTTCGATAGACATGACTACGAATTATAAAATAAAGATCTGAAAAGCTTGGGGTTCACTAGCACGGTAATCTTTTAGTTGCGTCGATGTAATCAAACACGGTGGAGCATACATCCCTGTGGCAGTAACCAAATGAAGTTCCGCCTAGTGATAAAATTACTGCTAGATTTACTCGTATTCCTAGCTTGTGTATTGGGGCTACTAAAAATCTTTTTCTTTGATAAGAATAACAATGGCAGAATAAAAAGAAATGCTCAATTGTTTCAATTTCGTTGCACCAAACGCATAGCGGTGATGCCGTGAGTTGAGCTTTGTTAAGGTAATAATTTAATGTTAAGTTTAATGTTAATAATTTAATGTTAATGTTTAATGTGTTTAATGTTATTACCTTTGTTAAGGTAATAATTTAACGTTAAGGCGCCCCGGCGGTAATACCGCAGGGGCGCCTGCGCAAGTAGGCGTTTGGTGTGTAGCGACACCACGAACCCGAGCTAACGGGGGAGTTTCGACTCCCCCCCACGCCTAGCCGTGCGTGGCTTTGCCGTGTCCGAGGAAAAGGGGATCCTGGGGGTTGAGCCGACGCTGGGTGATTGGACCGTTAAGGCCCCCCGGCAGAGGCAACACACCCCTTTGGCCCCGGCTTAACGTAGACGGCACCCCTGAGCTGACCCACCCAGGGGAATCGGCAGTCGCCTTTTCCTATCTCTCTCTCCCTACATCTTCGTCTTTATCTCTTACTATTTATCTGTCCTGTCTTCTACTCTCTTCCGTTTACTTCCAAACTTCCTGGCGGCTAGGGTTAACCCTGTGCAAATAGCCTACCTTGGTCTAGGCGCATTGGGTTATAGTGGCGTTGTACGGCTGGCGTCTGCAGGTTTCAGCATTTGTAACCTTGTAGCGTCCCCTCGTTGGGCTCCGTGGTGGGTGGCCGCCAACGCTGCTGAACAACAATAAGGAAGACATGCATGGAGCATTCCCACTACTGTCTGATCGTACCGGCTTAAAGCCGGTACGCAACGATGATCTCACCAGAGAAGGATTGGCCACCCTGGTGCAGTATCTGGCCACCCCCTCCCGTAGGCATTCGTCAATTAACTCACGGCCCTCAGTCCCCACCAGCTGCGGAGCAACTGACCACGGCGGCGGTCAGATCTGCAAAGCAGCAGAGGGTGCTAGGAATCTCTGGATACGGACAGGCCACCATTGGAACTTGAACTTAGCAACGCTTAACGTTAGAACGTTATCTAGTGAGGGAAGTCTAGCTGTATTATTCGAGGAGCTAGAAGGCATTAAATGGGATATAATAGGGCTGAGTGAGGTTAGGAGGACAGATGAGGCCTATACTGTGCTACAGAATGGGCACGTCATTTGCTATCGGGGCTTGGAAGACAGAAGAGAACTGGGAGGAGGGTTCCTAATTCACAGAAACATAGCTGGCAACATAGAGGATTACTATAGCATTAATGAAAGGGTGGTAGGCATTGTAATTAAACTGAATAAAAGATACAAAATGAAGGTAGTACAGGCTTACGCGCCTACATCCAGCCATGATGACACTTCAGTTGAAAGCTTCTATGAAGACGTGGAATCGGCAATGAGTAAGGTGAAAACACAGTATACTATAGTAATGGGCGACTTTAATGCAAAGGTAGGGAAGAAGCAGGCTGGAGACCAGGCAGTAGGAGATTATGGCATTGGCACTAGAAACGCCGGAGGAGAGCTACTAGTAGAATTCGCAGAACGCAATAATCTGCGCATTTTGAATACCTTCTACCGAAAACGAGAAAACCGCAAGTGGACATGGAGGAGCCCTAATGGCGTAAATAAGAACGAAATAGACTTTATAATGACTGCACACCCAGGAGTCGTGCAGGATGTGGAAGTGGTTGGCAAGGTAAGATGCAGTGACCATAGAATGGTACGGGCTCGAATCCGCCTAGACTTGAAGAAGGAACGACAGAAACTGATACGCAAGAAGCAAATCAATGAGCTAGCACTGAGAGGTAAAGTACAGGAATTCAGAGTGTCACTGCAGAACAGGTACTCTGCTCTTAGCGAGGAAACCAACCTTAGCGTAGATACAATGAATGATAATCTGACGAGTATCATCACGGAGTGTGCAGTGGAAGTTGGAGGCAGGGTAGCTAGACAGGACACCGGCAAGCTTTCCCAGGAAACGAAGAACCTAATTAAGAAGCGTCAAATCATGAAAGTGTCAAGTACAACAGACAAAATAGAACTGGCAGAGCTTTCGAAGCTGATTAATAGACGTAAAGTATGCGATGTAAGAAGGTATAACATGGAGAGAATTGAGCACGCTCTGAAAAACGGAGGAAGCGTCAAAGCAGTGAAGAGGAAACTTGGGATAGGCAAAAGGCGGATGTATGCACTAAGGGACAAAGAAGGCAAATTAACTACCAATATGGATAGGATAGTTAAAATAGCAGAGGAGTTTTACAGAGATCTGTACAGTAGCCAAGACAACCACGACCTTAATACTATAAGAACTAGCAGTAACCCAGACGACACCCCACCGGTAATGATAGAAGAAGTCAGAAAAGCTTTGGAGAGCATGCACAGAGGCAAAGCTGCTGGTGAGAATCAAGTAACATCAGATCTGCTGAAAGATGGAGGACAGATTGTGTTAGAAAAACTAGCCACTCTATTTACGAGGTGTCTCCTGACGGGAAAAGTACCAGAGTCTTTGAAGAACGCTAACATCATCTTAATACATAAGAAAGGAGATGACAAGGACATGAAGAATTACAGGCCGATCAGCTTGCTCTCTGTAGTATACAAGCTATTTACAAAGGTAATTGCTAGCAGAGTAAAGAAAACATTAGAATTCAATCAACCAAAGGAACAAGCAGGATTTAGAACAGGCTACTCAACAATTTACCACATTCATACTATCAATCAGGTAATAGAGAAATGCTCAGAGTATAACCAACCACTATACATAGCCTTCATAGATTACGAGAAGGCATTTGATTCAGTAGAAATATCAGCCGTCATGCAGACACTGCGGAATCAGGGCGTAGATGAAATATATATAAACATTCTGGAAGAAATCTACAGGGGATCAACTGCTACCATAGTGCTTCATAAAAAAAGCAACAGAATACCAATAAAGAAGGGTGTAAGGCAGGGGGACACAATCTCCCCAATGCTATTCACTGCGTGCTTACAGGACGTTTTCAGAAGTCTAGAATGGGAACAGTTAGGGATAAGAGTTAATGGGGAGTACCTCAGTAACCTGCGCTTCGCCGATGACATTGCATTGCTGAGTAACTCAGGGGACGAATTGCAACTCATGATTACGGAGTTAGACAGGGAGAGCAGAAAGGTGGGTCTTAAAATTAATCTGCAGAAAACGAAAGTAATGTACAACAACCTCGGAAAGGAGCAGCGCTTTGCGATAGGTAATAGTGCACTTGAAGTTGTAAAAGACTATGTCTACTTAGGGCAGGCAATAACCGCAGAGCCTAACCACGAGATTGAAGTAACTAGAAGAATAAGAATGGGGTGGAGCACATTCGGCAGGCACTCTCAAATTATGACAAGTAGATTGCCACTGTCCCTCAAGAGGAAGGTATATAACAGCTGTATCTTGCCGGTACTTAGCTACGGAGCAGAAACCTGGAGACTCACAAAGAGGGTTCAACTTAAATTGAGGACGACGCAGCGAGCAATGGAAAGAAAAATGGTAGGTGTAACCTTAAGAGACAAGAAGAGAGCATAGTGGATTAGGGGACAAACGGGAGTTAAGGATATCATAGCTGCAATAAAGAAGAGGAAATGGACATTGGCCGGGCATGTAGCACGTAGACGGGATAACCGCTGGTCATTAAGGGTCACCAACTGGATTCCCAGAGAAGGGAAGCGGGGTAGGGGGAGACAGAAGGTTAGGTGGGCCGATGAGATTAAGAAGTTTGCGGGTATAAATTGGCAACAGCAAGCACAGGACCGGGTTAAGTGGCGGAACATGGGAGAGGCCTTTGTCCTGCAATGGACGTAGACAGGCTGATGATGATGATGATGATGATGATGAAGGTAATAATTTAGTTGTGAAACTGCACAGCGCAATCTGGTATAAGTGACCTCTTACTGGCGAAATACACACCACTGTTTATTCCAGCAATAGCTCAAATGCTCGAAATCTTTGAATTTATCCAAATTACCTTTTCCCCATTGCAGGCAAGCATTTCGGAAGCTTAGCGCTGTCACGTAAGCCGTATCTGGCAAAACTGGGATGGTGCGCCCACCCAGTGATACTGCTGCTAAAGAGTCCGCCATTTTGTTCAAACGTAATCCGTGGTGGCCTGGTACCCGGTACCCATAGCAAATGCAGTTTTTTACGTTTTTTGCTACTAAATGCCAAAACGTATTCATCAGCTCTGCATTTACTTCCGCAGAAAGTGCATCACAAACTGATAACGAATCTGTAATGATAACTGCTAATGATTCGCTTGAGGGCAATTTGCGTAGGGCAAGAACAATGGCCAATAATTCTGCAATGAATACAGTGGTATAATCTGGGAGTCAAATTAAAAAGGACCAGTCCAAAAAGGAGAGAAGATTCTAACCCCAGCCTTTTCTTTTGACACAGATGCATCAGTCGCAATGATATTGCTTATCTCTAGGTGAGCTAGATAATCTGCTAACTGGTCATTCATATACCTATGTGCCAATTGTTATGAGGCGTTATGAGGCAAAATATCATCAAACTGTATGCTAAGCATTGACTTTAATTTGTGTATTGGACCAATATGTTTAATTTTTACATTCAGTTGCTGTAGTAGTGCTTGTGCAAATACTATTTGCGGGGTGTGTAGTCGCGACCAATGTGCTTCGAAAAATAAAGCCGGTTCTTGAATGAAAGCGTGAAATGAGAGTCTTTGGTGTGAACTCTATATCTTTAGGAATGCTTGCAAAGTAAGAAGATTAAACCTATTTAGCAGAGAAGGTAGGCGAGCTTCCATATACAACACGTTATTTGCAACAAATTTTGGTAGACCAAGACACAAACGCAAGGCTTCTCTTTCCAGCAGTATTAGGGGTCTCATTTTATAAGCTGCACTGCCAGAAAATATTACACATGCGAATTCCACGATCGGTCGCACATATAGTTTATATATCATTATTAGCACATCTCTTCATAAACCCGCTTTACGGTTTGCGAGCTTTCGTAGCCACCCCATGGCCCGTGTTGCCTTGGAGTACACATCATCGATGTGACTTCTCCAATTTAATGTGTCTATATATAGGATGCACAAATATTTAAGGGAATTCGCCTGCGGAATGAGCTCATTACTGTACATTAACGAGATGTGGATAGGCTGCAGAAAAGAGAATGCAAGAAGTACACTTTTCTTTACGTTCAGGGTCATATGAATAATTTTAAGCCATATTTCTATCATATTGAGATAATTTCGTAGACTCTGGTATAGGGATTGAAGGTCGGTATTGCAAAGAAAGCAATATTGTCCGCGTACACATATAACTGAATATCCTTAGTGGATGGAATGCAGCTTGAGAAGATGTTAAATAAAACTGGCGACAGGACAGCCCCCTGTGGTACGCCACGTGTCTCCAATGTCACTAAAGCCGCATGTTGTCTTCTTTTGCGAGCAAGCTGAATGCGGCTTTCTAAATCTGCGTGTCCTCACCAGATTGAACAATCTGTTCTGAAGCCAATTCGATTTGGGTTTAATATCGAATTTTCCTCCATCCATAATAAATTACTTTTATGTAGCACTCTTTCAATGAGCTTCACCATATTGAATGTAAGAGAAATGGGTCGATTGTTTTCTATGACATATCCGAATCCTTTTATTTTTTGTGTCGGCACTATTTTAGCTAATTTCCACTCAATAAGAAACCAGGCATATTTTAACGAATAATTTACAGTTTTTAGTAGGTCACATGGTGATAATTTGAATAATAGTTTACTCCTTCTTCTTCTTCTTCACCTCTTCTCATGGCTATTACCCAATGCAGGGTATTGGCCGATCGTTAGGTGAGTTGTAATTGTTTTTAGCGTTTATTACCCTGTGCAACGGAGCGCACAAGACATCAGACAATCGATGTCTTTTTCTAACAATCCGAGTGTGCCACTGTTTTTTCTAAAAATTCGATAATTACGTAATGAAAGTCGACGCTAATAAAAGATAATAGGTAACGAAAGAATGGCTAAAACATATATGTGAGCCATCGAACAACGTTATCAGAGATTGCAGAGCAGCCGACAAAATCATTGTGAGAAGCGAGGGTTAAAGAGCATGGCTCCCATGTGAAAAGCTTATGCAAGTGACGAGAATTTTAGCACGAGCGGGAAGTAATCACAAACTGTGACAACGAGAGGGCATCACAAACTTAGCCGAGTTAGGAACCACTATGATAGCAAATACTGCTTTGACATAGTCGTCGGTTGTTCGAGCGCCTATTTGTCGTACAGAATCCAAGGTATATGTAGACTGGTAGCTGTAGAAGCCCATCGATCCAGTAGTCGGTGGCTCGTTGCCTCCGTCGCCATCTACGTGAGGAGAGCATATTTAACAGTAAAAAATAAAAATAAAACGTCACAACCGGAAGTGGTAGCGACGGTGCGCATTTGCCCCACATGGCGCGAAATTGACATTTTCCTAATTGCTGATCTGCTACGTGCATTTATTAATACGCAATTTTATTGCGCCTTAATTGTATCTAGTTAATTGCATGTGAGATAAAAGAAACACAAATAACAATGATTGAGGAAGCAATGTTATTTTATCAGCCAAGTGACGTACTTGCAATTTGCACAAAAAAGTTAGCAGAGGTAATAGTCAAACAGTTGTTCGCGAGCGCAATAGAATATTAGTTCGAAAAGTCGCGTTGCTCAAACCTTAAAAACCACTGCAGCGAGGCAGCAGTTTTGAAAATATAGCTTTGGCAGCCCTAGAGTACATTTTTTTGCTTAGCTTGTCGCGTTCACAGTCACCAAAGGCGAGAGCATGTTGGCCGTGTGCTAGCGAAAACAGTCGGCAGTCACAGAAGCGGCTATCTACACATTCTGTGAGCTAGTTGAGCTATGAAATGCAGATAAAGAATAAGTAAACTTGTGAAGCTACGCACGAAACTACCACGGAAAAGTGAGCGATGCCTCGTTGACCTGGTAATGTGCCGAATCAAAATCACGCAGAACTAAACACAAGTATATTGCCTTGATACGCCCCCACATTCGTTGGCCTATGTTACCAGACAGCCTGCTTGTACCCGCTGTTTATGAAACCAAACAAAAAAAAGGTGCTCAACCACAAAGACCAACGCTTTCTTAAAGTATCTACTAGTTTTTGTAACGAATAAAATTTTAAAAATGTTGAAAACAAACGTTTAAATAATTTTTAGTTTTCACTATTTGTCCCCCCCTTACATAGTCGTGCTTCAATCGTCACGCGGTTGTTGATGTCTGTCGCAATAGGTTTCAGACCACTTTTCGTTTCGACTTTCGCGACCAAATTAGACTGACCTTGCAGAATACTTACCTAAGAAAAGGTTTTTTTGATATTTTTTGAGCTAGGAATGTTCGGTGGTGGCGCCGTTCGTAGCAACGGTGTTTTTTTGAACACCGTCTACAATACTCTGCTGGCAGTGAGGCCCGATTTTCAAGCTAATGCCCGGCTGGAGCGACTTTGACAGAGCTTCGCGAATCGTGCAGGTTTCGTGTCGACAACGTAGTACGACAGAACACCTATATACTATCATTTTAGGAAGGAAAACTGTACCTTTGGCCATTAAAAAAAATAAGGGTAGCGGTGGCGTTTTGAACTAACTTTTGCGACCTAGAGATAGCACTGCTAATACTATTATCATGGACATCGTTTGAGTGCAAGGAAGCTAGCAGCAAGATAGAATTTGTGGAGCGACTGACAAAAAATGAGAGAGGCGCGTTGGGCTAGGAGAGTCTTCAGTTACTTTCTTGTACATGAAGAATGTGGATACTAAATGGAGGAAACGAACTCGAAAATTGTCAAGCAAGTATTTAGACAGCAGCAGAATACCTAGCCAAAAGGAAGCATCGGTTGAGAAGATGGTGAAAAAAACAGAGAAGAGCACGTGGAAGATGGAATGGTTACAAAATCATCACTGGAGACCTACCGAACATTTTAGCAGGGAATTTTAAGGGAAAAGTTCTACGATGATTCGCGCGCTAGTTCTCTGCTCTTCGAGGTAGAACGGGAGTATTGCGGACCAAGATATACCAAGCAAAATACGAAGGCATAGACACGGTATGGAGTGCGTATGGAGAGGAGGAAACGGCTGAACATATGTTCAGCCTGTTGTCGAAGATAATGGCGCCGAATTTTTTAAAGCATTGGGGCCACCTTGAATTGCACGGTGCGCCATTTATAGGCAATGGGTATTGCAAATGCATGCCAACAACCATATATATTTAAATAAAACCACAATAACCATCTGTTTAAAAAATTATCCGCTGAAATTGTGCAACTTTCTCTCTTGTCTTGTTCAGTCATACAACAATATTTACACTGGACACCCCTTGCATCGTACTTGGTACCGTGCTGCCCGTTGTCTTTCTCACCACACATGCCCCCAAAAAGTCCTGTGTCAGTACGATTAGCCTGAGCCACAATATGTTATTTCACAACACACTGGCAAATGGCACATCGCGTTGAATAAAAAGAAATCGCCCCACGCTGTTGTGCTAGGAATCTCTGCATTAAAATTGTTCTTGATATTGTGTTTAATTCCTGTGGTCTTGCCTGCGCGTCCGATCTTTTTACGACTAAGTAGACCAGCTTGTAGCTGTGCTAAGCACGGAAGTCCTGGAAAAATACCATTTACAGGACCATGTTGAAAAGAAAACATAGTTAACTCTTCAAGAGAGGTAAAAAAGTTGCAGTGACAGACACTTTATTTGAGCAACAACTTACGAACGATGAGAGCCTGAGTCATACATCTCAGCAAGTCAACGTTCTTGTGAAAGTTGTCACGGATGACAAGTTCAGAGAATGAGCTGCCTGTTGAGCAGCTGATACACGAAATAATGAATGCCTCTTTGTACACTTCAAAAAGCACTCGTTTGTAAAAAAAAATTATGCACCAGTGAACAGCACATTACACTGCTTATGACACTGCACATGACATTTAAAAATACAACGGGAACATATAGAACACTAGTAACACTAGACAGCTCAGAAGTGCTGGAAATCACGGCAGCAATAATGATGGAAAAATAGGCAGCGAGTATTCTTTTCAGTCAAGTATGTATAATAGAATTTTCTACGACGGTTATTCATAAAGTAAGGGTCATTCCATAATCCTTCAATATTTGCACGTCATACTGAAGAGTTATATGCACAACACAATCTGCTACCTCTCAGCGAAAGATCCTAAGTGATTGTTCTCGCTCAATAGTAGTCTCGTTGTCGGGGAACGCAGGCAACATTGTTGGCGAATATTGTTGCTCCCATCTGTTGTGAGGTGCACACTGTAATTACACTTTTCATGCAAAATATTCACTAGCTTTTCCATTTTACGGGGACTTGTGCTTTGTTTATGAACCAACTGTGAAGAATAAAACAAGTATGAAAACACAGTGTTGAGATTTCCAAAATGGATGCACAAAAATGTAGGACAAATGATGAAGCGCCACGCCAAGCATCGAGAAGAAGCAAATTGTTCAAGTCGGCTGGATATTGCAATAGATAAACAACTAACGGATAGTGTCTGTAAGACAAAATTCTCCTTCTTGGCTTCACAACAATTTGCATAATTGTAGCTGATATTCCCAGATATCACAAAGCTGATTCAAGCTTGGTTCCAAAAATGTTTACCGACACTCTCAAACACCAAAAGACATCAAGTGGACAAGCGTTTTTGGACTGCTACCACAAAGAAGATTTGTTTTCGCACACTGTTGCGCAGGTGACGACTCTTGATAGTGTCCGCAATTCCAGAAACAATTGTAGTGGTGCCTCAACTCCTTTTCACAAAAACAAAAATCAAGCAATTAGCCTAGTCCAGTTATAAAATGATGGCTATCTTTTTCCAATTGAAAAAGGGCAATCTTATTGTTTAATTTCATAAAATATGGGCCACAGTTACAGCTGACGTATACTGTGAAGCAATCGCCACAAGAAGTATGATAAACATTGATGACATCACAAATTTTCATCCAGAATCGCCCTCCTACTTGGCAACGCGCATCCTTGCACCAGAGTCAAAACCAATGGGAAGATGAAGTATTTTGGTTGGGAACACTGGTAGAAACGCGGGCCCTACTGTCCTCAGCCAGCACCACTCAATTATTTCTTCTTCTCTAACTTGAAACAGTGGCTCGGGGTAGGATTCAAAAAGTGAGAAATTCAAGATCACCGTTTGGTACATGTTCATTTACTAGGTAGTAATCTTTAGTGCAAATTGACTAATGAAACTACTGCGGTGGTACGAAAAGTGTTAAGAAGGTAGCAGTGATTCTGTAGAAAAGTGAAGTTTCTTTTCGCTAAACTAAGTCCATCAATAGAAACTTTTGCCATTGACATTTACCACTTTCAAACCAAATGACCCCTACATTTTGAATGACCCTCAAAGATTTATACTTTGCGTTCACAGAAGAATAAATCAGTTTTTACATCAATGGTGCATAGTCATCAAATACAGTACTCAAACTATGGATGACAGAAGCTGAATTGCATTTTGATTATTCACTACTTTTTAACTGTCTGTCTTACTCTTAACATGGGTAGCACACAATACTAGTCCTTTTGGCTACATAGTTCACCACTATATCAAGGATATAGCTGTTTGGTACACATTCGAATCATCAACATGTACAAACACTGGCCAACTCTGAATATACCAACCGAGTGCACTCAGTAATTGTTCTGTCCCAACCGCTGCCTGAAATCCTTATCTCATATTTATTCTTGACTGACATGCCCTGCAATTTAACAACAATAAGCCAATTTTCTTTCTCTTCACTTTGAACAGCTTTCACATTTACCAACCCACCTCTACACTTCGAGTGGTCTAGACCAAAGAGGGGTATTATATAAATCACATAGCTAAACAGCTATGCTTGTTGAAATTAAGTATAAATGAACAATGCAATTGCTTGGCAAAAACTTTGTAGGATGATTAGAGCACTTTCTATGAAGGCTTTCTTAAAACATGGCACAGAAGCTTTTTTCGGGAAACATGCAAAGCCAACATAAAAAAAATATATGCACCATAAAAACTCCACCCCTGAAATTGTCTAAGGCTGTGCAATTATATCGAATTGAACATTCCGAATCAAATGGTGTTTAACTACGAGGAATTTTATTTCTGCTGGAGGATTATAAGTGCAAAATATGAGAGCATATGTAATGCAGCTGGCTACTTCACATTAGGAAAGTGATTTTATCAGCTATACAATGATCACTTACCATTTGTAACAGAATTCTGTGAATTCGAAGGTCTTGATTATTTCCCACAGATGCCGTGCTTCTGCTTTTAAAATTTCTAGTAGTCCCTTTCTATATATTAAAATAACAGTAACCAATTTTTAGTGTGCTTGTTGATTTTATTGCAATAGAAAGCTTTCAACTGAGAGTGTGTAATCATTCAATGGCACCAAGGAAAACAATGATACAATTTTATTAAAAATTTGTTGGCGATGAAGTCTTGCTATATGCAGCATATGATGCATACCGTAGCCAACAACAGTTGGGCGTACTTTACCGAGTTCAGCCAAGACAGAGTGATTCAAAAAAATTACCCGAGATGCTGTGTGTACGTACCATAGTTAATTGCTCATTTTCAGTTGCTGTAAAAAGAGCAAAACTTCTCAATATCAACTTTTTATTATACAAGAACAAAGAGCGGGAGGATGTGTTCTATGTACTTACTCTAATGTTAAGTGTGATATTGGTCCTGTGAACATCAGCAGGTGTTATATAACAACCTAATGACTATGAAACTTTGCTATCAAGCAGCACCACGGGTCAGGTGCTTTACTCTCCATTTGAAAATGCTTATCCTACTCAAATTGCAAATGTGGACTCGATTTAATTCTGGGCCTTTCCAAGTACCCAAAGGTCCATATACATGTTCTGGCTTGTTAGATGTCTCCTTAGAAAATACAAATGTAAAAATCATGACATTTGTTAGTCCAACAAGGGAACTATGAATTTCGACAATGCACGAATTCATTTTACCATAGGTTGTAGGAGTTCACATTCATTCATAAATTACACGTTCTTACTATGCCGACATTTTTTTCATAATAAGTGAACAGAAACGATAGAGCAAGGAGTGAGTGGTGCATCATAACCCATGTCTTCACCCATCCTAATTCTCCAGATTTTGTTTGGCACCTTTTGTTCTCAGACAAGGTTTTGGTTGTGCTAGTACTGATCTAGCACACTTTTCATTTGCAGTTTTTCTTTTTATTGTACTCTTACTTTCTTTATATGTGCAATATTTTTCTACCGAAATTTTTGCCGCCATTTCGTCGATGCAGCGGATGCAGGAGACATATCTTGCATCTTCAAAAAGCAGTTGAACAACCTTATTAATTTCAATTGATCCCAGTATAAGAGTAAATGTTATAGCGGTGAACGCGAATTATAAGTGGAACTTGTCACATAAAGCTGTGGCTATAATTAAACTGCCCTGTTATTTAATCACAAATATGTGTTCTCAGCCTTACGTGTGAGGGCTATTTTTTTTTCACAGCCCGATCAGCTGTAAATGTATAACCGTAAAGACATTCAAAACTGTTTTACTTGAAGCTTTTTGACATACTTTCAAGGTGTAACTTTATAACTGTCTTGTTACCTTTATAGATGTCCTTTAAAGGATTAGTGACTCCATCTTCTACACCTAGTGTGTCTAGTATTCAGCACAAGTCCTATTGAACCACGCTATCATACGCTTCCTTGATATCCAAAAATGCTAGCCACAGGGGCCTGTGTTCCTTTTCTGCTGTTTCGGTGCCCTGTGTCAGTGAGAACAGATTGTCTTCCAATCTCCTGCGTTTCCGAAACCCATTCTGCAGTTCCCCCAGCAACCCCTCATCCTCTATCCATGCCTGCAGTCTTTCCTTTATAATCTGCATCGCCAGCCAGTAGACCACTGATGTCACATTTATAGGACAGTAGCTGCTTATGTCAGCTTTGTTCAACTTTCCTTTATAGATCACGCTCATTCTGCTAAGTTTCCATTCATCGGGGACTTCACCTTCAAATTTTATTTCTGCTCACTGACTCTCTCAAAGCCGGCTTAGTCTTTGGACTTAACGTCTTTATCATCATAATTAGAATCCCATCTCGGCCTGTTGATGTACTACTAGGAACACTTTTCTCAGCCTTTTCCCACTCATGTTGTGAAAACGGAGCCATCGCGCAATTTGACTCATTCTAGTCTGTAGTGGTGCATAAAGTACTTTTTGTTAACAATTTTCCGTCACTTTTGTTCTTATATATTCAATAGCTTCGTCCCCTTCTAGCCTAGCACCTTGAGCTGTAGTTATAAACCACTGCTCTAGGCTCGTCTCATTTCTAAGGGAGTTTAGATGGTTCAAAAATATCGCAGCTGCTTTTTTATCTTTTTATGTACTTCTGCCAGCCACTGAGCTCCGTTTCTTTTAATCTTTTCATTGATCAAAAGGAATGCATCCCTTCTACAGCTTAGAAAGATATCCTATTTTCTTTCTGGAGACATGAGCGCCATTTGGCAGTTTTTAAAGAAAACAAAGCGCGTGGCTCTGAGACGGGTGTGCGCGACCGTCTCAAAGGTTATAAGTTGAATAACGCTAGGCGACGGGTAGAAGCCACCACCACCTCATCTTAGCGAAGCGTTGGAAAGACTCGCCTTTCTGTGCAAGCGTTGCATCGTCAGCAGAGCGTGATAAGCGCTACGGTTCTAAAAATTACTTATATATGCATTTTCTAGTGAAAGACGCACATGCAGAATATTTGTGTTGTTATGATGCCCCAGACATGCGCAAAAATTGCTTCATAATCGACAAGTGCACAAGCATGAACACTCAACCTTGAGCGACCTTGGTGGGCGCTGCGGATGGGGTCGGCCGTTTCAAATAACCGATGCCGTTTAAAAGTAGACAGACAAACAGACAGACACACAGACAGACACACAGACATACAGAAAGACAGACCAAAATTTTTGCTTCGAAGGTCTCCAAGAAAGCCTGTCGTCTTTAATATTGATTGTGCTTCACACGCCACAGTATTGACTATTCTAGATGTAATTATCATCGCAGTGACCAAAGTAACTAGTGCGGTATGCGCCAGAAATCAAGATCGTTACATGTGCTGCTCCCGCTAACGAATACTCACTTCTAGGATACTGTACGTCTATCATAGGCGCGCGCAGGCTACTCCTTAAGGGAGTGCGCAAAGGTTTTCGCTGTGCTCCCCTTCCCTATTATGTCAACTTAGGGGCTCCCTTGGCGCCCCCTCCTGAAATTCAGTGACTAAGAGGGCGGCCACCTTCTAGTCACGTTTTAAATCGCCAAGGCTAATCATAAAATTACCATATTCATACACCTGCCTTACAAGATTCATTATTATTATCGTGAATATGCTGGTACACTCGGTACACATACACTTCATATTTTACTGCGCTCATTATTTAACAATCATGCCTGAAAGTTCATGATGAGACAGATTTATGTCATAAGACTACAATTGAGCCTTGTATAGAAAGCTTTTGGAAGATATCTGTGGTAGAAATATTCTCTAGTGCAACAAACAACACCTGGTTCTTGATGATGCAACAGATATTCGTCATAAGATGGGACACAAGCACTGCGTAGAATGCTTTAGGGCATTTTCTGTAGTGAGAATACGCCCTGACGCAACAAACTATATGCTTCAAACTTCTTCAGGTGAACTCTGAACTTCGCAAGGCACAGTCCCACAACTACGGGCTGCCCAGAGAGCCCACGATGCGGCGGTGAGGCTAGGCCTCCTTGTTCCTACGTGGGAGCTGCCCGCGACGTTGCTCTAAAGAAGCAGCTTTTCTCAGGACCCAAAAAAATTTTTTGTCTGTCTGTCTGTCTGTCTTGAAGTGAAAGATATTGGTAATAAAACTGTGATTGAATCCTGTATGAAGGCCTTCTGGACGTTGTCTGCATTCAAAATGCTCTCTAAAGCAAATAACGCCACCTAAATTTTCATAAAATCGCAAATTTCAGTCGTAAGATGGCGCTTGAACCCTCGACACGACCACTCTTGAGAGTTGTCTGCAGCCGAAATATAATCTCATGCCCCAAAGTGAACCCGACACTTTATGATGCGGCAGATTACGTTTATAAGGATGCGATTCAGCCCTTTGCAGTAGGCTTTCTGATGATGTGTGTGTGTGTGTTATAAATATCCTATAAAACAATAAAGTACACCTGCCTCTTAATGATGCAACAGATATTGACATAGAAGAAGAAGCAAGCACTGCGTAGAATGCTTTTGGGTATTTTTTATTCTAAATACGCTCTGACGCTACAAACTGTACCTGGCACTTTATGATGTCACACATATTCCTCATAAGACTGCAGTAAATACTCTATTGAAGACTTTTTGACGTTGTTGGATTCCAAAATTTTCTGTACACTCACAAAGCGCACCCCTTGCTTCATGAAGTCGCAGATATCACCCAAAATTATAAAATTCTACTTGAACTTGTTGTTGTACGCTTTGAATGTTGTCTGCAGCCAAAAATGTTCTCCAATGCCGCAGACCTCACCCGACACTTCATGATGCAACAGATATTGTTAAGAAGAATGGAACCCAGCACTACGGGGAACGCTTTCAGATGTTATATCTATTTATTTTAAAATGCCTTATTTATTTTCAAACGAGTATCACAATGTTCTACGAAAATGTGTGTGTTAGGATGCTGCCCTGACCATGGCAGAGAAGCAGAACAAAAATCAAGAATTGCAAAGTTAGGCAATACGAGCAGCACCTCACCCCGTAACGTTCTATTTTGATCACCACAGCAACGCACGTTCAAGTTTCTGTCTTATGCATGAATGTGAATAACACCGCTGACAGCAGAATGCGTGAGCGTTGCTGCTGCCCGGCACGAAATTACATCACACTGCTACCAACCAGCGAACGCTTGCTTATAGCTTGCAAACACACGCAAGGCATTTCACCGAGTCTCACGAGTGTTTCAGCGTCGTACAATCTGTACATTTATGTAAGTACAGATGGTTTCACATCACCTTAGTGTGTCGGCTAGTGCGAAAAGCGTTCAGTGATGATGAATACCTTTGTTGAAAACAAACACAGTGCGGATAGGAACTGCTTAATAGGCTCTACGCGATATTTTGGGCATCGTATATTGTGTCTACGCTGCAACAAAAACTACAGTCAATTTTTTAGAAGCAACGTTCCGCCCATGAGCTGCATTGTACGAACTCGTCGGTAGAAGCCTACGTTTAATGGAGGCGACATCGCTCCTAATTGAATTTGTGGTAGGCGAAGGCTCACGCTCAAAGCTTCAAACCTCCGAAGCCATTTTACACTCGTTTTTAGCAGAGAAAATCACAGCTCAAAGCACAGGAACACCAACATTCTGCAGTAGTCTATACACCCTTTTCATGTTTGTAAACAAATCACGCGCGCGTCTTATTGGTGTTCCCGCGACGCCTCCAGCGAACAACTTCCGCCCGTCTGCGGAGCAAAAAATCCTGTGTAAGCACGTGGCGTTCACCACATCGCTGATGTTTCGTCGTAGTGTGCGTTATCATTCGCACCTCAGCACTGCTTCACAAGCATGACAGGTGCATAATGTAAGAGCCTCGACACGACCGCACATGATCGGTACCAAGCAAGCTGTCATTAAATATTCCACAACTGCTGGACCCACTAAAAGACAATGTTTTCAATGCCGTTTTTCGTCAGGCTCAAGGAGCTTTCCTTCCCGCACAGCAGCAGTATTTTTGTATATTTGGTGAAAGTAGCCTGTTTTTACACCAAGAAACAATTCAAAAGCCACAAACTTAATGACGCTTACAATTCTTTCCTTAGTGGGAAAGTACAACGCATGATGTCTTTCAAGGCAGGCAAGCGGGGAGTCGGCGTCGTCTTGTTAACTGCATCAGTGGATGCCCGCCAGCAGCTTTCCAAAATATACCAGCCGTGGTGCATCGTCAAAAGGGACAGTACTGTTGTCAGCGCTCAGTGAACGTGCATGACTGGGTAAGCACAGTCTGCTGCCTACTCGACAGCGCGATTTACATTACCCATTTTCACGTGCCCATGATTGAGCGCGGAAGCTCAGCGGCTTCGCGCTTCTGAAACAAGATACGGGTGTCATAGCCGCCCATGGGGGGTGCCTTTCGGTGGCAGCAATATCGAAAAAAAAAGATGAAAAAAACATGCTGACAATGACGCGCGTGTTATTTAGGATGGAAAGGTGAAGAAAATATTCAGTAGTGCCCCTCAGCTGAGTGTCTCATGATCATCTTGCGATTTTGGCACATAAATTCCAGCGTTTATTGTATCTCAATTTCAGGATATAAAGCTACAGTAATAGTTACTTGTTTTTGTTTGGTTAAAACAATGCAAACAGCTTGTCGCGTGAATGAGTGAAATCAACCTAATTTTAGTTTTTAATTCTAGACAAGCTAGCTAATGTATACATTTGCAACTTCGATGTACTCTTGTGTATGTGTACAATATATTTACAACAGTGTACCACGTGTATTGCGGACTTTTGTAACTTTGATGCATTCCTGTATTTGTTCAAACTATTTTGATCAGTGTATCATGTGTATTGTGCCTAAATTTTGTTTTTCTCGTGATGCCCCTCCTGCTTGGGCCCTTCAATGGGCTTGCAGTATGTCCTAAATAAAAATAAAATAAATTTTGTGGTGCAAGGTACTAAGGGTTAAAACTTGTGTGCTTAAGAGTGCTCGCTAAAACATAAATTGTGTGCCAACATTTTCTTTCAGACTAGGAGGATGCTGCACACATGTGGCTGCCTATTATTGACCATAGAATCAGCCATAAAACATGGGCTGAACAATCCTTCCCCAACAGAGACAGCGTGCAGGTGGCCCAAAGTGACGAAGAAATCTACGGTGAGGTTTGATTATTATGTGGGGTTTAACCTCCCAAAACCTCCATATGATTATGAGAGACGCCGTAGTGGAGGGCTCCGGAAATTTTGACCACCTGGGGTTCTTGATTTTGCACCTAAATCTGAGCACATGGGCCTACAGCCTTCCCGCCTTCATCGGAAATGCAGCCGCCACAGCCGGGACTCAATCCCGCGACCTGCGGATCAGCAGCCGAATATCTTAGTCACTAGACCACTGCGGCGGGGCCACAGTGAGGTCTTAGTCAATGTATGCATGTACGTAATTTTGAATATAAGGAAACAGCAAAATTAAGGGCCCCTGCGCATTAAAGTTGTGAATTAAATGTCCTCAGAATGTGATCTGCTAGCAGCCTGGTTAGCTTTTATGTTGAATCAACCATCCTAGAAGGTCCTCAATCCTGCGTTCAAATTCTAGAGCAGGGTAGGTTTTTCTTCAACAATGAAAATCTTTATGTGCAGCTTATACTGTCTTCCCTCATACGTATGTTTTTGTGTTATTGTTTCTTTTATAAAATAGCAGAGTTATGTATTTTCAGGCTGCACCTGTCTGTAAAATGTAATTTTTCAATCCAAGGCCTGGACAAAACGTTCCTGAACATGTCGCAAGGCAACAAGTGCCTATCCCGACATGAAGCTGGGATCAAGTGCACACCTTCCTGCAGAACGTCAAGGTAATATGAGAGATAATTCTGGTGAAACTTCAAGCCTTCAAAACTTACATCATAGACAATGTATTTCAATCACCATTCTTCCGATCGGAAAGAACAAACTTGGCACAGAGTAATGACTTCTTTGGCTTCGTCAAGTTTTGGAAAGCTAAAATCATGTCATTCACCTGTCCCCAAGCACTTTGATTTCCTTTTTCTGTTGAAAATAATGCATTCCTAAATAAATCTGCTTGGCCTCACAGCAACATCAGTGAACGCTGTTTTATTTGGCTCATTTACAGACATTTTCCTCCAACACACTTGTCTTGAGCTGCACAACAGACAGTGAGGACACAGATCCTTCTCCGGAAATTGCAGAAGAATAAAGGAAAGCTAAAAACTAGCACTGTTCGTCATTGTCAGCAGTGGGGGACATTTATAAAAATTCAGACTTAAACGGGGGTCCCCACGCAGCGTGTTGGGAGTATCCAGGCAGAGTAAGCTTCACCACTGGGGCGACGCGTCACAGCCCCTTGAAGCCCGCCTGTACCCTGTTTAGCTACCGGTGGGTGGATCGCCAGGTCATCAACATGTTGCAGACCTTTATGAGCGCAATGCGCATGCTCCTAAGCAACATGAACACCCCATCAGCGCAGAGCGCACTCCAAGTGCTGGACACCTTAAGTCCGTTGCTTGCAGCTCTAAGGTAAAACGATGGCCCGCAACATGTTATCCTTTCGCGAGGAGGTCAAGAACGCATCTGCCCTTCAGTTGAATGCCAGAGGACTTAGGGCGCGTATGTCCGAGTTCCGGCAATATGTATTCACGAACCAGTTCTCCATAATTGTGATTTGTGAACCGAACCTGTCAGCCCTGATGAGACTGTCTGGATATGAGTGCTCTATGTCTTCTACCCATGGAGAGCGCAGCAAAGTCATTGTGTTCATACGGCGCGACTTAACTTATGTTCATCACCCTGTACCCCCTGATGAAGAAAACCAGTACGTTTGCCTAACAGTAAAAAACAAGAAGACCACATTCACCATCATCGGAGCCTACTTACATCCATCAAGTCGTCTAGACCGAGAGCACTTGCGCGGAATTTCGAATTCGACTCTCCAGCCATGGGTGATAACTGGTGACTTCAATGTCCACCACTACCTATGGGGAAGCTCCAGGTCAACACTAGAGGTAGACAGTTAGTTTCTTTCGCTTCTGAATGTGAACTTATCCTCGTGAATGACGGCAGCCCTACTTATCTGCGCGGATCGGCCTATAGCAGTTGCCTGGACCTCACATTCGTCTCACGCTCGTTCACACGCAGAGTGCACTGGTTTTCGGATTTGGAAACAAGAGGTAGTGACCACATCCCAACATACCTGAAGATTGACGGCTTTCCAAGTCTCAAGTCCTCCAGAGCCGTCCAGTACACCGATTGGCAAAAATACAAGTTAATCATAGAATACTATGTTGGCGCCTCACCTTTCAACCTAGAGGACGCAATAAAGAGTGCCCTACAGTCAACGACGCGTTCGCTTCCGGTGAGCTCATCTCGCACTGATATGGACATTGATCTCGAGAAACTCCGAGCGATTCGTCGTCGTGCAGAACGACGTTATAGACGCACGAGGTCACTTGATGATCTGAGAGTGGCCAGACGCACACAAAAGAAAATACAGCGTCACATGGACAAGTTGGACAAGTAACGATGGGTATCTTTTTGCAATTCTTTGGATCCCAGAAAGCCTCTGTCACTAATTTGGAGAACTGTCCGGGGTCTTCGTACAACCATTACTATGCGCTACCCATTACAATCTCCGGCACTTCACTTACGCTGCGAAGAGATTGATGTCGCAGATTCCTTCTGTCGAAGGATTGCCTGCGGCTCAAATTCAACTGGGACAAAGACGCCCGACTTTTCTGTATCCTCACGTCATACCCGAATGGAGATTTCGTTTTCAATGGACGAACTAAAGGCTGCGCTTGCTTTGTGTAGACGTTCTTCAGCGCCAGGACCTGACGGCGTCACTTACTGCGCTCTGTGTCACCATAGAGATCAAGCTCGGCAGGACTCTTGCAGCTGTACAACGACTCCTGGCAAACTGGCATGGTTCCACAGGAATGGAAGTCAAGTCGCCTGATTCCACTTCTCAAAGCCGGCAAGTCACCCTTGGACATTTCCTCTTACCGCCCGATTGCCCTCGCGTGCTGTGTGGGAAAAGTTATAGAAATGATGATTTTAACGCGTCTGGAATGGTACTTAGAGTTCTACGAAATATATCCAGATGCCATGTCCGTGGTTAAAAGGAGGCAGCTTGTCAATTGACAATGTAGTTGACTTGGTGACATATGTAGAACAACAGAAGGCCTGCAAACGGTTATCTGCTGCTCTTTTTCTTGACGTTAAAGGGGCCTACGACAATGTCACCCACGAAGCCATTCTCAGCGCACTAGAACGAGTGGGACTCGGTGGCATGATATATACGTGGGTTCAAAGCTACCTACAGAATAGATCATTTCACGTGCAGACAGAGAGTGGCACGACACCCGAGTATTACTGCAGCCGAGGAGTCCCGCAAGGCGGAGTGCCAAGCCCGACGCTGTTCAACCTAACACTCATTGGACTAGTTGGCAAGCAACCAAGCAGTGTACGACTTTCTATTTATGCTGATGACATCTGTGGGTGGACATCAGGTGTGACTCGACTTCAACTTCGCGCTCGACTTCAGAAGGTAGCATCGGTGACATCGTACCACTTACGCAAACAAGGGCTTCAAATCGCAAGTGAGAAGTGTGCAGTCGTGGCCTTCACCAGAAAACCAATGTCCGCTTACGGCATATCGATTAACGGGCAGTTGGTGTCATGCAGCCGAAGTCACAGGTTCTTGGGAGTCGTAATCGACCGAAACCTGTCTTGGACACCACACGTAAACTACGTGAAAAGCTGCTGACTGCCATTTTTCACTTATTCAGGTTTCTTGCTGGGAAAAGTTGGGGAATGTCTGTCGAGTCTATGTTACAGCTGTACAAGGTATTATTTACTGGATTCCTGCGGTATAACCTACCTGTTATATCTAACACGTGCAAAACGAACCTGCGCACAATCCAAAATATTCAAGCCCAAGCGCTTAGGATATGCCTTGGTTTACCCCGCTGCGCATCGAAAGCTCAAACAATTGCCATTGCACAGGATTACTCGATCATGACGCACATCACCATTGAAACGATGCGTATGTACCTCAGGCAACATGCTAGGAATCCTTCCCACCACTTGGCAACCCTCGCTACTGAGAGGCCCCGCACAAAATTTAGTGCAATTGTCTGTGCTCATTGTGCGTCGTTTACGTCAGGTTTCACGCCTGCTGAGAAACTGGTGTATCCTCAGTGGTGCCTGACACTTCCACAAGTACGTGTTTCAATTCCAGAAATACAGAAAAAATCAAATTTCCCTTCATCAGCCCTAAAACAATTGAGGTTGAGCCATCTGCACGAAATGTACAACAACCACGTGCACATATACACCGATGGTTCAACCACAGCGTCTGGTTATGGTGGTGTGGTGGTGATTCCAGCTAGAGGAATCACTCTGCGAATCAAACTGTCACATGTCACTACGTCCAAAGCGGCAGAACTTGCTGCTTTGCGTGGCGCCATATAGTACATCAAATCCCAAAGACCGAGTAATGGGCTGTGTTTTCCGACTCAAAACCAGCCCTACAGAGCATGCAGTCAGTCCTTCGACGAGGCTGCCATGAACAATTAACTTACGAAGTTGTCAAGCTCGTTCACCACGTCACAGAAACAGGCCACAAGGTCAAGTTTCAGTGGCTTCCTGGCCATTGTGGGATCAGTGGAAATGATTGCGCAGACAACGCGACTCGCACATCGCACCAAGAAGAACACACCCTTTCGATTCTTTTGTGAAGGACTGACGCTGCAAAGCAACTTCGTCACCTGGCACGTAGTCTGAGTCTGCAGGAGTGGAACACCCCAAGCATAAGACATACGAGACTATATCAAATAAACCGTCGACTGGAACTTCGATCTCCATCCGGACTTCGTCGACGTGAAGCTTCACTTCTTTGTCGCCTTTGGTTGGGGGTTGCCTTCACAAAAGCATATAGAACCCTCATCGGATTGACCGACAATGCGGAATGCGACGTCTGCTGCACCAAAGAAGACATCGACCGTCTGATATGCCGTTGCCTTCGATTTGCCTCTGAAAGACAGAAGCTTTCGGACGCATTGCGACAGTTAGACGATCGGCCACTCTCTGTGCAGATGCTACTGGAACACCGTCATCGCCTTTCGTCGGCTCAAAAAGCAGTCAAAGCTGCCTTGTGCTTTTTGAGGACTACAGGCATATGTGACCACCTTTACCTTTTGTGTAGTGCCACCGCTGCATACGCGCCAGCCGATTGACTGACAATCCTCCTTTTTTTTCTTTTTTTCTCTCTCTCTTTCTCTCCTCTTTCTCTCTCTCATCTTTATGCCCCCTTTCTATTCCCCCAGCGTAGGGTAGCAAACCGGGCATGTGCCTGGTTAACCTCCCTGCCTTCCCTCTTGTTATTTACCCCCCAGACTTACACAGTGCAAGAAATGTCCAGCAAAACAAGGAATGCTGCACTGAAATTGAGCTGTTACCCATGGGCAGTCACGAACAGCTCGATGTATTCTCGAACGGAAAGGCCAAATTACGGCCTATTTTTTACATCGTGTGCTAGTTTCTAAATGTTGCATCAGTGGCATTGTGGCTGAAAATATGGGTTACGTAAAGACACTCAAGGTCTCGAGCATCTCTTGGAGTGTTTCAATAGAGCCAAAAGGTAAGAGGCCTTTCTATCAGACGAGCGGAAAAAGCACAAATGCTTTCAGTTAATGGAGTGTGGTCTCTTTGTGATGAAAACACTACCTATTCTCGCTGCTTCCCCTGATGAAATCGCCTCCTGTGAATGTTGTTGGAAGTCTGTTGTAGATATTAAGTGCCCTGCATCCCTAAAAGGTACTCCTCTTAAAGATGGATTAAAGTGTCTAGGATATTTCAATACTTATTTACAGTTGAGACAAGACCATGCCTATTATGCCCAAGTACTAGCCCAAATGGCTGCCACAAGCCTCCACTGTGCCTACTTTATAGTATTTACAGGGGTTTCCCTAGCAATTGAGCTTATCAGCTTCAACAAATCATTCTGGTCACTTGGAGAGCCTAAAGCAGCAAGCATTTTTATCTCCAACGTTTTTCCTGAACGGCAGACTAAATAAATTCTGAAGCAGATAAAGTGTGCCAAATAAGCATGTTGTTCTCACGGTGTCATGTCAGGCCGTATTGTTCAGTGTTCCCTGTGTACAGCGAACTTTCCCTTAAATGTGTTAAGCTTAAGCGTACACCGAAGTCATGGACATGAAGTAAATGCCAAGTGGCACGAGGGCCAGACCAAATCTAGAACAGTAAAAACACCATACCCTAAAAAGCAGTTGCTTTTTTATGAAAACTCATTTTGCTTTGTTACTGCAGTCTTGCGTAAAGTTCATGCCAGGTGAGACCAAATAGTAAAAGCATAAATACTTCAATAAACATGTTTTAAAACAGTTCACTATTTCACGATGATAGATACTTATGCAGCACATATCTTGTATATAAAAAAGTTTCTGCATGTATGTTTATTTTAGGATGGTAAACAAAATAAAATATTCGCTATTTTAAACTTTTGGGCACGTTTTATCGCACCAACAACAGAAATGAAGGCCAAAGATCAGCCCCATCAGTGTAAGAAAGTTTCTAGAAGCCTGTTTATCGGCATTCAGTCCTTTTTCCTTGATCGTAATTGCTCAATTTTTTGCTCTATAATTGTGTCCAATTACCTGCCTGGCAATTGTAATTTTAAACGAGTGTAATACTTTGGTGTTCTAGCACTACCAAAAAAGAGGGTATTAGGTGGGGAACTAGTGAGGGCAGCATTCGTATCATGCCCACGGGTCTGTGCACGCAAAACGAAAAATGGCCTAGTTGGTACCATGCATGTGTGCTAGTATTGGTTGCTCCTTTCAAGGTTTCACTATGACAGTCTGCTGTGTGTTCCATGGAGGCTTCGCGATTTATGTTACAGTAAAGCATAGCTCTTTCAGCGGAATGGTCTGCCATGAGGTGTTCGCAAAAACACCATAGGTATGCACCCAAAAAAGCAAATATATGCCAAGCAGCTCCCAGCATAGCATAGCTTCGCATAGTGTATAATATAGCAAAGGGTTGGAAAAGGAAACGAGGGTGAGGAATGATTTTAGGAGGACTAGGGAGCAAAAAGTATAGCATAGTCTACCATAGCATAAGGGGCCAGCAATTACGAAGTTCCCCCCTAATGGATGCGTCTCGCTTGCGTACTAGGTAGGACAGTGTCCGCACAATCCTCATAAATTTGACTATCAGCGCTTTACAAAAAGTCCCAGTTTTGCTAAAAGGGCGAAGCATTGAATACGATAGCAACATAATGTAATGTTTTACGAAGCAAGGCTAGCATATTTAGGAGCAACATTAATTGCAGTAAACGTGCGCTTGTTAAGTAACCAAGTTTCCTGCGGAATGGTCACACTAGATGACCACAACGAAGCTCGTATTAGTAGCGGCAATGAAGAGAAGCGCCTCCTGTGGACAGCACATGCTTGTACTAAAAGCTATACGTCGTGTCTTGTCGTTGGTGGCAGTTTAATATGTGTAGAGCACATGTATATGTAGACGGCCATTCCAAGTACTCTTTCGGGATCGTTTTTCGTGTTGATAGTGCAGCCCGTAGAAGCTCTCGCCTCTGTGTGGGCAAGAGCCGGGTGCTGATCGTTGCCGCGATTGCACGGCAACCATATGTCTCCATTCCATATTCGCTCACGAAACGAGCGCTTGCGCGGACGACTCAGCGGTGTTCGCTCCGCAGAAGGGAAGGCTAGCGCATCCTTCCCTGTGTGTGTTTGTATATACACATACATACGTGTACGTGAATGATGGCAGCAGGGACGCCAAAAATCAGCCGAGACTGTCCATATTATTGCTACCACAATAACACATATCTTTGAAGCTGTGAGTCATTTTTGTGAATATTGTCAAGCAGAAGGAGTTTTTAACATCTAAATATTAATCTTGGACGGAAAAAAGCATAAAGTTGTTTAAGGCACTATCTGTTTATAGAAATTGTACAGTGAGTGCACATTTCGCCGAATTGCTACAAGAGAATGTTATCTCAAACCAGCTTCTTGCACGAAATGCTGGAAATCCCTGAAAAGTATGCTTGTACGCTGGTTCGCCTCAAATAAGGGACTGTGTGGCCACAGCATCAATGTATAACTGTACACACGCACAGCTGTATTCGCATGGACATTGTCGAAGCTTTTTGAAAATGATTTCCCTGAATATATAAAGAAATTGGCACTTCCTTGTACCCGCCTTTGCCAAAATTTTTAATTTTTTCTAATTTGTTTATTGATATTCTTTATTATCATATTACTCCAGTGGTATTGCATTTTACATGAATCTGTCTCTTCAGTAAACTATATTTCACTGACTTTTTTATTCTGGTAGATTCGCGGTTTGGGGCTTAGACAAACGTAATATGCTGTGCCTTCTTTTTTAACTTAAATCTTATCGCTCCCTCTCCACTCAAATGAATGTGCCAGTATTATATATAGCATCAAAACGTTCATCGACTAAAACATACCTTACAAACTTTCGCGGCTGCTTTGAGTACTGGCAGTATACGAGGTAAAAACGTGGCATGTTGTTTCATGCAAAGACAAAATAAATATTACAACAATGTTTATTGAACTAGTTTGCTAAAGTACAATAGTAGCGGAGGACCTGCATGAGCTAAGTCACAGTGAAAAACATTGAAGAAAGTAGTCGCAGAGCACTTTAGAAGTAAGTTGTATAGGCTGAAATGGAAACGTCCAGCATATTTGTTCATTATGAACATTTCTTGCATGAACTTTACAAAAGGGCCTGTGTTGGTTTAGCGTCTCAAAACCACCATATGATTATGCGAGACGTCGTAGTGGAGGGCTCAGGAAATTCCGACCACCTGGAGTTTTTTAACGTGCACCTAAACCTGAGCACATAGACCTACAGCATTTTCGCCCCCATCGAAAGTGCAGCCGCCGCAGCCGCGATTCGATCCTGCGACCGAACAGTCAGCAGTCGCAGCAGTTAGCAGTCACCTTAGCTAATTGACAACCGTGGCGGAGTAGCCCGCTCGCTTTCCAGGCATTGTCTTCACCCCTATCAATTCTGAGCTGCGAAAACACCGTTCTTGGTCAAGTAAAGATTGCATTTCACCCACTTGGACTCACGAACGTCAGACTCCCGTTCATGACCGATCGGTGCCAAGATTTCGGCTTGTTATCGTTGCCTCCCCTTCTCGTCCCCTAAAAAAAAAACGCGAGCACCTCCAGAAGTTTTCTTATGTAATGTCAGCAGCCACAGCACTTCGCAGTGACCTTAGCCAATTGACGACCGCGGCGGGGCAGCCCACTCGCTCTCCAGGCATTGTCTTCACCCCTATCAATTCTGAGCTACACCTTTAAGAAGGTCATACAATTTTATCAACTCTTGTGGACACATATACCTAAAACCTAATAGGGCCCTCTGGAAGGCAGAAGCGTGAATCGTCCTTTGTTGTCATACGAAAACTGTTTTGTGCCTAGGAATAGTATACACTTTGACCCCACGTGCATGGGGAAGTGCAAGCACTTTGAGAAAATTTTCTGACATTTCTCTTATGGTATGGTTGTGCCAAAAGCTCTAAGTCTAACCCCTTTTACCCTACCCATCTCCAAAAGACTGGGACGCAGGCTGGCTTGGCTGCTCCGACCCGACTGCCTAGTGGGCCTAGGCCATCGCTGACATCATCGGAAAAAGGGAGCCCACCTAGTGCTTGTATGAGGCGGTTCCTTGAAGGGCCCCTAAATCTCCTCCAATATTTTTTTTAAAACACTTAAACAAACACGTACATCGTATGCAGAATGTCATCACAATCAATGATGCCACACGTTATGGCACTATGAGCCATCGATGGGCCGCACATTCCAAAAAAAACAATTCGTGCCTTTCCGGCCTCCTTGTGACGCACAGCTCCTTTTCACGCACATCGCCTTCATGCCCTCGCTGTTCTTTGTGTTTCCTGCGTGTACCCCCCCCCCCCCGCGGCAAACATTTTTCTAAGTACGCAGAGACCGCACGTACACCTGCATGCAACGTGAGAGTAGAGGGGGGGATGAATCTTTTCTAAAAGACAGAAAGGTAAGAAAATGGGGTGTAGAGTGCACGATAACTACCTGTCATGTGATTACACCTCCACTGTACACTCGCGATGGAATCGACAGGACAGTGAGAGTGAAGAGAATTAAGGAGAGACAGACAGACAGACACAGAACTTTATTTAGGTCCTGAGGAACACTACCTCAAGGAGGTAGAGCGGTGGGCCGCTCCCACGTCGAAACGGTTAAGCCGCGCCTCACCGCTTCGTTGTGGGCCCTCTAGACAGCCCAGAGTGTATGTGCAAGTTCTGAGCTCCTGAGCGCAGAGCTCCATTCCTCTTCAGTTATGTGCCACGAATCGCGTGATAAGCAGCACTGCTAGAGCATGTGAGCTAACGTAGATACGGTGTCACAATTTGGGCATGTTGTATCAATGCTTTCAATAAACTGGCCGTGGGAACAAAGACTGGGGTAGAGAGGAAAAAAGATTGAGGGACCCTTAAGCTTCGCCTTTAGGAGTAGAACGCGATAGTGAAAACCGGACCCTAGTGTGCCCTTCAACCACTAAGTGCATACTTATTAATATGTTTTGTTACACACACACACACACACACACACACACACACACACACACATGCGCGCGCGCGCGCCCAAGTGCGACGTATTTATAGTAATGGCACAGGTTTTTGACCAATTTAACAGCGTTTTCATAACAACTTCATGAAAAAAATGTGCAGTGATATAGTCACATGGTGCTGTATTATGAAATGCGCGTAGACGTGACACTTGTATTCGTAAATGGTCACATTCTGTCATCTGTCTTGCGTTAGTTATCTGGCAATTGTTCGTCTTGTTCTTCTGGAGACCTGTTCCAACCAACCGCCACAAGCATCGCCTTATGGTCGGTGGAATATCAACTACAGTACTTCACTTCTTTAACGGTGTCGTGAGAATGAAAAGCTAAATCTACGCAAGTGTAGTCGTTTGTTGAAATGGCATTTCCTTGAAGGGGCATAAAGTCTCACAATGCCTCCCAGATGGCATTGTGAGACTTTAAGAGATGATAGGTCGTGTGCTGCCTCAGCGCACGATCTAGCGTTTGCTGTTTGCTTGATCAACTCCTCTGGAAAAGCATGATATGTTTTCCGCTAGATGGATGTCGTTATCCATTTTTTGAGCTGTTTGGAAGTTTCTGTGTGTGTTTAGCGGCGATGGCTGCACTATCCCGGCGTTTTTTTGACATAGTTTGATGGCCTCCCAAATGTGCCTACAAATCGCCGAATGGGCTTGTTTTCGTCATGACACCTGTCGAAGAAAATGCGTTACTAGAGTCCTTCTACTACATGGCATTCATTTAGTGTTTTTTTCCCGAAGCAGCTGCAAGTAACATCGTGGTTTTGGGATAGGACACCTGCTTGCCACACGAACTTTATTTTTTTCTTTATTTATTTGCTTCTTCCTTGATTTTTCGCTCACAGCCAACAGTGCGACGGTGTCATTTGCGACACGAGCTCTTTAACGCCATCGCGTTAATACGAGTTAAAAAAAATAGTGCATGGGTGTGAAGGGAGGGGGGGGGGGGTTAAATCAAGGATGCCTAAAGAAAACAAGGTGACGGGCCGAAAAGCACCAAGAAGGGTGCTCAGCGAAGGGGCAAAGTGGCTTTGAGAGAGGAAACCAGCGAAGGGAAGAGCAAAAGCAGTGTTTTCATAATCAAAATATCTGCTGACACAATCGTGAGATGGTGCCCTCATGAGACAATTTTTTCCTACTTTTTGAAAGACCCTCCTGAGTCAGTGGGACATACATGTCGCACCATTTTCTGTGATCTGGCCTGAATTTGAAAAAGTTATTTCATATTTAATAGAGAATATCAGTGCCGTTCTGAAAGGCAGAGGGAACCACTCTCGGGCAGATAAGATGGCAATGATTTTGTTGTAGTTTATGTCAATATACCACAGCCTGTTTTTATATCAGTGTCAGAACTATAGGAGAACCTATGTAAGATAAATTTTCAAGACGTAAGATAGGCTTGGTTGGTGATAAATCTTGAAAAGATATGGCACACAAAAACAATAGGAAATGCGACGGGATGATCCGCTATTTTTCTTAGTCCATGTCTTTGTGATGTGCCACACATTTTTCACAGTGACACAGTCAAAAGTTTGTTTTCTTTTATTTGAAAGTGGCAAAATGCTTTATAACTGGTTGTTCATCACTTCCAGGAACAAATCGTTCCCCAATTGCTTTATTTCTTTCGTATTAAATTTCAATTGTACTGTCTTTGAGAGGAATGCCTCAATATTTGTAAGGTGGCACCGCCCTTTTGGGTATTCATCGCCCCCCCCCTTTTTTTTGCAGGCTCTCTATGAAGAGTATGATGAGGAAGCAGTATGCTAAGTCAGCATTCACAATGCTTATGTTACATAAGGCCTCCAATTGATCTGGCCAAAGGAAGACCTGCGGACTCTGTGCTCTCCATTGGCGCTGTAAGCTTGAGAGCAAAGTCGACGTTTGCTGAAGATCCTAGTGTAAGAAACTGAAGCAGCATATGGCTCTAAGAAATGATGTATGCGAGTCAGCTTTAGAGGAGCTGCAAATAACAGAAGAAAAAATAAAATAAAAGGTTTATCTACACTGTTTATGTACTTTTATTTAACTATGACAGTATATATCTAAACGAACTTTCTGGAACTTGGTGAATTTGTGGCTATGCAGAAAGCTGTGGAAATACTAAAAGCAGCATTTTCTTTGTATGCCCTTCTAAACAAGTGCAAGCATGCAATTTTAATTCAACTGCATCACCAAAATGCATGAGCTAAACATAAATAGTTTATTATACTCTCAAAACCAGTGTACAAAGGACAGTAGTTATTACATTTACATTATGAAATATTACGCTAGATAGTTTGAAAATATTTATGGTCTGGGTTGTTGGCAACTCAGCGGACCGGGTAGTTCTATGCAGATGCTCTCTTCGGCAGGAATGAATTGAAGAAAAGGTTTGAGTGACATTTTGGCACTTCGACTTTGATGTTGCTATCTATTCCCATTAAGGTGTACCAAGCAGTGTGACACCCCAACTTACACATTTTCCTACATTTCCACTCCTTCAAACTACATGACCATCGACCTCCATGCTTGTTTGAAAAAGTTACTAGCAACTATGCTCGCGTATGACGCTATTGTACATGTTGTAGAATTGAAAAAAATTGGCAGAATGGGTGCAGAATTGGCATTTTGCTTTCACTACAATGCATGTTGTGACGGAAAGGTTCACGCCAGTGCGAGGGGTGAGAAAGCACCATTCCTTTTCCAGCATTCAGAAGATGTTCAATACAATCTGTGCAGTACTAAGGAAAGTATTTTAAGGGCTTACTTTTTGTTGTTAGACACAATAATAATGATAACAAACAGTAATGGCAAGAAAAGTGTAAAAGATATTATCTGTAGTAATTATATGTCTCAGGAAATGGTCTTTTTGCCCACTTCACATTTATATGATAATTGCTACAACTAACGCCCTTGGATCTTATTTGGCATTAGCGTCTATTGGTTCTAATTCATGCAGCATTGCATTCATAATGGTTTTACCCACTATGGTGACTTTGAATCGCTTTTTAAGGCAGCAAAAAAATTCTTGCAACAAAACATAAGAACGTCGAATACTGCAGTAAAGTAATGGCCCACAATTCTTCCAAATTGGTTTTTATATCATGTCATTGTGAATAAACGAGCATGCCGCCGTATTTTCCGCCTGTTGAGCTGTGCACGCGTACGCGCAAATTTAGGAACCTGCAAAATAAAGTAAATAGTCTGTGCGTCCGTTTTTTTCAACCACCGCATTCACGTGTGCTCGAGACGGTCGGCTACATTTGCTGTCCACACTTAGTTGTGCTAATAGTGGCGAAAACAGAAGCTGGTTTGCTCATAAGTGCACCGAGAAAACATCGACGGCTGACGCCAGCACAGAACGACAGCAGCCGGTGCGAGGCCGGCTCGCTTTTGCCGCTGTGTCGAAAGCCTCATTGGCTTCGAGCGGTGCAGAAAACGTGTAAACAATGCATTTCATGCAAATTCATTTCAAAACAGCAAAAGACGACCCACACAGAAGACTGGACAACACGAGCGCTGTCTTCTCTGTGTTTAGTCGTTGCGCCGTTTCAAAGAGAACACAAACCAATGAGCCCAACTCTCACTTTTGCTGCAATTTATGCAACCGTGGGCCACTCCAAGGAGCGCATATTAGGAATTTTTTTTTTCTGTGCGCAGAAAAGAAAAGGGGGGGGGGAGGATAAGGCAATGTCTGACCATGCTCGCGAACGACTCCGATATGGTTTGACAAAATTAGTCAGAAAGTTGCGCTAGTTCGCAGGAATCGATCGATACGTGAGGACATGCATCGAAGAGGTACGTAGTTTGTTTCTCTGAGGTCCGTGTTTGCGCAGCTCACGTTCTTTCACATAAAGACCCAGACCTTGATCGCTATTGCAACGTGCAAGCGGCCAAGCATCATTCATAAAATGCAACGACTGCTGTAGCCGTGAAAGCAACAGATATTCGCTTCAACACGCTGACCGTGGCGCAAGTTTATGCAGTAAGCAGCGGCGTTTTGCTTACCTTCTGACGACCAGTGTGCAAAGTTTCGCACATCAAATATTGACACTCGATGTTCCGGATGGTGCAAAGTATGATAGCCACGTCTGTATGCATATACATTTCACAATATAATGTAGAACAGCGCTGAAGCTTCGACGTTCAACGCACGCCTTGCAGCCAAAAAGGTAAACAGGAAGTTGCTATGACACCTATTTGCAGGATGCAGGTAGCGCTTCGCGTAATCAAGAACCGAAACTGCAATCGCTATTTTATAAACATCTTTGATTGACCTGTCACTCGTGGGCGCCAACCGTACATACACAAAGCAAACTTTCTCTGTATGGCAAAATTTATTACTGTAAAACATTTGGCTGAGCTCAAGGCGTTGAAGTAAGAGATCTTAGTCTCAAAATTTTTCACCCTAGCTGAGGCTTTGTAACATTTTGATCTGTAGAAACCAGCCGTAAATAAATAAATAAAATATAAATAAATAAATAAAAGATTGTTGGGATATGCGACCTCGTGGTGACTGTTGGGCAGAGGGTATTCGGCGCAAAGTTCAAAAGTTTTGCTCTTGAACTTTTTTCTCCATTCCATTATTCAACTTGCGATTGCAATTACAGATAAATGGCTCCGTTGAGATAATTTTTCTACTCTTGAAAGATTGTGGCAATCAAAACATTACAAGCTACCACGCTCAGCAAACAGCTCTTGCTTCTTGTGCCATACCACAGAAACTGTATTTCAAAGCTTTATTGAGAAAAATGCAATGTAGTGAAAAGAATGAGCCACTGTCCCCATGGTAAGGCTCTTGTGGACCTCTTCCTTTATTCGAACACACTGAATAGATCTTAACGTTGATTGCGCTGCTCCTACTTTTTTACGCAATTTTCAACAAAAAATGCTGCAGTTGAGCGAGCGTTTGTACTCGGAAAAAAATAGCGAGAGACGGAGACTATTTCAAACCAAATGTTTATTACATTTCATCTGCTAAACAAAATTAACCAGTTCTGGTTATGTATTTATTGTCAATAGGGCTTCTATTCTGGATGCGAAAACATCATCAACACTTTGTTTCAACTGGTCAGTGCATTCCTTTCGTTCCGTAGTTCAAATGAATTTTAAGCTAATAATTGCACAAGGTGAAATCGAAGTAATCTATTAGAGACAGTCACAACTTCAGTTATAAAGACTGCTTTATTTTCGCACAATAAACACCGTTCACACAATTAGACTAAAACGTTTAGAACACCCAGCCTCAAAGAATTCTTACACAATAAAATGGAGTGCACGTACATGCTGGGTGTCTGTGCTTGTGCAATTTAGAGAACTTGCAGCATGGGCACCTGCACAAATAAAAACTTTCTTTTCACACATGCACAAATAAAGGCTATTTTTTCACACAATAAACTATAGGTAAAAACCATATTGCGTTCATTCTCATAAATATGAATGACAATACCTGTTCATCAGTTTAATGTAGAGTTGAAAGGTAGCAGGGTCTGTACAAGTTTCAGTAGCCCAAATACAAGAGACTTTCAAGGCGCTACGGAAGGTTTCTTAAGGATATAAAGCGATGTTCCAAGTAAAAATCTTTTTTGCAATAACCACGCTTCCAAACAAACATGATTTGGAAACATGGTTATTTACAAATTAAGAATACAAAATTGCTATTCGGCTCACACAGAGCACTTTATTAAAGCTTGGGCTGCATAGAAACAGTGGACACTGTTTGAGCTAGAAGATGTGTAATTTCACCTCATGAGCTTCTTTTATGACAGAGTTTGATATGGGAGAGTAAAAAATTACGGAACCGGTTTAGGTGAAGTCAACTCACCCAGAGAAAAGTTGTAAGTGGACCAGGTGAAGAGATGAAACTAATAGCAGGAAACAAACAGGGTTAAACACTTAGTGGGAGCCAGTACAGGAGCATGGCCTGTGCTCTCAAAGTAACCTGACAAACATTTACATATACACAACACCTGCTCTAGTCCATACCAGAAATTATATGCCGAAAATTGAAGATTTTTCTGGGAACGAAAACAAATGCAGGAATTTGAAGGGCCCTGGAAAACTACTATGCAATTTCAACTGTTCTCAAAGGCTCCAGGCATTTGTACACACCCTAAGATAACCACAAGCAGGTTTCAGTCAATTACATATGGTATGGTTAAAAGACAGCCACATTATAGCATTTTGTATAAATCAACATAACGGTGTTCGTGCAATCTGCAAGGAGGCTTAATGTGGTAAAGGGTAATGGTGCTCTTACGCTGCCTATAAGTCAAAAAGAGGGCTAGCGCACCGTACGAGCCAAAGTTAAACCAAGAGCCTAGGCAGAATAAAGAATATGAAGTTTTTGTGAAGCTTTTGCAGGTATAACTCATTAAAAAGCTGTGATTTCCCCCTTACTTTACAGAGATCGGTTTTTATTCACTCTAATATTATAGCCCTATAGCATCAGTTGATGAGGCTGGACACTACACATACATTGCGCATACGTGCATACATAGAGCAATGAACTCAGCGGTCAGTAGGGTTCTAACATAGCAGATGGCACTACAAAAGAGGTTGGATGATGTATGTGCAGCACGAAATTTCTGAGCAGTCACACTGGCCGCCTCAGCAGATTTCCTAGTCTCTACACTTTAAAAAAATCGCAACCCAACATTTGCAATGGACCTACTTGGCCATGAGTGTTTTACCCTACAAGTGTACGCCTCTCTTCAGAAATACCTAACTGAAAAGAAGGTCATGAACAGGAGTAAAATTTACTCTGCAGTTTATCCCATTTAAAAAAAATACGTGCCATGTTCTCTATGTGCTACCTGAATGCCTGATCCTACTGCAGAAGAAGTTTTACACTTTATTACATTTTCTTGGGCTGCTCAAAGCATCCCCCACACTTGACACACACAGAAATGACCCTGACACACACGTTGGAGCAGAGGGAGGCGCAAGTGTTGAACGGGCGGCTAAGGCCAGTGGGGCCCTCGACTACACTTCAAAAAAAGAGCGAGTAAAAAGGGTGTCGATTTGTCCCACAACAATAATCGTCATATATATTGGGTTTCATCCTTGCGCTATCACCCCACGCCTGGTACATTCCGGTCACGGTCGACATGCCCATTATCAGTGTTACATTGCATTCTCGATAGGAAAGTGACCAGCGCCGAGTTTTCAAGAAAGGAAGCGCACGCAAGCCTGATGACGATTATTGTTATGGGACAAAAAGACACCCTTTTTACTCGATATTTTTTAGAGTGTAAGGCTTCCCCCCCCCCCCCCCGGCCATGTCACTAATACTGCAATCAAGTTTATTTGTTCTTTACAGTTTTCTCACACATAATTGGTCAAGCCGCTTATCGTCAGGTGGTCAACTCATATTTAGGCATGGTACTTCTGTCTAGTTTCAAGTTAAAGCTTGTGACCATGAGAAGTTAATATATTATTAACTTTTCCTGTCACTTTGACGCCTGAGAACTCTTACATTGAGCTTTATGAAACGTGCATTCAATGTGAATAAAACGTTCTCTTTTTGACACCCTTTGGCAGTTCAGGTGCCTTCATCTCTCTTATGTTGGACAAGCCTTCTCAGATGCCTTCATATGGTCAGCACTAAGACCGTACAGCAAATTGGAAGCATATATAATTGATAGAATATTTAAACAAAAGCAAATAAAAATTATAATAATTGACGTAGTTTTGCTCACAGTTCCTTTTAGACCACATGGAAGAATGCTGCTTTTGCAGTAAATGAGTAGAGAGACCGGTGCATTGTTGAAGTTTGCTTTACTTTTTTATTGCCTCATCCATATGAATAAATCTTGTTTGCGTTACAGAAAAAATTGCAGCATGGAGGGCCAAGGTCATGCCTATTATCTTCCGATGAGGTGCTGTGGTGTACTTAAAAATAAAAAAGAGGGGGGATTTTGAGAGCACGGTACAATTGTAACATTCAATAAAACTGCAAGATGCAAAAACAAACCTTAGGAGAAAGCTCTATTAAGGTATCTTTTTTTAAAGATAAAGTAGGCATGATGCGACACATACAGCTTTCTTAAGCTATGAAAATTTGCCCAGAGTATTTTATACTCACTCCGTCTCACTTTGCATAACAACAATCTCGCTACACAGGGACACATATGCTTTATAACGTATGTTCTTTCATCGTAATACTGTGAATGTTCTTTAGTCATCAATTACATCACTCATGTGAAGAAGTGATAATGAGCACACTCTTTTTATAAACAATAAAAAAACTGACTAGTCAATGCAGACCAATATTTAAAATAAAAAGGTGCTGATAAAACTTTTCCTTATTACGTTCAGCTAACATGACCTCGGAAGCTCTTTGCAGATGCCGATCACAGAAGGGCGTATGAGAGTTAAAGGTGCCTGTTTCACCACACATGTGCTCGAAAGAGATGATTATGCACCTTCATAACATAAATAGTGAGGCTCAAAGACTTTGGCGACAGTTTTGGTCTTTGAATGTACTCGTGAAACAATAAGAGTTTTGGTGCCTTACAATGTAGAAAGACACAATGAACCGAACACAATTGGCGACAATGTGCGCTGAATTTTCTACAATAATTATTGGGAAATAGCACGTATATTGATACTGTTCTGAAAAAGACTGAGGACCTAGTTTACCCCACACAGGTAAGAGTCACAATGCAATGCGCACATCATCAATGAAAAAACTTTTACAGCCGTCGTAACCTGTGCTCCTTTCCTTGGAGCAAAGTTTGTTGTGGCACTCAGGGAGTCCAGGCCAGCACAGCTTTCTTTTCTACATACAACTTCGCATGAAGCCTCTGCCGATGATAGTGCACGTTCTCTTTCAGAAGGTGTAAACATTTTTTACAGCTGCAAGAACATTAAACCCGGCCCGACCGTTTGTTGAGCGGCTTCTTTTCTACGCGACCACTCTATCCACATTCTCCTTGGCGACAAGGAAGGTGGTTTTACGGTTTTACTGAGAAAAAATATTTGAATCAAACCCAAGAGAAGCGATTTCTGCAGTCGATTCTCACTGCCATGTTTCAGTGAGTAAACAAAAGTCTTATGCAAAAAGACTGTGTGACAAGCCTAACCTTACAAATTTGGTTAAGGCAATCGATAAGAGCAAAAACAATTTTTAAATTTCTTTTAGTGCAAAAATGCACAAGGTCAACGTACCTTTTTAGACCATTGTCCCTCAATATGAATCAGCGTAATCTCAAGCTTTAATAATAAATGACCTTTTTATCGTGACTAAATCTAACCAGGTTTCGGACGTCTTTGACACTTTCACTGACAAGTGCTATCAGGATTTATTGATTGACATCAAAGATGTTTTTTTATACATTTCCTCATAACCTAATACTTGAGTGTGTTGAGCATTCTAAGGAACACGGTTTCATTGCTTTCCAAAACTCTGCAGGGATTTCTGCTAGCGGTTTCTTAGAAATTCTAAGCTTTTATTAGCAGTCTACATATGTAATGTTTGAAGAGATCCCACACCTACAGAAGCAAGGCGTATGCACTAGTTCCTGCATTGCTCGATTCTTAGAGACTGACGTCTTGCTCACTTCAATAGTGAACTCAATGGTCCGATCACCGATAAAAATGTTCTTAGCATATTCCAATATGTATCCTATGATTACATAATAGTTTTAAATTGTGACCTGCATGACTTAGAACTACGAAACAAAGTGCAACTTGATGTGTTTTTCAATGAGATGAGCCCATTCAGCCTAACCCAAAAACTTCCAGTAAATGGCCAAATTATATTTTTAGATATCCGGTTTCGTTTTGCAGGTGTTACGATCTGCTCGTGCTATGAACATGCACAAACATACCACTACTGCCTTTGAAGTCAGCCTTGTTAAACGAGCTGTTGCCACGTCGTGCCACAGGCACTCTGGGCAAACGTTGCCCACATTGTACTTCTGAAGCCTTTGAGTGTCAAGCTGAAAGGCTGACTGGTGCTGGCCATCTCGAGCTACACCTAATTTCAGTTGCAGACAGCCTGCTTAAGAAGGTACGCCACCACCCGCAAAGTTGAGAAGCCATTGCACCGCGCAGGCAGAAGGCACAGATGTTAGCAAAGCGAGTTGTCCAAACAAGCTTGCATATGTTGGGCTGTAGCGAGAGTAAAGAAAACATTTATATAGCTGACGCGTTCTTCAGAGTGAAGGGCTCTTAGGGCTTCATCGACTACCCGCTTATTGGGGCCTGGCCCAAGGCAGCCACTAGAATCTTCAAGGCCTTATTAGAAAGTTGCATTTCTAACGACCGATGTGGTATTGTGTTGGTCTATATTGAGTTCACTTCGCTGAAACATGAACGACACCCGTACATAATATGTGTAAGTGTTGGCACCTCTACGCTCCAGGGGCACTTATGTCGGTACACTGTGGAGCGTAGCAGTGAGTGTGTCAGTAAATTTGAGTCAATGCGTGATCCCAATATATGGGCTTTGAGGATGTTAGCTCGACTGAATAGTTGCTTACAGATTCATCCCTTGGCCCTTATGTCGCCCAGTATGTATTTGCATGAGGGGTAGCCTCCATGTCGATTTCCTGGTACAGCAGTGTGTAGAGAGCACCAAAAGATGACGTGTTCTTCCGTATTATTACAGTTTAGGATTTTGGTGGCAAGTGAATGACAAATGCCTCCACATAATTTAAGAAAATTTAGGTCGTTTCATTAACGTGAAGAAATATACACACTGGTTTTAACTTGGAACACTCACCTCTATTCCTGGAAGAAAAGCGAACAATGCAATGCATTAACAAGTTTGGTTTCACTGCTATGCACGTGCGCTGCGTAGAAGCACAGGGTAAAGTCATTTACAAGATGACCTAATTAGCATTCACATGTTCGCCTTCACAGAAGTCCACAGAAATACAAATACAAATTGACTAAACCCAAATTCACAATTTCGGCCTCACTGCCTTTTTACGTGCGCTCCGGAGAACAAAGGTGTTTGTTCGTTTAATGCGCTTGAAGCAATGATTTTTTTCCTATGGGAACTAAGTGCAGTAAAGTTCCACAAAACCGTACGTATTGTAACGCGGACTGAAAGAGCGAGGAAGAAGAAGAGATCGGACGCTCTCGAGCGATGGGGATTTATTTAGCAGTGACGGTATACCACTGACATTTTTCAGTGTAAATAAACCCATCACAACCGTAACAGCTTTGGTGGAGGTGCTGGGTAACTTGCCATCCTGGACCCCGCAGCAGAAGTTCTTCGAAAAAGCAGACGCTTAGCTGGCCTACCCTTGGACAACATAAGCATGAACGACGACACAGCAATCCCATTGACGTACTACGCTGCTGCATCCACCAGTGCCACCGACACGGCACAAGGTGGCCGTCGACCTCGACAACCAGACTACTGGGCACCTGAGCCACGAATATTCTCAGGTAAAACTGACGAAGACGTGGGCGCTTGGCTAAAACACTTCGACAGAGTAAGCCACTACTACGAATGGGGCGCGCCGGCGAAGCTCGTGAACGTAGTATTCTTCCTTGCCGGGACAGCCTTGCTTTGGTTTGAGAACCATGAACAGGTCCTCCCCGCTTGGGATATATTTGTTAAGCAACTGAAGGCCTGCTTCGGGGCCACGAGTTCCTTGAAAAAGAAAGCTGAGCAAACACTGTCACGTAGGGCTCAGTTGCCCGGCGAAACGTGTTCAACCTACATTGAAAAAATATTGAAGCTTTGCGGGATTGTCAACGCAAATATGTCTGACGAAGACAAAGTCGGTCATTTGTTGAAAGGCATCGCCGAGGACGTGTACAATTTTTTGATAACGAAAGAAACTTGAACACTCCTTCTCTTTTCAGGCAGCGGTGTCGCGCATTCGAGGCGTTGAAGACCCGGAGAATTTTACCCAAGTTCGGGCGCCTGGACAATGTTCCCACTGTTGCACGTAGGGACGTCGCCACCTGCGAAGTCATTCCCTTCCTCGTACGTCGGGTAGTTCGAGAAAAGCTCATACGACTTCAAGCAGGTGACGTTCACCACCAATGCTCGTTCGCCGCGTGCCCCGAACTACCTGCCTACTGAATACCAGAGCGCCACGTCGAAACCCAACCACGCACGGAAACTGCAGATTTTACCTCGTGGTTTCCGTTTTCCTCGACGGGCCACAGCCACCACCGGATGTCGTCATCTCGACGTGCCACTGCACACCTCCAACCGTCGTCAACCAGGCCTCTACCGGAGGATTACTATGCGTCATCCCAAAATGTTCCTGCAGAGCACGACCCGTCTCCGCGTACTTCTGCCACCTCTGCTCCTGCCAATATAAGCCGACAAGTCCCCGTTTGCTACACATGTGGTCTCCCAGGGCATATTTCGCGCTTCTGTCCCAGACGACCGCCTGCACCGCCACGTTTTTCGACGTATCCGGCTCGTATGTACGAAACGCCTGTGTCGCCACGTTTTTCGACGTACCCGCTTCGTATGCACAAAACCTGGACCTCTCACCCTGCTGACCACCGTCCGCGACAGCAATGACCTAACGAATTTCACCGCGAGTCCCCCGTCTCTGAGCGAAGCCTGACGCCGCCTCCGACACGGTCCCGCCGGTAGCCGTCTCCGCGTCGTCGGTCACCTTCCCCGCTTCAGCTGGGAAACTAACTGGTGCAACCGACGGAGGTGCGGTCGCGGGACGGTCAGTTTCGCCAATTCCTCCGTCTGCTGTGATGTTGATGAACAAAGTGCGTGTGTGTATAGACGGTGTAGATACTCTCGATCTTGAAGACACTGGTCCTGCTGTTTTGGTTATGAATCTTTGTTTTAAACATCGCTTCTTGGGTCACAAAGTTATGTTCGCGTGGAATCGTAAAGAAACTTTTCGTGGTGTTGGAGGAATAGCGTTATGCCCTGTTGGTATTTGTTCAGTTGTACTCACGATCGGTGGACAAAATTTCCGAGTTGAATTCACTGTACTGGCTCGCGCAACTCATGACGTCATTTTAGGGATAGACCTCCTTCATGACTGCGGTGCTATGATTGACTGTGGAACTGAAGAGATTCTTCTACAAAGTACGTTGCCAGCTGCAATAGTTGACGATTTTCCGATTCTGCCCATTGATGTGCTTTCGTTGTCTGGTCGGACAGCAGTGTTTGTACCTGTATGCATCTTCTCATGTCCACTCAGGACCCTGCACTGGACTTGTGGAGCCTCATCATGCAAATGCCATCAAGAAGAATGTGCTGGTCCCACGGTATGTCCTTACAGCCATCGACGGACATGCTTGCTTGTGGGCGCTCAACGCAGCCTCAGAGCCCGTTGTTCTACCAGCTGGATTCAAACTGGGAACGTTCGACGAGCAGGCCACAATTGACGTCAGAATGGTCTCAGAGTCTCCAGTCATCAGTCAGACTGCGCCCAACTACTTAACCGAGATGAAACGTATGATAAATAGGTTGTTGCCTTCTTCTGAGCAGAATTTTCTCGAGGAGGTGCTTACACGCTACGCGGGAGTCTTTGATTTCACCCAAAACAAGCGTTGTTCCATGTTGCCTGAATCCCGTATGCACAACCGCATCAACACGGGAGATGCTACACCAATACGCCAGAAACCCTATCGCGTATCTCTGTCAGAGAGGCAAGTGATCGCCTATCAGGTCAACGACATGCTGCAGAAAGGCGTTATTCAAGAGTCAAGCAGTCCCTGGGCAGCTCCTGTTATATTGGTAAAAAAGAAAGCCAACTCTTGGTGATTTTGTGTAGACTACCGCCGTCTCAACGCCGTCACAAAGAAAGACGTGTATCCGCTACCACGCATCGACGATGCCGTTGATTATCTGCACTCGGCCGCATACTTTTGGTCCGTCAAGGTCTGGATACTGGCAAACACCAATACATCCGTCTGACAAAGAGAAGGCTGCTTTTGTCACGCCTGATGGGTTATTTCAATTCAACGTTATTTCGTTTGGCTTATGTAATGCCCCAGCAACCTTCGAGCGATTCATGGACTCCATCCTTTGCGGTCTCAAATGGGAGATATGTATGTGTTATCTAGATGATGTAATTATTTTTGGCAAGACATTCCACGAGCACAACCATCGACTTAGCGTTCTTCTAGATTGCGTCAAACAAGCTGGTCTCGTTTTAAACGCAAAGAAGTGTCATTTTGGTGAGCGTCAAGCTCTTGTGCTTTGATATCCAGTCGACAGGGACAGTATACGGCCAGACCCGCAAAAAATCAGTGCTGTCCGAGACTCCAAGCAACCAAAGTCTGTGAACAATCTCCGTAGCTTCTTGGGCCTGTGTTCTTATTTTCGTCGGTTTATCAAAGACTTCACCCAGGTTTCTCATCCCCTGGCAGAGTTGCTCCGCAAAAACACCCCATTCCGATGGACCGTTGAGTGTGAGGCTGCTTTCGAGCAGATGAAGTATTTGCTTACTTCCGGGCCCCTCTTGCACCATTTCGACCCGGAGGCACTCACGGAACTGCATACAGATGCTAGAGGTATCGATGTTGGGGCCGTGCTAGTTCAGTATCACGACAGCCGCCAGCACGTAGTGGCGTATGCAAGTCATACTTTGACTAAGGTGGAGAGGAATTATACGGCCACCGAACTGGAATGTCTTGCGGTTGTTTTCGCCGTCCAAAAGTTCACACCTTATTTGTACGGCCCGCAGTTCAAGATTGTCACAGATCAACATTCTCTTTGTTGGTTCGTCGGACTACGCGACCCAACTGGTCGGTTGGCTCGTTGGGCCTTACGGCTTCAATAATATAACTTTTCTGTGACCTACAAGAGTGGTTGATGTCACGCAGATGCCGACTGCTTATCTCGTCTTCCATCTCCGACTGTGGATGCTGATGATGATGATTTCGACAACTACCTGGCTGCAATCTCATCCAACTTCCCAAATTTGGACGTCTTCTGTCAAGAGCAACAGCGTGACCCTTCGCTGAAACCAATCATTGTTGTGGGTCGTAGCTCTAAATGCGCCACGCCATTCGGGATTCATGACGCCCTACTATAACGCAAAAATTACTCCAGCCATGGCTCCAAACTACTCCTCGTCGTGCCAGAATGCTTGCGTCTTGCGGTATTCCAAGCCATGCATGATGACATCACGTCTGGGCACCTTGGATTTACCCGAACGCTTCACCGTATCCGACAACGTTTTTACTGGCCTCGACTCTGGAAGACCACCAAGCACTACGTCACAAGTTGTGATGTCTGCCAACACCACAAACAACCTACCACACCAGTGGCGGGTACACTGCAGCCGGTTAAGCCGCCGACATTGCCATTCGAAAAAGTCGGCATAGACTTACTGGGCCCTTTCCCCAAGTCTACCACCGGCCACCGCTGGATTATTGTGTGCGTAGATTACCTGACGTGGTATACTGAAACGATGGCGGTTGCTTCAGCCACATCATCTGATGTGTCATGGTTTCTTCTGCACTCGATCATACTTCGTCACGGGGCCCCTCGTGTGGTGATAAGCGATCGCGGCCGGCAGTTTACCGCTGACGTTGTCGAAGAGTTGCTACGGCTTTGTGGGTGTCAGTACCGCCATTCTACGCCATACCACCCTCAGACCAGCGGCCTCACTGAGCGCACCAATCGTACCATCATCAACATGCTTTCAATGTACGTCGCAGCGGATCACAAGAACTGGGATGCCGTATTACCTCTTGTTACATACGCCTTTATTACCGCGAAACACGAAGTCACAGGTTATACGCCTTTCTTTCTTCTCTATGCTCGTCATCCCCAAAGTTTTCTTGACACCATACTTCCTTTTTCGACGAACGAAAACGCCAGTGTCGCGCAGACTTTATGTCGCGCTGAAGAAGCTCGTCGACTTGCTCGGCTCTGAACTCTTTCCGCCCACGCTCGCGCGAAAAACCGTTACAACGCAAAACACCCGCCCGTGACTTTCGCTACAGGTGATTTGGTCTGGCTGTGGACGCCCGTTTGAAAGAAGGGACTTTGCCAGAAGTTTCTTTCTAAGTACTCAGGACCATTCGTCACGGAGCATTCGTAACGCGGACTGAAAGAGCGAGGAAGAAGAAGAGATCGGACGCTCTCGAGCGATGGTGATTCGGCAGTGACGGTAGAGCGCTAACATTTTTTCAGTGTAATTAAACCCATCACAACCGTAACAGTATGTATATTTTAATGTAATCATTTGAAGTCATTAGAATTACACCAGCGTTATTCTTCAATCATAAATGACCGACGCAACACTCTGTTTACTTTCGCCATTCTAGCATATCAGCGTGTTTGAAGATGACTTGGAGCAAGTTACACATTTCTTCAGGATGCAATTCAGCACTTTAATGCTTATCTACATTGGAAGCCTCTGGGAAAGTGTTCTCGAATCCCGGCAGCATAGCTCTTTATTATGTCACGCTGTCAGATATAAAAGGTATTTCTGGCTATTACATATTGGATAGCGATCAACCACGCAGAGGACAACTAAACAATTGACTGTTTACCTTTTGTGGCAAGGTAGCGCACTGCAGCTCACTACGTCTGTCGATCGAGGAAGTAGTACAGTCACTTCGGTGTACACGAAATGGCTACGGGACAGTGATTTGCGTGCTACGTTGTCTACAAGAGCGCTGTACGATTCGCGGAAACAAAGCACGATGTAGGAAAAACTTCGCTCGAGCAAGGCCAGAGAACAGCAGGGCGCGATCTTGGGACAGCAGCACGCCAGCGCCTACGAATCTAGAGACAAATGCAAGAAATATCGTCTTTCTCGATTGTACCTAAACAAAACGACGCAAACGTCCCGAGATTTCTCGCGCGTGCGCAAGACGACGGCTACTTTTTAGTCGGCAACATTGTGGGCATTGCCTAGGTTACAGTGGCTAGAATAAAAAAGTGTGATGAACGCGCCGGCTAGCGCGTAACGCCTTGGGAGGAAACCGCACGATGGCGCTGGCACACGCTTACACGTCACCCGAGGTACAGTGGCTGGAATAGGAAAGTGTGATGAGCGGCGAGCGGAGCCTACGCAGCGCACTGAAGCCTCCGAGGAGGAGCCGTGTGGGGGCGCGCGCAATCATTTATTCGTTGTTTGCACGTTTCCAACGGTTTCGTCGGGCGCGTTCGTCCTCGTTTTTTAAATTGCGATGGCGCTCTGACACAGATGCTTCTGTATGCACTCTCATAGTGCGAAAACAAAGTCATTGCTTCGTCCCGGGGTTCACTACAGGCTACAAGTCTGCTAAAGAAAACATGCGGTGTTCGACGTTCCAAAGCACGAAGCTCTGTTAGCGCAGTGGCGAAGAGCGATCACGCGTGCTGACAAGCTGCTTAAAAAAACTCGGATGTGTGCGAGCTGTAATTCGGCGAGGGGTACATCTCCCAGCACTTCGAGCACACTGTGATTAGCGAAATTGTCCGCGGTCAAAGGGGTAAACCCATGGGCGTGTTTGCCGTTAAGAAGGGAGGGGGGGGGCAAATGTTTTTTGCATGGTGCCTCCTTCCTATCAAATCAGTGTATGAGGCAGATTTTACGCCCCTTTTTTTTAGATGAATAAAACAGTGCTCCGCTGCCTAGTCGATGTATAGAACAGATTTAGCGCCCCCTCCCAGGTGGCCAGCCCGGTTTGCCCCCCTCGTGCGGACGCCTATAGGTAGGCCTTTCGGAGAAGCTCTTCGCATTTATAGACGCCTTTTAAATCACTTTTTCAAAGTCATTTAGCTACAACGAGCTTCACAGTGACAGCTTGGAAGAGCTTGTTTCTTGCTTGAAAAAAAATGCCACACTGGGCTGCGCACATCATGGTCCGAGCCTCACCAATCAAGTAAACAATTTTTTTCTGCTCACCCATTTGAGGTTTTACACAAAGGTACTCCACAAAGAGCGGCATCTTTCCGTGAAAAGAGGAAGTACGTGAAGCTCAGGCGCATCACCTAGGCTTGCAGCCCAATGTTCTGTGGGGTACCTGTGAACCATAAAACTTTTTTCTTGGGGATAAAAAAGGACATGCGGCAAATTATTAAAAATGAATTGTTGTAAACAGATAGTGAGTCACTACTCAGAAATGCGTTGCATGACCTGGGTGCAGAAAATAAAAGGTTTTCATCCAGATACCGCTCGTGAATCTCGTCTCCGAGTATGACGTTTTGAATTATGGGGCTTTATTTACAGATTAGTGCTTGAAGAAATGATGGTTCGCCGTGGAAAGTGTTGCAAGCAATGACCCACAACCGCGTTCATCATTCCACTCTTCTACCACTTCACATCGATAAAATGTTTCAGTGCCGTCACGCGCTCACTTTCGGAATCCTGTCGACCTGAGGATATTTCAGTTCCGTCGCGCGCCCACGTAGGCATCCTGTTTTCCAGAAGTTAATTAACATATTTTCTCGATCGCCATTTGAGGCCATGCACGAGCAAAAAAAATATTTTTTAAATGTTTCGCAATGCCCGTGCGCTTGGTTGATTGCAATCTCTGCGCAGCGCATCGCCGCATTGGGTGACGTGCAAACGTGTGCCACCGCCATCTGGCGGTTTCCTCCCAAGACGTTACGCACTAGCCGGCGCAATCATCACACTTTCCTATTTCAGCCACTGTACCCGAGGCGGCAATGCGCTGCGCAGAGACGGCAACAACCACGCGCGTGGGCAATTCGAAACATTTAAAATATATTTTTTGGCTCGTACATAGCCTCAAATGGCGACCGGGAAAATATCGTAATTAGCTACTGAAAAACAGGATGCCTACGCGGATGCACGACTGAAGTGAAATATTGTCGGGTCGACAATTTGCCAAAAGTGAGCGCGGGACGGCACTGAAACATTTTACAGATGTGAAGTAGAAGAGATGAACAATAAACTCAGTTGTTAGCCAATGCATGCAACACCTTCAACGGCTACCGTCATTTTCTCAAGCACTAATCTCTAATGAAGCCCCATGATTCAAAACGTCACAATCAGAGACGGGAATCACGAGCGGTATCTTGATTAAAACCTTTATTTTTCTTCACACAGGTCATACAATGCATTTCCGAGTAGTGACTGACTATCTGTTTACAACATTGTATTCTTAATAATTTATCGCACACGCTTTTTATCACCAAGAAAAAAATATAGAGTTCACAAGCGCCCCTCAGAACATTTGGGCTGCAAGCCTAGGTGATGCGCCTGAGCTTCAGGTACTTCCTCTTTTCACAGGAAGATGCTCACTTCTTGCGGAGTACCTTTGTGTAAAAACCCGAATGGGCGAGCAGAAAAATTTCGTTCACTCGATTAGTGAGGTTCGGACCATGTTGTGCAACGCCCAGTGTGACATCCTTTTTTTCAAGCAGGAAACAAGCTCTTTGAAGCTGTCACTGTGAAGCTCGTTGTAGCTAAACCACTTTGAAAAAGTGATGTAAAAGGCGTCTACAAATGCAAAGATAGCTTCTCCAAAAGGCCTACACATAGGCGTCCGCACGAGGGGAGCGAAGGGAGGTGGCCACTTGGGAGGGGGGCACTAAATATGTTGTGTACATTCACTAAGCAGAGCGCACTCTTTTAGTCATCTAAAAGGGGGGCGTAAAATCTGCCTCATGCACTTATTTAATAAAACGTAGGTGCCCTGCATTAAACCTTCACCCCCCCCCCCTTAACGGCAAGCACGCCCATAGGGGTCTACCCCTTTCAATGCGGACAATTTTGCCAAACGCAGTGTGCTCGAAGTGCCGGGAGACGTACCCCTCGCCAAAGAGCAGCTCGCACACAGCCGAGTTTTCTTGAACTAGCTTGTCAGAGCGCGGGATCGCTCTCCGCCACTGCGCTAACAGAGCCTCGTCCTTCGGAACATCGAACAACGCATGCTTCTTTTTAGCTGACTTGTAGCCTGTAGTTAACCGCAGGACAAAGCAATGACTCTGTTTTCGAGCCATGAAAGTGCCTACAGAAGCATCGGCATTAGAGGGCCCCCGCAATTGAAAAACGAGCACAAACGCGCCCGACAAAACCGTCGGAAACGTGGAAACAACGTTGAATATATGGATGGATGGATGGATGGATGGATGGATGGATGGATGGATGGATGGATGGATGGATGGATGGATGGATGGATGGATGGATGGATGGATGGATGGATGGATGGATGGATGGATGGATGGATGGATGGATGGATGGATGGATGGATGGATGGATAAATGCATGGATGAATGGATGGATTGATGTATGGATGGATGGATGGATGGATGGATGGATGGATGGATGGATGGATGGATGGATGGATGGATGGATGGATGGATGGATGGATGGATGGATGAATGGATGGATGGATGGATGGATGGATGGATGGATGGATGGATGTGGCTGTACCCTTTAGATCGGGTGGCGGCTAACGCCACCTAGCCGTAATACTTAATGAACTAACCACTAGATTTATCTTTTTTTTTCCTTTAAATAGTGAAAGTTAGGACTGGTACTTTGCAGTGAAGGGTTCAATTTTCACTCGTGCCTTGACTTTAGCCACCAATCAGATAACCTTCTTCTACTTATTTTCTACCCGCTTAAAGTCCATTTTGCCCTCTCTGTCCCTAAACCCTAGTGCTTTCAAAAACTCTGCGCCATCATCCTGAACTAAAGGGTGATGCCCTTTACAGAAGACTATCAAGTGTTCGGCAGTTTCCTCCTCCTCTCCACATGCACTGAATACCGTGTCCACCCCTTCGTATTTCGCCCGATATGTCTTAGTTCGCAATACTCACGTCCTGGCCTCAAACAGTAGAGAACTGCCCCGAGTATTATCATACATCCTTTTCTTGGCAGTCTCCTGCTGAAAAATTCGATAGATCTCCAGTGCGGACTTCTTAATCATGTCGATTCTCCACAGGATAGTCTCTGTTTTCTTCACTTTCTTCTTAACCGATAGTTCTTTTTGGTTTGGCCACCTGCTGTTTTTTAAGTATTTACTAGTCAATTTTCTGGTTCGCTTTCTCCATTTTGTATCGACATTCTTCATGTACAAGTAGCTGAAAACCTTCCTATCTCAACGCTCCTCCCCCATTTCTCTCAGTCGATTCTCAAATTTTATCTTGCTGCTAGCTTCCCAGCCCTCAAATTATGACCATCCCATATCACCTTGTGCTCCCTGATTTGGTGCATTCCCATTATCTCCTAAAGCAAGCCTACCTATTCCATGTTGCTTAATTTCTAATCTCGCTTGAACTTCTGATCTCATGCACAAACCCGCATTGCCGAACGCTAGACAATAAACCATGACCCATTTCCATATTTCTCTCACAACTTCATACCCATTGTAACTCTACAGTGCCCTATTTTTCATCACTGCTGCATTCCTGTTAGCTTTAGTCGTCACGTATATTTCGTGTTCCCTTAGGTACTCCGTCCCATTGCTTATCCATACGCCCAGATATTTGTATTTATCTGTTATCTCTAGCGTGACTTCCTGTATCGTAAGCTCACAACTTTCATTACTATTAAAAATCACGACTGCTGATTTTTTCTTACTGAATCAGAAATCTAACCTATCTTCATCATTATCGCAGATGTTCATCAATTTCTGCAAATCTTCCTTGTTGTCGGCCAAGAGCACTATATCATCTACGTACATTGTTGCTGGTAGTGCCTGATCAATGAGTTTTCTTGTTTGACGAAAGAGAGGTTGAATCCACGTCCACTTCCCTATAATTTGGCCTCTAATCCTTGTAGGTACGTCATGAATAACAAGGGCGACAGAGGACACCACTGCCTAAGCCCCCGTTTCACCTCTGTGGGCTTGGATACCTGTTTTTTCCATTTTATAACTACCTCGTTAATTTTATAGATTTCCTTCAAAAGATTAGTGACTCCTTCTTCCACACCCAGTGTGTCCAGTTTTCCCAACAAGTCCTCTTGAACCACGCTATCGCACGCTCCCTTGATATCCAAAAATGCTAGCCTCAGGGGCCTGAGTTCCATTTCTGCTATTTCAATGCACTGCATCAGTGAGAACAGATTGTCTTCCAACCTCCTGTGTTTCCGAAACTCATTCTGCAGTTCCCCCACCACCCCCTCATTCTCTATCCATGGCTGTAGTCTTTCCTTTATAACCTACACCACCAGCCTGTAGACCACTGATGTCACTGTTATAGGACGGTAGTTCTTTTATGTCAGCTTTGTCCCCCTTTCTTCATAGATCACGCTCATCCTGCTAAGTTTCCATCCATCGGGGACTTCACCATCGATTATTGTTCTGCTGACTGCCTCTCTCAAAATCTGTTTAGACTTCAGAATTCGGACCCAATGTCTTAATCAGCATAATTGGAATGCCATCTAGGCCTGTTAATGTATTACTAGGAGCCCTTTTCTCATCTTCCCACTCTCGTTTTGAAAATGGAGCCATTGCGCCACTTGATCCGTCCTTGTCTATTTTGGTGCATAAGGCACTTCTTCGTTGAAATTTCTCTGTCACCCTTGTTCTTATATATTCAATAGCTTCGTCCCCTTCTGGTTTAGCACCTTGAGCTGTAGTTATAAACCTCTGCTCTAGGCTTCTTTCATATCTTAGGGAGTTTAGATGGTTCCAAAATTTTGCAGCTGGCTTTCTGTCATATTTATGTACTTCTGCCAGCCACTGAGCTCCCTTTCTTCTAATCTTTTCATTGATCAGAAGGGATGCATCCCTTCTACAGCTTAGAAAGGTTTCCCATTTTCTTTCAACAACATCTCTCGGTTCGCCCCGCTGCTTAGCATGTCTGTGTCCCCTAGAAGCTTCCTGACGTTTTGCTATGGCTCTCTTAACATCCTCATCCCACCAACTCTTGGGCTTGTGTCTTCTTTTCCGGGGTGACTTGTCACGTGCCTTAGCAAGCTCTAGCCCAGACAGTCTGATTAGATTTGTGTATGTCAACACTGTTTTATTATCCTCAGTGATTTCTTTCTCAATTTGTTTAGTAGCGATTTCTATTTGCCTTTCTGAATGAAAATTTTCCTGAAGGTGCTCATCTTGTCTCCTTCCCCCTTTTTGCTGCTCTTCCAAAACTTAGCTTGATACGTTTGTGATCACTACCCCGACTTCTGGAGCCACCTTCATCGAGGTGCATTCCCCTGAGCTTATCATACACCATATGTGACATCAGTGCGTAATGTATTGTTGACTGCAGCCTTCTTACCTCCCATGTTATTTGCTCTTCACACTTCACAGTACTGTTGCAAATGATCAAATCATGCCTTTCACACATATCCATGATCATTTTGCCTGTCGCGTCGGTATACCCATCTATATCTTCTATGTGCGCATTCATATCTCCGGTAAAATTATCCGGCACTCTCCTCCTAATTACTCAAAGTCCTTTGATATACACTCCACCATTGCCTGGTTTTCCGCTCTGGCCTTTGCTCCCGTTCAGAAGTACACTAAACCAAGGAGTGTCACCTGCCCAGCTACTTTCCCTCTTAACCATATGTTCCATGCATCCCTGCTTGACTCTTTGCCAACCCATGATATTATATATGACTGCACCAATTCCACCCCCTTTTTTGCTGCCTTCTGTTCTACTGTAATATTCCCATACGTAGTCCGGAAATCAAGGGGGTTGTTCCATGTCCTGAAGATGTGTCTCCACAGCCCCATATACCATCAGCTCCTCCTGCATCAACTGCTCTTCTATCTCTTTCCACTTTAACCTGTTCCTGCCACCCTGCATGATAATATAGACTATGTCTGACTTAGCTCGACCCTTGTGCTTACGTCGATTTCTTCTCCCACGGACTCCGTGTCGCTTGAATATTTGTGCCCCTTTAGAACTGTCTTTGGCTACACTGTTGGCCTCAGGGCTCTGGGTCCCCCTAAAGAGCTGTGGCTTGACGACCCATTCTATTACCGACCCTCCTGCTCATCGCACCACTGTAGTGAATGCCATCCTGTGCAAAGGGGCAAGCGCCGGGCTCGCCTTGGTTAACTTCCATTACGCTGTATCCGAGTTGCCGGCTCATACCCTTGATCACACAATTGGCCTCCACTACCCTCCTTTCAATCCCACGAGACTGCTCCCAGACCTCTGGGGCTGTGACGGGCGGTGACGTAGGTTCTAAAATAATCTGTACAGTTCACGGAGTGGGCGTGATCTTATCGAAATGATCTACTACAGCCCTGAAGCTTCTCGAAAACTGCAGGCGTGGATTGCGCTGAGAATTGTGTATTGTATTGGGCGATTAAAAAACTTTATAAATGGAACGTTGCAATATGGCCACATGCACACTCACAGAGGCTTCTCGGAGCTTACGCATCCCATCCTCTGTTTCTGGCTGTTATGATCCTTGCCCTTCAACACATCATTGAGCCCAGCATGAATAATGACGAGAATTTCGCCCTCCATGCTGTTCTCTACAACCTCCTCAGCTTTGGCCAGTGCATCCACCATGCTCTTTTCTGACTGGACCTCCTCCCTCACTCTCCCATCTTCATTCACTGTCGTGAAAACGCCATTCCTAACCCTCGCCACGTTAGAGTCCCCCACCACTAGGACCCTTCTACGCTCCATTTCCTGTTTCTGATGGCGCCCCTGTTTGCTTCACCTGTTTCTCTCTCTGCCGTCTGTCCTGTGTTTCTACCCTGCTCGAAGGCTGCCGCGCCACAGAGCTGTATGTTCTCGGAGCCAGTCCGTGCTGCGGCCAGACACTGCGGCCCCCTGACCTCCCTTCTCGCCTGTTTCTTCCCGCCTGTCGCCTTCTCTGCTAACCACGTTTTCTGCCTCATACCACTCGGGGCCCCGGCAAAGCGCCATTGGGTCCTTTACCCGCTGCTCGAGTTCGGTCCGCCCTTCCTGTTCTTTTTGAAGGTCACCCTTCATTTGCTCTAATAGGCTGGCGGATGTCTCCTACCGCTCACGCGACGCTCCGAGCTGTTTTCGGAGTTCTATCCTCTGATCCCGTTCCACCCTAAGCTTCCCCTGAAGCCCCTGGATGCTAGCCTCCATGCGCTTCACGGCCACCTTTAGTGTCTCGCACAGCCTGCACACGAAGCTCGTCATCTGCGCGTCGGCCAAACTCGAGAATTCTGTCTCGTCCAAGTAGCACCAGCGCTTGCATTCTTCACACTGCACCAGCTCACTCTCGCCCGTAGTTTTTCTAGCCTCCTTAGCCATCGCCCACCTGACCATCGCACCAAACGCCTGACAGCCCTAAGCTGAACCCCAATCCCGCTATCCAGCCGCCTCCGCTAACCCTCTTGCCTCAACAACTGTTAGAAGCTGCCGCCTAGCCCGCACACACACGTGTTCGAATTCGCTAGTAGACTCTCACTAGGTCCCCTTCGAGTTAGGCTCTAGCTGTTTAACAACTAACCTGGCACCCCGAACTTCTTCAAAACAGCCGCCTACCTCGTTCACGTGGTCAACGTCACTGCAAAGTTGCCCGTGTCCCACACCTACAGTACTCGCAACGCAAGTTATTGATTAGGAGAGAAAAATAATAATGGTGGTCACAAACACAAAGAAATAAAGGAAAACTTATCTCTTGCTGCGTGCTGCTCCTTCGCCAAAGGACCTGCTCGACCTTGCACGACCTTGCACGACCTGCACTCGTTCAGCCTCGCTCAGCCTCATCGCGCAATCGTATAAACGATTGCGCGCGCCCGCACGTGGCTCCTCCTCGGAGGCTTCAGTGCGCTCCATAGGCCCCGCTTGCCGCTCATAACGCTTTCCTATTCCAGCCACTGTACCTAGGTTTGAAGGTCTCGTTATGGTGGCTAGAAGTACCATAGTATGGTCCCTTGAATACTGGCTGGTCTACCGTCCGCATGGAGCGCCGTCTGGAGAAGGGTTGACGCTTTCTAAATGACCCCGCAGGGGGCGCTGCGCGTTTTCGGAATGTCACCTGCTCATTGCTCTCACCTGCTTGTTCCCTGTGTTGTGCTTTGGTGCTGCAGATCGATTGATTGATTTGTGAGGTTTAACGCCTCAAAACCACCCTATGATTATGAGAGACGCCGTAGTGGAGAGCTTCGGAAATCTCGACCACCGTGCACGCAAATCTGAGCACACGGGCCTACAACATTTCCGCCTCAATCGGAAATGCAGCCGCCACAGCCGGGATTCAATCCCGCAACCTGCGGGTTAGCAGCCGAGTACCTTAGCCACTAGACAACTGCGGCGGGGCGTGGTGCTGCAGATCGTCCATCGTGTTACTACGACAACAACTTCGACGGCGTGTTTGCTGGACTACGTGGACCTCATCACGGGTGTTTTCTCTCCAATGCGATCTGAAGAACATGCTTTATATTGGGTTCTGCGCTTAGTCTTTTCAAGCTAACGAAATGTCCTTGCGAAATCCTGAGAAGCGCGATAGCACGTATTTCGGACCGGGCTGTAACAGCGGATACTACTCGTGCAAGACAAAGTTCTCCCTTTTCGTGCACCGAAAGAACCAGAGAGACTGCAGCAATGGGCGCGAAACGTAAAGCGTGTTGACAAGACGCTGGGCGACGCGTGTGTTGTTTGCGAGAGGCATTTTGAAACTTCGTTCATCGAGCGCACATTCAAAATAGTCATTCAGGGCTAGGTGGAAAAGATTCCGAGGGACGTACCTCTCCTTGTCAAGAGGCTGGGCCGACTGTTTTTTCCAGACGCTCCGAAATACTTGTCCAAGCCTTTGCCACAGAAGAGAAAAGAGTGCAACTTATGCGAGCAGGCTCCTTGGTCCCGACCACCACCAGCAAAAAGGCAGCGTCGTGATGCTGATGCGGTTTCATGTGATCATGTGAAGCTAGGAGAACAAAAAGTCGGTAACTCGATGTTTTTAAAATGTGCTGAGCTTCAAGTTGCACCTCCTTGGACCAAAGTTTACTTTAGTGATGCAAGAGACAGCATTACGTTTGCTGAATGCCACAAAAGCGATGATGGATCTTGAGACATTATTCATGTGGGTCAGCGTGTGGTGCTGGACTTAAGTAGCCCTGAAAATGGTCTAGCAAGAGCATTTATTTATATTCGTGGGAAAAAGTTTCAGGAGCAAAAGGTGCAGTCTGTAATAGAAGTTCAAGAACTACTGAAAAATTATGCAAATTACAAATTGTGCCCGGGCAGTGGACTGAAGCCGCAGATCAAATCATTTTCTACTTTTAATGGACATTATTTTGCTGCAAACTGTGCTGTGGTTTCTGAATAAATGTGCATAGCTTGTAAATATCTGCGCAAATTGACTCAAAACATGATGTCCCGCAGGAAAAAGAAAGCAAGCTCGACTTCCGCTCTTGCTTCTAAAAATACTTGCTTCTAAGACTCGGGCCATGTGGCTGATGAAGAAAAAGACGGCAAAGCTGCAAAAAGAAGTGGAACAAATGAAAACAGACATACAACAACTGTCAACGACGAGTTCGAGAAGAGAATCAGGGGCCTTCACTGTAAACTACAGCTAGCTGTTCGAACTTGCTTTGAAGCTGCAAAGCGAAGGTCCACAAAAAGAATGCAGTATGCTGATGAATGGTTGACAGAATTCATCTTAATGCGAATGAGAAGTCCAAGGCTATATGAACACATAATACTGCACAATATATTCACTCTGCCGGGGCGGACATGCCTGCAAAAACGCATAATGAACTTCAGGACTGGATTTGGGTTCAACCCTAACATCTTCAGCGCCCTCACTGAGAAGACAAAACACATGGATAGTTATTCTTGTCATGGAGGCATTTTGTTCGACGAAATTAAGCTGCCTGAGCATCTTTCAAGTTTCTTTCAGGTACTTATACATTAATGTTACAGAGGCGTGCTTCACTGGCTTAATTTAATGCATCCCTTTCAGGTGAACTAGAGGGCTTTGTCGATCTGGCACAATTAACATCTGAATCTCAGAAGGAGCTATTGTCTGATCACGGCATGGTGGTGTTTTTCACCCTTTTCAGGGTAAAATATAACTGTTCTTTCTTTTTTTGCATATCAAATATTGCTTTAGAGAAATGAAGTTCTTTTCTGGGTATTTACTTAGGGAAATGGACTCAAGTGCTCGGAGTGTTTGCATCGCGCAGCAACGTCAAAGCCGATACATTGGCGAAAATCATGGTGGAAGCCACCATCCTCTGTGAAAAAGCTGGCGTACATGTAGACTATTTTACCTGCGATGGAGCCAGCTGAAACAGGTCAATGTGGAAGCTCTTTGGCATAAGAGGTAACATCTGAAAGAAATTACAATTTTGTGCCGGTAATACACAAGATTTCCTTCAATTTTGTGTGTATTTACTCACCGGTGCAGTTACAAGAACGCCATGCAAGGCTCCACATCCAGTTGACGCAAATCGTCATTTGCGTCAACTACACGAGCAAAGCATTCTTGACATTGCCGATTTCATTATGCAGGTATAGTTGCCTGCACCGACCTTCACAGAGCATGCACAGCAAATTACTTGCCAAATAGTAAAGTTTTACATTCTTCTACGGCTGCGCTTTTTTGTGAAGGCCTTGAACAATGAGAGAACAGCAAAAAAGAGCAGCTGAAGCATTTGAAAATGAGAAGATCCAAATAATTTTTCTACATGTGCAATTTTTCATGTTTATTTGCTTTCATAGCTACTTTTGTTCCCGCGTTTAAGTTTGTTTTGATGCTCATGCCATTAATTTTTTTGAAAAAAAAGTGAACTGGTTCTTTCAGTGTCAATTGGTGCAAAGCCACCTGAGAAACAACCTACACACAGTACCATGCATTCCTTTGATAAATGAGCCAAGGTAAAGCAAGCCTTTGCGATCGAAAACGTGTAAAAACGTGTCAATTGAACCGGTTAGTATTTGCCACGGGTAAAATTGTGCAATAGGAAAAAAATATTCAAAGAAATGGTCAAACTGAACGTGCGCCCGCGCTTTGGCGACACACAGCTGGTCGGTGGAGCGCCGCTCCCCAGCATGAGGACTGCTCTAAGCGCCACCACCCGCGTCATTCGGTAAACGTGCTCCCTCTCCTCGGCGAAAGGCAGACTAGTCAATATTCTAGGGACCCTAACCATAGTTACAGTGTCTAGAAATATACGGCCTAGTGTGCTGAGCGCGCGCATTCCGTACGAGAGTGGGTGGCCGCGGATGTGATGACTGCACTCAGATGCCACAAGTGGCGCTGCGTGTCGAGAGGGTGAACGAACGCGCAAAAGTCTTCTCATCCTGTTGCTGCCGGAGCCTCGCCACGCTTAAAATCAATGTGTGACAGCTGCCATTTGATTTACTGTGAAGTTCGACGGCGCCATATGTACACTGCAACACCCTGAGATGTTAAAAGCTAAGTGGCGATGCAAAGAAAGGACGTGTATTGTGCCGCTGTGTCAAAGAAGTTATCGGTCGAACAAGGAAAAGGAGTCTTGTTCCCCGCAAAACGCATCCAGCATGGTTTCCTGATTGAAAAAGTAGGATCAAGAGGGCAGACAGAAGGCTGAATCCGAAGGCTGTCGTGTGAGAAAAGCATTCTGAGAGTGACTCTATCGAACTATCTTTTCGGATAGGGTGAACGGTGTCGGGAATGAAATCGCCATCTAGGCAAAATTTCAAATATTATTATTTATCCAAAAAATCGAAAATACCCTTTCGAATTTCATTCGCACAGTGTTTCTCCCATGTCGACGTCGGACTCTCTTTCCAACAACATTTTGAGTATCATATGCGGCGAGTGTCAGATTATTCATTGGCATGTTATTATTCTTTGTTTTCACTCGAATCCTAATGGAATGCAGGCTAAAAGGTAAAGGTTTTAGGATCTTCTGTGATAATTCTTCATCTCAAGAACAAAGCACATTTTAAAAAATAACTCTGGTGGTTATACTGTCAATGGTTTTTAAAATTAATTTCTTTGTGCACTGCAACCTCTTTGAGCATCTATCTATCTATCTGTCCATCTGTCCATCCGTCTGTCTGTCCGTCCGTCCATCTGCCTGTCCGTCCGTTCATCTGTCGGTCCGTCTCTTTGCCTGTCTATCAATCCGTCCGTCCATCTGCCTGTCCATCCATATGTCTGTCCGTCTATCCGTCCATCCGTCTGTCTTTCCGTCCGTCCGTCCTTCCGTCCGTATGTCTGTCTGTCTGCCTATCTATCTATTCATCTATCTATCTATCTATCTATTTATCAAATCGCCGACGTCTGGGTGCCCTCACGATCACCCACTTAACTTAGGGTCTTCGACATACTTTGCAAGAAGAGCCAAATGTTCGTGAAACGCCAATGCTGGTTCCAGTGTTGACTATCCAATTTCTTGCATATATTTAGCGCCACTTCATATTGTTTCACTTAATAAAAAATTACAACAGAGTAACCTTGCATAGCATTGATTCCCAAATTACGTGGGATCTGCGTCTTTCTTTGCGGGCAGTAGCGGATGGCGAAATGTATGCCATGAAATGATCTTCATTTGGTATTGTAAAGCGCCAGTACTGTGAAAGCAATCGAGTAGTTATTATACATTAAAGAATTATGTAAAAAAACACTCCTAAAATGCAGAAAAATAATAGTTGGCCTCGCGCGGCTCGCCCTCCGGCAGCTAGGCTTCGCAGTGCTTGCGGAGCGCAAGAATTGAACGCAAATGCACCCACTCGCACAGCAGCGCATCATGCGGGCGCTGCCAGCATTCATCAGCTGCGGGGCCATCTCCTAGCCCGTGCTCAGCACACCAGGTAGTGTATTTCTAGACACTGTGCCATGGTCTCGTCAGAAGACTTTGGTGCACGCTGCAGAGCTATAGCAACCGCGCCTACACGCGGATTGGCTGCTTCAGCACAAGACGTTCTGATGTCATACCATAGTACAGTGTACTAGAAGAAGTGTGCCGTGCGCGGCGCGTTACAATGGAGGCGAGGGGGCCCCCCGCAGCGATGAAGCAGCTTTGGTACAGCTTGGGGGCGCTAGGGACGCTGCGAGCCAAAGGAGCGTGTGTGTTTAGCCAGTGCCTCCTCTGGTTTAGCACGTGTTGTATTGCCAGTCTGTGATGTTTACGCATGACTTGTGCCTCGTCACCGGTATTTCTTGCCACGTTGTGCTGTAGTTGAGTGAAAAAGTGGCGGTGGTGTCTGCGCTTGTCTACGGGAATGAAAAATAAAATGACAGGGAGAAGGCGGAACAAGCGAGACGGCTTCTGTTTTGTGCCAAATTGTAACAGCGTCTATCGCTCGTGTAAGTAGGCGCGCTCCTAGTTTCGGGTGCCGCCTGAAGCTGATAGCCGGGAAGAATGGTCACGGAACATCAAGAGAGGTGATCGAGTCCTCGACGAGAGCAGCGTTGATTGTGAGTGGCACTTCGAGACAAGGCTCATACAGCTAACTTTTCAGACCATAATCAAAGGTAAGGTCATTGAGATCCCCCGAGATCGACCACTGTTATCAAAGGATGCCATTCCGACTATTTTCCCGGACGCTCCCAAGTATTTTTTCAAAGGCGCTGCCGAAGAAACGGAAGGATCGCAACCTTAGCGAACAGATTTTTCCCAAACCGAAGCGAATAATACGTGAGAACAACATGGTGGCAGAAGTTGCGTATAACGATGTTAACCGAGAAAATTCGGTCGATAATATTCCTGAACAGGAATGTCAAAGATTGTCAAACGATGTTGACCAGACGGTGCAATTAAAGAAGCTCCTGAACATGAATGCCAAGGTCTCTCATTTTCAAAGCTTACCATTCCAAGTGCGTGGTCGGAAATTTTCCTGCCGTGTGTTGGGGACTCATTTCTTTATGCTGAGTTAAAAGGCGGCGCTGTCGAGCCTAGCAAGGTAGCTTTGAAGAGACTCATTTATATTCAAAAGCAAGCTGGTGAAAGTGCTGCGACCGCCGAAGTTCTGATCAGAGGAAAAAAGTGGCGCCAAGGGGAACTCGTAACATGAAAGGAGGCAGAGGTACTGGTAAACAATGTAAGCAAGTTGACTTTGTGCACTGGAGTGGGAATGAAGCCTTTAGCTACAGTTTTAGCTGGCAAATGCCATTCGTTTAAAGGGGAGTTATTTTCGAAGAACTGCACGCTTGTCGTAGCAGATGCCCTCGGTGCTTGTGTTCACTGTATCAGAGGAAGCTGATACTCAACCGGCTTTCCAGAAGACGGCATCAGAAGGTATCTGCCAAGCAAAGTCCTTGTAATATACGGCGTAATTTATGGAGAACGACTGCCAAGCTTAGCAACGCAAGAATTACTTTGAGTTATATGAAAACAAAGAAATGAACAGTTATCTGAAAAAGCGGTAGCTGAAAGAATAAGAGGCCTTCCTGAGAAGCATCGAGCAGCTGTCAAGGCGTGTTTTGAAGTAGCTTAGAGAAAGTCAAGAAAAAGAATGAGGTATGAAAATGAATTGCTTCTTGAGTGCGTGCTGATACGCATGCGAAGCCCTAAGCTGTACGAACACATGAGAAAGCATGACATTCTGGTTTTACCAGGCCGCACTTGTCTAAAGAGGGCAATACAGCACTTCTAGAGTGGCTTTGGTTTTAACCCAAATGTATTCAAAGGTCTCCAAGAAAAAACAAAAGACATGGACGAGCACAGTCGGCATGGCATCATAGTATTTGACGAAATCAAGCTGTCTGAACACATTGATGTCAAGCCTTCTGGTAAGTGTGAACAGTTAAACTGTTTCATTATTTTTAATTGGGTCGTCCATGTGTTTCACCGTATGTGCTGTTAGTTTCTGCGTGTTCATTCATCTCGGCTTGCGTCTTTACCTCTTTCAGGCTCCATAGAAGGATTTGTTGATCTTGGTCAGTTCGAGACTGAAGGCTCCGGAAGAGAACTTACAGATCACGGGCTAGTCGTAGTATTTCAGCCTTTCACAGGTATGGAGTACAGCGAAAGCCTGAACATGAAAACTCTCTTAAAATTTGCCGTATTGAGCCATAGTTTTATTGCTTCTTGTGGATTATGTTGCGAGATGTATAATAGTATAACAATCATGCTTCTCATTTTCAGGTAACTGGATGCAACTTCTTGGCATATTTGCGGCCAAGGGCAACGTAAAAGCCAACATTCTTGCAAAGATCATCTTCTAGTACACGTTACTCTGTGAAAATGCGGGGCTGCATGTTGACGGAGTGACTTGTGATGGTGCAAGTTGGAACCGTAGTATGCGCAGGATTTTTGGCGTACAAGGTAAGATTCGCTGACTTTTGAGTAGGATGCTTGCTTGTCGTGAAAAGTATTAAATATTTCTTATCTACTTCTGGTTTTGATACCCCACTGTACAGTTACAACATTCCCTCCTTTCAAGCATAAACTCCGTGAATCACACTGTTTCCAAATTCATTTTGAAATACAGGATCTGCCTCAAGCACCAAGTCCAAGTGCACTCATTCTGTGGATGACAACCCTGCCCTGCATTTTTTTCTGACTTCCAGCACCTGCTTAAAAATGTTAGAAATGCTTTTCCGGAAACTGGGTTTAACACGCTGGCGGGACGAGTCCATGCAGATTACATCAAGGAAGCATGGAAATTAGCTAATGAAAGTGTAACCTTGGAAGTTATGCTGATCTTAGCAGGCTGCATCTTTTTCCCAACGGTTTCGAGAACAGAGAGTAAGGCCAGCACTCCTCCTTTCTAGTGATGACGTACTTAAAGGACTATTCTTCTACTGAAAACAAATTGAAAACTCTATGGCCCGGGAAATGTGACAGCAGCTTTCATTTTGAGATATTCATAATAAATCAAAATAATGACGTCGCGTGTGCCAGCAACAGCGTTCAGACCAGAATCTCCTGAAGCCGACTTTTTAAGGGAGTTTCTAGTGTTTCTTAACGAGTGGGAGTCGCACACTCATAGCTCAACATACGGATTTTTGAGCAACAGCACTGCCGAGGGCCTACGGGTTACCATTCGCTCAACTCTGGACATCACTGAGTACCTTAGCTCACAGTGCAGTTTCCGTTATCTTCTAACCTGTAGGCTGAGTCAGGACAAGTTGGAAAACTTGTTTGGGATTGTGCGACATTGCAACGGCTGCAACGATCACCCAACACCTACCCAATTCTTGGTGACTGTGAATGCACAGGCGTTTTATGGTGTATCACAGCCACCAAAGACAGGAAACTGCAGCCCTGAAGTGATCAATTCACTAGTTGGCCATTGCAATGCCAGGTTAAGCCAGGACAAGCAAAACCCCATAAATGCACTTGACTGCCTTGTCGATGATGGGAAGCTCGATGACGTTGAAGCTGTTTTGAATTTTCTTCCACCTGAAGATCATAGCAGGTGTGTCACTCACCGCAGCTCAAGCCGCCTAATACATTATGTTGCAGGCTATGTGGCTAGGAAAGTTGCCAGAAAAACTGCTTGTAGTACATGTAATGGGCTCTTGACAATGAGGAAAGAGCAGGGTCATTCAAATACCATTATTGACTTCATTAGACATTGTGATTATGGCGGTCTGTTGTACCCATCTTCTGGGCTTTCCGGTCTTGTGAGCGCTTTAGAAGAGTCATTTACCGTTTTCTTCAGTTCAAAGAAAATGAACGTGCAAAGCATGTGAGACTTTGCCATGTTCCTCCAAAGTGTTGACCTGCCAAAGGGTGTGACGCACATCACAAAGAGCTGACAGTGAGTATAGTGAAATTTTATGTACTTATTCGTTTTCGATTCTATACTAAGTCACTGAACAAGGAGCGCAGCTCTAAGGGGCAACAAGCGAAACACCTAAAGCTGAAGCGATGTAATTGAGCAGCTTTCTTGATAGGTGGGGTTAGTAATTGATAATTTCTGCGTTTCTACGTGGAAAACCACGATCTTATTTTTTTCAATAAATCTGTGTCTCGATGTGAAGATATTTTGGGTTAATCGAAATGAGCAGCTGGGCTGCAAAAATGTTTGAATGAAAAACAAAGTTCTGAATTAGGTTTGTCGGTGTCTTTGCTTGTGCGTGACCAGTCGCAAAAGTAGAAGCAACATGCAGATGCATTCGCTTGAAGCTTCTCGGCTGCTTAGCATGGGAAACAATATAAAAAATATTAAACATGCATGACCAAACACAGACACTCGTATGCATTAAATAGAGATGTTTAAGCTTTATGAGTTAATGCGTTAAAAATTATCCAATACCACTTGAAGGTATCACTGCTTGATAATATTCCTGAATTAAAAAAAACACGCTCGACTGGACGACAGCACTAACAAAGTGTGGGTTCGAGCTAGTTGGTGTTCCATAATCACCACTTCTTGCGCAAAATTTCGTAGACACAGAACAGACGCAAACGAAGTTTGCGCCCGTCCGTGTCTGTTTCGTCCGTTGTCTAAAAAATTTGCGCAAGAAGTGGTGACAGCACTAAAATGTTATGCTGCCTGTATGGAAGGGCTAGATTTCATGATTAGGTGGCGTTGTAGTGGTTATTATTCGCATAAGCAGCCGCACTTGCACGACGACTCGGAACAATACAAATATCAGCCGCGCAAACCACTCGCAGAGGTATCACCGCAGCTAGCGTAGCGCTCCTGGACCAGTAGCGCCCTCTGGTGGCGCGCAAAGCGGTCATCGCAATAAGGACCCTTTTTTCAACAACGCTGCGCGACAATTCTCCTTCTAGTACACTGTAACCATAGCTACGGGCAACGCCTCCTAGACTTCTTGTGCCTGCCGAATGAGCGTGAAACGCCGGTCATCTATGACGGCGCTGCCTACGTAGGAATAAGGTCTTTGTACTTGGCTTTTAAATTCGGCAATTGTGGCGTTTGTTACTAATTTCAGAGGATGCCTTATAATAAAAAAGTTGCTTGTTGAATGACGGCGTAACTTGCGCAGAGTTATTTACAACTACGTTTACGCCTTTTAAAATTTGTACGTTATTTTTGTGGCATAAAAGCTCCAAAAACGTAAAAAAGCTTTTTGAAGACAACCCTACTTGAGTGGCGCCACCACCGTAGTTCTGACGACCACCGTTTTTCAAGTAACGACCACCGTTTTTCAAGTGATAATGCGGCAGGCACAGGAGATCTAGGAGGCGTTGCTACAGGAGGTGAACGACAACACGACTGCGCCGCTGTTTCATACTCAGTTTCGCCGATTCGCTGGCCTGTTTTTTTTTCGCGCTTGCTTGTTGTGTTAGCTGTGCGACTGGTGCTACGGTTGTACTAGAAAGGCGCAGTGGAGGGAACGAGGCGGTGCCGCCGCATCTCGGCCGATTCTCCGGTGGGTGACAGTAGCAGCAGCGCTGTAGTCTCATGGTACTAAAGATCTCAGGAGCCTCTGCATTGGGAGCGTGCGCGCCCGAGCCTGCGTAAGCATGTTTTGCTAGTTTTTAGCGCTGTTCATGCGTTTCTGAGCCTTTATCAGTGGACGCACCTGCTATGCGTCATGGTGCACGAGTGAATATGCAGGCACGCCGAAATTGCATGGATACATTCACTGTTTCAAGAACCTGTCGACCCAGAAAAAAGAAAAGATTGTCAATCGACATTTGCACGGATCCGCCTAGCTTCTTACTCTATCAGCGCTTTGAGCTGCGTTGCATCATAAGTGGCAACTGGCTAACTGCTAAGAGACAAGAAGTATCAAAACTGTGATTGAATAATATATATATGCTCGTTTTGTCGGCAGTCTCTACGCTATGCAGAACACAGTATTCCTCATATGAGTCTACATACGCTCGATTGTTTCACGAGAAACCCCGAGTATAGGAACGTTGTCGCAACATTTAGATCGGTGACGACTCTGTTTTCTCATGCCAGTTTTGCGGAAGATAATAATTGTAGCTTTGCGAAAGGCTTAATACATATTGAACTTATAAAAAACAACACACAAGCATATTAAATTGTGCCAATTGTATATATAGCTCATCTGTTTGTCTGTGTAAATTGAGCGTAAGCAGGTCTCATTTAGTATCGACCGATTAAATTGTGCTCCTTTCCAAATAGTCTATTGGCGTAACACCATTGCAAGCGAGCAAATTTATGACGATGTTTTGCATTATAAGCGTAGTTCTATAATTAAGTGTCAAAAGTGTAGGCAGGCACTGGTGCATCTTGCTTTGAGAAATTTACCTTCCTTATATGCACACACTGAAAACACACACACACACCACACTCATAAATATATATATATATATATATATATATATATATATATATATATATATATATATATATATATGCAATGCCCTTAGCACAGCTCAGCTACTATTTTCATTTTTAGGCGGTGCATTTTGCATTTCTCGTCCGACTTTGTTAGACTTGAACTAGCTTTGAGACCTCATACTGTCGAAAAGGTGAAATTTACAGTGCGCATTACTGCCGAGCCACGCTATACACCTTTTCACGGGAAGGAAAAAAACACCACCATGATGAGCTGTGTGTGGGAGTAAAAAGGCCAAGGGCGCAGCGTTGTCAGTGCATTTTCGAGGGGACACGCCAATTTGCACAGTACAAGGAGGGCTATGGCGGCGCCCAGGGAGGCGTTTATGAAAAGGTGGATAATCAGCTTCGCCAATTGTAAACGTTTGGAGCAGGGCTACCCAGGATTTCTTTTTTTTTTGAGGGGGTGAAGCGTGCAGCAGAACGCATAACTTTGGCACTTGGTGGCCGTTGTGAATGCCTGTAAATATTTTAGTATACCCTGAAAAGTTAAATTACGAAAACATTTCGTGGTGTAGGGGGTTCAGATTCCCTTCCTCTCCCCTTTTTATTTATGGCTTTCTGGTTCTGTGTGCGTGTGACACAGTAATTGTTTTTTAATCTCACAGCTTTCAGAGCACAGCTAACTTCCAATAAATCGGTTCAGTTATTTTGACTATTGTAGACGCCTAATCAACAAAAAAAGAGTTAAGAGAGAAGAAATCAGTATAAGACACGGCCATTTCTGAATTTTTTTCGATCTCTCACAAGGGCTTTTATGGAGCTCAAATTCAGTAGATTGGCGTGTCATACTTCAAGGGCTATGGTATCATGTGCTAGACATGAATGATGGGCAGGTACAAAAAAATCTGCATCAAGAAAGCCCGACTGAGGAGCCTAAGCACATGGCAGTTCTTGCATGCGGCGCGCAGCTCTTTCAGTACTATTCGACTGCAGCGCCGTCGCTGCGGGCAACGCGGAAGGGATCAGGCGGCGAGGCATGGTCACGCCACTCAACACTTCTAGTACACTCTACTAGAGTGTACTAGAAGCTCCAGCTTTTCCGGTGCGCTTTTTTTCATGCAGATTTTTTCGTACCTGCTTATCACTCATGTCTAGAACATGATGTCATAACCCTTGAAGTATGACACGCCCATCTACTGAATTTGAGCTCCATAAAAGCCCTTGTGAGAGATCTAAAATTATTTGGAAAGGGTGTGTCTTATTCTGATTTCTTCTCTCAACTCTTTCTTCATTGAACAGGCGTCTAAAATATTAAGAATAACTGAGTCAATTTATTAGAAGTTAGCTGCGCTTAGAAAGCTGTGAGGTAAAAAAAATACCGTGTCAAACGTACACAGAACCACACTCTGAAAAAATAGCGAGTAAAAAGGGTGTTTTTGTGTCTCACAACAATAATCCTCATCTATATTGCGTTCCATCCTTGCGCTATCACCCCGCGCCCGGTACATTCCGGTCACGATCGACATGCCCATTATCAGGGTTACATTGCATTCTTGATAGGAAAGTGGCCAGCGCCGAGTTTTCAAGAAAGGAAGCGCACGCACGCCTGATGACGATTATTGTTGTGGGACAAAAGACACCCTTTTTACTCGGCATTTTTTTAGAGTGCAGGAGGCCGTAAGTAGAGGGGTGAGGAAAGGAATCTGAACAACCTACACCACAAAATTTTTTCGTACTTTGAACTTTTCAGGGTATACTAAAATATTTACACGTATTCACAACGACCACCAATTGCCGAAGTTAGTCGTTCTGTGGCACCACGAAAAATATTCTGGCTAGCCCTGTGCCGAACGTTTACAAATAGCGAAGCTTATTATGGCGCGCCTCTGTACTAATGCGCACTGTAAATTTCACCTTTTCGATAATATGAGGTCTCAAAACTAGTTCAAGGCTAATGTAGTTGGACAAAAAATGCATGGCGTAAAATTAGCGGCTGTTCAATGGGGCCTTGCATGGATATTGTTAAGGGGGCGGTGACGTGTGACTTAAATGCGTGTACTGATCGATGTATATATATATATATATATATATATATATATATATATATATATATATATATATATATGCGTGTGTGCTTACTGTGTACATATACAAGTTACATTTCTCAAAACAAAATGCGCCAACGCCTGCCTACACTTTTGACACTTAATAAAAAAATACACCTATAATCCTAAACATCGTCATAAATTTCTCGCTTGCAACGGCGTTACGTCAATATAATACTACGAAAGCAGTACAATTTAAGCTGTCGATACAAAATGAGAACTGGTAACAGTAAACTTAAGCAGAGTAACAGAGGGGCAATGTATATCATACAACTGGCACTCTTTAATTTATTTAGGATAACCGCTTTCGCATAGAGTTCTTGACTAGGAGGTACATGCATTCTTTCAGCTCGGCTCCCTGGAGCTTTCATAAAAGAAGGAAAGTGAGCGCGAAAGCACACAGTTAAAACTAGAAAGCCTTTCAGAAAGCACTAATGATTATCTTCCACCAAACTGAGATGATAAAACTAAGTCGTCACCAATATCAACGTGGTGGCTGCATTACTTATAATCGGGTTTCTCATGAAACAATCGAGGTCGTGTGGGCTTATGTGAGGAAGAGTGCTCTGGACGTAGAAACTGCCAACAAAACGAAGGTATGATTTATTCGCGGTTTTGATACTTCCCTTTTTGTAGCTCGCCAGTGGCCACTTATGATGTCGCGCCACTTAAAGCGCTGCTTGAGTGAAAAGCAAGGCGGATTCGTGCAAATTCTGATATTGCTACATGTTTTCTTTTTTTTTTGTCGGCAGGCTCTTGAAACAGTGAATGTCCCGACCCAATTTATGCGTGTCTGCATATTCACTCACGCATTATTGCGCTTAGCAGGTGTGTATACACTGATAAAGGCTCTGAAACGCATTAAACGCGCTGAAAACAAGCAAATACACGCTTTCGCGGGCTACTCGCGCGCGCTTCTAATGCAGACGCTTCTAAAATCTATAGTACCATGCGGCTCTAGTGCCGCCGCTACTGTCAACCGCCGGAGAATCAGCCGAGATACGGCGCGGCGCCTCGTTCACTCCTCTGCCCCCTTCTTGCCTAGTACACTGTAACTCTACTACGGTGAAACCACGACCTTCTGTACTCCTGACCTGCCCAGCTGGCGGCGGTCTACGGAGCTGCCTGCGCCGGCTCAGATGCCGAACTTCGCCGCATAGGGGTGCTCAATTTACCCCAGCGGAGCCATCAAAGAGAGGGTAAGAGAGACAAAAGGGTTGCAGTAGGGGCGTTCCCAGGACGCAAGCTTGAAGCAGTCACGAGGCAAGCGAGCGCAAAACTCAAAACTACAGCTGATAGACGAAACCTCGTGATAATTTCAGGCGGTTTAAACGATGCCTTAAATGAAGATACAGCAGGACTAGCAGCCACACTGGCGAAAGGTGTCGATGACATGCGCACCACCTCTCCTAAGGTACAGGTAGTGATATGCACGATACCGGAGGTACCGGTGCGTGATAGCAACCTGCAAAGAGCGGTTGTCAACGCAAACCAAGAGATATGGTGGACGAGTCGAGAGAAAGGCTTTGAGGTGGTGGAAATAAACAGAGAGCTAGGTGCATAGGTGAGGTGGTTTTCAACGAGACGGAATTCGCTTCGATGGGCGGCTAGGTCATGAGGTGGGTTGACGACTTGCAGGACGCGCAGTAGCTTTTCGTGGGAGCAAGCGAGCCCTTCGGAGTGCAGGATAGCTAGTAACGAAGAAAACAACCAGGGAGACTCTTCGACAGGTGGTATGGACAGATACGATTCCAAAGTGGCACCAATATCTAAGATAGGTAGAGTCCGGGGCATAAATAGACGTAGCCACAAGCGCCGAGCCAATTCAGACATAGGGTATATGAACATGCAGGGTGGTAGGAACAGGCTGAAGTGGGAAGAAATAGAAGAACAGCTAAGAGAAGAGAGGCCGATGGTATACGGTTTTGTAGAAACACATCTCAGGGACATGGAACAACCTCCGAACAATCCGGAGTACGCGTGGGAATATTGTAATAGAACAGAAGGCAGTAGAAAGGGGGGTGGTATTGGGGCATTCATTCATAAAAGTACAGACTGGCAAAGGGCCAGGCAAGAGTGCAAGGAAACTTTATGGCTACAAGGGAAAGTGGCTGGTCAAATGACACTCCTTGGTTTCGTGTACTTGTGGACGGGAGCAAAGGCCAGAGAGGAAAACCAGACAATGGTAGAGTGTATATCAAAGGACATTCAGGAGTTAGGAAGAGAGTGCGAGATAATTATACTAGGAGACATGAATGCGCACATAGAAGATATAGATGGGTATACCGACCCGACAGGCAAAATGACCATGGATATGTGTGAAAGGCTTGATTTGATCATTTGCAACAGTACCGAGAAGTGTGAAGGGCAAATAACATGGGAGGTAGGAAGGCTGCAGTCGACGATAGATTATTCACTGATGTCACATAGGATGTATGATAAGCTCAGGGGAATGCACATAGATGAAGGAGGCTCCAGAAGTCTGGGTAGTGATCACAAACGTATCAAGCTAAGTTTTGGAAGAGCAGTGAAAGTGGGATGGAGACAAGATGAGCAACTACAGGATAATTTTTATCCATAAAGGCAAATTGAAATAGCCACTAAACAAATTGAGAAAGTAATCACGGAGGATAATAAGACAGTGTGGACATACACGAATCTAATTAGACTCTTTGAGCTAGAGCTTGCTAGGACGCGTGACAAGTCACCCCGGAAAAGAAGACACAAACCCAAAAATTGGTGGAATGAGGAAGTTAAGAGAGCCATAGCAAAACGTCAGGAAGCCTCTAGGGAACACAGACATGCTAAGCAGCGGGGTGAACCGAGAGATGATGTTGAAAGAAAATGGGAAACCTTTCTAAGCTGTAGAAGGGATGCATCCCTTCTGATCAATGAAAAGATTAGAAGAAAGGGAGCTCAGTGGCTGGCAGAAGTACATCAAAAAGATAGAAAGGCAACTGCGAAATTTTGGAACCATCTAAACTCCCTAAGAAATGAGACAAGTCTAGAGCAGAGTTTTATAACTACAGCCCAAGGTGCTAGGCTAGAAGGGGACGAAGCAATTGAATATATAAGAACAAGGGTGACAGAAAAATTTCAACAAAGAAGTACTTTATGCACCACAATAGACAAGGACGAATCAAGTGGTGCAATGGCTCCATTTTCACAACGAGAGTGGGAAAGGGCTGAGAAAAGGGTTCCTAGTAGTACATCAACAGGCCCAGATGGCTTTCCAATTAGGCTGATACAGACATTAGGTCCGAAGTTTAAGCAGGCTTTGAGAGAGGCAGTGAGCAAAATAATAATCGATGGTGAAGTTCCCGATGGATGGAAACTTAGCAGGATGAGCATGATCTATAAAGGAAAGGGGACAAAGCTGACATAAACAACTACCGTCCTATAACAGTGACATGAGTGGTCCACAGGCTGGCGATGTAGATTATAAAGGAAAGACTGCAGGCATGGATAGAGGATGAGGGGGTGCTGGGGGAACTACAGAATGGGTTTCGGAAACACAGGAGGTTGGAAGACAATCAGTTCCCACTGACGCAGTGCATCGAAATAGCAGAAAAGGAACACATGCTCCTGTGGCTTGCATTTTTGAATATCAAGGGATCGTACGATAGCGTGGTTCAAGAGGAATTGTGGGGAATACTAGACACACTAGGCGTGGAACATGTAGTCACTAATCTTTTAAAGGGCATCTCGAAAGGTAACAAGGTAGTTACAAAGTGGGAAAAACAGGTATCCAAGCCTGCAGAGGTAAAACGAGGGCTTAGACAGGGGTTCCCCCTGTCACCCTTATTATTCATGATGTGCCTACAAGGATTAGAGGCAAAATTAGGGGGAAGTGGACTGGGTTTCAACCTCTCTTTAGTCAAACAAGGAAAACTCATTGATCAGGCACTACCAGCATTAATGTACGCAGATGATATAGTGCTAATGGCCAACAACAAGTAAGATTTGCAGAGATTGATGGACATCTGCGGTAATGAGGGAGATAAGTTAGATTTTAGATTAAGTAAGAAAAAATCAGCAGTCATGATTTTTAATGACAAAGAAGGTAGTGAGCTTAGAGTACAGGAGGTCACGCTATAGATAACAGATAAATACAAATATCTGGGTGTATGGATAAGCAATGGGACCGAGTACCTGAGGGAACACGAAATATACGTGACGACTAAAGGTAACAGGAATGCAGCAGTGATGAAAAATAGGGCACTGTGGAATTACAATAGGTATGATGTTGTGAGAGGAATATGGAAAGGGGTCATGGTTCCTGGGCTGACGTTCGGCAATGTGGTCTTGTGCATGAGATCAGAAGTTCAAGCAAGATTAGAAATTAAGCAACGTGGAATAGGTAGGCTTGTTTTTGGAGCTCACGGGAATACACCAAATCAGGGAGTACAAGGTGATATGGGATGCACATCATTTGAGGGCAGAGAAGCTAGCAGCAAGATAAAGTTTGAGAAGCTATTGAGAGAATTGGGGGAGGAGCGTTGGGCTAGGAAGGTATTCAGCTACTTGTACATGAAGAATGTCGATACAAAATGGAGGAAGCGAACCAGGAAGTTGACTGGTAGATACTTAGAAAACAGCAGGTGGCCAAACCAAAAAGAACTATCGGTTAAGAAAAAAGTGAAAGAAACAGAGACTGACATGTGGAAAATGGGCATGATTAAGAAGTCCGCACTAGAGATCTATCGAACTTTTAAGCAGAAAATTGCCAAGGAAAGGATCTATGATAATACTCGGGGTAGTTCTCTACTGTTTGAGGCTAGGACGGGAGTACTGCGAACCAAGACATATCGGGCTAAATACGAAGGGGTAGACACAGTATGCAGTGCGTGTGGAGAGGAAGAAGAAACTGCCGAACACTTGATAATGTTCTGTAAAGAGCTTCACCCTATAGTTCAGGATGATGGCAAAGAGTTTTTCAAAGCACTGGGGTTTAGGGACCGGGAGGGCAAAATATACTTTAAGCGGGTAGACTTAACTAGAAGGAGGTTATGTGATTGGTGGCTAAAGTCAAGGCACGAGTCAAATACAAACTCTTCACTGCAAAGTACGAATCCTCAAACTCACTTTTTAAGGAAAAAAATATAGTTTTTGGTTCATTAAGTATTACGGATTGGTGGCGCTAGCCACCGCCCGATCTAAAGGGTAGAGCCATATCCATCCATCCATCCATCCATGAGCGCCAGGGAATGCATAGAAATGCATGGGTTGCCGCCGGTTTGAGAAGAGTTCATCACGGTTTGAGTAAATGTGACGGGTAGCTTAGATCATTTTATTTTATGTGACTTTGAGAATCTTTTTTTGCATTTTACATGACATTTCAGAGCATTATTTTTCAAATGGAACCACAAATAAGATACAAAAACGTGTATCATCGTGCAAAACAAGAAAGAACGATGACAGAGACGGGTTGTAAAAAGTGCTGGCCCTCCAAACGTTTATTAAACTCATGATACCGGCTATACGTGTATACAATGGTAGACTTGTTGTCGCACACTAGGCTGGATTGAATTTACTGTCTGGACAAGAAAGTGCAAGGAATATGACATTTTACAGTGGCCGCGGCATTCAGCGCGCATGGAAAACAACTCAATTCAGACAATTTCGCGCATAATTACCTTCGTCTCAAATGGCAAATGTAGATCGCAGGTACATGAATAATCAATAAAAAAACACTCTGCAACTGTTTTGAAACGAAACAGCAAACAACAACAGCAAACAACTTTACCTGCAAGACTGCAGCGTTTGCTCTTTTGTAGAGCAGATGAACCTCTGGAACTTCACAGTTCAGCTTGGCTATTTGTGCTTTTAATTCAGCATTATTCCTTGCCATGGTTTGGCATTTCCGGTTCAATGATTTTGCGGAAGTCATCACACGGCGCATCTTCTGGCTGGTTATAGTTGTTTGCGCGGTCAATGAGCGTCGGTCGATCTTTTTTTTTTTTACTTTGTCGCCAGGTGCAGTTTCAGGTGGTTCTGTGCGTTCAAACTCGGTGAGAGGGTGCATAAAATCTGAGGATGGTCCCGAAGTTGTGTTTGCGGATGCTACTGATGACATATGTCGCTCAATGTCAAGCTTTGCTGCGCGCCGTAGCTGAACCTGTTTTCTTCCAACATTAAAAAATTGTGTTCTGTTATACGCCTTTCCTTGAAATTCGTTTTCATTGGTCCAATTTGTATGCAAGAGCCGTGGGGAGACGTCAAGCATTAAACATTGTTAGTCACTCTTTCCTTTGGGCAGGGTCTATGTTCCTGAACATTGGAACGTTTCAAGGTGTGGCGGACTTTTGCCACGTGGGGCACCGTGTACTTTGGATAGTGTGGAAACACTGACGGCACAGCATTCGCTCTCAGTCTTTTTATCTTTAGTCCCAGCTTATAGTCGGTTGGAGCAAAGTGCACACTGCACACCTTCGACCTGTCATTTGGGAGCCAAACTTCATTGCCAGCACTTTGAAAGAAAGAAGATGAACATTCAGTGAAATATTGTGAATAAAATACAAATTTTTTGTGCTTTTCTAAGGAGTATATCATGCAATTAGAAGTTTATACCATGGTGGCGAAGTGAATACAACACAGTTAGGAACCGTGTGACACACGTAACTGGCTGAGATACATTAGCACTAAATAAAACGGATGACCACAAGAAAAAAGACAAGGAAACATATTACTCACAACTTTTCGTTAGGAGAAAAGTTTTCACGTATATGTCCTTTTGTCATGAATGCGCGTAGACGGGTAAACTAACACGTTTATACCACACGTGGTAGCACATAAATTCAAGTTCGAGGTCGAACTAATTAGCGACAGAGGATAAATATTCACTTATGCAATGATCTGTGCTCTTTTTGGTAGTGTAATTAAACTACCAAAGCGATCTCAAAGAAGCTGCTTCTTCCCACAGTGGGTGTGTTTGAAAACCTAGTTGCATAACCCCATGTAGTGACATGGCTTCCATATGTGCACTCTTGTCATCTTTTCTTTTTATTTTTGCTAATAAAAAGTTGTGAGTATAGCACGTCGTCGTTTACTTTCTTGAGGTTGTTGGTTTATTTTTTTGCGCTAATATGCGTCTCAGTCTGTCATGCACCACCAACCAGCCCAGAAACTCACTATTTTAAAGACACGTAGTCATTTGCAACCCATATTACATTTTCAGCATGGCAGACAACGTCCAATCGCCCTTTCCAGAAATCCCCTTGATCCATTTTTCACCAACCTCGATCACTGGAAACTCATGAAAAGTCACATCAGAAGTCTTCTCTTGCCTTGATTCGCAGAAAGACACGCAGCACACACCATCGTGAGGGTGCATTTGCACCAAGAAACCTCGCTTCGCTGGTGTACAAACTGCACCTACTTGCACTCTTCTATCGCAGCTCGGCATGAGGAGACGGTAGCAAATGATCGTCATTATACTTTTAAGTTTATTCAAAAAGAGGCTTTTATTCATTTTTTTCCAATCGTCCAGAGTGTATGCATGCGTAAACATTGCTGCTTTTCTCCCAGTGTCGTGCGAGCAGACGACAAAAAAAAAGAAAAAAGCGCGGCGGCCTGTGTTTTGGCCGTCAGTAACTGGTGCGGACAGACTTGTGTACTGCGTGCGCGCTGTGTAAACTTAGGTGTAAACACGTAAAGATTACGCCGAAATGACAGCATGTGCGGGGTTATCGCGCGCGCGCCGGCATGGCCGTATGCTCTGCTTGCGCATATTGCGATTTTGGGATGCCGGATCAAATGAAAGACGAATTTTTCGTGGCTTTGGAGGAAGGAAGTGTCGCCAGGTGGGTGGCGAATAATGTGAACCACCGATTGTGGACTCAGCCCACTAGTACGTTGCCTCGTCCCAAAGGTATGTGAAATATGTTGTAATTAAGCCCACATTTCCTGCTCGACTCGTTTATGTTGGTTGCCGCGCAGAGTAGTGGTTCTTCGAACCCTTCCCCATGTCTTTATGTATATACAGACCACGATGCCGTGGTGTGTATTGCTTTGCGTTGTAACAAATTAAAGTGTGCCTTGCAGTGGACTTCCCAATTTTATGACACGTAACACTTGTGCGTACTGCAGAAAAAAACATGTTTTTTTTGTGACGGGTACAGCTGCGCAAAGAACAATTGGTGACAATAGTGTTTGTAAACTCATGTGTTTGTTTCTTCCAAAATAACAAATGATATATTCAGATAGATGGTGAGAGGCGTTGTATGCACCACGATATGCTGATCCAGTCCAGACGAGCGAAAAAAAAGAGATGAAAAAGCTGAACCTAATTTAAAACAGCTTTCTATTTGTCTGTGTTTAAAAGGGGGTACAAACTAAAGCTTAGAAAAAAAAGCATTTGTTGCTTGCAATACTACCTAGTCCGAATCCAGCAAGTCTTTCAATGATACTAGGCATCACTGTGCACTATGCAAGTAATGCATTATAGAAGTGTTGTGCATGTTTAGCAGTCTCGTTGTATAATGCGTCCATAGTTTATATGGAATAACCGCCCCGCCGCGGTGGTCTAGTGGCTAAGGTACTCGGCTGCTGACCCACAGCTCGTGGGTTCAAATCCCGGCTGCGGCGGCTGCATTTTCGATGGAGCCGGAAATGTTGTAGGCCAGTGTGCTCAGATTTGGGTGCACGTTAACGAACCCCAGATGGTCGAAATTTCCGGAGCCCTCCACTACGGCGTCTCTCATAATCATGTGGTGGTTTTTGGACGTTAACCCCCACTTATCAATCAATCATCAATTATATAGAATAACTGCTTCATACCTTTCAATGCACCTACTCAAGGAGTTCAACTGCCTTTTACTTTGCAACAGTGCACGAATGAAGGTTGAAGTAATAAGCATCAGCTGTAAGCAATACCGGTGCACTGCCAGCGCTGGCTACATAGCATGTTAGTACACTTGTGTGAAGGTCAGACAGTCTGGTTACCCTGTACTCTAGCATTTTTCCTTAGTGGGCTACATGCTGGTAAGCATGTTGCCCTTTCTCTCAAGCGTGGTTTCCTCATAATTTTTTTTAATTAGGATCACTTCTGGAATTGAGTAGTTTCCGCACCATTGCCAACACAACCTTTAGCATTGCTGTGGAGGTGATAGGGCTTCAGTAAATTACCTGTACTCTGTTAAAAGGTGCCCCACATTTACATCAATTGCATTTGTTTTTATATCTATTGCATGTACATCACAGAAAATTGAGCTAGTTGACTGCGATTCAACACGAAACAAGGTGAGGCATACTGGCACAGACAACAGAAAAGAACAAGGCAGTGAAAATGTGGCTGTCAACTGAAAAAAACACACTGTGCCCTTCTAGTGAGCAACCATTTAGAAAAAATGGATATTAACATTTTCTTAAGAAAGGCCTCAGTGCACTTGAAGATCTGAGCTGGCAGTAGTCCCCTAGATAATCAAGACTGTTGCTAAACCTTTGATCGAAGCAATTATTGTGTTTTGGGCCTTGTGTTTGAGTAGCCACTGTTGAATGCTTAAAAAGAGAAAAGTCCACCAGTTTGTCAAGTTCGAACATAACTGTTGGAAGAAGTAAACAAGAAAAGACATGTATATATTTTACCCATGCATTCTTTAATGCATGGGCTTAAGAAAGTACATATGGTACCAACATTGCTCTTGCAGCCATTGATAAGCTTTCAGCTAAAGTTTCAGGTGCTTCAACATTCGTTCACAAGGGGGCTATTAGTTCAGAAGGTCCAAGTATCGTATGAACTTGTCATTGTGATGCTGCTGCTTCAGTAAAAAGAAACACATCTTTGCATGTCGTGTCCTGAAAAGTATATACTGGGGCAAGGTTCCCAAATTTCTGTAAGTGTTCTTCATGAGTGCAATGAGACCCCAAGAAAGGGTATGCACAACACAAAGGAAGAAAAATGCCAGTAAGAATGACTAAGCTTTTTGTGTATGTCTATGGAGGGGAGGGCAGGGGCATCAATACAGCATTATCAAATCAGAACACTGAAGTGTGCACAAACATGTACAGAAAAAGGTAATGACAACACAAGCCCTTACATCCAACTAATCATTTATTCACAAAACTGCACAATATTGCCACTTGCTTTCATGACGTGACAAAACATAAATGAAAACAACTGTACATGCTCAGAAACTGTTACTTGCCATGATAAAATAGTGAAAAGTGTGCTGATGTACAAGTGACCTGCTTTTTCTAATATAATAAACGTCATTAATCTATCTAATATGTTCGTTCTTAATTCTCACTGTTACCTGGCAATAATTATACAATTGGCTACGAGGCATCCATCACAGCCCGGTTGAATCTCGGGCGTATTTTCGATGGAAGTGACAATGCTTGAGGCCCGTGGACTTAGCTAGCTGCATGTTGAGAAATCTCAGTTGGTTAAAACTTCCAGAGCGCTCCACTACGGCATCTCTGGTAATTGTATCTTGGTCATGGGATGTTAAGCCCCAATAACTATTGTTATTTATTTAAAAATACTGCCAATCTCCTCAGAGACTATAGCAGGGAGGGCATATGAGAAATAAGCAGTCACAAGACTTCGTGCAGGCCAACGGACAGGCTGAAATTTGAATGAAATTTCCTGAAACCTGGTGTGTCAAGTTTTGGCTCTCTCGGAAGACAATTTACTTTCCCTTTACCAATCAGGAATGATGATGTTCTTAGTAGATGCCGTCATAGTTATGACGTCACAGTGGCTGGTGACACGTCCTCACGCCTAGCCGTGTGTGGGTTAGCTGTATCTGGAGGAAAGGTGTGGTGGGAGTTAAGCTGCAGCTGGGTGCTTGGACCTTTCCGAGGTCCCCTGGAAGAGACAACACACCCATGGCCCAGGCTTTACCTAGAGAGCACTCCTGAGCTGACCCACCCAAAGAAAGCCAGAAGTCACCATTTCTCGTCTCTCTACATATATATTTATCTCTTTCTCTCAATTTTAATGTTTCCCATCTTCTTCTCTCTTCTATTTGCTTTCAATGTTTTTGGTGGCAACGATTATATGAGTGTTGTATTGAGCCTTGGGTATAGATATTAAATTAGATTATAGTGGTGGTATATAGGTGACGCTTGCAGGTTCTTGATACCTGTAGCAACTCCACGTTGGGCATGGCAGTAGGTGTCTACCAGTGCTGCTTAACTTCAAAACCATGTTAATGCAGCAACTTTCCCACACTTTACATATTGGCCTAATGAAATAGATTGCACCAAAACAGAATTTAGCCTTATTCTCTGCTCCAGCCTATACTTCGTTTCACAAGCTGTTGAGAGTGCAGCCAAAGAAAGAGCTCTCGTTCAATCAGAGCTGTAGAGGTACAGAAAATACTCCCTGAAATATTTCAGAGATCCAATACTATTTCGCAAGCTACACTCACAGAAATTGAAAACACGATTAAGATTGACTGTTTGAAAGCATGCAGTGTTTAAATCATTAGTGAAATTAAGACCCACAGCCCGCACGGACACATCTCTGCGAAGTTTTTTTGTGAGGTGGTGATGCGCTGCTTTTCGAAAACATGGTGTCACCTGAGTTGGTTGTGTCTGTGCAAAATGCCCCTCAAGTTGAGTGACCAGTATGCCACCCTTCGAATGTGCGTGGTATTCCCAAGCTGGAAAAGTAGATAGCTTTAAATATTCTTCAACGGTTTCGCGTCGAGTGCGAAGACAGTGCAAGTGAGGATGCTCTTAATAAGAAAACTGCAAAACTGACCCAAGTGAGTGAGCGAATGCTGTATCGTTGGAAAACCGATACAGTTATAGTAGAGTCGTTATGTTATAGCTACTCTGGTTATGTGTGAGGTCCACTTGTCGCTGGCACCAGCTGCAGAACTGCCGGCCAGCGGAGCACAGCTTGGCCCCGATTACGGAGCGCGCCATAGATGGGCTTTCTACGAGTGATTTTTGAGCATTTTCAGTAATTGGTTGAGATAAGAGAAAGGAATTTTCAGCTGACTTTGGTAATTTACTGGGAATTCAAGGCCGCATGCTGCACTGTAATATTTAGCTCGGGCGTTGTCCGGGGGCTCTACCGATTGGCAGCGTTTTCTGATTAGGCTCAAAAAGTGTTGCAGGGCCTCTTTAAGTATACATCTGGGCCCACTATTTCAAGCACTCGGCATGCCACCATTAATGTCAAAGTCACTGACGTGCTACCAATTCCTTAACAATTATGGATTTCTAGAAATAAAAGCCGAGTTGATCATCTACAGGAAAGAGCGGAGAGAATGCGCCAGAGACTAATCCAATGGTAAAACAAGTCATCTGAAGCTTACAGATCGAAGGCACTGCAAGTAAAGACCAAGATGCAGCAGACACTTAATCTTTAGTTGCTTGACTGTTCAGGTTTAATAATGTCGTCCATGACAGCCGTGACCGATGCGAACACTTTGTCCGGGTCGTCCTCAGCTGAGATCTGAAATACAAACACAACATACTTTATCGAAATTTTGCAGTGAGCCTTAAGGAGTGACTAGGAAAGTTTAAGGTATAATAGCGTGCCCCATGTATTTTAAACACACACACACACACACACTAATAGCAAGCAGAATATACATGTAACCCTACTTTGGGGTACCACAAGTTGTACAGGTGAGCTGACCGCGAACTCAGTCTTGAATTTGATCTTTTGGACTCGCATTGTAACCGCTCATTACTTGCATGTATGTGTTTCATGACTTTAGCCCGGATTTTAGAAACAAAAACAGTGTTTTAGGCACCAAAAGTAGGTAGGCCAAACAGTTTTAGGCTCCCAAAAACGTAAATATAAACACAATATAATTTTACAAAAACTCAATATTTTGTAGAAACAGGTGCGCAACCATTCCGCGACCGGAAATAATGAAACCTTATAGTTTGTGATGGCACAAAGGCGCCAGTTCTTAGCATAAAGCCAATCAATTGTCCTTTTTTCCGCCTGGTTTGCGGAGCATTATCACCAGTTTAACTACGTCTACTGCAGAACGAAGGCCTCTCTCAGGATCTGCCAATCAACCTGGTCTTGTGCTTTCTGCTTACACGTTATACCTGCGAACTTCTTCATCTCATTGGTCCACGTAACTTCCTGTTTCCCTCTCGAGCGTTTTCCCTCTGAAGGAATCCAGGCAGTTGCTTTGCATGACCAGCAGTTATGCTGCCTGAGGTATAGTGGTTGATTACCATTTATTATTTAGGAATGCTCACCGAATGTGATCCACCCTATCCTTATCGTTCTAGTAACTTCATTCTCATGGTTGGGCTCGGCAGTTACTACCTGTCCTAAATAGATATATTCCTTTACAACTTACAGAAGTCTCTCCAACTATCATGAAGCAATGTTCTCTGCCCAGACAGTTACACATTAATTCTATGCATAATAATTTTCAGACCTACTATTTTGCTTTCCATGTCCAGTTTAGTATTCGTGACCTGTAATTTGTCCCTTGAGTTACTCATCAAGGCAATGTCATCATTGAATTGCAGGCTACTGAGATACTTTCCATTAGCTCGATCCCTAACTCTTCATAATCTGGGGCCGTGAAAACCTCCCGTAAACACGTGGCGAAGAGCATTGGAAGGATTGCGTCTCCCTGCCTTACACCCTTTTTCATTGAGATTATGTCGCTTTCTTTAGAGAGAACTATAATGGCCGTGAATCTTCCATAGATTTCTTCCAGATTGATAATGTAGGGCTCATCGACGCCCTAATTTTGTAGTGCCTGCATTACTGCTGATGTCTCGACTGAGTCAAATGCCTTCTCGTAATCTATGAAGGCAATGTATAGAGCTTGGTTATATTTCGAGCATTTCTCTATCACCTGATGGATAGTATGAATGTGGCGCCACCACAGTGGTCTAGTGGCTAAGGTACTCGGCTGCTGAACCGCAAGTCACGAGATCGAATCCCGACTGCGGGGGCACCTGCATTTTCGATAAAGGGGGAAGTGATGCAGGCCCATGTGCTCAGATTCGGATGGACGTTAAAGAGCCCCAGGCTGTTGAAACTTCAAGAGCCCTCCACTATGGCATTTCTCATAATCATATGGTGGTTGTGAGATGCTAAACCCCGCATATCAATCAATAGTATAAACATAGCCTATTCTGGAGCAGCCTGTACGAAAGCCTGCTTGTTTTTTTGTTTGATTGAACTTTAATGTCGCCCTAATTTTACTAGCTATTATTTTTGTAACTAGTTTAGCGAGAGTGGACAATAAGCTAGCTGGTCGGTGTAATTTGTGAATTCTGACATTTCTTTTTTTATAGGTTATGATGACGTTCGCGTTCTTCGAAGATTTTGCTACCCTTTCTATCAAGAGACACTTGGTACATAAGGTGGCCAGTTTTTCTAACACAATTTCTCCGCCATGTTTCAGCAGGTCCATTGTTAACTTATACTCACCAGCAGCTTTGCCTCTTTGCATTCTAGGGCATTCATTACTTCCCCTTTGTTATTGATAGAATGTCGAATTCCTCTGGGGTTATTATTGCTTCTTACGATATCTTCCTGGTTGTTTCGGCTTCTGTACAGCTCCCTGTAGAACTAACTCCTCCGCCACCTCAACCACCCTATCCATATCGGTTATGAAATTGTCTTCCTTGTCCTTTAATGCATACATCGAATTTTTCGTTTATACACAAATTTGCCTTTGCAGCTCTTAAGATTTCGCCGTTCTTTACAACCTGGTTGATTCTCCCAATGTCATACCTACTGATGTCGCCTACCTTACTCCTATTAATTAGCTTCGAAAGTGCCACTAGCTGTGTTTTGTCGGTTACCATTTTGGCTTGGTCAATGACACTTTTCGTCTCCGAAAATAGTTTGCCATTGTCCTGTCCAGTGACTGTACCTCCGACTTTCATTTCTCAATCTTTGATGATACCAGTAAGACTATTGTTCACTTTGCCAACGCTGAAACCGGGGATTTTATTTACAGCCGCGAATCTAATGTGAGACGAAACCATCAATTCCTGTACTTTACTTCTCAACGCCAGCTTAGATATTGGCTTCTTATGTATCAGTTTATGCCTCTCACTTTTTTAAATCTAGGTGAATTCAAATTCTTACCATTCTTACCAGAAAGACTACCAGAAAGAGGTGAAATGTCAGACTGACCAGCACTTGATGGCCAACTTAAGTGACGACATGCTGAATATATTTATTTATCTGAATAATATTATTGGGTCGATGGCATACTGCCTCAGGAATGGAAATCGGTCGAAAGTGCCTTTATTCCCAAATACGGAAAGCCGATCAATATAGAGAACCTTCGTCCTATTTCTTTAACCTCCTGTGCAGGCAAGGTATTGGAGAAGGCACTGTACATTCGGCTCACTGAATACATAAATAGTCAGTAGTAAAAAAAAGCATGAACAAGCAAAAATATTCGAATTGTTCAAACCGACATCAGGAGACACAATCTTGTTACTCCTTCAAAGTTCTCAACAATTTTGGGACGTGAATCATTTGATGAGGGACCCAACTGAATGCGTAATGACGCCACTTCAGGATATGCGATAAGTTTGCCAGGCTCAAAACAGAGTTGAAAAGCATAAGAGCAGTGTAGCATTCACGTATGTCATCAGTTAAAAAACCATGCTGTCGCTTGAAAGACCACAAAGCCCATCCGCAGTTTATGGTGTTTTTGCTTTTGTAGGTCCATTCAAATGACCCTGCACTCTTTTTGAGCGTGGCAAGAAAATACTGCCGATTGGTATTATTAGTTTCTGAAAACACGCAAGCCGATAATTATAGCGTGGTACGAGCCTAGAATATACAACTCATTCTATGTCAACCAGAAAAAGCATTCCTTATTCTCCCGACCAATCACGGATAAACCCATTGGCTGGTTTGAGCATCGTGAGCAGCCTAGCTACAATGTCCGCCGCAAGATGCCCCCATATGTCTGCTCGCAAGCTCGCGACCATACTGAAAGGATGCTAGGCGTTCAAAGAAAGTGCTCAAGCTCGTGACCAGCACTGACGAAGGCGTCGTCTTTTTGCCCCCTTGTGATCCCTTTTTCTGTATAGCTTTTAGCACGCTCCCAAGTACAAAAAGGGAGTGAAAGTGCCATAAGCGCTGAATGTCTGTATGTTTGTACTTGACAGATTCTAGAAGTAGCAGTGGATTCGTGACGCAACAAGCTCTTTTAATGAAGCTATCAAACAATTACTTACAAGAGTGTTTCAGAGCTTCATGATCGAGTCACCTTCACTCGTTTTTAACCTAGGTGAGCTGCCAAAATTTTGATGACAAACTTCAGCGTAATGAAATGTGGGCCTCGAGTGTGGGCCTTGCGTAATTTCCTGTCGAAGCAAGCAAGGAAACAGTCTTTTTTTCGAAAGGAAACCATAAGCCCACCTTGTGAACGATAGATTTGTACTTTTGAAGCACAGGCTCTGACTTGTCATGGAAGGTCTTGATGCACTTGATGATGGTGTCCTCATTGTCGTCCACACGGCCGCTCGTCTGGCCATGCTTCAGAAGCCGGGCCTTCATCGTATCGTCTGACACCTCGAAGTAGATCAGGTTCGTGCACTTGCACACCTGCAGAGTTTCATGTGCAATAAATATATGCCTGCTCATATTTATTATTCAGCATCATATTCATAATATCAATCTTTCGACTGTTTGTTTGTTTTCTATTAGAAATATCCGGTGATGACTGATACATTGCTACTATCTGTCTACAGATCACACAACTTGCGTATACGACACGTCCTCCTTCGCCGACATGCGATTTGCTCGTTTCCCGTGAAGGCAGTGAAATTGGCATTGTGACCACGATTTATTAAAGACGTGTGCACGTAGCACCGTCTATCACCTGTGGCAGCGGTGGTCAGCAGTAACTGAAGTGCAGATAGGCGAAAAGAAAATCATACTCGACAAAAGCCAGTCAGGAAGAAGAACTCCAGGTTATACAGCAGAGACTCGCAAAGGACATTCTGGTTAAACTGTAGTGTCGAAATACAAATCGCGTGGCTTCCCCCGAGAATTCATTTCTTAACAATACGGCCCAGGTATTTCTAATGGACTGTATTCAACTGTTCCAAGAAGTCACACGCCTTGTAGTGTGACAGTTCTTTTAGCAGAATTTTCGCAGAGTTTTTTAGCAGAAAAGTCAGTGCATTATGGAACCGGGATCACTTTTTGATACCTATCTTTTTCCGTCAGATATACATATACTTCGCCTCTTACCATTCACTTACAGCAGGTCATCATTGCTTCTGTCAGAACAAGGCACCCTGTACATATGTCCCGAAATCCTGGAAAGGCTTTTTATGTTCCAACTAGATTTTGCAGAGGGCAAAAGGTGTAATTTGTTGGCATGCACCAAATTACCTCTGCTGTATATAGTCATACTTCTAAAAGCACATGCCTCTGAACTACAGCAAAACTTGTTCAGTTCAATTTATGCTAGATAATTTTGGGGAAATTTGTGTAATACATGTTATACACGTTTCACTGAAATATATTCATTAGGGAGGAGCAGATTGTAGACCTCAGCAGTGGTCATGTGCTTATACTTAAGGATTGGCATGTGTATACTTACAGTAAATACACGAATTTCCATATGTGCATTGGTTATCAAGTCACATAGGAAACAAAAATAGAAAAATGTCTACAAAAGAGAAGACTATTGTCTAACAGAGTAGTAATCGTGGTAGCAAGTTATGTGCTCAATGGCGCTCCCTTGGTGCGCTTTGCATTTCAGAGTGCTTTTGCTGTGACAGGCCTGGCATTGAAAGATTATTTATTACGTATACGAGACTTTGTATGAAGTATTCACCAGAAATCAACAACTGCTGTAATAGTACAATGACCAAAGTTTTTTTTTCGAAAATTAGGGTGAAAATTGCTGGTGTTGCTTCCCATCGTGCAAAGATGGAGACACTTTTGGTATGTTTTCAGGGCTACTTGTCCTTCTTGAACTGCGGTAATAGAGTTTGCAGGGAAAACCGAAAAAGAACCTTGGCAACTTTCACCCAGTTTAAAGACCATTCACTTTACCGCGTCCTCCTCCCTCCTACTCTTCATCCTAAATTTGCCTCTGTCCCAAATGAGGTTTTCTTCTGTTCTACAGAATTCATTCGAGATCCTCGAACTTTTACTCTGTCATCGTGAAGGGAACTCTATCCCACCCTTGAAACACCTAGTGGCAAAATACGGAATCTATAGCAGCGTATACAAAAGCACCAGATTTTGACTGGAGCCATTCGATATGGACACATTTTAAGCCACTGGTGTAGTACGAGGTGTAGTACAGACGCATTTTCTTTTTTTATAATTGCTATGTATTTATGGGTGTGTCTATTCTAATAATATATTAAGGGCCAAGACCTTCAATTCCTCTATAGAAGCAAAATTTGACTGTAAGTGTTAATACAAGTGAAGACAAAATCATCACCTGATGCCATGACTGTCATAAATAACAAAAGTTGACATATCATTATGGTGTCATCATGGCATCATAAGATGATGTCATATCATCACTCGTTGGCGCCGATGACGGAGACGATGCAAAGGCAGGTGAGCTGCCCACAGTTTGCAACGACTCCTATCCTAGAGGCAGTGCAGAGCCACATTAAGTGCAAGAAGCTCGCGGAGGAAGGCAGTGAAGGATGAATTCATGTACAGAAAAGAAAAAAGAAGGTGTTCGCCTTATAGTCACATTAGAAGAAAGGACTGTCCCAGAGAATTCCTCACTGTTTATATACACCGCTTTCCAAAGCGATTTCGTGTGTGCCATCACAGCGTCACAAATGAATAGCGCGTGTTCACAAAAAAAAATCCAGTTGGAAGCTTGGCTTTGTCTTAGCCGTATTTTTCTCTAGGCATTCGCGCAGCAACATGAAGAATATACATATATTCTGAAAAAATAACAGCACACAATACAACTCGACTACTTGCATTAACAACGTTTGACATGCTGCAGGGGCCACACGCAAGGACGTTATCAAAATATAGTCCTCATATTGTTTAAACAGCACGGTGAGTTGTTATGCTTAATTTCGATCTTCTTGTATGACGATCAGGAATATGAACAGGTGAACACAAATTGCGTACGTTCCTTGACGTGGACAGGCTACCTTATATGTAAAATACAATAACAGCACAGAGCTGCACGTATACAAAAAGCTTACGACAGATTCAAAGCGCTCCCCTTGCTCGACATTCCTGGGATAACCATCAAGGAGGAATTCCTTGGCTGTCAGTAAGTCTTTCTTGATTGTTTCCTTTATCAGTTGAATGATCATATCCTGCAATACAAAAAAGTGGTGCTCATCAAATATATAAGCACTCGAATTTCTGGCACCTGTAATTCCCAAACAGCTGGATGATTAACAGGGCAGAGGAAGTTGCGAAAATTGTTTATATGAACATACATACATGCTGACGATATCTGCATGTTAAAGAACAGGGGTCTCACTGAATACCCAGTATAATTTCAGCCAACAATATGAAGCGAATCTGCTTAATAAGCAATATCTTTCTTAATCTCCATGTGGTAGACCCGCTCAACAACGTATGTCGAGAATATCAAAACTAACCGAAATGTTTTTTATTACCTGTTAAACTCGGCTAATAACAAAAGAGCACAACAAAGCATAGAATGACGAAGAAAGTTTAGTTTTGCGCGCTCTTTAACAAATTCATAATACCGTGCGAATACTAGTACACATCAACCCTAAAAATTATCACGGCAAGAAAAGTTGCCCCATGCGGCTGCTCATTTAGGGTTTGTTGTATTGTTTTTATCTTGAGCACATATTTCATAGCGTCTAAGACAACTCTCTCAGCATGTAACACTGCCCTTCTGAAGGGGTAACCCCCCCCCCCTACCAGTTGGGGCAGGAGGAGGTGTTCGCGTGTCGCGCACCTACGCGTATGGTCGGATTGTGTCCTTTACCTGCATCTGTCGTCCACGAACTTAGCCTATATAGAAATTGCTCTAGAATGTTTCAGATGGAAAGGACTGTATGGCCTGCACACGCAGATGCGGCGAATGTGACAGGCGTGTAAGAAGAGCCATATATTGTATAATGCTGCACCTCAAACTGTTAGTCGTAGTTTCTGTTAAAAAACATAACTTTACGGATAAACGAACTATATCTGACGCACGAATTTCCAGTGCTTTTGGCCGTCTCTTTACAAAAGGGGTCCGAGCATGGGTACATTCCCCTCGAACGCAAGCTCGTGGTTCTACTTTGCCAATTATATTTCCACATGTGCTCCTTTCGCTCAATTTTTATGTAACACGTGTAACTTCGGACTGACGCAAACAGCGTCCGATTGACTGGAAACTATCTAAATGGTACTAGAACCTTCCTACAAGAATACGCTCAAAACACAAACATATAGTTTGTTCTGGAACTCGCGCGGCCTCTAGCGATAACCTTTGAATCGTCTATAGCACACATATAAACGCCGAAGCGCTTCGCCACTTGACAGATTATCGAAGGAAAAACAAAGTTTCACCTTGGTCACGCCGACTGCTGCCTTCGTCAACGCATTATACGCCATGACAATATCGAGTTGCACGTGTCCTTTAGTGAACGCTAACCACTAAACACCGACACAGTCGGGTGACCGACATTCCTGCGTCCACTTGTAACTCTTTGCTATCCCTGCTTTATCTAACGCCTGCTAAGCCACAACACCGAAGTTAACGAATCTCTAGCTGTAAATGCATTTTCTGTTCTATGCCTACACAGAACCATGAATGTCTTATTTTCTGCGTAGATATAGCATGTCATGTCAATTGTCCGTCGAAATTAAGCAATTTTAGAGCCGAATTTTGAGCATTCTACGAAACAAAACCTGAAAAATTTACTTTTTCCTTTCCCAGCTTATGAAAACGAAAAATAAAAAAGAAAAACGGGTGTCCAGGGAAGATGCTGCTCCTGGATGCCAGCGCTACAGCAGGGCCACGCTCTTTAACAACGAAGTTTCTTATACCTAGAAAGCTGTATGGGCTGTGTACATCTGTTATCCCCACAACAGAGGTGTTGACGGCGTTTCCCTTTTCTGAAGTTTTGAGACGTCCTCCACATGGCGTGCTTCCGCAGAAGTGACCTATCATATACTCCCGGTTTACAATGTGCGTTGGAAACAGCCGAGTATTGCACGGACGTCCTAAGAGCCCAGTACCCGTAGCTTTGACTAAAAAACTATCCACCCCCTCCTCCTTGAAGAAAATTGTGAGGAAATGTGAATGCATTGCGTATCGTTCATAACGGTGTTTTGCATGTGAGATTCCAGAATTAGAAAAACATCGTTTTTCTTTTAAACCGTGCAGCCAAGAGCGCCTTTCGCAGCAGGTGGCATTTTTCGGTCGCGAAAAACACGGTATGCGTGTCCAGCTCTTGTAGCTAGCGTGAATGGTGAAATAATACTGTGAAATGCATAAAAAAGGGTTCTCGGCTCGGGGTTGGTACACAATTCCGGATCTCCACATTTCTGGATCTTCACATTTTAGGATGTTCTTGATAGGCGCCCAGCCAGCGATTAGTCCAGAGTGAGGTGCAAGCAGACAAGAAAGTGGAGTGCAAGGAGGACAGACAGCGAACAGTGAGAGGAGCGGCGAAGCACTGCACCTGTCATTGTACCTGACGGCCTTAATGTCAGCATCTTATCAACAGAAACGCTACGAAAATGCTGGCAGCACAAATGCCACAAACGCGTTTCAAACGCACTGCATTGAGGCGGTGGCAAGTCACGTTCAAGGCAATAAGGTGGGGGCTCCGGTTGCTAAGGGCGAGAATAAGCGCGCATGCCCGCAGCTGTTGGTGACAGCTGCCGACGCCGAAGCGTGACATGGTGGAGGCTCCGGTTGCTAGGGACGTGCAGCCCGCAGCTATTGCTATGGGAGAGGGCGGTAGACAGATCCGGACGAATGTTGACATATTCCGACTAAGAAACGCATTTGCATTTAAAAAATATCAAATGAAGAACGTTCATTCACCCGCGTTTTGTTGCTGAAGCCTCCAGCCATAGAAAAATCGTTAAAGGGCTACTCACCAGGCTCTCAAAATTAAAAAAAAAACGAGTGCTATTTTTTCTTTTATATGTCTTGTCCTTGTTGCTCACTTTTGTAACGCAGATTGTTGCTGTGACGTCTATAGTATACATGCTCTGGAATGGTCAATATATCAAATGTGATTTGTCTCCTGCACTGCTCTGCCATGCAGCCGCCCCAGTCTTGCATGCATATCGTGCGTGACCAACGGATCAAACATCATTTTGTGTGTTTAGAACTGCGCAAGAGGTGATAACAGCGTGTAGCTGATACGCCCGAAATCCTGATAGGCTTTAGTGGTAAATGCTGACATTGTTTAGGTGTTTTTAGAACTAAGGTCCAAGGATAATGCATCGCCTGTGAGAAGGGTAGCGAAAGAGATCAGAAAACCACCCCCTCGTCATTGAACAGTGGAGAATGGCCCTTTGAGAGCGTTTTCATGCACTCCATTGCCGGTAACTTCAAGTGGCCCTGCAGCACTTTTTAGCATGGTCAGAAAAGGCTGCCGGTCGGTAGTAAAAGGCCCTGATAACACGACAGCCTAACAATATAGCGCAGCATGCTGCCTGGATTTTGCAAATATTGACACGTTTTGCTGAAATTTCGGTACCAGCGTCATTTGTTGTGAGCAAAAAATCTTCTGTGTGACCAAAAACTAGAGAAAGATGTGAATAAAATAAATATACAAATGTTCTAGCTCTGACTGGAGATCGAATCCGGGTCGTTTGCGTCGCAAGCGGGTGTTCTACGGCACAGCCACGCCCCTCCTTGCGAACATAGTGAAAATCTCTTCATCTGCTTAGAAATGCAAAGAAAGTAAGTTTCATGCTTTACAAACACACGTGTCCTATATACATGCTTAACAATACAACAAGAAATATTACAATAATAATGTGTGCTGCAAGCGTACACTGCCACGGGTGTCCGTGCATTTGAAATAAATAATGACTTCTAGGTTGAAAAGTTGTTCACCCATACAGTAGAAAAGGCACACACGTTACTGCGCCTATTCTCTTTTCATGCAATAAGTGCTTGAAGTACGCACTAGGGAAAGGATATCTCTCTTGGGTTCGAACTCTTAAAGGCAAAGCTTAACCCCCGAATGCAATGATGTTACTTGACTCGTACTTGACTCAAGACAGTCTTGCCGGTCGCCATAAATCGTTCTCGAACTTGCGGATGGCTTGAAGGCGACTTGGCTCGGTCGAAGTCAGGACAAGTTTCAAGTCAGCTGTGGGGCTAGCTTGACAGCGACTTCGTGCGTTATTCCAACATGGCCACTTCTCGAATGGACATCGCGTGAAAGGTGGCCGCTTTTGAGTTTGCTTGCCTCGCCATAAGTGTAGCATTTTTTGAGGCGAACTGCCTGCCGAAGATTCTTGGAACCGCTTTACGTGACCAAGGAAATTCGATGGAGTTGTACGATTAGCAACAATTCCACGCTAGGTACAGATTCATAAAGAAAGCCGTGGGGCAGCTGCTCGTTATGTTGCCGCTCCGTGAAAGTGGGGACAACCGAAGACAGCCCGTGCATCTAGCGTTACAGCTACTGATGGCTCTCAGGTTTTCCAGCGCTGGCGCATACCAACCAGTCACCGGAAATTTCGTCCGCATTCCGTAGTCGACAGTGTGCCGTGCAGTCGGAAAAGTTACGCTACTCATCGGAAAGCACCTGTACGCGATGCTGGTGCGCTTTCCGCAGCCGGCGGACTGTTATGAAGTGGCTGAGTTCCCTTGCGTTACAGGTTGTGTCGACTACACACAGGTGCGTATTATTAGCCCCGGTGTCGACAACGCCGAAGTGTTCCGTAACTGCAAAGGCTTTTTCTGTTTTTCTATAACACGACGACATTTTGAGTCTCTTTCGGTAAAAAAAAATTGACTCGGTGCTGTGTCCGTGTGCCTCGTCTATCCTTTCGTCCCGTCTAGGGCGCTGTTTCTCGCTCAGAAAGGCATCGCTTGTAGCACAACGCTACGTAAAATTATACAAACATAAAAAAGAGGTGCCCCTATCACGGGTTTTTTTATCCGCGTCACCATCATGCAGCGATACATTGCTACACCCCGCGAGACAGAATTCTGCTGAGGGCAATGTCCTGACCCCCGCTTTTTCTCTTGCTTACCAAGCTCAACAAAAGGATACGAATCACATTTGTTCCCAGAACTTGTTTTTTTTTCATAATAACTGCGACCGAGCCGATTACAGGCATGCACACAGGCGAACAGAAAGGCAAATACCGTGAAAATCGCGTCACCTCGTGAGCCAGGTCAGCACAAATACATGCCATGGCGTTCGATTGAGAAAAAAAAACGACGAAAGAACCCAATGCGATGCTTGTTTCGCCTCCAAACAAGCAACCGTGGAGAAACGCGCCGCACTTGGGTGGCCACTAAAACCAGCGAGCAACGAACGCTTTACAGAAGCAACACTGCGCATCGCTGTGGCGGCAGGCACCACGTGCCGCTCGTTAGCCGTAAAATGGCAAGAATATGGTTGTGGCCCTTCGTTTTTATAGTTATTTCAAAACTTATGGTCTTTTTTTAGGGTTATGCGTGCCTTACGCGAACTTCATTATTACCCTCGTTAGCAGGCGAGCAGCGTGTTTCTGCTTTGAAGCTAGTTCTTGACTTGAACAAGCAAGACAGCCTGAGCATCTATGAAACGCGAAGGCTGACTTGGGCGTTTTGAAGTCCGCTGCTTGCTTCACGCCGACTTGCTAAAGTCAAGTTGAAGTCGCGAGCCAAGTAACATCTCTGCGTTCGGGGGTAAGGATCCCCCCATTTCTTTTTCTCAAAGTCCTCTAGAAATCATTCTCTTTTCTCTATTGAGATATTGACATGCACAGAAATGGCTGCACCATGTACTCGCATTCATGGTCATTGGGTTAATTGAGCATCGTGAGCTGCACAATTGCTCCTACTACTGCTGGAGGCCACCATGTGCGTTACTGCACACCGGTTACTCTGAGAAGTAATGCAAAGCCTATTTAAAGCAACTGTCCGCCGCTCGGAAAACTTTTTGTGATTGGGGCACGAATGAGAATATTTTTCATCACATTGGTGGCAAGAAAAATGCATTTGACTCATAAAAATAAATGATATGTTTATCTTGATGTTGAAAGTCGATAAAAAATGATCGCTTACGATACCCAACAATTTTCTATTTGCTGCCCCATTTCCTTATTGTCTTCATGTAGGATTAGGCTATGATCAAAATTTTCAAGCAATGGAGTCTATTCACTGGTAGGAGAATGAATCCTCACAAGTAGATTTATTTTGCTTAAAAAACATGCAAAGCTTGAAATTGTACTTTATGCACTTGAGGTAGCTTTAGGTTGTGCCAAATTCTAACTTTTGCTTTTTTTTCTCACGCATTAAATGCGCCCGGTGGCGCTGCAGGCTGTTTGTTCACTTGCCTGCATGTCTGCCTACATTTCTGCTTGCAGACGGCGGAGAAACGCGAGCACGGTGCCCACCGCCACTCATAAGAACAACAAAATGTGGGTGCGCAGTTGAAACGACCGCCAAAGTATTGGTTTTATTCTGAAGCCTGCAAAAACTGCACACGGTTTCAGTTTTTCATTTTCAACGGCAGTACAATTGCCGTCGCCGCCACCGACCAGTGCCCCACCGCCATGGTCTAGTGGCTAAGGTATTGCGCTGCTGACCCGCAGGTTGCGAGATTGGATCCCGGCTGCAGCGGCTGCCTTTCCGTTGAGCCGGAAATGTTGTAGGCTGGTGTGTTCAGATTTGGGTGCACGTTAAAGACCCCAGGTGGTCGAAATTTCCGGAGCCCTCCACCACGGCGTCTCTCATAATCATATGGTTGTTTTGGGACGTTAAACGCCACATATCAGTCAGCCACCGACCAGTGTTGTGAACATTTACCACCCGACCGTTGGAAGGCGACCAAACGCAGATGGAAAAACTTTGTTTTAAAAGTGTCTACACACTTTCTAGACAAACTACTGCATGGTTAGACAGTTCACATGGTAGGCTTTTATTTCAACACAAAACAGAAAAGCAGTGAAGGACGGTAGAGAGTCTGTTTAAGGATGAGTCACCAGTGGTTCAAGCTCTCCCTGCTTCATAATGTCGTTGATTTGCTTGCCCTGGTCACTGCCAGACGCCACTTCAGCCCGCAGCCGGTCACCCGACGAGATATATGTGAAGTCGTACTTCGCCACCATTTTGTCGCACTGCGTGCCCTTGCTGGATCCAGGTCCACCTGCGTGGCCAGGTACGCATTTAGCGACACTAGTATAGACGATTTTATGTAAGACACCCGGTTACCGCTCCCATGATGGGTTAAGCAAATGTTTTTTTTTATTTGTGCTCATTGCGGCAGAAGTTAAAATGGTCATGACACATCGAGTGCGTCAGCGCAATCATTTTATGTGTATGCATCTACCATAGCACAAACTGTGGCACTGTCGGTTTATACGATGAAACCACAAAGTGACAAGGTTTTGTATGCTCTCCTCCTTTGTTGGGATTGGTGGAGAAGGTACAAAACATATATACACAAAGGCAAAGGAAATCAGTCTTGAAAAAGACTAGTCCACTTGTCGAAGTGTCAGCTCCTGCAACCATCCCCTGTTTGAAAATTTCACAAGTACACTTGCAGTAGGCACTCTGGGATAGTCCTAAATGGTCATTTACTCGTTTCTTTATGAAACGATAGTACCGTGTACCAAAAATTGAAGGTAAACTAGCAATTGAGAAGGTGATACGTACGGAGCTCATTTATGCGATTGACTTCTGCACTTAAAAAGGAACTTCAAGCGAACTCCAAGTTTTTTTTCCTAACTACAGCTATAGTATCGGCTGTTCATGTTAGTTCGTGGATTTTCTCTGGTATTGGAGAGTTTGGTCCTAAAGTGACTCAGGCTGTGCGCAACGCGACGCGCCTTAGTGAACTCTGAATGATCTTGACTACCTCAGGTTTTTTCTACTGAAGTGACACAGCACAACAGTCGATCACATTGACATCATCCAAAATTTCATCCCAGTGGCCGGGGCCAAGCACGCAACTTTCAAATTAAAAGTCGAATATTGTAACCGGGCAGTCAGCCACCCCAGAAGTAATATCTGCTCAGCTGTCTTCCTAACATTTTTGATAGAGTCAACAATGCAAAAATGCTCCCTTACTTTGATTTCGGTGCAAGTTTAAAATTATAACTCACCCGAGAGTCAGGACATCAAAGGGTTCGTACATGCCACCTCTCATTACGCATAATGACAGCTACAGGTACACTTGTCGTTGGTGCGTGGTGGCAGACTTCGATTCCATCAACGGCGGTCGCATTACGATGGAAATTAAACGTTAGAGGTCCGTGTATCATGAGATAAGAGTGCATATTAAGATACACCAGATGGTTCACTCACGTGCAGAGTTATAAGCGATCTCCATTAGAAATATTGGACCACTTGTAGGGCTTTCAAACTACACATACACTTCCACGTTCCTCTTTCACCAGAACGAGGAAATCGCAACACGGAGGTTGATCTTAAACATGAGGATGCCTGATCGTCATCTTCAAGAGTAGAACGCTATAGCGTAATCTGACCCTGTTTGCGTTGTCTTCTCATATACAGGCCAGACTTCATTTCTGAGTGAGCATCTCAATCAAACCACAAGGGAATTAATGCCTGTCAGTGTAACACTGCCTATTGTGGACTCTCTTTGAGTGTATGCATACTGCCGGAGCATTTGAGTGCGCACTACACCACGAGTCATCATATTGTGAATCAGCGAAGTAGTAACCACTACGCGTCAACGAGGCAATATGAACGCAGGCGCACACCTTGTTGATGACGTTCCCGATTAATTAAAGGTGAACACTTTGCAATGGGTGGACTTTTTATCTTAGCTGATTTCACATGGCAAAGCACCTCGTGCAACTCTACTCATTTTCATGACCGGTGCCAGGGCTGACAAGGGAACAGCGTTCTTTTTGATCTTCAAACAAGTCGCCGACTGGTCGGCGGCCTATGTCTATCATGTATTGTTCCCTTCTGGCCGGAGGGTGAGGCGTCTTGCCGCCACGACGCCGTAAGCAGTTCGGGAGACGACAACAAGTGCAGCATCTTCCTTAAAAGATGACAGCGGCAGCCGCAAATCCCCCCGCTAATTAAGCGGGCAGTTCGGCCGACCAGTTTGAGCTTGTTTACGGCAGCCCTTTTGATGGATGCTGTCATGAGCTTCAGACCCCTCGCCCAGCGGCACACATCGACAAGGAAGAGCCACGTTTGTGCCACATAGCCATGTAGAGACCACGCTTCAATATTGGACGTTTACGTGGGCTGTGCATGCCCGTCACCCTCGCCGGTTATGTGTGATCCGTGTTTGGACAGTGCCATCTGTACGCATTCCCCAATCTAAGGATCTAGGGAGAACATACTTTTTATATCCCCCCCGGCTCATTTGGGGTGCTTTTTTTGAGTGGAGAGCTCGGCATGTACGAAGAACGCCACTATGTACCTAAACTTTTTACTGATTTCTTTCTAGTGTAAATAAACGTCTGTTCTCTGTTTTCCTGTACAAGTATTGCTCCTCGTTATAAGGGACGAGTTAGATGGTGTGGCCAGCTACCAACTACGAGACCCACCGAACCCGAGTCACAACTGGTTGACAGTGGTGGGATCGAGCTCATCGATCAGAAGGCAATTCCGAGACCGGTGGCCTGGAGGACCTAGCGTTGGACGAAAGTGCTTTGCGGCATCACTGACAACACTGGAAGGAACGCGTCCGAATTCAAGACTGCATAGGATGAGCGCACTGCTTTTCTTCGCTGAGATATCACCAGGCTTTGCGTAGGATTGTAAACAAAGCACTTATTTGGTAACTGTTGATGAAAGCATTGATATTACGTCAAAGTTGTTTAGTTAAGAGTTAGCAGCACCAAGAATAGCCATGAATTTGAAGGGACTAAAAAAGCCAGAGTTGTTTGAGTTGGCCCGAGAGCTGGGCCTGCAAATGGCCAAGACGACAAGAAAGCCGGAGATCATTGACGCTACCGAGCAGACCGACGGTGATGACGAGGAGCTCAGCGAATGCTTAGAGGACATTAAGCCAAGAAAAGACGAGCACAGACTCTGTGAGGAAAAAGAAAGAAAACGTATCGATCGTATGGAAATGAAACGCCTAGAAGTTGAACTAGCGAAGGCTCAATCAACGAACGAAGCTAGCCCAGTGACACGAGAAAGAGAGCGCCGAATGACAGATTTGATGCCATCCTATGCGGTAGGAGGGGTCATTGGTCTGTTTCTGGTGTACTTGGAGCGCACGTGTGAGAGGGAAAATTTTGCAAAAGACGCGTGGCCGCAGCGCTTGCTTACGCTGCTACCGTGTGAAGTAGCTGACATTATAGCCCACATGGGGAAGGAAAACGCAGACGACTATGACAGAGTCAAAGCGAGTCTGCCCAATAAGTACAGAATGTCAGCGGAAGCGTTCAGGCGAAAATTTCGTGAGATCGAGAAATCCAGAAACAAGTCATACCCAGAGTTTGCGTACACCTTATAGGTAAATCTTGAGGAATGGCTTAAAAAGGAGGGCACGCTTGGTGACACGGAAAAGACTCTGCAGTGCTTTGCGTTAGAGCAGTTCTTTCGGCGTCTACCCGAAAACATTAAATACTGGGTTCAGGATAGGCAAGGAGTAGATACTTTCACGAGAGCGGCAAAGCTCGCAGAGGAGTACGTAAGTCGCCGTGCTCTCGAAATCGGACGAGTACCTAGGAGCGAGATGAGTAAATATCATGCCGACAAGCATCTGCAATGGGCAAAGTCGAGTCAGTATATGCTGAAGGAGGGATTAGACTCCAAAGGAAGTGGTGATGAGAATAAGCGAAAAGAAGCACCCGAGGAAAGGGCAGAGGGGCAACAGAGAAAGGCGTTCGGGGCCAAGAATCCGAGAGTTTCCCACAACTGCCAACGAATGGGGCATATTTCTCTAGGTTGTAAGAACCCGAAAGCTGTGGTAATGGCGAAAATTTGTGGTAAGAAGTCAGAAAAGCCTTGGAGAGCATGCAAAAAGGCAAAGCTGCTGGTGAGGATCAGGTAACATCAGATCTGCTGAAAGATGGAGGACAGATTGTGTTAGAAATACTAGCCACCCTGTTTACGAGGTGCCTCCTGATGAGACGAGTACCAGAGTCTTGGAAGAATGCTAACATCTTCTTAATACATAGGAAAGGAGATGACAAGGAGCTGAAAAATTACAGGCTTATCAGCTTGCTCTCTGTAGTATACAAGCTATTTACAAAGGTAATTGCTAACAGAGTTAAGAAAACATTAGAATTCAATCAACCAAAAGAACAAGCAGGATTTCGAACAGGCTACACAACAATCGACCACATTCATACTATCAATCAGGTAATAGAGAAATGCTCATAATATAACCAACCACTATACATAGCCTTCATAGATTACGAGAAGGCGTTTGATTCAGTAGAAATATCAGCCGTCATGCAGACACTGTGGAATCAGGGTGTCGAGGAAGTATATATAAACATCCTGGAAGAAATCTAAGGGGATCAATTGCTACCATAGTGCTTCATAAAGAAAGCAACAGAATATCAATCAAGAAGGGTGTAAAGCAGGGGGACACAATCTCCCCAGAGCTATTTACCGCGTGCTTACAGGAGGTTTTCAGAAGCCTAGAATGGGAACAAGTAGGGATAAGAGTAAATGGAGAGCACCTTAATAACCTGCGCTTCGCCGATGGCATTGCAATGCTGAGTAACTCAGGGGACGAATTGCAACTCATGATTACGGAGTTAGACAAGGAGAGCAGAAAAGTGGGTCTAACAATTAATCTTCAGAAAACTAAAGTAATGTACAACAACCTCGGAAGAGAGCAGCGCTTCGAGATAGTTAATAGTGCACTTCAAGTTGTAAAAGACTATGTCTACGTAGGGCAGGTAAAAACCGCGGAGCCGAACCACGAGATTGAAGTAAGTAGAAGAATAAGAATGGGATGGAGCACATTTGGGAAGCACTGTCAAATTATGACAGGTAGATTGCCACTATCCCTCGAGAGGAAGGTATATAACAGCTGTATCTTGCCGGTACTTAGCTACGGAGCAGAAACTTGGAGACTTACAAAGAGGATTCAGCTTAAATTGAGGACAACGCAGCGAGCATTGGAAAGAAAAATGGTAGGTGTAACCTTAAGAGACAAGAAGAGAGCAAAGTGGATTAGGGAACAAACGGGGGTTAAGGATGTCATAGTTGAAATCAAGAAGAGAAAATGGACATGGGCCGGGCATGTAACGTGTAGACAGGATAACTGCTGGTCATTAAGGGTAACTAACTGGATTCCCAGAGAAGGCAAGCGAGTTAGTGGGAGACAGAAGGTTAGGTGGGCAGATGAGATTAAGAAGTTTGCGAGTATAAATTGGAGCAGCAAGCACAGGACTGGGTTAACTGGCGAAACATGGGAGGGGCATTCGTCCTGCAGCGGACAGAGTCAGGCTGACGATGATGATGATGATGATGTCAAATTCATTAAAATCATTTGTATGTATACAAGTTATACGAGAGAACTTTTCCCAATCTGCAGATGATAATTTCCACTGGGGGTCATGTGGTATAGAATCCTCCTCTGTGGTCTTGAGGCAGATAGGGAAGTGGTCACTTCCGCAGGTGTTTTGAACCACCTCCCAATCTAGGCAGGGTAAAAGAGTGGCTGAGCAGATTGTTAGGTCTACTGCAGAATAAGTGTTGTGTGTAGTTCTGTATTATGTTGGTTGTTTTTTGTTGAGAAGGCATGTGCCAGAGTTGAAGAGATACCGCTCTATCAAGCGGTCCCCGTGCATCACATCGAGAGTCTCCCCACGGTGAGGTGTGTGCATTGAAATCGCCAGTTAAAATAAATGGCTCTGGGAGCCAGTAACTAGGTCTTCAAGATCAGCCCTGCTAAGCACTTGATCTGGGGGGGGGATATATAGGGAACAGATAGTTATGGTTATATTAAGCAAGAGGCATGACTGGCCACTGCCTCCAAAGAAGTTTGAAGATATAACTGCTCGCTTGCAATGGACCTTACTGCAATGATAGCTACCCCACCTGACAAGGCAAGGCGGTCGGTACGGTCCTTACAAAAAATGACATTGATTTAGGAATCTTGTGTTTTAGATGCGGAGCATCTAATACTCGAGGCTTGTAGTGCGGCGCCGTCCGCAAGCTTCCTCCTCCTTCTTCCACCATCTGTGTATCCCTTCCTCCTCTACACACCGCGCGCGCTTCACTCCTCCACCATCTGTGCACCCTTCCTCCTCTACACACGGCGTGCACTTCTCCTCTTCACGAACATTCGCTAGCTGTATAATGTAGCGCGCATGCGCCGTCACGCTTCGAGAACATCGGCAGCTGACGCGCGCGCATGCGCCATCGCGCTTCGAGAACATCGGCAGCTGACGCGCGCGCATGCGCCGTTGCGCTTCTCCCCCTTCTCGAACATTCGACAGCTTACGCGCGCATGCACCGTCACCCACCATCTGTGCCGCGCGCGCTTCTCCCCTTCGAGAACATTCTACAATTCTCCTGATTCTCCAGTGGACGCGCATGCGCCGTCGCGCTTCGAGAACATTCAACAGCTGACAGTGCATGCGCCGTCGCGCTGTATATATACTCAAGGTCGGCGCTCGCTCGCTCAGTTGCCGCTCGTCGGTTGGTTTGTATGGCGCGTCGACGTCCAAGGTCGCGGTGAAATGAATTTTAACGAATCCACAAACACAATAATCGACGTCCCTTCGATCAGCGCCGCCCTTTCGCATACGTGTGTACGTGTTCACTCATTTAACACCCCCTCCTACAACCACGTTAACCAATTTAGCCATCGACCCAAGTAAGTCGCAATTTAACACCCCGTTTCACAACCACGTTAACCAATTTAGCCATCGACCCAAGTAAGTCGCACTTTAACACCCCGTTAACCAATTATATGCTCCGCATCCTCCTCAGTGTTTCCCCGAGCGAAGCTGCGGGCAATTTTTTTGGCTGTAGATGTGCTTCCTGTATACTTAGCACTTTAGAATTAAACGTGCTAATCAGTTCGCACACGTCATCTAGGTTATGTAAAAGGCCTCTAACATTAAACTGCAGCATCTCTGCAGCCATTATTACCTAGGAGGGTAAAGTACTCTGTACATTGTGATTTGTTTCATGGCAGACCCTCTTTTAGAGGAGCTGTTATACGATTTTTGTTTTTAGCAGCACGCTCACGGGAGCGGTGCCGCTCCTTTGACACCACCGGGGTCGAGGCGACTGGTTATGTATCCATCGCCTCGCTGGAGACGCTGGATGAACCCACAGCTTGCGCAGACTGTTGTTTCAGCCTCGACTCATAAGAGGCTGTGGAGGCCACTGAGCCACTAGGCTGTTGGTTTTTAGTTGAGGGCAGAGCAGCAGCAGGTGCTGCATCCCACTGGGGGAGAGGTCGCTTAGCCGCTGCATCCCTGCACAAAGTCTGAGTGGAAGCCATTGGCCATTATGACACTGCCCCCTCGCGTGTCACATTGACAAATGTAGTGTGCTGTACTGTTGAGAACTGCTTTCGTGCTTTCTTGAACGATACATTTTCTTTGAATTTGAAAGTTATAATGTCTTTTTCTATGCAGGGCATGATCGGGAGTAAGAAGGGTGTTCACCATCGCAGTTCGCACAGTGGGGTGTGTTGTTACAATCATCAGAGCAGTGTTCATGCTCCCTGCATTTTGCAAAAGTTGGCCGTCCTCGGCAACTCAAAGATCCGTGACCATATATCTGCACCGGAAACATCATCTGGGATTAGGTATGCATGCTCTGACACAAACTTTCATATACCCTGTTCCAATATGTTCTGGCAGCCTGCTCGAGTGGAATGTGAGGATAAGGTGCTTGGTTGGCATTTATTTGTTATCCCTGCTTCTCTCTCTTCTCTTAACATCAATCACATTTTGCTCTTTCTATCTGTCCAATAATTCTGCCTCAGTCAGTGTAATAAGGTCATTGTCAGTCACTACACCACGAACCGTATTCACTGATTTGTGTGCTGTCACAGTTATGAGGATATTTCCAAATTTCTCAAGGCTGGCAAGTTTCTCATGTTAGGACTTACAAAAGATCTCAAGAAGAAGATCCCCACTTGGCATTTTACTGATCTTATATCCTGGTCCTAGTTTTTTTTGGAGGCTTGGTAACAAGGAAAGATAAGACACCTCTCGCTGGCTTGTTGGTTTGCTCGCTGTGGATTACATGATACCGGGGGAAATTGTCTTTGTACGGTGCGAAAAAAGCTCGATGTCACTTCGGTGCACACTCTTTTGAGAGAGCGCTCAGAAAGTAGAGGGAAGGGAGTACCCAGGAAAAGTCTTATGATTCAGCAGCTATGGTAGGCACTCAGCATCGAGCCCAACAAGGGGACGCTACAAAGCTTGGGTAACACATGTAGACGCCAGCTATACATAGCTGCTTTAACCCAATATAATATATCCAAAGCTAGATATAGAACACAAGGTTAACCCAGGCCATTTAAGAAAACTGGGAAGCAACTGAAAGGATTAGAAGACAGGGCAGTAAGGAAAGAAGATGGAAAGAAAAAGGTATGAGAGGGTAGATAGGAAAAGGCGACCTCTGATTTCCCCTGAGCGGGTAAGCCCAGGGGGGCCGTCTGAGTGAAGCCAGAGTCGAAGGGGTGTGTTGCCTCTGCCAGGGGGCCTTAAAGGTCCAATCACCCGACGTCGGCTCAACCCCCCAGGATCCCCTTTTTCTCGGACACGGTTCAGCCACGCACGGCTAGGCATGGGAGGGAGTCGAAACCCCTCCATCAGATCGGGTCTGTGGTGTCGCTAGACACTAAACACCTGCTTGCACAGACACCCCTGCGGGGGTGGTTAGGGTGACTGTGCACGATTACTGTGCCTTCAAAGATGAAATTCCATTTGCATGACTGCAAATGCAAGGTGAGATGAGATAGCTTCATTCAGTTAATTTTGATGATATCTGACGGACGTGTTGATACATCAACCAGTCTGACTGATGTTTATATGTGAACAAATGAGGAAGTCAGTTAGCAACTCCAGACAACAATGGAAAGAACAGTTGACATGCCTCTCATAGTACTTTTCTCTACCCACTGCAGACCCCTGCGACCTTTTGCGCTCTACGGAAGAAATGTTACTAAACTTATGGGGCGTTTCCTTGCCTCGTATCGCTTCCCAACTTTTATTCCGACTGTGCAGAACGTATGCATGAAATAATTGCAATATTCAGTTTCTTTGAGGGTGAAGGTCGTCTGAATTAATCTGTTTGCAGAGCGAATGAGCTGCTCAGGAACGGATGCAATATGATATAGGAAGGACACCGCGCCTTCTTGCAGCAAAAAAATATTGCTTATGTAATGTTCCCAAGTTTTTTTTTATTCTTCACCGAGCGTAAGTACATCATTATTCTTCATTGAACAATATTTGAATGCGCTGACTAAAATTCAATAGTAGTTTCACACAATGATGGATACACTGCCAGCCAACATGCTCCGCAGTGACACTTAAACATTCAATAAGAAACCGCAAATTATCAAAGCAAGGTATCTTGCACATAAATTTTTGTTCCATCCCGTCGTCTTTAAACACGTTTAGAACTTCTTTACCGTTTTTGAGCGAGTGACATTCACAAAAATGAAAAAAACTCTAGCTTAACACTTCTCTGCAGTTTGTTTTTAATGGCTTAATCTAACCACGATGTTATTTAATGCCATAGCACTTTATGAGCGGTTCATCGTAAAATGACTATGAATTCAGTGTTCCAGTTCACATTCCCCTCAATAGCATGTTTTGATCATACGTATCAGTGCGCAACAAATCGCATGCCGCTAATCTGCTACGTTCGATGTATACCCGCCCAGTGATACCTACACTGACTGCGTTATTCATTTCACATTTCATCCATAGATATACATGCAGGTGCATTCGGACCTATCTATTCAACAAGCGGCAGCATGTTCTTTTCATTTTGTGCTCGCATGGTGCCAACGAGCAGTGGGCGACGGAAGAGCCGGTTCACTCGGCGTACGCACTTTTCCCAAAGTGTCTGGTGCCCACGCGAGGCCTTGTGGGATTGCTTGAAGAAGGTCTACTAATTCAAGGCCTGTGCACTAGTCTCTTTTTTTCATCTTTTTTGATGTAGGAACAACTTTGAATAGTGGAGGATTTGACTTTTGGTAAAATGCAAGTGATAGCTTGTAAAATATGTTACTTCTTAAAAATTTCTATACTCAGAGCATATAATTCATTAATACAAGTTTTCAAACATAAAAGTATGAACTGATGTGAGCGTAACATTCTTATTGAACCTTGAAGCAGGGCTTGGCAGGAATGCGAATTTTCTTTGAAGACATGCTTTTACGGCTTAGCACTACTTCACTACAGTGAAACCACAGTTGCAGGAAGTTATGCGAATTAAAGTGCACTTGAATAGGTGGTTTCACGGCTTGGCTCAACTCAACTGCAGTGAAACCGCTTTTACAAATTGTCACATGTGGAATAATATGCACCTACTCGTTCTCTGAATAATTTGAAAATTTAGAAGTTAAATTCAGTTCTAATCATATATAAAATTTGCTATATTTGTTTGAAAATTTGCAGCATTCAACTATTTGCACAAATCTATAGCAAACCAATTTTATAGCAGCTGTGTTTCAACATACGTTCTCGCAATTCACCCCTGTGGCTAAGAGAGGAACCCACATTTTCGAGCTTAACAGTGCACCAAGTTAGCCACTAAAATACTATGACAGGTTCTGTTAAATACAAGCAGTGAATGCCTACGACGGTTTCTTAAAGGACAAATGCCATGATGTGCTAATCATTGATGTCCATACATAATATAAGTGTAGTCGAACCAAACGAACAACTGACAAAAGCATGCAAGAGGAAAAAAGTGTTGCCTCTTTTCAAGGTCAGATATACGTAAGACGTATGATGGGAGTGATGTGTGTGAAGGTCCAGTACTATAAGTCTTAGCACAATAACACTTGCCTGCTGTTTCAGAATTTTTGAAATTGTATGGCGAACCATCTGTTCACCAAAAGGAGTCGGTTAAAGTTAAAAGCAATGCTCAGGGGTGAAACAGGATACATGGGCCTGGGCGCAATCCTGGGAGCAGGGAAAAGTGCTTTGTGTAGTAAGGTTGGAGCACCCAGAAAGACTTTTGGAGCAAGCTTGGAGCAGCCAGAAAAAGGCCCCTTTGAGCGAACTCGAAGAAGTCAGAGATTGAGACATAACATTCAGAGCAGAGCCCGTTACAAATCACTTTAAAGCGACATTTGTGTAAAGATGCATTGTCCTCAAAATTGTGCAATCACCTTATTATCGCGATAGCAGTCACTCCTAATGGGTTTTCGCAGTAGCCGTCATGTGCCATATAAAGTCCATATTGGTAACATACCCCCGCGCGTCATATGTTCCATCCGCGGGAGAAATTGCTCGAGCGGGGCTGACAAATATGGCTGTAGCAGAGATTGAACAAGCCGGCCCTTCTCTCACTCGGAGGTCGCGTGCAATAACATCACCCTGCTCGAGAGGCATACCATCCAAACAGAGAGGAAACACACCACCCGTTTGAACGAGATGCAGATGCGAATGATATGGGGGGAGGGGAGGTGTGAAGAGAGGGTTGTTGCTCGAGCAGCAACTGTGAACTTTGCTTCTAATGGTGTGGTCGTGATCGATGGTGTGCGTGCTAGCTCGGAAGCCATAAGAGTATGGCACGCATGCACTTCTACACCCCTGTAAAGAACTTCTCTTTTGTTTTTATGTCTTTTGTTATTCCTTATTTTGTGGATTTTAATTCATTTGATATGTGGGAAGTGACTGACTTGGGTTCATAGCGCTTGCCTCCGCTCCTTGCCCCTCGCTCAGCGATATTAAAAGTTGGATCGCGCTATGTTGGCGTGTTAGTTACGGAAAAGATAAAAACGGCAAGTTGTGGCAGACAGGTAACGGAAGCTGCAGTGAGCTACGCCTAGCAAGTCAACCATGCATTTGTCGAAGATGGCTTAATCGGGCAACACGTGTTTTCCGTGTCTCTACGATGTGCTAACCCAGGATATTGTAGTTCTGTGAATGTTTTTCGGCGTTTCCTAAAGGCAAAGGTGAGCACAAGAATTTGGACTCGTTATTTGAGTAGGTATTGATTGTGCATGAGTACATGTGAGTAAACCCCGTTCTTTGCAAGCCTGGCTGGACTGACAGAAGTGCAGTGTCGATTGACTAATTAGTGAAGACTACAGCCGAGCTTCTGACAGGCAATTGCGTTTATTGAAAGGCTTGAATTAGTGTTGGCGTGGCTACATAGTTTTAGTTTCTTTTACTTTTGGCGTGTAGTTCAAAATATGTCATGTAATTCTGGGCTGCTTCCTGCTCATAAAGTTCTTGTGGTCACAGCTTCAAAATTTGTGAGTCTTTACTTCTAACATTGTCACTCAAATACACGTGACAGGCAAAATGCTTCTAAAAATTTTTACAGAGAATGTCAATGCACCTAATGTTTTTAAAAGTGAACTTTTCTTCATCAATTCAACGCTGTTGCCCTGACGAAAACAAGTCAACTTGCTGAAACACTGTTTCCAGCGGCGTTCTTTCTCAAAAAAAAAGGAATGACAACAGCGGTGCTCATAAAAAGCGAGCATGGGGTCCGGTTCCCGGGAAAGCCTAGCAGATGACAGCTGCCCAAAACTGCTCAAAGCGCGCATGCGCATATTCACTTTCATTTACGCTGCGCTCCACTTTGTGGCGCTGATCAGCTCGGCGATCGACGCTCACGCGTTCAGATTAAAAAACGCGTAGGTGTACATATTACTAAGTCACAAAAGCATTACCATCTGAGTATGTTTACCATTCCATTATTTTTCATTTTGCAATAAAACATGCCCAGCATCGCTTACCTTTTTGTCATGCGGGGCTGTTGCAAGTCTGCAAAACAAGAATGTAATTAGGTTTGAGAAACATGCCAGGGCGAGTTCCTGTGGAAGATGTTCAGAAGACACAAAAAGACGTTTTCCCATCATAATGCTAGCATGAGAAACAAGTTTTCTCTCTGACTTATTTTTTAGAAGCATTTGTTCACACAAACACCTCGAGGCTGTTACGGCCTATTCAGTGTGTGGTGCTATGCACTGTTGTAACAAATATTATTCAAGCCATAAAGCTGCAGCTGCCTTGCCAGTTTTGACGAGAATAGATCGCAGCGTGCAAGCAGGAATATTTTGAATTCCATGCACCCAGTGGGTTTACGCGATCTCCTGAAAAGCCTTTACGACACACGTTATGACAGACTAACGGATTTGATTGAAGTACTGATCTCAGTGACACTTCCAGAAAATCTGCTATGTAAATTGACCTACGTTTCTTTGATCTAAACGAAGCTTTGAAGGGGTGAGACATGGTCACCCAACAATATGTGGTTTTCAGCAAAAACTAGAAGTATAGGATCTGATATGCCTATACAGCCGACTCTCAATAATACGAAGTTCATGGGGACTGGCGAAAAATACAAATTAACCACAACAAATCAAAAATACATTTATTTCAAAGCAGTTTGTGCAAAAGCGGTGATTGAAGTTTGCCTTTGCCTGCTAAATCTAGCAGCAGAAAGAAGTCTTGCAGTCTGTATATGTGCCTAAAAGCTTCCTCGGCGATGCTGTCAGCAGCGAAAAACCGCTGCGCGAGGGCAAGGCCTGCAGTTCCATCAGCAGCTCGCGGTTGTGGCTCACTTTCAACGTTGTTGTCGTCCACCTCAGTTTCATGACTATCCTCGCTAGGCCGAACCATCTTGATGATCTCAGCGTCCGTGAACGCACTGCACGTTTCTACGGCACTGTCAGTAGCAACGTATTCTTCGAAGAGACGTCACCAAGAGCTGGCAGGATCTCTGTCAAGTTCAATCTCACTTGTGTCTGCTTCCCCTGCGGTATAAAACGAATCATCTGCAGCACTTGCAATGAAACCGCACGCCCTAATGCAGTTCGCCATGGTCTCGTCCTTACGCGACCCAACGCTCACACCAGCGTATGTATAGCACTGCGAAGGCTCACCTCAGTTGAATTGAGCGAAGTTGAGTGAAGGCTCACCTCAGGCTCATCTCTGAGGCTCACCTCAGAGTTGAATTGTCCATACACAACACCGTCCGCTCAAGATGTTTCAATACAGTACTTTCACGTTCATTATAATCCCCTGGTCTATAGGTTGTAACACTGATGCAGTGTTCGCTGGCAAGTAAGCGAAATGAATGGCACTCAAGGGTGGCACATTATGTGTGCACTACACTGGTCCACAAGCAGCAACACTTTGCATTTTGCTAACATGAACTTGCGATCCAATTTTATTAGCCAATCTTTGAATATGTCTGCGGTCATCCACACTTTCCTGTTAGACGCCTAGTCTACAGGCAACATTTTCACACCCTTAAAACATCTAGGCTTAACGGCTTTTCTGATTACGAGCAGGCGACATCGCTAAGAGCCTGTCATGTTGGCCACCATCAGCACTGACACTTTACTCCGCTTACCTCCTGTGCAGCTATCGTCTTTGAAGGTCAGCGTCTTCTTTGGCGACATTCTGTAAAAAAAGTGCCATCTCATCGGCATTGAAGATGTCTTGCCACTGATATTCGTCCAAGTAGCTGTGAAGCTTACCTTCTCTCCACATTGCAAATGTTGCCGCGTCTACGGCAGCCCTATCTCCATTCACGCTTTTAAACAACATATCATGTTGTTGCTTAAAGCGTGTAAGCCATCAATCGGGCGAAGCGAAGTTCTCGATGCTTAGCATGGTCGCAAGTCATGAGGCTTTCGCTGCATTGATCTCACCCTTGAGTGGAAGTTGGTTGCTTCGTGCCTCCCGAATCCGGACGAGCAACGCTTGCTCCAACTATGGGTGGGCCCCAGTGCGCATCCTGTTGCAAGACAACTTGAACTGGTCATTTTCATTTTCAAACGTGTCCAGCAACGACCACTTGCTCTTGAGGATGTTTGACAGGGTGTTATGCTTGAAGCCGTATGTCCAGGCAATATCTTGCTTGGGGTTGCCTGCTACTTCCACTTCTTTCAAAATATTGACTTTCGTCACTAAGTCTAGCAATCGATAGGGTCCTCGAGTTGCCATATAGTCATGACTGCACCTTAAATACATGTAGAGCTCCGTTGCACGTGGAAACGCTGTCCGCTCAATGAGATAAACGGTTAGGCTCAGCGCTTGTCACTGCACAGGCCGCTCGCAGAATCACCTCAACGCTTCATGGTCAGAGGCGCTCTAAGCAGCTGCGATGTAAAGCCCCATACTTCGTATAAGTACCGCCATCTACTCTTCCCCTTGCTGCCTCCTCTCTGGTGCATTGTTTTTTTTTCCTTTCGATTTCGACAATGATGCCCCCTGTTACGAGCCAGGAGCTTGCAGTTTGCTTTCGAGCTGGTGGTGTGCCCCCGCTGCTGCATTAGTTTGAGCCGCTCCTGTACAGCTGTGGCCGTGCCTCGCATATGGCTTTATGTAATGATTCTTCTGCATTGATTTTCTCAGCAAGACTGGATGCGCTCACCATCAATATTACGGCAGAAGAGCTGCTGCAAGTCATGCACAAGCTGTAGCGAATCGCACGTCTTTTAAACTTCTTTTTTCAGGGTAGTGTTTCCTTGCGTATCTGGCGCTGATATGCGTAACCGTTTGGAAATAAATAGTTCCTGTATGTACAAACTATCTTGATATTTTATAACTGCAGCAATGTCAACAAAGTCGGTGAAAGTGCTTGCTCAAAACTTCGTGACGTTTCACATGCTACCTCTTCTTTGCCTGTCCAATGATTTGTGCTTCCAGTACGCCGTTCTAAAACGTTTGTCCTCTTCGGTACAGTTTGTTACCATTTTCTTTAGGTTTTACATGTTTTCATGGGAGTTGCAGATAATGTGGGTGATAAAGGTCATGCTTGCTCAAGGTAACTAATTTCTAATTGCTGGTGGCCAAGATGGTGCTCTGGTGTAGAATTCGAAAAACGCAGTCGCGTCAACACTGTCGAAATTGCTCCGCGTCCATAGCGATGTATTTTGTGAACTCAATCACAGTATCACCTCAAAGCAAAGAAAACTTTGGCACATCATTATATGTATTGTGACAAATTGTTTTTTCTTTTTGCAAGTGCTAGCGATTCATTTCATAAGGAGCGCACGAGACGTTGTTGCAGACAGGGGCTGTGCTTGAGAACAGCCGCGATAGTCATGAAATTCGAAACAATAACTACTTTTGAGAGAAATGCTTTCACGCGAAAAACAGGTATGCAGGCAACTGCTGAATGCATATTTCTGCTATTTCACGACAACACGCCCCATCATGCATTGCTGCAGTTCACATCTATGAATGATATGACGTTCCTCAATCGTTCAAGGCATGGTTAATAAATAATCTGTTTTCTGTCTATAATAATAAACAAATAAAGATAGAACCAGTCTTATCAAACCAAAAAAAATCCCCCAACTGATTGTATACAAGTGTCACAGTTAAAACGCGCATGTTCAGTGGCGGCCGCTTGACCAAAAATCCCACTGAACAAATATAGTTTTTGGAAATGTTTTTTTTTTTCACTTCCATATTTTAATAAAATGAAAGATATGTTGCAAAAGTACAAAGCAAGTGTCGTAAGACATTTACAGATTTTTACAGAGCAACCCGGCGTCGTAAAAAACGACTAGTGAGATGCACGCGTGCACTTCGCACGTCCTAAACTTTGCATGCGCGAACAAGCAACACAGTGGCGCTTTGGCGCATCCAATATGGCGCCGAGCGGCAAAAACCGGTTTTTCGCCAAATCCACTCGAAGAGACAAGAAGCTCTGGCGGGTAGAGAAGAAAGCGGCGCAGATCAAAAGAATGCTGTACTTTTCCGTAGGTATAGTAGATTTACTGCGATGCCAACGGCGCCGGTAAGATACAGGAAGTGTTGAACTGTGGTGCTGTGGTCTGCTGGGATGCCTTTGAGTGTCACACTGAAATCGTTATTTTGCACCTTAAAACTAGCCAATTTATCAAAAATATTACAATTTCCGGGAAGTCGATAAAAAATTTGAATTAACTGAATTTTCAGACTTCTAGCTTCATATATTGAGCATTCATTTCTATTGAATTGCATGCAAAACTGACGGGACCTGCATTCCACTTCCGATGAAGCGACAATTCCAATTAAGTGATTTCAAATTATTGAGAGCCAACTGTATAGATATGAAAAGTGGGCTGTAAAAGAGCAATTATTTCCGTTTGGACCAACCGCAAGGTTACTAAAAATATAAAGGAACGTCAACTTGTGTCTTAATCCGAAACATGTTCTGATCTAATAAGTTATTACGAACCAGCAATGCGATTGTGGATTAATCCAGGACATCTATTATGTATGTTTATTCTCGGTATGGTCAGTATAAGGGCAGGTTTGGGCCATGTTTCTGAATGACGTTTTCGATGCTTTAATGTCGCGGCGCTTTGAGATTTATATTTGATATGTGCTATATATTTATGTAGGGTTCATGTTTGTAATATATATATATATATATATATATATATATATATATATATATATATATATATATATATATATATATACTAGGACGAGAGAACAGGTCTGAATTATCCAATATTCTGAATAAACAAGAGAATGTTGAATGAACTAGCTCTTACTGTGTAACACTCATTTAGGCCCGAATAAGTGAACGGGTGAAAGCACACAAGTAACCGCAGTCTAAGAATCAACTTGACGAACTGAACTACTTGTTTCGTCCCAGCAGAGAATCATATTCTTGAACGTGAAAAATACGCAACAAACAGAAGTTATCACTCTCTCTTTTTGTGGCATGTGGGTCACTAGAGATAATCATACTTAAAAGAGCTCCCTTTACGTCGAATTACATTTGTTTGAATATTTTTTCAGTCCACTAGCTGTTCAAAATGAGGTCACTGCATGCTCCTTGGAGCTTTTAAACCACAAGGTTTGCTCAGTTACCTGCAGCTCTGGATTAATATTATAGTGCTTAGCATTGAGTAATAATAGCGATAATAGCGCATTATTCATCACTTAGCATTGATGTCTAGTTTTTTTTTTCTTTTTTGACTTTGTTATCACCATATTTACTAGACTGTAACGCAAGTGTTTCCAGATTTTTGCTGCTTGAAGCCAACCCTCACGTTACAATCGAATACCCAAATTCAAGTTGTCTAAAAAGTACAATAATGCACACAAGTCCCGTTTTTGTTCAATTTTTCCTCTTAGAAAGTCACTGGTAGCATTACAATCGTGGTTGCTACATTTGGGTGAATACACTGCCCAGTTGCAAAGCAAATGTCAAACGTGCAAATCAAAGCTGCAACCTCAAGTTCAGCAAAAATGTTGCAGTCTGGCCACAAAGAAGGGCACAAACTATAAAGGTTGAGTGATCACCATCAGCTTAACTAAGCCCCCTGCTGGGCAAGGGCTGCTCCCAATTTGCCAATCAACCTGGTCCTGTACTAAAGGAGCTCCTACATGAGTACGTTCTGTGAACCACAGATTTTTTAACAAGCCCCTTAGTTAATCACTAACACAGACTCGTTAACATGCACAGATATAGAACCTGCTTTTGGAATATATGTGCTGCAACCGAGAATTGCAAATTATGAAATAAAACTCTAGAGCAAATGTTAATGCTAGTGCTTTGCGTGCAGAAGTTTCATTTACATGTAAAAATTTTGCTTTTGTATTTTCCTCAAAGCTATACAAGTGTAAACATTCAAGAGCTGCGGACAGTGCACTCGGATTGAGGGAAACATGCATGAAATATTGCCGAAAACTTAAGCAAAGAAAACCCATACGTTCTTCTCAGTAAAAACGTTACCCCCCTCCCCAAAGGATATTGTGACGAAATTCGAATGCATTTCTTGCGCCGAGATTATGCCGCAGTATTTAATGGCGTAAATTTATGACGAGACGAGGATTTGTACCGTGACTATTTATTTACACATTGATCAGCCAGTGAACGATCTAGAGTGAGGCGTGGGCTTCACTCCATGCATATATACTTATAAGCTAGCGAACTGGAGAGTGGGGCGCAGGGAGGAGAGAGAGTGAACGCAAGAGAAGGAGTGGTGAATCACTGCACCCACTTTCTCCTACACTCTCTCAACACACTCGGGAGCTCCGCCAAGCTCCAGTGATGCGTCGCATGCCAGAGCGCGTTCCTCCTCTCCACTCACTCTCCACTACTCCGCTTGCAACACCTCAACACCGAATAAATTTCAAGGCCGAAGGGCTGCCGCAGTCACGTCAGAGGGTGGGGGCCCAGTTACGCCCCAAAATCTTACTGAGGATGCTCAGTAAGATTTTTTTCCCACAAATTTTATTCGGCCCAATCTAGCCACAGCAGCTGCTACAGCGGGAGCGTTGGTTCTCCTAAAACGTGAACGAAATACTGGATTTCCGCCGAATTCGCGGCGTAACTGAGCCCCACCCTCTGACGTCACTGTGGCAGCCCTTCGGCCTTGAAATTTAGTCGGTGTTGAACACCTGCAGCTGTTGCTATGGGAAAGTGAGTGAGAGTGGAGAGATAAAACCTGCCCGGGCACAGATCCGGAAAGACTCCTGACAGGCTCCCACTAGGAAATGCCCTCACATTTAAAATGGTTCGCACCTAAAAGTGACCTCTGTCCTGGCCTAATGACTGAACCAGCACTCTTTGTAAGCTTTGAATTCAAGATATGTAACTTAAACATAGAAATTTACTGTACACACTCGTGTAAGACCACACTTTCAGATAAAAAACTATAAATTTTTTGGTTGTGACTCATACATGATTAGTATCATGGGCGTAGCCAAGGAGTTGAGAGAGGGAGAGTTCAAACCCAAATAAAAAAATTTCACGTTTGCTTGCGTGGATGAAAATACATAAAGTATAATTGACCCTCGTCCAAACCTGAAAAATTTCAGGTTCCTGTGCTGAATAGTATATAATTTTACCACATTGCAAATGCTTCTCATCGGGTAATGATCACACTGCATGATTTGGTCATCTGAATTACAACCATGACTTTTTTAGGATTCTCACAAACAAAAGCATGACCTCGGAAATCTGCACCTCAAATGAGAAATACAGCAGTTGTGGTATATTCAAGAAGACTTGGCAAAACCGAGGGCTTTGAGACAACAGGTTTGTCTAAACCTGTTGCATTGGCATCAGCTAATCATCACTATGACAGGTGCTTCACCCTTCTCCACGTTTGATCCTGATCCCATTGCCTTTGCATTTCTGGTGTTCGTAATTCGTAGTGCAAGTGTGCTGCACACGTTTAGTTTTTCAACACGTCAAACTGCTTGTGCCAACGAGATGACTTCATCCACAGTTTTGTGTCAATCCACGGCCTCCGAGCCCATGCTCAATGTGCACAGCTGCAGTGGCTAGAGTACAGGGATAAAGTTTGGAAGTCTTATACTCAGCCACGAGTCACGAGCAGTCGCCTCTGCGCTGTGAAAGGACCCCACCTCCCGCCAAGTGTGTCACTGTGTCGACGTAATGTTGCGGCTACTTTGTGACACGCTTGGACAAGCTTTGTGGTTCCTCTCACGGATGTGGCACAAGAGCAATTGCCCATGATGTCACAACAACTTTGTGACACCATTTGCTGGAGAGTGGGGGGTTCTTTGATGGAGGAGAAAGTCTGCACTGCTCTTTACATGCAACCGAGTGCAGAAAGAGGCACATTTCAGACGATCGTTTGCAGAGGCACTTTTTCATAAAATTTCGCTGTCTATGGACCACAACAGATCGCACTCTGCCAAGTGTGCTAATACAGCTGGCCCGAAGTATCACTCTGAGCTGCCGATGCGTTTTAGCAAAAATATCACTAGATGTGATTGCTAGCCAGACACAAGGTCTAATGTCTTCGTTGGCCATAAAAGTGCTAAATGAAGAAGTTATGGCACTGCAGTGTACTAAAAAACACTCTTTGCTTTGTGCTATAAATTGTAGGTTGCAGCGCAAATATGGTGGAACGGCTTCACTTGGCGGGTGCTTCAAGAAGGAGAGTGTGTGTGTTACATGAATAACATTTCTCAAATATTTAGTTTGAAAAATGTAGGTGCAGCCCTGCCTAGGAATTATACAGTAAAAATAGGTGTGTATATCTAAAATTGTATGTATCAAGATTGCTTAGCGTTGTATACTTCACATGGTCTTGACAATCAATATCCACTAGTGCTTATAAACAGGCACATTTTTAACAGCTTACAAATAATTCAAAACTGCACCCGATAAGGTAATAAATTGGGCCAAACCTTTTTCATTCCTGTGGGTATAGTACGAACACAATACTATACCTTTGTGTAGTTTATGGAGTGTGGCTTTGTGTATATCTTTGTGTAGTTTATGGAGTCTGGCTTTGTAGTCTTCTGCCTACATAGTGCAGAAGACTACAAAGCCAGTCTCCATAAACTACACAAAGATCACTCGCATACAATACACTCTGTGTATGCAAATAATCTGTCCAATTGTTCCCAATGGTCAATTTCTGCTTCTAATGCTAAAGCTTTGAATGCTATGAAGGGAGCAACACTTTTGATAAACTGTAAAAAGCAGCTAGTCAACATTGCGAAATTACTTGAAAAGCATTAGTAATAACATTTATTTGTTCAAATAATTTTTATTGATATATTTGATCACCACATACCCCCCTCAGTGCCCATTGGCATTGCCGTGGCAAGAGGGGGGGGGGGAGACTCAAAATACCACTACGTAACACAAATTACAACACATTGTGTACACACGAAAAAAATTCAGAGAGCTCTCATACTCGAAAAACCATGCAAAGAATCTACTTGAGCACCAGTAGTGATTTTAAAAAAACACCCTCAGTTCAATTTCAATGAATATCATTCTGTGTGCTGCTGGCACTACTCGGTTCTCATTTGAAATTTCGTTCCTTGTATTACGAGTCTCGAAACTAACTGGGCTGAGCAGTAGTGAGAAAATATGTACCCTTGAATGACTCGCTCCTTTCGACGACAGTGGACAGCCTGCCTCGCCCCAAGTCTGGACTTTCCTCGATCGAGCACGGAGGAGGAGGTGTCCATTGGGGTAGTGGGCAAACCAGGGGCCTCGGCAAGCTGCCGATGCTCGTTGGCGCTGGCCACGTCTCTCGGCGCTATTTTCGTTTCTGTAAGAAGCAAATGGCACCCTGCATTCAGCGCAAGTGAAGAACAAGTAAGGACTTGAGCACAAGTCTTTTTCTAATTTGCCAAGCACTTTCCTGCCTAGTATTTTTTTATAATGTGTAACTTAAATACTTAATGAGTGGAGCAGGAAAGAATTGAGAAAGAGTAAGAGTTATGCAAGGATGGTACGGAGGTTTCTCTGGCCGTGGTCATACACCTTTCATCAGGGGTGTCAAACACACGACCCGCAGACCTTTCGCTACTGACCTCGTTCACTCATGACTGACATCATCTCAAATTTTTCTAAAGTTATCTACACAAGTACAGTCAAGCCCGCTTACAACGAACCTGAGCGTGATGTGGCATTCGTTTGCTGTATTCCAAACTCCGTGGTAAATGAAACACAGCTTTTAAAAAAGTTGTGAGTGAAAACACAAAGTCTTTCTTGCCCCAAAAAGTCCGTGATGCACGTCTTTCGAAAAGCAGAGGTGATAAGGGCGGTCTCGAATTCATTTCAAACGGCAGGGTGCTCGTTCGCCGAGGCCCGTGGCATGAGCTGCATGAGGCTCTGGCTCAAAAGTTTCGTCGTTCTAGCAGTCCGATTCCTCCAAATCGCTCTCGCCACGTACTTCATTCACAATGCCCCAATCCGTGCACGGTTCCGCAGCGTCGGCATCATCATCGGCCGTAATTAAGCCATGCTAACAGATGTCCCACTCGCTCTCCCAGGTCGGAATCGACGACGCACTGCGACAAATCACTGCCTCAGTGGCCCTGTTCGGAAGCTTCAGGCTTGGCATCGGGCCCAGTGTAAACGAAGTCCGCCTCGCGAAAACAGTTTCACGCGCATGTAGCTGTCAATTCCGCCCACAAAATATTCACCATCTCCACAGCTGAATACTGGGACTCCCGAAGCGCCAAATTTGCTTCCAGGTGGTCAAAAGCTATGAGCAAGCGCTCCACAACGCGGCACCTAACGCGGCACCTAACGCGCGCATTACACTCAAGCCAAGCAGTGACACTTTCGACGTTTTGTTGAAGGGGTTGTGATCAAGAGAGCGGAGCAGATTTGCCAGAGAAGGGCAAGGAGTTGCGGTAAAGAGAGGAGAGAACGCGGTGGGAGGGTGACCTTAAAAGCCAAAACAAACGGGAAGGAGGTAGGTCGGGTAGCTTGCTTGAAAGGTCTGCCAAACTCGCATGTAAAAAAACTTGAAAGAGTGCCTGCTCGCGCAGAAGTGAAAGCACGGCCGCCTGAATCGTTGCGCGCGGCGGTGTTCGAAGAATTAGCAGCCGTGGTCGAAAAATCGTTTTGTTGCGCCGGCGGGTTTGCGTGGCCAACGAACTTTGATATTTCACGATTCATTCTGCGCAAATTAACAGCCATTTTTGCGCTTTCGCACGCACGCGGAAGGCATGCTGAGCCGAGCGCAAAGTGAGCGAGAACAAGTCCTAAACACGAAACAAATCGCACATGATCAGATTCGGTGGGGTAGCGTACACGCGGGCACTAGACGCAGACTGTTGGTGGCCGACGATGTTGGCAAAGCGTCTGGTCGCTCCAGGCCAGCGATGCCAACGACACTACCAGAGATCAAAAACAGGGGAGATGGCCGACCGGTCTTCCAAGGATCGGTGGCAGTGTGAAAACGCAGGCCTCGTCTGGCGGTGCGGGGTGCTCAGAGTAGCAAGGGGACAAAGGATGGAGGGGTCCCTAACAAAAAGCAGTCGTGGCATGGAGGAAGGAAAGCAGCTTCCTTCCTCCATGGGTCGGGGAGAGTGGCAACTAGAGGGTCGCGGAGGCAGGGTCGGCGTTTAACAATAAGAATGTATGGGCACCATGCCGATGCCTGATTGGTGGTCAAAAGTGGTTTCCCAGGAAGTTGGCAGACCCCTGACTCCGTTCACTATAACCGATCAGCGGCGCTCGGAGACGTTCGTTGTAAGTGCAATTTTGTGCCATTAAACCAATGTAAATTTTCCCGGTCACGTGGATAATGTCTGTTTTAAGCTAAAGTTCGTTTTAAGTGGGGCCATTATATGTAGGCTTGACTGTATAATCATCAGCTACACAAACATCACTGGTCTCAAGCAATGTCTTTTCTGAGGCACCCCACCCAGTAACGATGGAACATTACAGTGGGGAAAAAAAGTTTATATTTTAGAATCGCCAACCAGTTTTCAGTCACTCTGGCAGTCAGTACAGATGAGGCTTGTGGGAATAGTGAACTTAAGGTTCGAAGCGAAGAGAGATTTCCGATGAATAATTTCGAACCAAATTGAAATACAGTAGAACCTCCATGATACAATTACGGTTGCTGCAATTTCGTGATGATGTGCATTTTAAGGATGTTTTAGAAGGACTACATTATATAAAATACGCCGTGAATGGATGTTATACGATCAGTTTTCCCAGCCACCTCGAATTATACGAATGTGCGATGGACCGCTGCACGCAAGTGACGCAACGCGGCTTGTCTGTGGGAGGAAGGCCCGTTCACTTTTGGCCTTGAAGCGAGTGAATGTGGTAAAACTCGCAAGAATTTTCCTTACTTTAGTAGCTGGAAAAACACGCCGCGAGAAAAATCGACCGGAGACAGATTTTTCCGCCACGCGACACCAAGTCGTCTTTTTCCTTGACGGCTTTGGTTAAACCGGCTGCTGTAACTCTCAAACCACGTCATGTAAACTATAGCAAACTCTATGATGTAAACAACCAGCCGCTAGTTTAACATGGCGGTAAAGGCGTCAGCAGTGAATTGCGTCGGCGTTATCGCAAACTACTCGTGCCGCACGTCAAAGCTCACTACCTTGACAAGGACGGGTTCATCGAGAGTCTGGTTTGGATTACGATCGCTGACAACAACAGAAGTAGATGGTGCTGCAACAAGCAAGTTAGCATGCCCTAACATGTCTTTTTTTTTTCACTGCCGGCTGAATCTGTCACCGCTACTGCGTCCACTTACGTCGTTTCTGCTGGTGTGCCTTCCGAAACAACGTTTGTAAAGGGGTAAACTGTTTTCTATTAGTGCTTTGCCTGCATAACTAAAACTCCGTACGAACATAAATGCTTAGGAAACGGGTAATATGGAATGAATTCTCAAGTGGCGGTGGCATAAGCACGAGGGGCATAACTAGCGTGAACGGTTTGAACAGGCCCGGATGTAGTTTTCCGGCCGCTCTGGCGTTTTTCGCTTGAATCCTCTTGCGTGAATTCTCCAGGAATGGTTTTTCTTCGCGGCGCAGTTTTCGAGCAGCTTCAACGACGAAGAGAGGGCATTTCCAATGAGTTTTGTCACTTTCGCTCCCTTTGATGTCACGTGTGAATGCGTCACGCCAGCAGCATGATTGAAGAAACCGGGGCATTTTATTGGGAGATGAGGAAAGCAGGAAAGTTCAAAAGAAAATCAAGGGCTTTTTTTAGCAAGAGGGAGTTGCCAATAAAGTTCTTGTTCATCTTCAATATTAGCTTTAATTTGCTTTTGGTACGTGAAATTTCCGGATGATATGAATGTTTTGCGTGCATCCTTCGAATTCGTATCATTGAGGTTCTACTGTAGTATATTATCACGTATTATAAAGAAAATTGGCATACTTGTCTTGACACAACAAACCTGCACAGTAAGAAGCAACTGAGTTTTATAAAAGAGCTTGCCTGTGGAAGGGTGGAGACGAGCAGTTTCTTCTGCAGTGATGAAACCTTGCTCTTGAGTTGACCAATTTGGATGTTCTTTTCTTCAAGAGCTTTTGTTAACTGAGTCTATTCTATGGCCTGCATGCATAATTAAGTAAAGCACTGTTCTCCTGGGAAGGAAAAGATGATTGCACACAACCTACACATAGACACAGAATCTAGGGACAAGCGCAATACGGTTGTGCTCATCCCTGTACTCTTTTTGTATGTGTACTCTGTGCGCTGCCATCTTTTTCTTCGAAGTATAGACCAACTAGCCCAGCAGCAAGTTTTGTTGAATTCTTCTTTTTACTGTACAAAAGAAGAGAACATTTAGAGCACAGCCTGGGGTATTCAGGCATGGACTGTTGCACATGGAACAGCCTTGCGCATCACTTGCAACAGTAACTTGTAGTGCCTTGTTACAATTACCTAAAATATGGAAGAAATTTGGACTGGATGCTTCTGTCTTGCTACACTAGGGAGACAGGATCTCAAATACAGTTGAACCCCGCTACAACAAAACTGATGGGGCCCAGAAAAAATTTCGTCGAAGCGAAAATTTTGTTGTAGTGAAATCGAAAAAATATAGCTGATCTGAGCTAGCAAAAGAAAGGAACGTTTGCTCTCAAAAATCAAAAAGTGTGCGCTGCTTTCTATTCTTTCCCAGCAGCGCCACGACGCGATTTTCACCCATGCATAGCGAGGCTATCGTGAAAAGCATGCTGAAACAACACCTACAACCGCTTTTGTGAATGAACCAAACAGTTGCATTAACACGTTAACACCAGCAGCTGTTCACCGTTAGTGTATACGACAACACCGAAATGGAGGCAGGGTAGCGTGGAGCGGTGACTTTTGCCTTATTCTGATTTGTTGATAACGCGGACAAGCAGTCGCTCATGATTAGTTATCACAATGGCCAAGCGTGAACGAAATGATAAATTGGCATTGGAAAAGGCATCGTTCTGCGGTTACACCCAACAGCAGCATGAAGAAAACCATGAATTGAGTGACTGAGCTTCAGCTTCGGATCTTCTGCAGCTTAAAAGCAAGCCAATGGAGAAAGCAGGGCAGTGTCATTGCCATCACTCTCGAGCAATGGCGGCACCTGTTCTTGCTGAACAGCGATGGTTTCTGGTGGTGCCAACGCGTGTTTGGGACTTCGCCGACGTACTTCCAAATTCAAAAAACACATACAAATGTTCAAGATTCAAGAAATTCAAGACTTTTACCGGAACGATTAAGTTTAGTTGCCAGGTGCACAAAGATTACTTCGCTCGCTGGACAGGCACCTTTTCCGAAAAGAGTGCGATTTTCAAACTTGGTGAAGTTACAGCTGGGGCACTTGTTAGTTTTTACTCATATCGGTACCAATGATTGTGTTTCATGCCTCGTTTTTGTTTAAACGGCGCATTAAGTGTCGAGCGGTAAAAGTTGTTAGTTTGCTCTCGTCCTGTGAATTGTTTTCTGCGACATTTGTGCGTGAGCAGCACGTTGCACCATTCAATCTGCTTTCCGTTCTTAGCATTATATTCAAAACTATTGCTATTGCAGTAATTAATTGCTTTGCCCTTGCGACAAAACTGTGACTTTTCTTAATTTCAGACATTTATTGATTGATTTGTGGGGTTTAACGTCCCAAAACCACCATTTGATTATGAGAGACGCCGTAGTGGAGGGCTCCGGAAATTTTGACCACCTGGGGTTCTTTAACGTGCACCCAAATCTGAGTACACGGGCCTACAACATTTCCGCCTCCATCGGAAATGCAGCCGCCGCAGCCGGGAATCGAACCCGCGACCTGCGGGTCAGCAGCCGAGTACCTTAGCCACTAGACCACCGCGGCGGGGCTTAATTTCAGACAACTGTGTCGTCGTCAACGAGGGGATGTCAGATGAAGTGTTCATGGAAACTCTCCAAGACGGTTCCTTGGAGGTCAACTCGTCACGTGCTTTCGTCTTGCGCCACGAGTTACCAGGCTGGTAGCTTTCACGATTAGCTGATTACTTCTGGCAACACGACGGTGCGTTGAATGAAATGCAATGAACGCGATAGCAAGAACCTGTAATGGTATATGAAATAAGGCTGCAGCCAACTTTTCTGGATCGAATATCGCGGAACTCCTACAAAATGCTGGTGTGAGCAAATACTCCCTCTCCAGGAAGAAGTGCTCTTTTCACACAGTCACGACGCGTTGAAACCGCACTGATACTCGCCGAGACAGCAAGTGTTCCAGCGATCGCTACTGCCCTTCAAATCTAAGTTCATTAATGCTACTCGATCGATTCCCCCCTACCTCCCCGTGTTTTTCATGCTCGCTCAAGATGGGTGGCTTTCTCCGAGAATCCAATGGCAGTCCTAACACGCGGGGTTACTTATTTTAGGCACTTTCCAGGTGATAGGAATGGGCCGACTGATTTGATCTCTTCTTCAGCAGCGCTCGCGCGCTTCTACCCGTTCGTGAAAGTTACAATGTGCGGGGGCATCTTATAAATTCGGGCTTGTTACAGAACATGGCGGCGATGGAAAAAACCCACGGAGTGTATCCATGTATTGCTATCGCAATAATAACGCAGTTTTTTTATTGTAAAATAAGTGTTCTCGGTCAGCTATCCTTCAGTACCCCTCTCGTTTATTTTGCGCATTTATTTTCCAAATTTTTAATACAAAACCTGCATATAACGAAATCCTCTTTTTAACAATTTTTTCTGAGACTCTATCAATTTCGATATATCCAGGTTTAACTGTACTAGCTCAGTTGGTAGAGCATCGGATGCATTATTCCAAGGTCACAGGTTCAATCGCTGCCCAAAACAAGTTATCTTTTTATTCGCTTTTTTTTCTTCACATTTACATAATAAGTAACTCATATAACATCCCCTATACTTTTCCAATGTACACAACCAGACACACAGTTATGATAAGCATGCATTTAAAATTTCACCAACATAATTTTATTTTTAAAATGATTTCATAGTTCACGAATGTGTTTTCACATCGACAATCTGAAGGCACTGTATTATGCATTCATTCACAGCCATTTTAGTTATTGCTATACATCATGGTGTAATTCATATCCAGTGCACATTTTGCTGTTGAAGGTACTCAAAAAACAAGCCACGCGACTCATAACTTTCGCTTCACATCAGACGCTACTACATCGTATTTTTTGCCAGCTTGACATATTACCCACCTTCCCAATGTACATTTATTATGTGTGTGCTTTAATTTCCAAACTTTCACACCTCACCCTTATTATCGACATATTTTCTGCTCCTTTGTTGAGTAATCCCAATAAAACTAGAGTCGCAACCTGCAAAAACATTTTGTTACCTATAGTTCACACTCGTTATAGAAAACTAAGAAGTATTTTTTCAATTTTATTGTGGAATTCACCATCACATGATTTGAAAGACAATGCACATTGTTTTTAAAGAAAAACTGAAAAACTGTTCATTTGGTGTATAACTGCTGCTTTTTTTCTTTTCCTATCGTTGCCCTGTTTATAAACAATTTTTAAACTGCCGACTTGAACACTTCAAAATGTCCTGGTTACTTGTAACGTTTAAAAAAACGCTATTTGGTTCGTACTTTAGTTTTTTCTTCGTAATAACATAGAAGGTCCCACCTACTTTTTGTAACCTAGGGACCTCCTCCCGCATATTTATATTCTATGCATTATATTTCTGATGTCAATAAAGAATGATTGACTGACTGATTGACGGACAAATTGGCCGGTACCCAGAGGCAAGCACCAGTGTGCTGCTGCAACAAAAGAATTTATTTTTGAAAGTCTTGGGCAAACATTGCAGAAATCGGACTATAAGACTGGAGCCTTTTGTAAAGCTCTCAGGACAACTGGTATAACTCTAATGAATAATGTGACACCTCACCCTATCTAAAAATGCTGAAGTATGTTACCCACTAAAGTGCAGAAAAAGTAAATATATATTACTATGTTAATGAAAAAGTAACGCATTACAGGTCATGCTGTAACTTGTAATGCATTATTACCTACTCTGGCTATGGGAGATTTCTACGGCCCAGAAATTCAAAGTGTAAAAATTCAGTTGCGTACGGGTTAGCGAACTCAAAATGCTCAAGCTTGCTTAAAATGCTCTCAAATTTGCTGCCATTTACCACTGGCTGCATTATGGACTGGTGGGGCATTGCAAGGCGCATTACAGCAAGAGAGTTACTCATAAGCAAGCATCGGGCCTATGCTTAGTGATACAAATATATAAATGACAATGTAGTAAATGTAGCTAGTATAAGGGAAATTCTGAAAGACCTCCTACGTACCTCATCAAAATGTACCCACAAAACTCCAGTAGGAGGTTTCTGCGATGGAGGTCCTTCGTTCAGTTCTCGAGCAATTGATGCATGAGCATTTGATGTTTTTTATTTTTTACAGTCGGTCCTGGGTATATCGAACTTGGATATATTGAATTAGTGGCTATATCTAACAGCCAAAAAATCTTCTTAAAAAACACATGTGAAAGTACAGGGCACAGGTGCGCGTATATCGAACACTTGTACGCCGTTATACTCCATACATCGAACGGTGCGCTGCACTGGAGCCATGACACGGATCACAATTCAGTTGCTATTCTTTATTTCTTTATTCGGTGAGTGCCCCGCTTTGCTCAAAAGGCGTTACAGCAGGGGGGTTACAGACTGGAATAAAACAATTCTTCGTTTATACAGCACACTTGCTCGTCTTGCAGCTGGTTCCAATCTCTAATGGTCATCACAAAAAAGGAATTATAAAACATGGTCGTTCTTGCTCGATACTCTTTCACTTTGCGTCGGTGGTCATGTCGACTAGATATGTAGCTGGGTTCACTGAAATAGTTATGACGGTCAATCCCAGTCCGCCCATGAAAAACAGAAAAGAAAAACTTCAAACGCAGTTTTTTCCTGCGTAAAGAAAGCAATTCCCAACCCAATTCAGCTTTCATAGCACTGCAGCTGTCTCTCCGCTCGTACCGCCCTAAAACAAACCGCGCAGCTCTGTTTTGTATTTTTTTAAGCTTATCAATCAAGTTCGCCTGCATCGGGTCCCACACAGGACATGCGTATTCCAAAATCGGTCTAATACATGTGAGATAGGCCGTATTTTTTAATGTTCGGGGTGCCAATCTTAGGTTCCTCTGAATGAAATTTAGAGCCCTTGCCGCTTTGCTAACAACGTGATCAACATTGGCATTCCATGAGCAATCATGCGACAAAACAACGCCAAGATATTTGCATGTTGGTTCGGTAATAACAATATGCGTATCTATGGTGTACGCCGTTACTATTGGTTTTTTTTTTTGGAAACACGCATATGAACGCACTTTTTGGGGTTTAGCGTCATTTGCCACTTCTGGCACCACTGTACAATACAATCCAAGTCGTTCTGCAAATAAGCACAGTCACCTTTGTTCTGAACCTGTCGATATAACACACAATCGTCGGCAAATAAACGCATGCGCGACGAAATACCCACAGAAATATCATTTACAAAAATAAGAAATAAGAGAGGCCCAAGGACAGAGCCTTGGGGCACGCCTGATGTAACGTTAACATAGGATGAACACTTCCCATTTAAAAGAACGCATTGACGCCTGTTCAGCAAGTAATTGGTTATTTAGATGAACACATTTGGGTCGAAATTTAGAGTCTGTAATTTAGCCAGGAGAAGGGAGTGTGACACGGTGTCAAAGGCCTTTCGAAAATCTAAAAACACGCAATCTGTTTGTCCACCTTCATCAACGTTGGAAGCCAGCTCGTGAAAGAACTCTACAAGTTGCGTCGTACAAGAAAAACCTTTACGAAAACCGTGCTGCTCATTTATTAATACATTATTAGCAGTAAGATGGGTCAATATGTGCTTGGATAAAATGTGCTCGAAAATTTTGCATGCCACTGACGTCAATGAAATGGGTCGGTAATTTGTTACATCTTTTTTTGAGCCACCCTTATGAACCGGAACAACATGAGAAATTTTCCAATCTTCGGGTAGAGTTCCCGTTGAAAGGGATTTTGAATAAATTATATAGAGGTAAAGAGAAATTGGCAGTGCACATCGCTTTAGAATACGAGGAGAGATGTCATCAGGACCAACTGCTTTGGATTCATCTTGGTTTTCTAGAAGGGAACATATGCCACGGACACTCAGTTCTACCGGTGGCATCAGCGGAATCGTGGTTGGGTGTGGTTTTGAAGGAACGTCAAGCTTGGGCAAGAACACAGACTGGAAATATTTGTTTAAACAGGTAGCTTTTGCTTCCTCATCAACTACAACCATATTATTAAAGCTTAGTTCAGCCACTCCAACATGATCAGACCCACACTCTTTGATATAATGCCAGAAACACTTTGAATTAGTTTTCATTTTATTGCTGAGTCCTTCGAAATATTTCGTTTTTGCGCTTTCCACACATGATTTATACTGCTCCGTTAATGCTTGTAATTCTTTCACGTGGTCACTGCTTGCAGATTTCTTTAATTTACCAAAAACCCGTCGCCTTTTCCGGATTAATCTCTAAATACCGGACGTCATCCATGGCTTCTTGCGTTTACGAAGCTCTCCGGCTTGTTTCGCAGGTATATACTTATCTACGAGTGCTAACAACTTGTCCTTAAAGCTAAGCCATAAATCATTCATACTGTAGTGTTCAGATAGGCATTCAAACACGGGCAAATAATCTTCTAGCTTTTCAACTATTCTTGTGTAGTCACCCCTACTGAACAGAAAAACCTTTCTTGCCGCACTATTTGAGGTGTTTTTACATTCTTTTTTGATTTCTGCAACAACAGCCATGTGGTCGCCTGATTCCTGAAATAACATTGACATTATTCACCAAACTGGGTGAATTTGAGAACACAAGGTCAAGAAGGTTATTATTTCTAGTTGGGCAAGTAACAAACTGGGTAAGGCCGTAGTTGTCTATTATATTTTTCATTTCTATGTTTGTGCGGCACCCAGTGCCTCTTACGCATATTCCATCATGCCATTCTAAGCCTGGCAAATTAAAGTCCCCAGCAAGAAGGAATGTTCGGTTTGAAACTTCCGAGATAATCTCATTTAACGACTGAAGTGTTTTGTAGTCCGAGTTTGGGGGTCGATAAAATGCACCTACAGCGAATGAAGAATTATCATCTAGGGTAATCGTGCACCAAACAGATTCAATATCGCACTGAATGTCTAGGGCAGCAGATTTCAAAGAACTTCGCACAAGTAAGAATACACCGCCCCCATGGCTTGGTCTATCTTTGCGGTACGGGACAAAGTCACTTGGAAATACTTCACAGTCGCTGATATCACGGTGCAGCCACGATTCCGTTCCGATAACTACGTCAGCTTTAACAGACTCGATAAGCCCCGCCAATTCGTCCGTCTTTTTTGTTATGCTTCTACAATTTATTAAAACAGCGACGAAGCTGTGTCGGGCGTGTTTTTTTTTCAAGTGCGCGTCATTTTTTTCGCAATGGAACGACTTCCTTCTTCTCGTCATCCCATACGTACGTTTTTCCATCAAGGGAAAGCCTGTCAAAGTTCAGTCTTACTTTTGTGCTCTCACTTTTGTGAGCTTTACCGTATTCCCATAACCGCTTTCGCACTTCCCGAGTAGCTGGCGCAAAATCCTGATCAATGCTGAAACCTGACCCCTTCAATTTTTTTTGCGTTGGATAAAATTTCTTGCCTTTCTTTGTACGAAGCGAAATTTGCGATGATAGGTCGCTTTTTTTGTTCTCGGTATACACCAATGCGATGTGCCCTTTCTAACGATGCCACTTCGATTCCAAGCTTGTCACCAACGATTTTTTTTATCAATTCCTGGGATTCGTCCCATGTTTCTTTTTTATTGTCATCTACTCCATAAAACAAAAGGTTTTGTCTACGACTTCTGTTTTCCAGGTCAACGTTTTTAGCCTGCAAATTCCTCAACTCTTTCTGCAGAATTGAAATGTCATCCTTATGCTCTGTAACTATTTTGCCTAAGTCTTCGACTTGCTTCTTAGTTGCTCCAAGGCTGTCCTTTATGTCCGCTATCATTCCCTCATGCTTCGCGATCCGGGATTCAATAGAATGTAGCTTATTTAGGATTTCAGTCTGCCCTTCTTGCAGGCTTTGTAAGATATCCATTTCAACAGGGCCCGGGTTAAGCTCCACATCGCCGGAAAGCAACAACAGTAAGAACAAATAAAACACCCTTTTAGCAAACAGAAAAGACGTTCTTCGAGGCGCTCGCGCTCTTTTACGACAATGAGCATCAGCAAATGCCAAAGTGGGAGGAGCCGGCAACGCACACAATAGCCGAGAAGCCCGAATGGGATAATGCAAACCAACCTGCGTGAACAACAGGGAAATCAGCTGCATGTCCGCCAGCGTGCCGGCTCCAAATCCCACGAGGCAGAAGCGTTGCTCGTCTAAATAGGGTTCATTTTGGTCACATGGGCGCCAATGTCCGTAGGTTATTGGTCGATGGTAATCACCGAAGTTCCGCCACGCACCGAGCTCGTCATCGAAGATAGCGGGCTCGGAATTCGTGGCGTGGTCCGACAAGGCGTGGGATGCGATACTCGCCGAAGATGACAGCACCGCTGAAGCTTGGTTTTGGCCAGAGTGTAGATCTGCGCTGCCGACAATCGCAGCGAGCCGGAAGGCAAATCCAAAACTTGCGAAAACCTGCGTGAACAACAGGGAAATCAGCTGCATGTCCGCCAGCGTGCCGGCTCCAAATCCCACGAGGCAGAAGCGTTGCTCGTCTAAATAGGTTTCATTTTGGTCACATGGGCGCCAATGTCCGTAGGTTATTGGTCGATGGTAATCACCGAAGTTCCGCCACGCACCGAGCTCGTCATCGAAGATAGCGGGCTCGGAATTCGTGGCGTGGTCCGACAAGGCGTGGGATGCGATACTCGCCGAAGATGACAGCACCGCTGAAGCTTGGTTTTGGCCAGAGTGTAGATCTGCGCTGCCGACAATCGCAGCGAGCCGGAAGGCAAATCCAAAACTTGCGAAAACCTGCGTGAACAACAGGGAAATCAGCTGCATGTCCGCCAGCGTGCCGGCTCCAAATCCAAGAGAGTTACAGACCCTTTTCGTGCGCGCGTCGGAATGGTGATCACGTTGCTTGAATAAGTTCACACAGTGCTTATTGAGTCGCCCTTCAAAAGAGTTACGGATCCTTATCGTGTGCGCCCGCGTGGATAATGTGATTGGGTTGCTTCAATAAAAGTCGAAGTGACAACCGATCTCCTCATAGCGATACAAATGGTAACCGGAGCGTGAAAATAATGTCAAACAATTCACAATTGTGAACTGCTTCGGTAAAGCTGGCTTTCTAGCTTCACCTGACGACTTTGGGAGCGACGGTGATGTCACAGCAGATGACGACATAGTCCCCCTCGAGGATAAATTTCACCAGCTTTCTGCGTTTCTGGGTGCCATCGCTGATAGGGCAACAGCGAGCAATTTTGTCAGTGTTGATGACGGTGTGCAAGCCGTTTCGGACCGCACCGATGCAGAAATCGTGACCGACATCGCCGGTGCCGATGAGGCCGACCAGAGCAGCGACGATGATGCCGACGAAGTCTCTATGCAACCCTGTACCGCTGCAGACCTTACGTCAGCATTTAGCCTTATTCGCCGCTGTTGTGGTGCTTCAAAAGGTGCTGGGCTTGCCTATGTAGAAAGCCTCAACAATATTGAGGATGGCCTCATGAATTTGTTGGCTTAGACAAAGAAGCAAGCCAAGCTCAGACTTTTTTCATCCCAAATGAAGTGCGGTGGATTTTCTGTTTTTCTTTTGATATTCTGGGAAAGTCTGAAAGTGGGAGCTTAGCACAGTCTTTGGAAACCGCTCCGAGACTTTTGGCGCTTCGAGTTAACCCTTACATGAACATATTTTATATTTTAAATTATCGACATAGATAGATATTTAGGGTTTAACGCCCTAGAACCACCATATGATTATGAGCGCCACCATAGTGGAGGGCTCTGGAAATTTTGAACACCTGGGGTTCTTTACCGTGCACCTAAATATGAGCACATGGGCCTACAGCATTTTCGCCTCCATCGAAAATGCAGCCGGCGAAGCCAGGATTCAATTCACCTACAGCTCACGGGATCACGGATATATTAAACTATTTCATGATCCCCTTCGCGTTCGATATATCTGTGATCGACTGTATACTCCGTTTTTTTCTCTTCATTTTTCAATTACTACTGCTTCATTTTTCAGTTTGCTTTTATACAATGGAGGCAGCGATACGACAACCGGTGCACACTTTTTCCGTGCGTTTTGTTTATGATGTCGCTTCTAATGCGACACCATTAATATCTTTTGGTTACTAACACCGTGAATTATACGTAGCATTCAAGTCAGGCTATATGGTTATACGAAGACCCCAGCAGCATTTTAATTTGAGGCACTGCATTGTTCTTACTTGCTGAACAACCCAAGAAAAGAAGTGATACAAACATACCTTCACTTGATCCTTGAGCTCTTGAATTTGCATGTGGTAGCGGCGGATCAGAGTCTCGTTTGTAAGAATCTCATTCACTGTTCGAGTGTTCTGTTTGTTTTTCGCTGAGCTTGCAAACTGAAAAATGCAGAAGACAATATCAACCAAAGGTAGCAAAAAGGTCGTGGGATCTCTGATAAATTATAGGTGCATACGTTATGCATACTAGAGAAAATTAAATGTTATAACCGTATACACAACAAAGTAAAGGAACCAATAAGCCATACTACAGTAAAACCTCGTTAACCCGGACGTCGCGTGACGGGTGAAATTGTCAAGAGGTATTCGAATTCTTGGATTATTGATTGAACCATGCAAACAAAAAGAAACTGAGTACCGTATTTACTTGCATAATCGGCACACTTGCATAATAGGTGAACCCCCCTCCAGTTTTGTCGCGGAAAATTCTATTTCAATTCCGCGCATAATCGGCACACCCCAAACTTGGCCGTGTTCTTAAAGTATTATACCCCTCAGCGGTACAGTTGGAATGTGGCCCTCGTACTCTGAAGAAAAAAAGAAGGCAAATCGACGAGCAATTAACAAAAATTCGAAGTGCAATGACCTAACCAATGTGTTTGTCTATATAAAACTTGAGAATAAAAGCATCCATGAGTGAAAAAAAAAACGGCTGTTTCATCAATTACTGATACCCTCCCAGTCGCCATGCTCTTTGGAGGTCAGGTGTAAAACGCCGTGGGCTTCATCGCCATTACCATACTCTGAAAAAAAGAAACACCGTTTTGCAAGCGGTTGTGTATGTTGCGGCCGTGTATTCAACTTTGGTTCCAACATGGGGAAGTGCGCAAGCTACATGACTGGATTTAAAGTGAAAGCAGTGAAGTACGCGCTGGAGCACGGCGACCGGGCTGCAAGCAAGCATTTTGGTTTTGGAGAAACCAATATTTGGCACTGGACTGATCAAAAAGAAAACCTTAAAGGTGGAGGTGGCATTGAAAAAAACTTTTTTATTCGTTGACCTACAGCAATGAAATTTGGCATGCATACTCACAGGTGTCTCGAATAAGGAAATATGCAGTTTCATCAAGATACCTTCAGTAGTTTTCAAGAGACAAAGTGCTACATGGTCCATTTACATGGCCTGGTCGTGGAAAACCTATAGCGCTGTAACAAAATATTCAGGAAGCTCCGAATGGTGTTGATCTTTACTCAAAAGAAAGCTACAGGGTATGGCACTCTCAGAATTCTTTAATAAGTCAACTTTTTTCTTAGAGATCATCATGGCTGCCGAGACATTGTTAGAAACAGTTGCACGGAGAAATCATCGTCTAGAAACAAACAGGGCCATAAAACAGAAATTGAGGATTGCTGTACCCACAAGCAGTGTTCATGGATACAGAAAAAAAAACTGAATCAAAATCGGTCCAATAATTCCCGTGCTACTTTTTCAACGAGCAATGCACAATGTCCAGCGTACACTTGTGAGAAAAAGCCTGTCAAAATTTTTGACAGGTTTTTTTCGATGAGCTTTTTTGTTTCTCTTTAGATATTGACGAAACTTAGCACAGACACTAAGAATGACCTCATAGTGCTTCCGTAAAAATTTTGAAGCGATACCGCAAATGCTTTACGAGAGACAAATTATTTCTTTATTGAATTATGTGGAGGGGCTGAGCATAATGTCAAAAAAACAGTACTGAGAAAGCTTCGTTTAAAGTTTCAACTTTTCTTTACGTCTCTAGGACACCTAAAAATTGTGATTTCAGGTTTGTCTTGGGATATTTGACTTGTTTTCATAATTTACTCTTTTTCATGATTTACAAAGAACAAGTGTGGATTTCAAACAAAGTTCTTTTTAAGAAGGAGTGGTGTGATAGGTTATGACAGAAAAGATTGTAATTGAATAAAACCATATACTGAAATTCTTACACATATATTTTGTGCTGAAGTAATGATTAGCATAATTAGGTACTCGATTACAAATATTCACACAACTTTTCTTTATTTGGAGAGAGAGGTTTATTGCATCAGAAAAATGGATCACACCTAGACGGCCTATGCCTTCTTTCCAAATAACAAAGTTATGGGCAGAAGAATGGTGGCAGAGAAATTTTAGCAGTATAAATATTGATGCAAAACGGGCATATAAATATTTGTGCCCCTGATTCATTCATGCTCTTTTGCCACTCTAGCCGTGAAACACATCATCATAAAGCCGGTCGCGGACACTCTAATCTTCAGCAATTCATTCATTTCGGAACATTCATAGACGTTCGTGGCGATATCAAGCACGGCTCCAAGCACGTCTGAATCGCATCACAAAAGCTTATTGACAGCACTCCATATGACGGTGGAGTGCGCGGCCACGTGGACAGTGACGGCGGCACGTAATGCACTTGCCGGCGGCGATCGGTGACGATGCGCAAAATGTGTAACTACGATGACAAAAAATCGGCGCGCACTGCGCTTGGCATCGCATTTTCGAATGACGACGCGCGAAACTGCTAGCCGCTGTTCCGAGCAATTCTTGGCACTGAAGGGGGGGGAGGTGACAAGCATGACTGTGTTGTCCGCTGCTGATGCGTAAAATGCCTGTACGTGATTCAGAGGAGCTAGCGAGTGATGTACTACAATTCTTGAGACGCAGCACGTCGCCAGAGTGCGCTTGCGCATCGTTCCTGCCCGCAGTCTCGCTGTGAGCGGAATTAGGGCTAAAGCCGACTCCGATGACGTGTCGCACTCGTAGACCACGCGCCCGCTCGTAGTAATCAGATCGTGCCGCCGCTTACAGCTTCGTTGCTTGAGAAGAAGCACGTCACCACGAATGCGCTAGCGCGTCGTTCCAGCCCGCAGTCTACCTGGCGGCGGAGTTAGAGCTAAAGACAACTCCACTGACGCGCGGCGCTCGTAGACCACGCGCCCGCTCCTACTAATCTGATTGCGCATCCGCTTACTGCTCATAACTAAAGCGTAATTATATCTTAAGTGATCGTCAAGCCGTCAACACGTCACGAAGTAGTGATTTTTGAGAGCCATGTCCTCGCGACGCACAAGCAGCAGACGACGATCTCTCTGAGCGAGCAACGGGCCAATGGCAAGGCGAGCTGAGGCAACATGGCGGCCATGGCCAATCAAGAGTCTCAAAACGACCTTCAAACATTTGCTTTCTGTGCACTTGTTGTTAAAGTGAGGAGCCAGCTGAGGCGACAAAGTTAAACACGGAGAAATGCTCTTTCCGATGAGCCGAAGAAGCTGGCTCCTGGTTCAAGCATCGCGAAGCTATAATTTTTTGAAAATCGCTGTTTTCTCGCCATTTCTGGAAAAGGTTTTGCTACACCTAGGTAGGTGAAACAAAATTTCCAAAGCACTTCTGCGCAGTTTTCAGCGTAGATATTTTGGAACCAGATAGAAAGAGGGTTCCGTAAACTGAAAACTTGATTTTTTTGCCATTTTTCGCTATCCCAAAGTCGCGTCCCCCCTTAAGGCGATGAAGAAGACATGACCGGCTTTCTGCAGTGCCAAGACCGACGGGTGTCTGAACGTCGAAGAGCAACTGGTCCGGCATATGCGGGAGCTACAAGACGGCTGTGCTTAGTCATTAGATAATGTGCAGACTGAGGTGCGCAGAATAGCCCGAGCTCAGCGCATCGAACCAAAAGAGTTCAAAGCCAGCTCCGGATGAACAACTCGTTTCATGCCGCGCCATGACCTCGCACTGCAAAGGCGGACCACCTTGTGCCAGCGTTTGCCAGCAGCATATGAGAACAAAGTGGTGGACTTCCGCCATTTTGTTATAAAGCTCCGACAGCAAAAAGACTTCAATTTGTCCGAGATCAGCAATGCTGATCAGACCCTTTTTCTTTTGAAGCGTCATCGATGAAGCGTCATCGTTGGAACGTCTGGCGCTGATAAAAAAGGTTGCACCGTAATGCTAGCGGAAACAATGGGTGGGCGCAAGCTACGGCCTTACGTTAATTTTAAAGGTAAGACGCTCCGAAAAGCGAATTTCTCTCAAGACATGTACGTCAGAGTCCAGGAAAAAGGCTGAATGAGCGCGGCCGGGTGGTCTGTTGTTCCCGTCCATGCTTGTCCTGAACAGTTTTCGTGGCCACCTACTAGACTGCGTACGAGATAAGCTTAAGGAGCAACGCACAGATGTGGCAGCGATTCCAGGCTGCCTTTCATCGATACGGCAGCCTTTGGACGTGTCCTTGAATAAGCCTTTCAAGGACAATGTTCAAAGACTGTACACCACCTCGATGGCTTGAGGACAACATCAGCTGACTCTTGGTGGTACGATTAAGAAGCGTCCTGTGGAAATGCTGTGCGCTTAAATCGTGGAAGTGTGGCAGGCGATCTCCGACGAAGTTGTCAGGAAAAGCTTCAAGAAGACTGGTATCTCGAACGCACTGGATGCGAGTGAGGATGACATGTTGTGGGGTGCGGATGATTCGGACACAGAAAACGAATCCCCGCTCGGCGAGGATGAATGTGTGCTCTCGGACTCCAGATAGGGAAAAAGAGGAACACCAACGACTTTTGTGTTAATAAATTTTATGTGTGTGTGTGCAGTTGACAGCTCTCGCCTGTTCATTAAAAGGTATGTAGGTATGGTTGTTTTAGTCTGAATTAATTGGTAAACGATAATGCCGCCTTTTACTTGACAAATGTGCAGATTTAAAACGCAAGAAAAGAGTCGAAAGAGTTTTTGAAAATTTTATACCCCAAGTTGTTACTGATGGTGCGTCTATTATGCGGGTAAATACCACACTATGTACACACAAACTTTATTTCATGAAAACCTTTATTTGTGTCTGCCTCGTCATCAGAATTTATGCTAAAACGACAGTCTAACTCCGTCAGGTGGTGCTGAGCATACTGGCTGTTGCGTAAACCAAGGATAATGAGGGCTTCGGAGGCCTCCTGCACAGTGCAATGCCACGTAATTGAAACCGTGTCGTCATCGTGCGTTTTAGTATGCACTGAATGCACCGACAACCCAAGTGTTTCCACCAGGAGGTGACTAGAAGCACATAGCCACCTCCCTTTCATTCACTATCATAATAATCACCCACTGCTGCTTTCTCCAAAACTATACGGTTCTGCCGATGGTTGTGGCAAGCAGTATTTGATCCTCCACACTACCGAGATTGCGCGACTCAAAGTATGAAGTCCTGATGGCCGTCTTGGGAGTTGTCCGAGTTAACGAGCATTTGACACCATTGAAGTACACTCAAACCTCAATTTAATGAAATATTAGATATAACAAAGTAAATGAAATTCCCCTTGAAAACTCTATTGAGAACCATGCATTTAAACCTCGTTGTAATGAAGTAAAAGTGACCGGTAAATGGATATAACGAACTAAATTAGTCTATCAAATCGTCTGCAAAAAAACCCACCGTAGTGTGTAAATAAGTATATCGTATTCTGCGGAGTTGGACTCTTGTTCGGCGCGGCCACGGAGGAAGGAAAATAGGAGAGGGCAAGCCCAGCCGGTGCGCTGCGTGAAAAGCGTGGAGGAAATCACATCATGGCGGCATATTTACTGGGCACAATGGCGGCGTTGCTATGGTTGCGTGTTGCGCATTGGAGCTGTTCTAGCAGTGAGCGGCCGTGGCTGGCGGTGGCATGTGTGCCTCCTTAGGTCTCGTGCTGAGCCGTTGCGAACAATATCCATGCATGGGCCACGTTATTGTTTACGCAGTGTTCTCCTGGGTGTTACTGTGCTCTTAGCAACGTTTACAAATCTTTTTGTCCATCACGGGGTTTCAACAGTGTGTAAAAAGAGTGAATATTCATGTCATGCGGAGGATGACGCAGATGAAGCCGTTAGAGTTCAGCAAAATTTCGTTGGGCACCAATGACGAAGCGGAATGACAACGAATGCCTTGCAGGTCAATAACGGTTAGGTAGTGCTCCTGCTTGTGGCAATGGACGACGCTGTTGAGCCGAGCAAGACGCAATGAGAACCATGTGCACATGCGTAGTTTCATGTTGTGTGTGTACAGTAACAACTTGCATGTGCGCATTAAAACACCTTTTCTCTTCTGCTTCGTATACTCTCCCCAAGCATTGCATGTAATCTCCACATAACAGCAACCGCGTTCAAGTGTCAATTGCACCATGCTCAAAGTCACCACGGTCGCAGAGTGCTGACGCCTGTGAGTTTCACGCTGAACACGGACACAGTGGTCGGACGCTGCGTCGGCCACATGGCGGAATGCAACCGTAGAAGGCGCACGACTGACCGTGTTGTCTGTACAGTGGCTGAATTAAAGACGTGAAAACACTCACCGTTGTCGGTGCATCTAGCGCGCATTCTCTCGTACTTGCTTCGTTGTCGGTGAGCTGTTACTCGCTGTTAATACTGTGACGAAATAATTTCGCCGAAGGTGTCGCGCTGGCCCAGAGTGTTGAGCCCCGTTCCATTAGTTTCGGATCGTCACGACGCGCGCTTCGCAGCTGACGTGCTTTCCGAGCCGGAAAGAAAGTCGTGCCTTCTGCTTTACATTCGGACGTAAACAAGAGAGAAGCATTTGCCCCGTCAATATGGCCCACTTGCGGCTTCATTGCGGCTTCACAACGAGTGACGTCAGGGCCTCTCCTACCTTTCCTCCCTTCGTGGGCGCGGCTCTTTAAAAACTCCAGCGCCGACCTTACAGCCACGCCCCGCGCGGCGGAGCCCTCTGTCCTCACACAGCCAGCAGAGAGGATTGAGAAAGCGCTGAGCTGGTCACATGACCGAGAAGCGGCGCCGCGGTGCAAAGCGATTTCCCTCTCCGTTCTGCTGCTACCCTCGGCACCGAGAAAGGAGGCCGCTCCGCGATAGCTTTTTTTTTCTCTCTCTCTCGCTCCACTCCACTCCCATACACTTGTGTATTATGGGTGCCAGGACACGAGGGTCTGCAGGGAAATGAAGCGGCCCACGCCGCTGCCCGCAAGCACGTTAGCCGCAAGCACGTCAACAGCACACGACTGATAACGAAGAAGGACGGACGAACGAAGACCTAACCGAAACATGGGAGGCGAAGCTCACCCTCGAGGACCTGGAAGAGCAACAACAACTCGTCGCCAGAGCCAAGAGGGCAGTAGAAGCCAGAGAGTTCCTGGACTAAGGAGCCCCCCCCCTCCCCCCTTCAGGGTGACACCAAGCATCGCTCGGGGCACTGTTTCAAAATAAACGTTTCCTTCTCTCTCTCGCTCCATGCATCCTTGAAAGGAGAAGGGTTTCTACATGCAGAGACGAAAAAGGGAGAAGCTCAGAACAGGCACGTCGCAGATCGGCATTTGAGAGAGAGAAAACAATCCACCACAGTGTTTTATTTCCTTTTCATTCCTTCGCGCGCAGCGTTGAGAGGTGCCGCCGCAGAGTTGGGCATGGTGCTGAGAGCATTTTTGGAGAGCGGTATGTTCGAATAAACAGCCGCAAGTGCTTGCGCGTTAAAATTACAGGGCGTTTTCGCCCATTAGAATACATATAGCTTCGACGGGACCTTAGCGTGAATTTGAATCACCCGAAAGTTCGAATTATTGAGATACGACTCAGTTTATTTTCCGTGGCACGTGTGGTCGCGTAGCTGTACATGGGGCAGCAAGGCGGTTTCCTTCTTTGCATGCTTATAGGTATGCGCCCATCTTAGCATACATTGCCACAAACTATTAAAATCGATATAAAGAAATAATAGATATAATGAAATATTTGTGGCTCCCTTTCAACTTCGTTATAACGAGGTTTGAGTGTATACACAGTTTCCGGGACCACGCCGCGAGTCAATTTTTACCAAATTTTCAGAGTCAACATAATCAGGATGAATGAGATTTTACAGTTATACGGGTTTCTGTGTAGTTGATTCATGCATAGAGAAAGACATGACTTTTGACAGGACAGTGAAATACAATGCATGATGCACTAACTTATCAAAGCTGATCTTTACATATTTTTTTATACACCACACTTTTACAGAAAAATAAACGAGTTAAGGCCACATCACACATAAAGGAATAAGAATAACGGTCATATTACTATACACTCTAAAAAAGAGTGAGTAAAAAAGGTGTCTTTTTGTCCCACAACAATAATCGTCATCTATATTGCGTTCCATCCTTGCGCTATTGCCCCGCGCACAGTACATTCCGGTCACGATCGACATGCCCATTATCAGGGGTTGCATTTCATTCTCGATAGGAAAGTGGCCAGCACCGAGTTTTCAAGAAAGGAAGCAAACACTAGCCTGATTACGATTATCGTTGTGGGACAAAAAGACACCTTTTTACTTAATATTTTTTAGAGTGTACACACAATGACTCGAGCTACCGTCCTGACAACAAAGCTTTATTCCTTGCTACATAAAAGAAGTATCCCTGATACACATAATAAGTTTTATATAAAACACTCACCAACTCGTGTGCGAGCGTGCCACCACTGTCATGTAGAATTGAAACGCTTGGAAGCAAAGCCTAACATTCACTGAACCAGCAATGTGCCAGCAAATGCAATATGTATATGAAATCATGCTTGAGTGACTGCTAATGTTGAATGTGACTGCTGGTTCCCTCCTTGAAAAAGAAGCCCACTTGTCGAAACGCCATCTCCAGCACACACACGCCGTTTTTAATCGAGTTTCTCATTGCTGCAGCTACTATGCTCTATTATCAACGCGCTGGCATGTTAGACATAAGTCCTTCAACCATAAATTTGATGCAGGTGATACAATACTAAAGGGCACTTTTATTGCACCAAAAATGTCAACGACAAAAAAATGGACAACTTATCACCCCGAGTCTTGAGTTGCTGAGCCTCGAGATGCAGCTCATGGCCATATCAAGATCCAAGGAGGTGGCAGCCACGCTCGGCCTGGCTGCCATACCTTTGTGAAAAAAAAACTTTCACATAAAGTTCCTTCTGTCTCACCTTAAGTGTGCCCAGCTTCTGCTCTATGCTGCATGGGTTGAGTGTCATACTATGGCAGTGTGCGAGTTGCCACCCAGGGAGTTTCTAAGAATGCGAGTCAGTTTAGAGTCCCTGAAGTTGATGTGACCTCTGAAATGAAAACTGGTGTAAGTGTTCTGTGAAATGACTAAATAAAAAAAATAAGATCAAGAAAACCACGTAATTATCTGCAGAAAGATAGCAACCCCCAATTTCATCTTGGGTAGTTTTGTATGCAGCTGCATCTCATGTCCCTTAATTCTATATAAAAAAAGCTTTAAAAACCTTTTCGTGGTACCCACCTCCAAAAACAAAAATACCTGAGGGACATGCTTATTGCAAAAATTAATGTGGCTATGTAGCCAGGAAATGACAGTGCCACAGCTTGAAAGTAAGCACAGAAGCAGTGACATAGCACTGAGTTACCTGTTTATAGTTTGTCCATCACCCACATTAACGAGAGTTAACAGTTACAGTTTTACCTCTCAGTCCAAATCACAGTTTGCAAACAGAAGCTCAAATTTTTGTCATACTCAGTCTTGCAAAACATTCAAAAAGTAGAGGACAGACAAAAGAACATTAGACACATGGGGCTCTTCATTGTTTTGCAAAAGTTTGATAAATTCCAATTACTGCTGATCATGCAGCCAAAAAAAACAATCAACAGTGAAGTCAGCACATCAAGCTGTGTGCCCCGTTGTGCTCATTAAAAGAAAGGTTTTTGCTCTTCCCTCTGCAACAGTGTTGCTGTTTTACCACTTTCGTGGCAGAATGGGCAAGCCAACAAGCTAGCAAACGATCATCGTACTGAAATGGAAGGCAGCTCTCATAACGACTCTTACACCAGGTTCTAAGGCGTGAGAGAATGACGCACGATGTAACGTGATGGTCACCTTTAAAGAATGCGAAAACAAATTTCAGGTTATCTACCAATTAAATGCCTATTAACGATTAAATGCCTGGTCAGAAGACTAATTTACTAGATTAGCCCACAAATCTTGTTTTTATTTTGCCTAAAAGCGACTTGTAATTTGTAATCGTCATCATCGCGACTTCCTGCAATTGTGACTGTGGCACAGGACCAATGTTTTTATTCAAGATGCATATGTTTTCCAGTCCTCTACAACAAATACATGCTATCGCATGCACTTGATAACTTTTTTGCTTGTCAATTTAATTACAAGCAATTGTGTACCCATCAGATGTAGCCGGCGGGTTTGATAGGAGAGCGTGCGGACCATGATGCAACCAACATTACCTTGCTGACCGAGAATAAAACTAATTGAAAGCACATTTTTATCATAAATCATAAAAAAGTTTCCAAAGCCTCCACTTTCAGCAGTAACCCGGAACCTAGAAATTTTAAAGTAACAAAGCTCTATGTTTCAAAAGAATGTGTAACGTGCGCCAGACATGTGTGCACGTCACTTTTTCCGCTCGAAGGGAAGTGGAAGCAACTTTGAACAGCAGCAAGACTTGAACAGCAGTATGGTGCAAGTTATAACTGGTACAATATGTTGCCTCTTAAAAATTACTATACTTGGTGCATGTGCGCCCTCAGAACACTCCTTCAGACTTCAAGCATAACTGTGGTGAAGCTGATATGCACATTTAACCTTCTTTAACCTTCAAATGTGACTTATCGACAATGCAGTCTTTTTCTGGCAGGCTGGTTTCTTGGCACAGTACCACTACGCTGCAATGAAGCCACTTTTACAAAAAGTTAGATGCGAGGTTATAGCATGTACACATATTCGTTTACTTCGAAGACCGCGAATATTAGCACTGGTCGCATATTCGTCCATCCCTAAAGTTTAACCTAAACAATAAAATTTTTGACATTACCACCACCACTGGTGTCCGTAACCACCATCTGCAAAACAGGAAAAAACAAAATAACTAAAAATTACACAAGACCAAACCCGATTCAATCCCGGACCATCTGCGTGACAGCCTAGTATTTTATCACAGAGCCACCCCTGTGTTTGAAACACCGTTGCAAACTGATTCTATGCAGGCTTTCTGTTCGTGAACAGGTTAAATGTGTAATCTAAACAATAAAGTAACACGCTGGCAACACACAATGCGAATTGCATAATGAGTGGGTCATCGAATGCTTCCAACCCATCTCAAAAGTTTCAGACCTAAATATTCATTGTCGTCAGCCGCAGCATCAACAAAGTGCGCACAATGTCTTGCAGAAGTGTAGCAGGTACCTCTCTTCTCTGAAAAATGACAAATGCTAATGGGATTGTGCACACTTCCTTACCTAATAATAATTAAGATGATTGGTAATGTAGGTAGCATGCAAGTGTACTTGTAGTAGCTTCTACAAGAGTAGGCCAGTGCGAATATAAAATGCATTGAAATATTTGAATGAATAATTCAACATTCAAGTTCGCTTCCACCCGAATTTAAAATATTGCAAATTTTGAATCATTCAAAGTGAACGAATACATGCATAAAATCTGCATGTGTAAACCTGTAGAAATGGTTTTGCTGCAGCAAAGTGGAAAACACTCCTTCAAGAGAATTCCACACAGCCACGAAGTCCCACTTCAAAGTTAAATGAGGATTAATTGTAGCCTCACATTGATTCATTTAGGTTTAGCGCATACTGCACAGGCCTGCCAATTTTCGGTGTTCATGCCTAAATGCCTGTAAGTGCCTTTGAATTCCTATTTCCCAAATCCGTGCCTATATGAGCGCTATTTCAGTGCCATTTTTCTTTTCAAATATCGTTGAAAACTGTAATTTATGTAAAAAAGGCAAGATATACATTTCCAAACACTACGATGTTCAACAAGATCCTCTAGTTCCAACAACTTCTGCAAAACAACTTCTAACCACAGTGAAATGGCACTCGCTGTCCAATATACGCCACAGAGCTGACATGCTTCGAGCGATTGGAAGAAAAGCATGAGGAGTGCAAAAGATGCTATTTCTGCAGCAGTGAGTGGAAGCATGTCGTAGCGTCGTCAAGGGAATGAGGATAGAAAATTAAAGATGGGATATGAAATTAAGATTGGAGTCTATGGCCGAGGGCCTGGCGACCGTCTTCTACAGAGAGCTCAGTGTCCTGAAGAAATTGAACCCCCCCTGATAACTTGGGTGTTCCGGTGAGAAAATAACATCAGATTTTTTCTGTAAGTCACGGGTAGGTAGCAACGAATGAAAAACCATGGAGGGCCACTCATGTAATGCTCATGTTGATGCAGTGGTGGTGAAGGCAGCCCAAATTTTATACTTTAGACGGCAAACCACCGGGATGTTTACATCACCGGTGCATATATTCACCCTATGACTGCCGCTGCGGAAATTTCGATCACCTGGGGTTCTTTAACGTGCACCCAAATCTGAGCACACGGTCCTACAGCATTTCCGCATCCATCGGCGATGCAGCCGCCGCAGCTGGGATTTGCTCCCGTGAACTGCGGGTCAGCAGCCGAGTACCTAAGCCACTAGACCATGGACCGCGGCGGGGCCACCCTATGACTTAATACGCTTGTGCCGTATGAGATCCCTTGACACATGTCTTCAAGTGACAAACATGAAAAACTACAGAACAAGGCTGCGAGGTTTGTCCTAAGCCATTACTCAAAAAGTGACAGCTGTACCAATATATGAAAGGTGAACTAGAATGGGACCTGCTACCATCAAGTCAAATGAAACTATACGCCTACAGCTCCTATGTTAAGCATTTTTTGGGAAAACTCGAATTCAGAAATGAATGTACCTAAACAGTCCCTTTCACACAATATTAATTGAAGTTTCAGAGTGTCGGACCAGATATATCTTTTATAATAATTTGTTTTTTTGTAAGTTTCACGCCTGATTGAAATGGCTTATAAATAAAAAAAAGTGTGGTGCATCAATGAAGGATTGTTTTCTTTGACCTTGTAACCTATCAGCTACAGCGCGTACCGGTAAAAAATTTTATGTGCACGTGGCTTTTGTTTTGTTTCTATATTACTTCCTGAACCATTCCTCTTAAGGTAGTTTAAAAAGTTGTAGTTAGACACTAGAAATTTTTGCGCGCCCTTTGAAAATCGTTCTACCATGGTGTTTTTTTTTCAAATTGGTTCACTACGAGCCAAAAAACCATGATACGAAGTGGCAGGTGAGAATCTCTTGCCTCTCAGCCCATATATAGCCATCGCAAGCCTTATTCCTTCCCTGCTCTCTTCGTTATTGGGGCTGGAGGAACAATCACATGGTGCATAGGCAGCAAGAACATTATGCTTAAGCAAGGTCACGCGCGCATGATGCACCCCAGCATAGTCGTACATGTACGCAATCGATGTTGTGTCGTTTTGGTGTTCTGTGTTGCGTATTACCCGTTTCTGTGAGATGGATCTGTGGGTGCACATACTTTTTAGAGGTTGGCATGGATCATGTATTGCGACCGCGATACACAACGTCACTCTCCTGAAACCGGTCAGAGACGACGCACTATAAACGCAAGCTCAACGTTGTCAGGCGTGGCGAAGGCACGATCCATGAAGGACGAGCAGACGAACACAAGAGAAATAGAGTGGTAGTAGTATTAGTAGTAGTGGTAGGATCTGTGGTTTTACGTACAAAAAAACACTATATGAATATGAGGAATGCCGCATTAGAGGTCTGTGTAAATTTTGACCACCTGGTGTTCTTTAACGTGCACTGGCATCGCGTAATACTCGGGCATCTACTATTTCACATCCACCTAGATGCGGCCACCGCGGCCAGAATCTAACCCACGACCTTCGGGTCAGCAGCAGAGCATCGCAGGAGTGCACTTGTCCACCGAGGTGGACACGAAACGAGGGCCGATTAGTGTATAGCATCTCGCGGCAATTGAAAACAAACATAAAACTAATAACAAGCTGACATCCTGTTTGCGTGATTTGTTATTTTTCTCAGCTTATATTTAATGTACTCATTTTGAAGGGCAGGGCAAAGACACAGGAAAGATAAAGACAAAAACAAAGTGTGCTGTCTTTTTCTCTCAGTCTTTGCGCTTCCCTTTCAAAATAATATTGTCACGGGGTCATGACGTGGCCAAAGACAGGAGACTTCGTGTTGGGATTGAACTGTTTATTTGGGTGAACCTGTGCCCGGTGAATGGAAAGTCCAATTACAGCAGCAGTCTCGCACAGATTGCAGTCTCGGACTGATAGCGGCGAAGGGAGCGTCGGCCTTCGATCAACAACTGACAAGCGGCGAAGCGCGTCGGCATTTATACTCTTGCCGTCGAATGTTATAGCGTTATCGCTGGCGGTGGAGTAGGTTCCAGAACAATCTGTACCGTTCGCACAGTGGGCGTGATCTTATCGAAATGATCTACTACAGTCCGGAACCTTCTCGAAAGCTGCAGGCGCGGTTTGCGCTGAGAATCGTGTGATGTTTTGGGACGATAACAGAAACTTGGGAAATGGAACGTGGCATTGCCCCCCTCTGAAAAAAGGCATCGTCCCGATGCTTTAACTAAATATGAAAGTACAATAATAATGCAAGAAAGTACAATGAATAAATTACAACAATAATACAAAAAACACTGTTTCAGTTTGTTAACGCGCATGAAACGGCTTGAGGCGCGCGACATGAACGACTTCAGGTCGCGATCGGCGTCGTTGAGAGTTCGTGATGCCGTCGGGGACAACCTCGTAATCAAGTGGGCCGAGACGTCGAACCACCCTGTACGGTCCGAAGTACCGTCGCAGAAGCTTTCCACTTAGTCCACGTCGGCGTATCGGCGTCCACACCCAAACACGTTCACCGGGCTGGTATTCCACGAAGCGTCGTCGAAGATTGTAACGGAGGCTGTCGGTCGTCTGTTGATTCTTGATACGGAGACGCGCAAGTTGTCGGGCTTCTTCGGTGCATTGAAGGTACTCGCTCACATCGAGGTTTTCTTCGTCGGTGACGTTGGGTAACATGGCATCGAGCGTCGTTGCCGGGCTCCTTCCGTAGACCAATTTGTATGCAGATATCTGCGTCTTCTCCTGCACCGCCATGTTGTATGCGAAGGTCACATACGGAAGAATGGCGTCCCACGTCTTGTGTTCGACATCGACGTACATTGACAGCATGTCGGCGATCGTCTTGTTAAGCCGCTCGGTGAGGCCGTTGGTCTGTGGGTGGTACGCTGTCGTCCGGCGGTGGTTTGTTTGGCTGTATGCCAAGATCGCTTGAGTTAAGTCGGCAGTGAATGCCGTTCCTCTGTCGGTGATAAGGACCTGCGGGGCGCCGTGACGTAGGACGATATTTTCGACGAAGAACTTAGCTACCTCGGATGCACTGCCTTTTGGCAGGGCTTTTGTCTCGGCGTAGCGGGTGAGGTAGTTGGTAGCTACCACGATCCACTTGTTTCCGAAAGCCGACGTCGGGAACGGCCCCAGTAGGTCCATACCAATCTGCTGGAAAGGTCGGCAAGGTGGATCAATTGGCTGCAGAAGTCCCGCTGGCCTTGTCGGCGGTGTCTTGCGTCGCTGACAGTCCCGGCATGTCCTCACATAACGAGTGACGTCGGTGGTACGACGTGGCCAGTAGTACCTTTCTTGTATCCTCGCGAGCGTGCGAGAAACACCGAGGTGCCCTGCCGTCGGATCGTCGTGCAGGGCCTGCAGGAGTTCTGGTCGCAGAGCTGAAGGCACCACAAGGAGGTACTTAGCTCGAAGCGGTGAAAAGTTTTTCTTTTGTAGAAGACCGTTTCGTAGAAAGAACGACGCAAGTGCGCGCTTGAATACCTTCGGGACTTCGGCGGTCCTGCCTTCGAGGTATTCTATTAGGGCCTTAAGTTCCGGGTCGGCCCGCTCTCGTTCAGCGAAGTCGTCGGTAGTTATCGTTCCCAAGAAGTAGTCGTCCTCCGGGTCGTCGGGTAGCGGTTGGTCGACAGGCGCACGAGAGAGACAGTCGGCGTCGGAGTGTTTTTTGCCGGACTTGTAAATGACAGTAATGTCATATTCTTGAAGTCTCAGGCTCCATCGTGCGAGGCGACCTGAAGGGTCCTTCAAGGTGGCTAGCCAACACAAGGCGTGGTGGTCGCTCACAACTTTGAAGGGCCTGCCGTAGAGGTAAGGGCGACATTTCGACGTAGCCCAGATGATGGCGAGGCACTCCTTTTCTGTTGTGGAATAATTTGCTTCTGCTTTGGATAGCGATCGGCTGGCGTAACTAATAACCCTTTCAAGTCCGTCAGCCTTCTGCACAAGAACGGCGCCAAGACCTACGCTGCTTGCGTCAGTATGTATTTCTGTCTCGGCGAATTCATCGAAATGGGCAAGTAACGGAGGCGTCTGGAGGTGATGTTTAAGCTCCTGGAAAGCGTGTTCCTTTTGCGTTTCCCACTTGAACTCCGCGTCGGCTCGGGTAAGGTTAGTGAGAGGATCGGCGATGCGGGCGAAGTTTTTCACGAACCGCCTATAATAGGCGCACAGGCTCAGAAATCGGCGCACGGTTTTCTTGTCAGTGGGCGGCGGGAAGTCGGCGATGGTGGCTGTTTTCCGTGGATCGGGACGAACTCCAGACTTGCTGATAACGTGCCCCAGAAACAAGAGCTCCTCATACGCAAATCGGCACTTTTCTGGCTTCAGTGTGAGTCCGGAAGTCTTGATGGCTTGAAGTACAGCTTCAAGGCGCCGAAGATGCTCGTCGAAACTCGAGGAAAACACGACGACGTCGTCCAAGTACACAAGGCAAGTCTGCCACTTTAATCCTGCCAGTACTGTATCCATAACGCGTTGAAAAGTTGCAGGCGCTGAGCAAAGGCCGAAGGGCATCACCTTAAACTCGAAGAGGCCGTCCGGTGTTATAAACGCCGTCTTGGTCTCTTTCGTCGACTTCGATTTGCCAATAGCCAGTCTTGAGGTCCATTGACGAAAAGTACTTGGCGTTGTGGAGCCGATCAAGTGCGTCGTCTATTCGTTGGAGAAGATACACGTCCTTTCTTGTGATTTTGTTCAGGCGGCGATAATCGACGCAGAAACGTAGGGTCCCATCTTTTTTCTTCAGTAACACCACGGGGGATGCCCATGGACTCTTGGACGGCTGGATAATGTCATCCCGCAGCATTTCATCAACTTGTCATTTCATGGCCTCACGTTCTGGCGTCGAAACCCTGTACGGACTCTGACGGAGTGGTCTGGCATTTTCTTCGGTTATGATGCGATGTTTCGTGATTGGGGTCTGCCGAATTTTCGATGACGACGAAAAGCAATCTTTGTATTGCAGGAGCAGGGCGTTGAGCTGTTCTTGCTTATCGTTCGTAAGTCTGGGATTGACGTCGAAAGCAATGGGAGGGGCTTGGTTCCTCTGAGCAGGTTCCGCAGAATCGGCGAGGGCGAAAGCACTGGTGGCTTCGACAATTTCTTCGATGTATGCGACCGTTGTTCCTTTGTTCACGTGTTTGTACTCATTGCTGAAATTCGTGAGCATAACCGTTGCTTTGCCTTCCCGCAGCTCTGCAATTCCTCTTGCGACGCAAATATTTCGGGTGACCAACAGATGCTGACTGCCTTCAACGACGCCTTCCAAATCAGGTGATTTAGGAGCGCCGACTGAAATAATGACGCTTGAGCGAGGCGGAATGGTGATTTGTTCTTCCAGCACATTCAAGGCATTGTTCCCTGACGGCGTGCGCAGCGGTAGTGCTTCTTTTGTGGATAACGTTATCGACTTTGTTTTTAGGTTGATGACAACACCATGGAGGCATAAGAAGTCCATGCCAAGGATGACATCTCTCGAGCAACGCTGTCGGACTACGAAGTCTGTAGGATAATTACGGCCGTTAATGGTGACTCTCGCTGTGCAGATTCCTGCAGGCGTCACGAGATGACCTCCGGCTGTGCGGATTTCAGGGCCTTTCCAAGCTGTCCTAACTTTCTTTAACTTCGCGGCGAACGACCCACTGATAACAGAATAGTCGGCTCTAGTATTGACGAGAGCGGTCACACTGTGGCCGTCGATAAGAACGTCGAGATCGCTAGTTCGCCATCTCGCATTACAGTTAGGGCGTGGCGTCGGGTCACGGCTGCGTCGGCTTGTTCCGCTGCTTCCATGTTGCGTCGTCAGGCCACCTTCGGTAGGTGAGCTTTCGCCGTCAGGGCTTTGTTTGGTTGGCGTTGTGTTCGAAAAGCTCCGTCGCGGCGTCGTCCTCGTCGGAGGATCTTCGGTAGTTCGTCGCACAGCAACCGCACCTCCACCGGTTGCTGCCTTTAGTTTCCCGGATACGGGCTAGGAGACCGGCCCCGCGTTGGGCCAGAGTACTGCCGGTGGTGCGGTGACGTGCGGCGGCTGGGCGACGGCGAACGTGAAGGGCTTCGTGGTGTCCACCGAGTTCCTGTCAGGTAGTCGGCGATGTCACGTGGTCGTTCTCCTGGCTGTGGACGCGGTGAATTGACGGCGAAGCCACGCAGTCCCATCTGTCGGTACTGGCAACGGCGGTATGTGTGTCCGGCCTCGCCGCAGTGGTAGCAGAGCGGGCGATGGTCAGGGGTGCGCCAGACGTCAGTCTTCCTCGGTGCACTGCGCTGGGCCGCTGGCGAACGGTATGACGTCGGTGGGGGTGATGGCGGCGGTGGCGTCTGTCGACGGAAGTGCGATGGGGCGGCGTTCTGGCGTGGACGGGGAGGAGCGTTGTGGCGCAGTGCAGCGGCGTAGCTCATAGCTTCCGGCTCGGGCAGCGCTGCGTGGGAAATTTGAAACAATTGCCGAACTTCTTCTCGCACAATGTCGGCGATTGAATCCACTTGAGGCTGCGCCGAAGGCAACAGCTTGCGCAGCTCTTCCCGCACGATCGCTCGGATCATTTCACGCAGGTCTTCGGAGTTACTGGCTTGAGCAGCAGCGCAATCTGGAGTCAGGCGGCGATTATACTGTCTGGTGCGCATGTCCAGGGTCTTTTCGATAGTGGTCGCTTCGGTTACAAATTCTTGGGCGGTTTTCGGTGGGTTTCTTATCAGTCCCGCGAAGAGCTCCTGTTTGACTCCTCGCATGAGGAAACGAACTTTTTTCTCCTCAGGCATGTCTGGGTCAGCGTGACGGAATAGTCGGGTCATTTCTTCTGTGAAAATGGCGACATTTTCATTTGGTAGCTGAACCCAGGTCTCTAATAAAGCAGCGGCCCTCTCTTTGCGAGCGACGCTCGCGAACGTTTGCAGGAATGCGCCGCAGAAAACATCCCACGTTCGGAGCGTGGACTTCCGATTTTCGAGCCAGGTCCTTGCGGTGTCTTCCAAATAGAAAAACACACGACGCAGCTTTTCGTCATGGTCCCAGTGGTTGAGGGCGGCCACGCAGTCGTATGTTTCTAGCCAGGACTCCGGGTCTTCGAACGATGACCCATGGAAAATTGGTGGTTCCCTGGGTTGATGCATGACCATCGTGGGCTGGGACGCTGCGGTTGTCATTGTCGCTGCAGTCGCGGTCATGGCCTTGGTCTTCCGCGCCCTGTCTTGTAGAAGCCCATACTCAAGAGGTAGCCCTTGCTGTCGGCGGCTTGTTCGCTGCTCCTGGTTGGCGTCGGTGTCTTCTCCGCGACGTGGGCTGGGTTCACGGCTTGACGGGGGCGTCCGGTACATGAACGAAGCAGCACCTCCACCAGATGTCACGGGGTCGTGACGTGGCCGAAGACAGGAGACTTCGTGTTGGGATTGAACTGTTTATTTGGGCGAACCTGTGCCCGGTGAACGGAAAGTCCAATTACAGCAGCAGTCTCGCACAGATTGCAGTCTCGGACTGATAGCGGCGAAGGGAGCGTCGGCCTTCGATCAACAACTGACAAGCGGCGAAGCGCATCGGCATTTGTACTCTTGCCGTCGAATGTTCTAGCGTTATCGCTGGCGGTGGCGTAGGTTCCAGAACTATCTGTACCGTTCGCACAGTGGGCGTGATCTTATCGAAATGATCTACTACAGTCCGGATCCTTCTCGAAAGCTGCAGGCGCGGTTTGCGCTGAGAATCGTGTGATGTTTTGGGTCGATAACAGAAACTTGGGAAATGGAACGTGGCAATATGAAGCAGCTTGTCCAAACCAAAGTACTCATTCATGCTACACAACAGAACACACAAATTACACATTGTTACACAAATAACTAATATATTGTCAAGTACTATGCTCCTAATGAGGTATGTTTAAAATGCAAGATATAATCAGAAGACTGGACATTTTTCGTCCGTTTTCTAGTTATAGCGAGCACTTAACCAACTTCTAATGAAGAGTGTACGATGAGCGACGTCAAAGCACCAATGGCAACGTAAAGGAGCGACGTAAATGCCGGACCATTCCTTGCTATACGTCACTCCTTCCATCTGGGGCGCACGCCCGCGAGAAGGGCAAGTGCCATTCAGTAGAAATTTACAGTTTTTCCACAACATGTAGCATTGGAAATTTTAACAGACATGATTCCGAGTGCCAAGGGGATTTATTACGCTTGCCAACTCGAAATGCACAAACTTAGAGTGGCTCTTTAAGGTGTTCACTGACAGGGGAAAAATTGATCCTACGCCATTAGATCTGGCATCGCTCCTTTCTGGTGTTTCGGTGGTCTGGTTATTTGCTCCTACGCCGCCCTTCCCAGCCATGACGAAACAAAAGAGATCCAGGAGAGTGTTGGACAGTGGACACTTGAGTCACAATTCTAGACAATGGGACCAAAGACCATAATCTGTGAATCTCGAGAAATGCTTGCCTCGTTCAACCATTGGTGTCTTTGTGCAAACGTAAACATTATTATTTTTTTAGTTCTTGTAGATACAAGTCACCGACGTCTTTGTTTCAAAGTATTTCAATTTTTGTAGAAATTTATTCTGCCTATACTGAGGATTTTGAAGGTTTACCTGCCTGTCTTTAGCTCCTAGAACACACTTTTTAGTGCCTAAAAATGTGGCCTCCAATTATTACCCTCTGATACATGCAGGGCAACTTCTGCACTGGGGAAGACAAGTATTTTTGCCCAAATACTGGTTCCAGCAACAATATCTGGGTAACGACTGTTGATCAATTTAAGCTTCCAGCTCGTTCTCAGCCAAAACAATATGTACAGAAACAAATGCAACTTAGTAGAAGTTTTGCAGGAAATGCAGCTAAACAAATAAAACATGCAATCCTGCACAAGCTTCTGTACCGGAGCTTTAACAAAAAAAAGAAAAAGAAAAGCAAACAAATCGTATGTGTGAACTGTGTTGATTTTTTCAGACTCCGTGTATATTTTGTTTTCTTCTGTCTTCCAGATTGGCTTTTCGCCATTTTTGATCTCACTGGAAGAAAAAAAGTTCATTGGTAAGACAGGCGTGTTATACAGTGCCAGACTTGAGAATAATGATCCTTCAGCTTTATCTAATGTATTCAATAATTGTCTGCCCGATTTGATCACACACAGTTGTCCAGACCAGAGAGATTTAAACAAATTGACTACGCGTGCATCCTTTTTGCTCGAGGCATCCATAAATTGGTTCATGCAAGGTTTATGTAGGCTGTTAAACCTTTCTCTGCTTTTAGGGAAAAAGAACAGAGCAATTTTGTCATTTGTTCTCTGTACAGTCAAAGGTAAAAACTATACTACTGTGCATTTTGTTTTATGCTGCATTACTTTTTGCACAGCGACTATTTTGCAAGTATATGCTCGTGCGAAATTCCACCATGTCTATTTTCTATGTTGAACATTTTGCTCTGTTGCATCTCAGTTTTACTCCTTTATTCATAAGCACCATGTGATACTACATATGAGGTCTGTTAGAAAAGTATCCAACCTTTAGTGGAAGAAGAAAATAACTGGCGTAATTGGAGCATTGGAAACCTAATCCCCCTCAAAGTAGTCTCTTTGGGACTCCACACACTTCTCCCAGTGGTGCTGCCATTGTTGGAAGCATTCTCAAAAGGCCTCTTTCTGAATGGAGTTTAGCTGAACTGTTGTTGCAACCAAAATAATCTCCTTTGCCTGAAATCGCTTTCCTTCAGTGTCCTCTTGAGCTTCGGAAACAGCCTGAAGTCCCAGGGGCCATATCAGGAGAGTCAAGAGCATGTTGAACTACAGGAGTGACTTTTCGCCAAAATAGTTTGAGCCAAGTGTGGGAAATGTGCAGGAGCATTGTCGTGACGGATGCACCAGTTTTTTGATGACCACAACTCAGGTCTCTTGTGCCGCACAGCATCACGTAGGCAATGAAGGCCATCCCTGTAGTAAGTACTTTTTGGTAATTGTTTGACTTTGTGGTGCGTACTCCTGATGTACCTCACTGCGGGCGTCAAAAAAGGCACTGAGAATCACTTTGACATTGCTGTGCACTTGGCCGGCTTTGGTCTTGGTGACGTCGAACGCTTCTATTGCGATGACTGGGATTCGGTTTCTGAGTCATACCAGTAAAACCATGACTCTTCACTAGTGATACCGGTGTTCATGAAATCATAGTCACTGCTTGTGAAATCCAGCATGCCCCGTGAAACAAACAGAAAGTTGTTTTACTACAACATGAGCAGTTCTAACACAAATTTCGCCCACCTCTTTTACAATTTCCTGGATAGTCACACGACATTTCCCCAACATCACAGTGTTCACTTCGTCAATGGTGTCACAGAACGAGCGCTAAAAAATGAGCGCGCCGCCAAATTCTTGCGACAACGGGCGAGAGAAACGCCGCGAGGTCAAAAGAAAAAAAAAGAAAACAAGCATCCAGGGCTCCCCGGGCGCGCGGCGCCTCTCCTCTCGGAAGCGGCGAAGCGATGAACCTCCTCACCCCACAGCGGCGGCCGAGCAAGCCCGCGATTTTTCTAGAACGAACGGGGCGGGATCAGACCGAGTGAATCATCCTCCGGGGAGGGCAGTCGAACCGTCTCGTGCCTCTCCCCAGCCTTCGCTGCGCATCGCGCCGACGAAATGAGGAGAACGTTCTGGAAGGTGGCGCGGAAGGTATTTAATCGAGCGGCCGAGACGAGAAATCAGGAGGAGACGGAAGTGAGCGCCAGAGGGCGTAGGGATTCCGCCGTGTAGTCGGCGAAGGTTTTTGGTCCGTAGGGACGAAGCCGGAGATGAAGAGGATTCCCACGAGTGGGTGAAGGCTCGAGCTACAGGCAAGAGCGTGTGTTTACCGCTATCGAGTGAAGACGCGGGCAACAGCTGCGTGTGTGAAGCCGACGGATTTCCGGCGAAGAAGTTTGAAGCTTGGAGAGTGGCCATTTGAGGACGCGAGGTTTCCTGGAAGAGAAACTTCAGGGGACAGCGGAACGACAACAACACTGGACTTTGAGTGAGTGATTCTCGGGAAAGTATCATCCAGACTTTTGTTCCAAGAACTTTGGACTGGATAGGTTTTCTATCTTTTTAGTCTTTAAGTGTCTTGGTTGTGCAACGCATGCGACTGCATTGTAGTGCGTATTGTTGTCCGTGTCCGTTGTTTCAAGTGTGGCTGATTGTATTGTGTAGTACGTTGATTGATTGGTTTGATTGGTGACATATTGTATGCAACTATTGTGGAGTGTGCATTTTTGTGTATTGTTTTCGATCTGCCATTATTGAGAATATAATATGTTTGTTTATCAACTCTCGGCTCTGACTTGTTCTTTGGGCCACAGCCAGCGTCCGCTGGCGCACCAAAAAGGACCACTTCTAAATTGTCCACGCTTTCGTGGTGCAGTTCGGGGGGCCGATACTTCGGCTCTTGGAATTAGCCCGGCGATCGCCTCCCTAATAAACGGGACTGGTGTGACAATTAATCTGGCGTCCGCGATACAGGACCTTTTGGTGCACAGTGTGTCCAAAGTAGTGCGAAAGAGCCTCGAGTTGTTGATAGTGCTATCGGAACGATTTTGTGTGTTGTTCAGTGTTCTAGTTAACGAGTGCAGGGAAGTGTTCCGATAGACTGATTTAGGCAGATACGTTTTGTACGCGGCAAGGTTTTATTTCCGAGTTGCGAGACACCATGGATCTCGAAAAGTTAGTTGCTCTTGGTGAGAAGATGGGTCTTGCTGGTGCCGAATTACGGAAGTGGGTTACCTAGAAGGAAAAAGAAGAAAGAGAGAGGGCCAAGGAAGAAAAAGCAGCTGAGTTGGAGAGAGAAAAGTTGGCAGCCGAAAGGGCGAGAGAAGAAAGAGAGGCAAAGGAGCGACAGCTGAAAGAAGAAAGAGAGGCAAGGGAGCGACAGCTGAAAGAAGAAAGAGAGCTGCAATTGAAGTTGGAGCTGGAGAAAGAAAGACTGGCAGCTGAGAGGGCGAAAGAAGAAAGAGAGGAAAGGGAACGGCAGCGACAGCACGAGATGGAACTCGAGCGGCTCCGTTTGCAACAGCGAAGTCAAACTCCCGTCCAAGCTAGAGTTGAAAGCAGCGAACGGGAAGATCACGGCTTCCGCTTGAACCCAAGCAAGCTGCTCGTAGCGTTTGATGAAAGGAAGGACGACCTAGACGCGTATCTCCACCGATTTGAGACGATTGCGAAGAGCCAGAATTGGCCGGAACATCAATGGGCAACTGCTTTGAGTACTTGCTTGAGTGGTGAAGCGCTCAGTGTGTACGGTAGGCTGACGCCGACCGATGCAGCCAACTATGCAAAGGTGAAAGCTACTTTGCTGAAGCGATTTAGATTTACCGTGGAAGGATTCCGGGACAGATTTCGGACAGGAAAGCCAGCTGATGGGGAGACGGCTACGCAGTATGCCGCCCGACTTTGCCATTATTTCGACAGATGGATTGAACTTTCAGGGACAGCGCAGGAGTACGATGAGCTTAGAGAGCTGCTAATTAGAGAACAATTTCTTACTAGTTGCCACCCAAGCCTGTCACTGTACTTAAAAGAGAGGAAGGCTGACTCACTTGAAGGAATGCTTGAATTGGCTTATCAATTCTTGGAAGCGCAAGGTGGAACTAATTTGGCCAAGGTAAAGAAGGAGTGTCCCGATGATTCGAAGAAATTGGCTCCCGAAGAAAAGAAGCGTGCACCAGAGAGCATTCCGCGATGTTTTCTGTGCAACCGAGTGGGTCATCGCGCGAAAAACTGTCGAACGATCTTTACGAGCCCTACGGCAGTAAAATGTTTTAAGTGTGGTCAGACTGGGCACAAAGCAGATGCATGTCGCAACGGAGCGAGTCAAACTCACCAGGTATCCTGTGTGCAAGCAGCACCGAAATCCGATAATAATGCCGTCACCGACGGATTCGTAGAGTTGAAGAATGGGGAGAAAATTCCTATTGTGGGTGCTGTAATGTCAAAACAGCCAACCGGTGTTACGAAAGGAATGCCAGCGCTGCCTGGAAAAGTTGCGGACAAAAAGATTACGGTGTTAAGAGATAGCGGCAGCTCCACTGTTATCGTGAGGAGAAATTTGGTACGGGAAAGTGAGTTAACAGGCAAAACGAAACCGGTTTGCCTAATTGACCGTACAGTTCGAATGCTTCCCGAAGCAGAAATTGAGGTTGAAACCCCGTACTTCAGCGGGAAGGTTACTGCGTTATGCATGACGACCCCCCTGTATGACCTTGTCATCGGAAACATCGACGGGGCGCGAGGGCCAAGTGATCCAGAATGTTTGGGAGAAGACCCGAAGATAGAGCCCTCGCCAACACAGCGGCCGCGAGATACACTGGAGGAGCATCCCGGGACGGATCTCACTAGAGCCCAAGGTGAAGCTGCGGCGCAAGAGACAGCGAAGGAGAGGACGATCGTGTCGAATAGGTTCACGGGCCGAGCAACCGGACTTACGTCGACACGACCTCAACCAACCGACAGTGTAAAGGAGACGGAGTTGGCCAGCCGGACAAAATGTAGAGGTATGATCAAGCGGGTAAATAAACAGACAGGACCCGTCGAATGTAATGACGCGTTAACGGTGTCGGAAGAGACAGCGATGGCTGAGACGACGCCTTAGATATCGTCGTGTGAAAGGGCTCGCCGAAAAAGAACGTGGAAACACAAGAGGAGATCGAGCGAGCACCGCAAAAAGGGGCGCAAGCGCTCTCGAAGTACTCAGGATAAGTGCTGAGGTCGAATCTGAAGGTGTTGGGCAGTGCTGAGTGCCATATGTTGTGTCAATGTTGTGTTATCCTGTGTCACAAGTGTCGAAGTGTTGTGCTGTGATGTGATGTATAGTATTGTACAATTGTTGTAATGACGGAACTTTGTACATTTGTATTATTGGGAATGTGTGATGGAGTGTTGTACTCATGCGCTTGTGGTTGTGTTTTCAGGTGTTGTGTAATTGAATTACAATGTCCAATCGTATTGAGTGATATATTGTGAATGTGAAGTGTCATGAGCGACAGATTGTGTTACAGTCTGTGAGAATGTGTGGTGACTATTCGCGCTTGTTTGTGTAGTTTTGAATATTATGAGATAATATTCTTAAAGTGGGGGGCAGTGTCACAGAACGAGCGCTAAAAAATGAGCGCGCCGCCAAATTCTTGCGACAACGGGCGGGAGAAACGCCGCGAGGTCAAAAGAAAAAAAAGAAAACAAGCATCCAGGGCTCCCCGGGCGCGCGGCGCCTCTCCTCTCGGAAGCGGCGAAGCGATGAACCTCCTCACCCCACAGCGGCGGCCGAGCAAGCCCGCGATTTTTCTAGAACGAACGGGGCGGGGTCAGACCGAGTGAATCATCCTCCGGGGAGGGCAGTCGAACCGTCTCGTGCCTCTCCCCAGCCTTCGCTGCGCATCGCGCCGACGAAATGAGGAGAACGTTCTGGAAGGTGGCGCGGAAGGTATTTAATCGAGCGGCCGAGACAAGAAATCAGGAGGAGACGGAAGTGAGCGCCAGAGTGCGTAGGGATTCCGCCGTGTAGTCGGCGAAGGTTTTTGGTCCGTAGGGACGAAGCCGGAGATGAAGAGGATTCCCACGAGTGGGTGAAGGCTCGAGCTACAGGCAAGAGCGTGTGTTTACCGCTATCGAGCGAAGACGCGGGCAACAGCTGCGTGTGTGAAGCCGACGGATTTCCGGCGAAGAAGTTTGAAGCTTGGAGAGTGGCCATTTGAGGACGCGAGGTTTCCTGGAAGAGAAACTTCAGGGGACAGCAGAACGACAACAACACTGGACTTTGAGTGATTCTCGGGAGAGTATCATCCAGACTTTTGTTCCAAGAACTTTGGACTGGATAGGTTTTCTATCTCTTTAGTCTTTAAGTGTCTTGGTTGTTCAACGCATGCGACTGCATTGTAGTGCGTATTGTTGTCCGTGTCCGTTGTTTCAAGTGTGGCTGATTGTATTGTGTAGTACGTTGATTGATTGGTTTGATTGGTGACATATTGTATGCAACTATTGTGGAGTGTGCATTTTTGTGTATTGTTTTCGATCTACCATTATTGAGAATATAATTTGTTTGTTTATCAACTCTTGGCTCTGACTTGTTCTTTGGGCCACAGCCGGCGTCCGCTGGCGCACCAAAAAGGACCACTTCTAAATTGTCCACGCTTTCGTGGTGCGGTTCGGGGGGCCGATACTTCGGCTCTTGGAATTAGCCCGGCGATCGCCTCCCTAATAAACGGGACTGGTGTGACAAATGGCCTGGTCACTTTTATGATGATGGTCGACTGGCGCATGGCTCGTTCTCCTCCGACGTGCAGCCATCTTTAAACCAGTTGTATTACCTCTTAATCTGTGTGCGGCTCATCGCGTCATCACCAAAAGCCGTCTTGATCGTCCCAATGGTTTCCACTTGGCTCTGACCAGTCACTACGTCATTTTCCTTGCAATGAAAAACCGATGAGAGCACTGCGCACTACCTCACTGAAACGCTGCATCTCAGTGACTGACGCTATTGGCAGACAGGAAAAAATTCCCGCATGAGCACAAAGGTTCATGGTCTGCTGATGCAAACTTCAAATCCGTCAGGTGCTCACAAAAAATAAGCTCAGATACTTTTCTAACAGACGTTGTACGAAAAACAGTGCGCGTTTCATGTTTTTTTATAAACACAACAACCTCGGCCAGATGATGTACGTACACCATGCCTGAAGCACACCTTCGACAGAAACTAGTTCATCGGGACAATGTCAAGTATATTTGCACTGCAGCTGCATCCTTTCTCTCATTGCATGCGGCGCATGTGTATTATCACAACAGGTGCACCAGATGTATGGAGATAGCCGCACAAATGTACTACCGTGAAAAAGCTGCACAAATGTGCTACTGTGTCACTGCACGTGCTTCTTCACAAATACGAGCACAATGCTGAAGACGAAGGGATCTTGAACGGCAAGGTCAATCAAACAACTGACGCAGCAAACAGAAGACTTAAATACACGCACAATTTGGAGGCAACGTAGAGAGGAAGCGTGTGACTGAAAGTCATTACCAACTAACTTTATTGTTCGTTCAACTCGGTAGAGTAGGGGGACCGGTCCCCTTTCCTCTACTTCTCCACGCCTCTGTTGGCGGAGCAGAGGAAGGGAAAAGAATGCCGGTCTGTGACACGCTGGCAGCGCCACCAGCTGCGCTGTGGAGTTGAGCACACGTTATGTTGGATAACTAGTTGAAACGACTTACTGTTTATTCTGTACTGTTTATTCTGGCTCATGTTTTACATGAGCGCAGCAAGCTTTCTTGTTTTACAAGAGCACTAAACTGTATACAATTATTACTGAAAGCCCTTTCTATGGCGGCTTAGGACAAACTACAGAGTAAGCAATACCACGAGCTTAATCATCAGTTGGCGAACTGCTATGACAGCCCTTCTGTTATCGAGTGGCCTCATTGACTTGCACAGGTACGATTCCCAAAAAAGCACTGATAAGATCTGGCATCTTTTACCATGAAAAATGAGCTATCACAAGTATTCTTGCGTAGTATCCCCGTCGTCGTGCATGATCGACGCGGCACGATCAGCAGTGGAGAGAGCCAACTTCTGAAATATGATCATCGGACACAATCACAAAAGGGAAGCGCACCACCTGCTGTGACTCTATTCAGTTTCGCCAGAAGATGCGTCGTTGTGCGCATTCGACTAGGTATATACGAACCGCTAAGGAGATATTCTGTGCTTCGGCGACATGAGCGCGGCTTACAAATTCCCTTCCCCTAAAATACTGAGATGATCCGATTTCTTATTTATACAGCACAAGGTAAGCAGCCGGTCTAAGAACTAGCTAACCTCCCTGTCCTTCCGCTTCATCTTTCCTCCTCCTTATTTGCACAGTTGCGCACGCAGCAAGAAACCCCCGCCCCCCGAATTCTGCAACACGCGGTTCATTCCTTTCATTGAAACGGCCAACGTCGCCAACGCGAAATGCACGGCAGGCGACATGCACCACGGACGACATAAAGCACTCACATAGAAGTCACAACTACGGGGGCAAATTTTTCTGCCAAATCTGGGAGCAGTCTGGCGACTGAGATATGCAACGCCAAACAGAACCGTTAGGCTTAGGTCACAGGGTCGTAGCCCCCGCTGGCTACGACCCTGTGACCTAAGCCTAACGTGCCTGCTAACGTCAAGCACAGAGATTAATTACCTGTGCCTCCGTTACTGTGCCTCCGTTGCAGTCGTAGTTACCAACTTTTTTACCCGCAACATTTTGCAACATTTTGCAAACTTTTTACAACATTTTGACTTTTTACTGATGGGTTGAAATTCTCGTGTTGACAGTGAATATGCTTGTTAATATTGTGTACCTTTTTTTACGGCTTGCTCGATGCGATGGTGCTTTTTCTACATAGCAATATTATTTCAGAAAAATCTCAATACACAGCAGTTTGTATAAGTATTAAACGTTATGCATTAATTTCTCAAATTTCCAATAGAGTGATAATGGATTACCTAAAAACTCCTGTTTAGTTTGTTTATAACGGTTGTTGAGTAGTGCTGTCTGAAAAAACACTATTCATTTGTTAAATGGGCGTGCATTTTTTTTTACTAGAAAGAACTGCCAACAGATCAATGTATGTGCAATAGCCGTGACCACAGCCTGTTTGACCGTAAAAAAACAGCTGATGAAAGCACTCCCAAATAACAGTAGAAGAAACACCCGACTTTCACACAAGAATGCTCAAACCAAAACTTACACCACTGTGTCGCGATGGCGAGGCCGGAAAAGGAACCTTGTCACAGTTTAATGCCGGCCGCTAGGAGCGCTAGCAGTCACGTGGGCGGCATGGTTCAATGAGAGTGTCCGCTCTACGTTTACTATGTTACTCTATGGCTTCGCCCCTAAAAAGTGCTGTATGACGTGCCCTTGGTGTGTGCAACGTTCAGTGAGAGCGCTGGAAGCAATGTTACGCTTGAAGGCCTTCCCAAGTTACTCCCAACAGTGGCGTTGACAGAGGCTTGGGCGTGCACTTAGTATGTGCGTATATATGTGCACTCGTGCAAAAAATGCAAGAACGGCATGGTTAAAACAGAAACACTTGTCAAAGAAAAAAAAAACGCACACGTCAGGCATGCGCGGAAGGCGCAGCACAGTCACAGTGAAGGCTAGAACAGCGGCCTTTCAGAGCCTTTTCAAAACTCATTGGGTAACTGCTGCTAGCACACTTGCTGGGTACCTACTATGGCATTATTAATAATAATTTCTGGGTTTTATACCGGCAATCGCTATGCCATTCTTCGTCATTCTTCAGAGAAGCGTGGTAACCGCTAAACACTTGTAAGGCATTTTTGGCCAATTGTCCATGCAACAGCTGCCGGCGATAAGGAATTATGCCTCAAGTGGGTATGCGCCACAGTTAATAGGTGATCAAGAACAAGCCTTTGTAATGGGTTGGAGCATTGGATGACCCACTTGTTACGCTATTCGCATTGCGTGACGCCTGGTTCTTCTTTCGCTGTTCTAAAACGGTTTACCACTCATATTAACGCGATTCCTTTCCCGACCTCAAGCCTGTCTAAGGAAAGTTTGCGAACAAGACCCACGTACACGCGTGGCTCAGTGGTAGAATATTGGGCTTGCACTCAGCGGACCCGGATTCAAGCCTGTCTGTGTCCTTGGTACTGGGTTTCTATTTTGTGCGATAGTGGCTACCGGCACCAGCGGCCGCGGTGGAGGACATTTATGGTGTCACGTGTGATCCGATTTGGAATCTCATAATAGCTTTTGATGGCGTAGTGGTTAGAGCATCCGCCTCGCATGCAAGAGGTCCGTGGTTCAAATCCCGGTACCGCGCAGTTCCCAACCGGATTTTAAAAAAAATCCGCGTGTTGATGGAACTGCATTAAGAGGCCTGGGGTGCGGCCTCACCGGCAAACACCGCCGAGAACGCGCTCCTTCACCAGAGAAGGATTGGCCACCCTGGTGCAGTATCTGGCCACTACCTCCCACATGCTTACGTCAAATAACTCACGGCCCTCAGTCCCCAGCAGCTGCGAAGCAACTGACCACGGCGGCGGTCAGGTCTGCAACGCAGCAGAGGGTGCTAAGAATCTCTGGATCCGGACAGGCCGCCATTGGAACCTGAACTTGGCAACGTTTAACGCTGGAACCTTATCTAGTGAGGGAAGTCTAGTTGTACTATTCGAGGAGCTAGAGGGTGTTAAATGGGATACAATAGGGCTCAGTGAGGTTAGGAGGACAGATGGGGCCTATACGGTGCTACAGAATGGGCACGTCCTTTGCTACAGGGGCTTGGCAGACAGAAGAGAACTGGGAGTGGGGTATTAATTCACAGAAACATAGCTGGCAACATAGAGGAATACTATAGCATTAATGAAAGGGTGGTAGGTATCATAATTAAACTGAATAAAAGATACAAAATGAAGGTAGTACAGGCTTACGCCCCTACATCCAGCCATGATGACGCTTCAGTTGAAAGCTTCTATGAAGACGTGGAATCGGCAATGAGTAAGGTAAAAACACAGTATACTGTAGTGATGGGCGACTTTAATGCAAAGGTAGGGAAGAAGCAGGCTGGAGACCAGGCAGTAGGAGTTTATGAGATCGGTACTAGAAACGCCAGAGGAGAGCTACTAGTAGAATTCGCAGAACGCAATAATTTACGGATTTTGAATACCTTCTACCGAAAAGAGAAAACCGTAAGTGGACATGGAGGAGCCCTAATAGCGAAAATAAGAACGAAATAGACTTTATAACGACTGCACACCCAGGTATCGTGCAGGATGTGGAAGTGATTGGCAAGGTACGATGCAGTGACCATAGAAAGGTACGGTCTCGAATTCGCCTAGACTTGAAGAAGGAACGACAGAAACTGATACGCAAGAAGCCACTCAATCGGCTAGCACTGAGAGGGAAAGTACAGGAATTCAGAGTGTCGCTGCAGAACAGGTACTCGGCTCTTAGTGAGGAAACCAACCTTAGCGTAGATACAATGAATGATAATCTGACGAGTATCATTACGGAGTGTGCAGTGGAAGTTGGAGGCAGGGTAGTTAGACAGGACACTGGCAAGCTTTCCCAGGAAATGAAGAACCTAATTAAAAAGCGTCAAATCATGAAAGTGTCAAGTACAACAGACAAAATAGAACTGGCAGAGCTTTCGAAGTTGATTAATAGACGTAAGGTATGCGATGTAAGAAGGTATAACATGGAGAGAATTGAACACGCTCTGAAAAACGGAAGAAGTGTCAAAGCATTGAAGAGAAAACTTGGGATAGGCAAAAGTCGGATGTATGCACAAAGGGACAAAGAAGGCAAAATAACTACCAATATGGATAGGATAGTTAAAATAGCGGAGGAGTTTTACAGAGATCTGTACAGTAGCAGAGAACACCACGACCTTAATACTATAGGAACTAGCAGTAACCCAGATTACACCCCACCAGTAATGATAGAAGAAGTCAGAAAAGCTTTGGAGAGCATGCGAAGGGGCAAAGCTGCTGGTGAGGATCAGGTAACATCAGATCTGCTGAAAGATGGAGGACAGATTGTGTTAGAAAAACTAGCCACCCTGTTTTCGAGGTGTCTCCTGACGGGAAGAGTACCAGAGTCTTGGAAGAACGCTAACATCATCTTAATACATAAGAAAGGAGATGACAAGGACTTGAAGAATTACAGGCCGATCAGCTTGCTCTCTGTAGTATACAAGCTATTTACAAAGGTAATTGCTAACAGAGTAAAGAAAACATTAGAATTCAATCAACCAAAGGAACAAGCAGGATTTCGAACAGGCTACTCAACAATTGACCACATTCATACTATCAATCAGGTAATAGAGAAATGCTCAGAGTATAACCAACCACTATACATACCCTTCATAGATTACGAGAAGGCGTTTGATTCAGTAGAAATATCAGCTGTCATGCAGACACAGCGGAATCAGGGCGTAGATGAAGTATATATAAACATTCTGGAAGAAATCTACAGGGGATCAACTGCTACCATAGTGCTTCATACAGAAAGCAACAGAATACCAATCAAGAAGGGTGTAAGGCAGGGGGACACAATTTCCCCAATGCTATTTACCGCGTGCTTACAGGAGGTTTTCAGAAGCCTGGAATGGGAACAGTTAGGGATAAGAGTCAATGGAGAATACCTTAGTAACCTGCGCTTCGCCGATGACATTGCATTGCGGAGTAACTCGGGGGACGAATTGCAACTCATGATTACGGAGTTAGACAAGGAGAGCAGAAAGGTGGGTCTTAAAATTAATCTGCAGAAAACGAAAGTAATGTTGAACCTCAGCAAGGAGCAGCGCTTCGAGATAGGTAATAGTGCACTTGAAGTTGTAAAAGACTATGTCTACTTAGGGCAGGTAATAACAGCAGAGCCGAACCACGAGATTGAAGTAACTAGAAGAATAAGAATGGTGTGGAGCACATTCGGCAAGCACTCTCAAATAATGACAGGTAGATTGCCACTATCCCTCAAGAGGAAGGTATATAACAGCTCTATCTTGCCGGTACTTAGCTACGGAGCAGAAACCTGGACACTTACAAAGAGGGTTCAGCTTAAATTGAGGACGACGCAGCGAGCAATGGAAAGAAAAATGGTAGGTGTAACCTTAAGAGACAAGAAGAGAGCAGAGTGGATTAGGAAACAAACGGGGGTTAAGGATATCATAGCTGAAATCAAGAGGAGATGGACATGGGCAGGACATGTAGCGCGTAGACAGGATAACCGCTGGTCATTAAGGCTAACTGACTGGATTCCCAGAGAAGGGAAGCGGGTTAGGGGGAGACAGAAGGTTAGGTGGGCAGATGAGATTAAGAAGTTTGCGGGTATAAATTGGCAGCAGCAAGCACAGGACTGGGTTAACTGGCGGAACATGGGAGCGGCCTTTGTCCTGCAGTGGACGTAGTCAGGCTGATGATGATGATGATGATGATGATGAATTGCTTTCGGTGTAAAAAAACTTTGCTAAAGGGGCAAGTGGCCCCTTTCATTCCCGGTGACCTCGAAAGATCCGAAAGGACACGAGATTCACAATGCTTGCATAAACGAAGATGTAGATGTTACTCACAACGACTCCCCTGTTATCACCGCTCTTGAAATGAAGCATTGGTCTATATATCAGTCATTATTATTGCTGTTTTATAACTTTTATAACTCCACACTTTAATAAATAAGGTACAAATCCGACCTGGCCCGTAGCCAAGAAAGAAAGCCCTAGCCCCCTCCTCCCCTCGGAAATAAAGAAGTAGGGGGTATTTACCGAAGACAAATAATAACAATAGTTGTATCTTAAGCAGGCTCGTAGCCAGGGGGCGTATGATTGGTAAACAGCGCGAAAAACAACAGTACACACTGAAGCTAGGGAACGCACACAACGCTGTGTGCGTGCCCTTTTAATGTGGTGGTGGTAAAACTTAATCACCCCAACACAATAGGTGTGTCTCCAGCAAGCCCGCAGCCAAGGGGTGGGGGTTATGATTGGCAAACCGCTTGAAAAACCTCTGGACACATAGATGCTAGGGAACGCACACAACGATATGTGCGTTCCTTTTTTTTGGTGGTGGTAGTGAAACTTTATTACCCAAAAAATGGGTCCTGAAGAACACTCGGCTAGACGCCAGGTGTAGAGGGCATGTCCCACGTCGGGACAGAAAGCCCGAAGCTTTCCGCCGCCTTGCGGGCCTCCTGGACAGCCCGAAGTTGGTCTGCTAGTGAAGCACTTATTAGCACCTTGGCCCACTGGTATACTTGTTCCTGGCGTAAGTGTCTCGTCATGCACAATCACAGAGCATACGGTTCAAATCTACACGTTTCTAGCACTGTTCACACACATGTTGTCCGTTCTAGTATGGGTCTATATGCTTCCTGCACCCTTTTTATGTGTCCTGTAGCATTTCGCGCTGTTTTCTAAGCATGTCCAACCAACAAGCACCGCTATCGACACTTTTGGCGCAGGGAAAAGGCCTCTAAGCCACTCCACTTCCCGGAATTCGGAGAGAGGGTTGTTATGCCTGCGAGTCCACACCGAAGGTCCATGCCCCTGAAAAAGGCAATCTGTGTCAAGGCCAGCACGCGAGCACACCTGACGCGAACAACTCAATGGCGTCATCACGCGGCGGCGCCTCCCTGTCACGCACGCACAGCGAGCCACCTCAGCCCACGAGCCCGTTGAAGCAATAGGCGCCTTCTTGTTTGGCGAGTCTTACGCAATACGTGGCGACGTCACTCGTCCTTGGGTGCAGCCACGTGCAGTGGCTTCGTATTTGATGAGAGTGACGCAGCCCAGTGGCAACCCCATTGGAGGATTCTGAGTTCAGGACCAGCGGCGCTTCTGTTCAGACATTCGGTTACTCAAAGAATCCACCCAGTGCATATAAAAAAAGCCCTGCGGCGCGTCGCGAGCAGTAGATCTATGTGTCAGAGAAGAGAGCTCGGCTCCTCGAGTCTCTAAACTGTCGGCCCCAGTGCCGAATTTGTAACGCCTCTGTATCTGTGCTGTACACAAACCTTGTTTAACTCACCATCGTCTCGTCCGCTCATCTATCAGCTCTGCGCAGAAGCAGTTGCGAGCTGAGAAACCTACGCTGCCAAACGGCTGGTGACCTTCCCGGCGGAGTTCGAAGCAGTGGCGCCTTCGGGACCGTGTTGGCGTCACCGTCTTTCGTAACAGTGGTGGCAGCAGCGAGATTCGGGGCGCCCTTCGTAACGTCGTCGGAGGCGCGCCCGCAGCCGTCGAGAAAGTCAAGCAGTGCAGAAAGAGCACGTTTCATGTCTCTCGCGACGGCAGTCGGGGAAAAGGAGGTTGTCCGTGGAAGACCGTGGGAATTCAAGGTTGCTCTATGTTGACAGCATTGCGGTTCGACCCGCGTCGTGGGCCTGACAGTGAAGCAGGAGATGCTCCAATGTCTCATTTTCGCCGCAGTCATAGCAGGTGGGACTGCCGTGACCCGTGAGGCGGTGCATCCGTTCAGTGGCATGGTGGCAGCCAATGCGGAGACGAAGTAGAAGACTCCGGTCCTACTCGGGAGAGTCCACGAAGTGGAAGCCGTCGTGGCGGCTTGCCAGCTGCCACGCGAGGGTCGGGGTGATGCTCGCGTAGTCAGCGGGCTATGATGAGTCTGCCGATGCCGGCGACAGAGACGAAATCAGTCATCGGATTGCTGGTGTCATGAGCGGCTGGTGGCGTCCTCATTGCCAGGTATGCCCACATGAGAGGGAACCCAATGTAGGGAGAGTTCGCAACTAAGCTGCTAGACCACATGGAGCTTTTGGGCGAGTCTCTGAGCTAGTAAGCTAGTAGTGTGCCCTCGTGTTCGCGGGAGATGGAGTCAAGGGTCGCGAGAGAGTCACTATGGCAGCAGAGCGAACTGTCTTTATCTCCTCAAGAATATCGGCAGCGAGCTTTATCGCGGCCATTTCAGCGACCATCGACGAGGTGATTATGGGGAGGCGGCACTTCTGGACGGCACCAATAGATAGAGCAATGCACGCAGCAGCAGCAGAGCCATCTTCAAGGACGCAGCCGTCGACGTAAACAACGAGGTGGTCACTCAGCTGATCATTCAAGAGGGCGGAGCCCTCCTGCTGTATGGCTGCGAGAGGGGTGGCGTTTTCGCTCTCACTTCTGGGAGGGTTTTGTGAATGACGAGGGGGACATGGTGGTATGGAGATCACCCGCCAGTCAGAATAGTTTTCTGCAACCCGGTCGGGAGCACGGCGCAGTGCCCAATAATTTTTTTAGGCACTGCGCCGTGCTCCCGACCGGGTTGCAGAAATTAGGTGCCTTTTCTCATCTTCTAACCACTACCACCACCACCGCCAGTCAGAATAGTTTGGTCAGAAACAAGGAGCGATATTTCGTTGGCCCGCTTGTCCATGCATGAGTGAGGGAGAGAGGAGAGCCGTCGTACGAGTCGTTGGCCTTGGAAGGAGCCATTGAGGCGCAGAACTTGATTGAGCGCTTGTTTGACTGCTAAGAGAGAGAGAGAGGTTTTCCCTGTCTCGGCGAGGGTGGGGCCAACTTGGGTCTGCGTCCTCGGAGCCCTCACAGGGCTACACTCAGAAGCGCGGTCCTGGGTGCAGATAAACTAACAAGAAAGGGGGCACGGGTGTACCAAGTAAGTGCCGAGAGCCTGTATTCCTATAGGTTTATTTATCTTTCAAAAGACACCAGATGGTTGAAATTCGCAGAGCCCTCAACTACGCCGCTCCACAGAATCGCATCGTGCATTTCGGACGTTTAACGCCAACAAATTTTATCGTTATTACTGCGTTCTAAAACTAGAAGAGAAAGTTGGGATAGTTGTAGGTTCGTGCTTGGAATGTAAAAACAGCGCGAAGTGGAGATGAGGACTAAAGAAGACACGACAAAGGCGCTGAACTCACAACGAAAAATTATTGGAAGGCACGCGCACATATATCAATCGGCCGATGTAGCCACGTGGCATGGCGTGTGCGCAGCAGAGCAAACATAGCACAAACATTACCTTATAGCGATCGGCCGATGTAGCCACGTGGCATGGCGTGTGCGCAGCAGAGCAAACATAGCACAAACATTACCTTATAGCGGCGAATTGCAGCACGTGTTTTACACCCGAGAAAAAAGAACAAACTGGAACCCAAGTACCAAACCTATAGCTTCTTTTCACGAAGGGCTACAGATACTTTACTCGTGCACCTTTCCCCCACCTTTTTAATGTAAAATGCTTCTATTAGCCCCCCCCCCCCCAAAACAGCATTTGTCCTTATGACCAAGCAAACAAGAGGCTTCCTCTGCCATCGGCTGGCCCTGATTGTCGTACCACCATCTAAGGAGGCACCGATGAAGCGCCTATCTGATAACGGCCCGAACATTATCTGGACGCGCTGGGATTGCGTTTTTCAACACGTTGCGGCGAGGGTGTCAGCACCTCTATATTCTTGCACCGTGCTAAAGATTTCTTGCTCTTCGAGCTGTAACACCGACGGATGCCGAATTTCTCACTCCATTGGGCATATGCTTTGGTGCTTAAAACTAGCAATATACTCGTCTCTATGGGCTGAATTAACACTGAAAAATACTTTTGCCACAGAAACTCAAGCGCATTTGAAAAGTGGTGCCTGAAACTGGTTTCATGGCAGAAACTAACTTTGTGCCGTCACAGAAACGATATCAAAAAATAATGAATGTGTCTTGCGGCTGCGCTGTCATGTGCACGATAGATAACTTGCCGGGAAATGCGTGCCAATCGCACTCCCTGCATACTTGCCTACTTCAGTGGCTTTGCCACTTATAGATAGCCCGCTGCTACAGCCATATGTACGTATTTGGACTGGTTGGTTAACGAACAGGAAAAACAGCGCAATGAACCTGCGTGACCCCATGATCGCCCTCATGAAACGAACAGACAACGATGCGATATAAGAAAGGTACAGGAACATTAGCTGTATATTTTAACTGCACAATAAATAAGTTGTGACGTAAATGGAAATGAACAAATTTAGTTGAAGAAACCCAGGGTAAGTTGACTGCTTATGTTAAAACTATAGCGGCAACTGAATGATCTGCACTGTCTATATACGAATGAGTATAAGGAAGAGAGGTATACTGCATGTATTTGCTTTACTGTGTTTTTGTAACTCGTCTAAAATACACTTTTAGCGCTGTTTTTATTTTTCTACCCACTTCCAGTGATTCGGAGGAACCATAAAATACAACTTTCTGGCTACTAGAACCGACCAGAGCACCTTTGCGGAAGGCAAATATTGCGAAGTGCAAAGGAGAAGTGAAGAAAGGGAAGCAGTAAAAAGGTTAAACAGCAAGCACTGGCAGCCTGCATCGACACATTGCCATCGACGAGCAACAATGTTTATTTCACATTAAAAATTTCTAAAATAAACAGTTTATCGGAGCAGTCACGTCATTCGAATCATACCTCCTCGTGATACGTCATTTTTTAACACGATGGTGTTTTCTGCCGTGGTCCACCAAGACTGCAGTGACGTATTTTCGTCACGGAACTGACGCCACAGAAGATCAGATTACATTGCAGAGAAGAAATCCGTCAATGGGAGGCAAACCCACGACTTTTCGGCTTGCGACAAACACGCCCGACATTCTAATCTAATAGAGCGCGAGTGCGAGCCACTTGTTACGTACAAAGTCAAAAGCAGCATGAAGTAAACACTGAGCACCATTCACACAGAATCAGCGTTAACTACCAACTGCTTGGTTTATTGGAAAGGGCATGCATATACATAGAAGCAGGAAACTCAATGTGGCTCATGCCGTGGTTCGAGGACTCACACGCCGAGCCACAGAGAAGCCACACTATAGGGAGGAGAGGAAGTCGCATGCTTGCCTAAAGAAATCACCTTTACCGATTGCAAACGGCCCAGTATCCTCCTGAGACGTCCCCCGCTAGGCCACCGATTACCAATGAGAGGGAAGACTACTCAACCCCTTGTCTATCCGGTTCCCTCTTGGCTATGTGTCTCAATCACTTCCCACATACAGGGATTCGTACTGGGGCCGGGAAGTAAGAGACGCTACGACCTGTTCCTGTTTACTTATTCATTTAATTTATTACTAACTGCAAACATCGTATACCCGCGTATATCAAACACTACACAAAATTATAACACATGATTTAGACACTCGCGACGTTCGACACAGGGCAGGCACATAGAGAAAGTAACTGCAACAATACAAGGATATGCATATAGAACAAACACACGACGACACAAATGATGAAGTTATCAATTAATAAAACAACGCAATGTCTCAACGCGCCGCTTCCCTGCCTACAAAGCTCATCTAAATAGGGTGCATAAAGTTCGTCTCACGAATGGTCCGTGTTGTCAGTCTTCATCGTCCTCGTCGTCTTCTTTTTTTCTTTGATTAACAACAATGGTTGAGGCTGCAAGCGTAAACTTGAGGTGGGCTGCAGGGAACTAAATGTCACTCCAACCTTTTATTATAAATCTACCCAATCACACCTTTTTGAGTATCCAATAATTACTTGGCACACCGGGCTGATGGCCCCATCCGTGTTAGCACTGCTGATCCACAAGTCCATAAAATATACATAAGTACGCACAAACCATGGTGGCTCAATGATTTTCATTGAACGAAGGTGCACAAACACAGTAGCAGCACGTATTCATCACAACACGCGTAGAGGAGCGGTGCACGCCTGCACACAAGCTTCTTATCGACGGCGTACTAGGCCTTTTTGAGGAGCATGGCTATCCGATGAAACACAGCTGGCGATCACAGAAATTCGCACATATCCTGTGCGAATTTCGTCGTTATTTCAGACACAAATGAACACGTGACCGCTATCTTACGGGGACGGGGTGGTGTATGCATACTTCCAACGAAAGACCACCGTCCGGGTTTTCTTCGTGCTCGCCCCGCCGCGGTGGTCTAGTGGCTAAGGTACTCGGCTGCTGACCCGCAGGGCGCGGGTTCGAATCCCGGCTGCGGCGGCTGCATTTCTGATGGAGGCGGAAATGATGTAGGCTCGTGTGCTCAGATTAGGGTGCACGTTAAAGAACCCCACGTGGTCTAAATTTCCGGAGCCCTCAACTACGGCGTCTCTCATAATCATATAGTGGTTTTGGGACGTTAAACCCCACATATCAATCTTTTCTTCGTGCTTACCGGCAGCCGCTTGCTGGTTTCGTCTGCCTCGTATTGGCTTCGCGCTACATGTTTCAGAACAGTTGGTGCATGAGGTGGGCAATTCTGGCAGCACATTACACACGCAAACATCGCCTACTGTGGAACAAAATATATGCGACGCTTCTTTCACCGGCCCCGGCGACACACTCCCACTGGTCACTGGCAGCCGCGGCTTGGTGCCGACGACAGAGTGAAGCATTTCGCTTATTGCTTCTCCAGTAGGCAAGCACGGACGATGACACCAGATTGATTTTGTTACCACTGGCAGAGATTCGCGTTTCGGCTCGGAAGCAAGATATCTGCAACGCGCAGGTTCGGAGGCGCTCGGAAGCGCCCTGTCATTTGACGATGTTGGAAACACGTGAGATCCATCAGCCCAACCAGACACACAGATACCGAGCTTCTTTCACCATCTGTCTCCAAGGCACCACCGCCGAGTAAAAGCCAACAATTTGCGAAAATATGCAGGACAACTTTCCACAGCAGGTTTTCTTTCTTTTTTTCTTTTTTTGAGATCCCCTGTCTTTTTTTTTTTCGTTCACAGAATGCTGTTCTCGCTTGTTATGCTTATGCTGCCCCCAGTTCCAGTGAAAGTGCGCTGACTCGAGGTCAGTCCTGAGGCACGTCGATGCCAAAAAAAAAAAGATCTGTGGTCCTCGCGTACCTTTAGAATTCACTGAGAGCGTCACGATGGGGGTATGGGACAAAAGCCACCGAAGCAGCTACACCTTGCAGTCACGTGGTAATGAACTCCGAAACGCAGGTTAGAAATCACGTGATAGAAAACTCCCTACGTGGTAAAACTGGAGTTTGACATCCTTTTACTACTTGCATGAGAGGTGGTGGTAAAACTATGTTATGTACCATCTTTTACTCCTACACGAGGTAGTAATTTTAAACGCAAGAGACTTTTCAGAGGTGATGAGCCGCAAAAATCCCAAACTCGTATAGTTTTTGCTTACAGTGTAGTTAGCGTACGTTCGCAATAGATTTTTAGACGCGAAAAACCCAAATATAATGTCTGGCATCCTTTTTTGTGGCCGTGTTTTTCGGGCTTGAAGATAAATTACAACTATGTGGTGCAATCTCGTGGCTTTTGTCTGTTTATGTAGTCAGCTTTTTTTTTTCATGTCAGTCAGATTCTTTAGCAACTTAGACTGTCGAAAAGCTACGCGTGCGGCCATTTTCTTGAGTATCTCTTCCCTCTGCTTCTTATGAAGTTCCTCTAATGAAACCTTTAACACAGCTGCAGCCAAAGCTTAGAGCAGAGACCACACTTTGGGGTATCGGTGAGCACTTCGTAGTCATTACCCACGAGTCTGCCTGTTGACGCATTGGGACAACATGTACACACTTGCAGCTTTTCTTTGTGTTCTAGAAGTTCGGCCAATAGGGTGATGGTATCTGCATTGCCAGACGACTTGGCTAAGCGATTGTGACGGCTGCTAATGGTGACTGTCGTGTCTTCTGCGACGAAACCGCATTTCTGCACAAATAGCGCTTTTTTTCTTTGAACCCTAGAAACACCACAAGACATCTTTTCTCGCCATCCTCAACAACTTTCCGCCAGCAAGCAAACAAACGTTTTCTATGTCTTTAAGCGAAATGACGCCACTAGTTGACGGCATGTCGGGACTTATTTCACTGCATTCGAGCTCAGTGCTCGGGGATAGTCTATTCTTTGTCGCCGATGATATTCTGGAAAAGACCCCACTCCTATCGGGCAGCTTTCGCTTCTTCGTCGCGGGCCCCGCAACAAAAGTAAGCGGGCAAGGTAAGCGGGCAAATTCGGGAATATTGGTGGAACGCATCCTTCGACGAGGTGCCACTTTCCTCTTGCGATTTGTACCTTCTTACCATATGACGTGAGTGAAAGTCTTTAGGATGTCCTTTTCATGAAAGAGCATATCACATACACGTGAGGTGCTGGGCAGTTTCTTATCCGCACGAAGAATAGTGTGGTCCCATACCTCTCGCTGCTCAGGTACACGTAGGTACAAAAGAAATGTTGTGGTGTCTCTCATTTCCTGTAGCTACTCTACAGCCGAGAACGCAACATCTGGGCATGATGAAAACACGCAACACATACAAAGCAGCACAAAGCGCGCTGAAGCATAACACTGATCACGCAGAAAGAAGCCTCCACGGATAAAGACGCACTGCAACATGCAGAGCCAATGGAGGTTACGGGAGTGACATGAGTGAGCATGCAGTGAGTGAATCCGGATGCGACAGCAGCGCCACATTTGTCGCTGGCAGTGGCGGCGCCGCGCATCATCGCTCAGTTTTGCAACTTGCCTAGTTCTAGAAACGTTGCAAAAAGTCGTGCCTATTTATACCGGATTGTCAAAGTGTAACTGAGCAACGTGTGCAGTCTGTTGATTCTGCTTTCGGCCACGGTAGTGAACCGACGCAGGATGCAGGGCTCCGTCGGAGCGGCTTCAGCGTCCCTTAAGGGCCGCGGTAACAGGTCAACTGAAGAGTACCAAGTGATTCTGCCTCATCTGCCAACAAGACGCGTTGCCTTTAAATACTGTGTTTTTGCACGGAGACGTTCGAGCGAGACCCTACAGGGTTGAAGACTTCAGAGACGCGTTGGGCCCCACTGAAGTGCTAACGGACGTCATAGCACTCGGAGCGTACCAGATTAATCCCGTCTGGGCGGTTACACTTAACGGAGAAGACGCGACGAAGAAACTGCTGGCCTTCAAGGAACTTCAGGTGAAGGGACACCGGTGTTTCATCGTTGATCCCCAGGACCGGCAGATAAAACTGCGACTTCATTGGCTGCTTTACGGAGTCGCCGATGAGGATGTGCGGACGGCGTTCGCGGCCTTCGGCAATGTTGTCAAAGTGAATCGAGAGCGCTGGAGAGTCGATGGCGTCAGCGACAAAGCGTCGACGACGAGAACCGTGCTACTCAAGTTAAAGAGTGGAGTTACGGTGGAGGACCTTCCGCACCAAGTGCGCGCTGCAGGGGAATCGGCCCAAGTTGTGGCGCCGGGCACGCCTATGCAATGCTTGCGGTGCAAAGGGACTGGTCATGTACGGCGAGACTGCAGGGTGCCACGGTGTTCGATTTGTCGGCAATTTGGACAACAAGACGCTTTGTGCGTCCGGTCATATGCAGCAGTTACGAGCGCTGCAAGGTGCGATGAAATCAAAGAGCAGACAATGGACGCCGCTGAGACGGAAGACGCGGCTAGTTCTCTGGTTGAACGTGGGCTGGTTTCGCCTGAAGATTACGATACAGCGTCGGAACCCGAGGAGAAAGAAAAGGCTAAGGCGGACACCAGCCAAGAGAATTCCACTGAAGACGCACAAAGCCAATTGGTGGACATGTCGACGCAAGCGGCGAGAGGACGCTACATGCCAGCGCACGGAATGACTCGCGGGATCAACACGAGCTCGGCGGTCAAGCGTTCACTGGAGCAGTCTGCGGGCACTGCTCACGAGAGCAAATTTGAGGTACCACTAGCGAAGGCGACACCGGGGCGGCGCTCGGATCTCAGAGCGAGGTCCAATCTATCTGTGGACCGACTGGTTGGCAGTCCAAGGGACCAGCACCTAACTGATGCCGGACCACCGGACGGCCCCGAAGACGTCTAGCAGGGAGCTAGACGTACACGGTAAGCACCATGCTCCGGGCCTACCCCCTCCTTTTTTTTAGTGAGTAACGATGGCTATCCACTGGGCATTGAGCTTTGCAACCTTAAATGCCTGAGGTTTGGTTTCCAGGAAAAAGCATGCTCAAGTGTATCGCTTGTTAATTGACCAAGATATTGACGTGTTAGCCGTGCAGGAGACAAAAGTGGAAGGTGAGGAGGAGACCCGGAGCATGATGCTGCGGTTTACGTCTAAATATTATGCCATAGTTATTGACGCAAATGGAACTTCGGCCGGTTGTGTGCTTTTTGTTAAAAAGATTCCGGGATTGATTGTTGAGTCACTTTTCTTGTGACTCTGGTAGAACAGTGACTTGTGATTTTAGTACTAGTGAAATTAATGAAGCGTCATTTGTGTCTATGAGCCGAACGTGGAGGCAGACCGAGAATCTTTCTTTTCGTTAATTAAGCAAAATTTACGGACACCAAAACAGCTTGTTTTATTGGGGGATTTCGATTGTGTATTGAGCGCGAAGGATAGAATTAATAACCACCATGTGCGAGACAGAAGTGTTGAAGGGCTCTATGACTTGCTGAATGAATCTGACCTGGATGATGTTGCGGAGTGCCTCGAAGCAGGTCGCGAAGTTCGATTTACGCATTTTCAGGGAACCAGTCATACACGTCTTGATAGGATATACATGGCAGGGGAGACGCTAGCTAAAAGCAATAGTTACACAGTCTTACCTGTCTCTTTCTCTGACCATTGTCTTGTACAATATAACGCGGAACTTAAACAAAAAGAAAACAAATTTATTTGGGATTTATGGAAGTTTAACGCTAAACTACTTCGGGATGACATTTTTAATAATTTTGTAATTGAGGGAATTAAGAACATTAAAGGGATCGGAGCCTGCAATGTTGGTGAGAAATGGGAACTTTTGAAGCAAAGCGTTAAAATGGAAGCCATATCGAGATTTAGTACTTTAAAATATCAAGAAAGAATGAAAGAAAATGAACTCAGAACAACGCTTAAGAAATTGATAACATTAGAAAGCAAGAAGCCTTGTGCATATAAGGAAGATATTCGAACGGTGAAACGACAAATTGCGCTAGTAGAGCAGGAACGCTACAGAGGACCCCTTATTTGAGCGAGAGCAGTGGCGTGGGATATGGGGGAGACTCCTACCAAGCGCGCACTTGGAATCGAGAAATCACGAGCGCGTCGTAATCACATCGGCGAAATAGAAGAAAATGGAATTCTGCTAACTACTAACAGCACTATCGCTGAAGCTTTCTTTAGTTATTACAAGGGTCTCTTCGCAGCCGCATTAGTAGACGTTACGAAGTTCAAGGACACTATCTTGATCCGGATGCCGCAATTATCCCTTGAAACGAAAGGAGCGTTAGAGAGGCCTATAACCGTTTCTTAAATTGAATATGCAATAGATAGTCTCGCCGCTGGGAAGTCGCTGGGGCCTGACAGTCTCAGTGCGATGTGGTATAAAGCTTTTAAAAGAGAAGTTTCACCAGTTTTACAAGCTGTGTTCAAGGAAGCCTACGCAATCAAAGCGTTACCACCTTCATTTGCCGAGACGCACACTATATACTAATACCTAAGACGGATGACAAAGCAAAGTTAAAACTATAGTTTCGTCATATAGGCCCACTTCGCTAACCAACACTGACTACAAAATACTCATGAAAGTATTGGCAGGTAGATTGCAGTCCGTAATCACCGGAATAGTTGGGGAGCACCAAACGGGTGGCATCAAGGGGCGCTAAACATTGATGAACACACACACAATGCGATGTGTCCTTGAGAGTTGCGATGCTTTTTATTCCCATGTTGTGATCCTCCAGCTTGATTTAGAAAAGGCTTTTGACTGCTTCCAGTAAGATGTGTTATTCTCCATACTTGAACATGTCAATGTCGGATCGGTGATTACAGAGGGCATGGTTTTGGCGTATAAGAACTCTACAACACGACTAATTATTAACAAGATCCCGGGGTCTCCCATTAGGCTGGAACGTTCTGCACGCCAGGGATGTCCGGCGAGTCCACTCTAGTCTGCATTGTACGTAGAGAGCTTATGCTTGGCCATAATAGAAAACGAGACCATCCGTAGTTTCAGACTACTTGACGCCGAGGTAAAGGTTTTGGCATACGCTGATGATGTAGCAGTGTGTTTCACCACCAAAGAGTGTGTACAAGAGACAGCTGCCGTTGTTAAAAATTTTGGAGAAATTACAGGAAGTCGCGCTAATTGGGGAAAGTGTCTAGGGTTGTGGCACGGAGACTGGACATCAACCCCAGATACCTTTACTAACGTTCACTGGTTTAATATTCCAGTAAAATATCTAGGCGTGCCTTTTCCAGCACTACAAAGACACTAATGATTACTGGACTGAACAAATAAAAGAAACGCGCGAAAGGACAGCGCAGTGGAATGGCAACTGTCTCTCAATGTTTGCCAGAGCCACTGTATGCAACATAGTTTTAATGAGCAAATTATGGTATGTGATGCAGGTTTTGTGTTGCTCACGAGTGCATGTGCAAAATCTGCACAGGATATTTGCTGTGTTTATATGGGGGTCTACTTCGGAAAAACGTAGTAGGACAAATCTGTTCCGAAGAGTAAAACAGAAAGGACTAAGCCTGTCGCATCTGTTCGTGCGACAACAAGTTAATCGCTTTATTTTCTTTCGATATGTTCAACACCCCTTCTTAAGAACGGTATGCCAGTTACGCCTTTGTCGTGTTCTGCCTAACTTTGTGGTTAGCACCACATGCATGCCGGGAGCTACGCGACGTTTCTTTAAGGAAGTTGCAGACAGTGTCCGGTTCTTGTCAGTTTGGTTTTCCAATGATTGCCTTTTTTCGGTCGGGCGAAAGAAATCGCATAAAGACATATGCGACATGATTTTGCAGTTCATATGTATAGGTTAATTAATGGCGGGGGAGAAGGCAATGATGTTCTTAAGCGTGTTAAGAAAATGCAAATTCAGCCTAGTGCAAAAAGCTTTTTCTTTAAATTACGCTCCGGAACGCTATAGCGGTTAAGACTTTTTTAGAAGATAGAGGAGTTTATATGCCATGGGGTTCGAACTTTTTGATCTGCCGAAAGCCGGAGACAATAGTTCACGTTTTTCTGCATTGTTGGGAAGGGGTTTACTTCTGGGATGTTTTACAGAGAACTCTAAAAAAGGAACTTCCCTTACATTCACTGCGTATCAGGTTTTTAACAGTAGAAAAAGAGGAGGGACTGCCTTTTGATCTTATAATGCAGCTTGGCCTCCATTGTCTATGGCGGGCAAGAATGACCGGTTACTACTGTGACCCTGACAGGCGTCCGGCTCGTATGCTTTTCCGCGAAAGCATTGCTCAGTACATTGATAAACTCAAACAACAAGATTTTTTTTCCGGAATGGCTCTTCAGGATTGAACCACTGGTGAACCTGAAGGAATTTTAGCACTATAATCACTAATAGTTCCGCGACTGTTTTGTCATCACTTCTGTTGTGTATGTTACTGTTTACAGTGACTTATATTGATGTGTGTACCCTGTGCAAAACCGGTAATAAAGGAAAAAAAACGTGTGCAGTCTGTTCGAGTGGTGTATTATTCTGCATTTGTTTTTGTGCGTGTTTGTTTGTATGGGAATTTATGTGTCACCAATTCTGCCGTTTAATAAATTCAATCAATTCTGCTATTTAATAAATTTGTCGACTCTAGGAGAATGCGCCCATCAATTTTTATTTTTTTACCACCGGAAATAACTCCCAGAAATCCCCTCAAAAACCTTGTGAAGGCAGTAAATATTTACTCTCTCTATACTCGCCTAAAACCTCACTGGGGTAAATAATTACTACTCTACCTACGTTCAAAAACTCAGTTAGCACGAGAGTAAATTTTTACCTTGATACTAGGTGGTAAAAAAAAACAGGAAAGGTTGTGCGCTAGAGGACAAATGGTTTACCCAGTTTTTGAGGTGATTTCACGTCATTTTCGTTTAGTGTGCACAATAACCGAGTGAGGCCACCTGCCTCATTTCAAAACACAATCAACAAAATAAAACAAGTGTACAAGCCAAAGCAAAACAAAAAACTTTAACTTCGACGCAAGGTCTTCACTAAACTAACATGCACAATGACCGAGTAGAAATTATAGAACATAAAATGGCATACAACATTGTGGACTCTTATGACCTTAGCCGATCCCCGAGCGCTCAGCGTCTACCCGTATGCAGACCTTCTCTGACTCCGAGTCCCGGACTCTAGATGGATGGTCCGAACTTCCACCTACTCAACTCAGTCGCGGACTGGGGCATATGCGAAGCTATCTTATAAGACCACCGCTGCGCATGCCTGGGTTTGCTGCGGTGTACATCGATTGTACTGCAGTTCCCCTCTGGCCCCACAAAACCCACTCAGTTGCGATCTAGGCATTCCTCAATCACATCTACTCTCTCTAACGTTCGGTCTACCACCATGTCGACCAAGACTCCGACAACTGTATCCTCAGATAACCCATTCTCGTCCAACTCCATATCTGCTACTCCTACTGGTAATGCCTCATCGTCTCGTGGGACCTTTGAGGTAGAAACCGCAGCTAAACCGTCTCTATCCACTCTATAGCAACCTCGACAACTTTTGTTTCACCCAGTGGCACCAGCGTGCGAGCGTTCCCCCCAAACACACACTCGCTCAATAGCGGAACATCCTCCTCGATCACGGAAATTATATTAACCACATCCCCACACGGCGAGCCGCGACTCGTTTTTACGGAGCTTGTTTCCTCGCGAATATTTACGATCTCGATTGACCTCTGCGCGTCACCGCCGTGAGGAGGAGTTGCGTCTAGAATTCCAGATTTGAATCTTGTCACCATCTCCTTGTATTTGTGAATGCGGCTGCCACCCGTCGAATTCCACTTTCGTCGCCGGTATCGGTGGCATTCTCGCCAAAAGTGACCAAACCTGCCACAGTAATAGCACCCGTCGGGATAAGGGAGCTGCCTTGAGAATTCCTGCCAATTTTGTTTCACCTTTTTGCGTACTGCCAAGATCTCCACTAATTTTTCGAGGCGGTCAAGGCGGCTATGCATCTCATGAATATCCGTGTTCCCTTCTGTATACGTATCGAACGGATAACGTATATGGCTGCACGACACTTTCTCATTCTGTTCTTCCTTGACCGCTATGGCAATGGCCTCGTCAAACATTTTGGGGTCCCGAGAAAGAACAAATCTGCGGACCGGATTCCTCAGGCCTAATAAAAATTGCGAAAGCATTTGTTCGGCCAGAATTTCGCGGCGCAGTGAAGCTTTCACCGGATCCTGACTATATATCGGAGCTCGCCATGCAGGGTGGCGGTCCCGAGCATGCGCAAGTGACTCGCAAATGACCTCACCTCCTCATCTGCCTTATCCCTCGGGTTTAAAAACCTTTCCATTTTGAAGATAAGTGGCTCTGTATTGAACCTCTTGAGGGCCAAATATTTCAACTCAGAAAACGTTGCAGCCGCAGCGACGCCATCATCCCACCACGCAAAATCGTGCGTCGCGCCTATACCATCTTGCATCGTGCTATGCAGACCCGCTCACTATCCTGCCATCCACCCAAACGACCAACCTCCTCCAAAATTTTCAAGTCCCCAATATCCGGACCCGTATCACCTCCCGTGAACGATGGAACCATGCTCGCTAACATTAACGCGCTCATTTGTAGTGGGTCGTTTCTGTCGGTCATCTTGGTAGTCTGCTCGTTCATTTTGCCGCCTCTCCTTCCATAGTACGAGGGCGAAATGTCGCACCGTTGCCCCAGAAGTTATCCCACCGCTGCCACCACTTGAGACGTTTCCCGCTACGCCACCAACTACCAATGAGAGGGAAAACCACTCAACCCCTTGTCTATCCGGTTCCCTCTTGGCTATGTGTCTCAAGCACTTCCCACATACAGAGATTCGTGTTGGGCCGGGAAGTAAGAGACGCTACGACCTGTTCCTGTTTACTTATTCATTTAATTGATTACTAACTGCAAACATTGTATACCCGCGTACATCAACCACTATACAAAATTATAACACATTATTTAGACACTCATGACGTTCCACACAGGGCAGGAACATAAAGAAAATAACTGCAACAATACAAGGGTAAGCTTATAGAAAAAACACACGACGACACAAATGATGAAGTCATCAATGAATAAAAAAACGCAATGTCTCAACGCGGCGCTTCCGTGCCTACAAAGCTCATCTAAATAGGGTGCATAAAGTTCGTCTCACGAATGGTCTGTGTCGTCAGTCTTCATCGTCTTCGTCGTCTTTGTCTCTCTCAGCGATTTCCATCTTAATCTTCTTTCATAACGTCCCGCAAACACTCGCTTCCTCGTTTCCCATCTCTAACTTTCATTCCTCGTCATATCAACTCTGCCTCAGTCATCATCTCATCGACTCTCATTGCTATCTCTTCAACCGTTATCTTCGTTTTGCATTCCGTCTCTCTACCATCTCGAGCTCATCGCATCGTATCTCTCCGATCGCCGTTCTGTAGTCCCCTTTTGTAGGACCCGACTCCGCCCCTCCGTGGCAGCTAACCAATTGCCACTGTTGACACGACAAATTTCTCTTTCAGTCAGTGTGTATCATCTTAAACAGCCGCCCCCGCAGCCCACACCAGTGAAAAACCCTCTCTCAAACAAAGCCGAGCAAGTAACAATGTACAAAATCAAGCCTCAGAGAGAGAGGTAGGCGAGCTGTCCGAAGACACGTGAATTACGGGCGAACAATGGTCTCAATGCTCCGACAAAGAGCGTCGTCTGTAATGGCCATCGTCCGGAGTTTCCAGTGTTGTGCCGAAATGTTTTTGGCCGAACCGATTGCCCTGGTTTCTGGTACCTGATGACCCGTTGTCCAGACCAAGTCTCAACGTCTCCATGCAGCTTGGTGTCTCCCGCGAAATTCTCCGCAGCCGCCGCTTTTTCGTCATTCAACTCTGCGGGTGGCCATCCACGCAGAACGCAGTAATGAGCCCTGGAGCCACGGAAGCTGACGGAAAGTCAGGCTGGGCCCGGCACAGGCGCTGCAGCAGGGTCGCATTCACCGAACCAACAAAAGGTGCTCTGCTGGTCCCCAATGCCACAAATCTGAAGGGTGCACGCGGATTATTGCCACAGTACACTGTCACACTGTCTGTAGACAACTAGGCGCCGCCCGGTTCTCGTGTTTGCGCGGGGGGGGGGGGAACGAGAATAGTAGAAATTGTCCTTCCAGGTACTCCACTCCGGAATGCCAATTCGTTACCCCGAAGGTTTTCTTTTCCTTTTTTTTGTGGGTTTAAGAAATGAACGTAAACATCTTGCAATGGCTGGGGTTCCGTCCGTGTTTGCGGGGGCGTCACACTCCCGCGCACCACACACTTAGCAAGCATCAAGCGGTAGCCTGGTGCCTCCTTCAAACAAACGCGTACTCGAACCTGGTGACGTATGGCCACTTTTACCCAGGTCAATACAACGATAAATGCGAATTACACTCAAAGCCAGGTACCGGATAACGAACGGCACATAGGCGGCGCTCTCCTGTATACTCACTAAAATCCTGTCTATAGGGAGTCCAGCAATAAAAAATACCCGTGATATCCGCGCGGCACGGAAGTCAGGCATACAGCCGGTAAGAGCAGGCGCAAGAAGGAAAAAAAAGAAAGAAGGGGGAGAGCCACCGTCTCCGTCGTGCCAGCCTGGCGCTAGGAGCCGGCATCAACTTACACAGAACCGTTCAGCCATAAGCGTGAACGCGGAAAAAAAAAACGCAGTCCCCCCTCCACCCCTGCCGTCGCCACGCCAGCTGGGCGTCCGCCGTCGCACAAATGCCATGTCGCCATTTCGTCCCGCTTTCTTATGATGGTCGTTTTTCTACAAGATGGTCTGAGACGCAAACATTTTCCAGTGCTATATGGCACACTTTATTCCATATATCATATATACATCTCTGCATTTGGACACACACTGGGATGTGCAGTCGCATTGTTACTCTTTTGACTTCAATAAAAGAGTACAAACAACTTTCCGTTCATCAGTTGTCGAGGTATGACACTGTGTCATGCACTAATTAAAAAAGTACTAGTGCATGCGTGACAGCTTTCTGAAACACTGGCCTATGTATGTTGATGCTCCTATTCTACCAAACAAGTTGAACTGATGATTTTAGGAAACCATGGCAAAAAAGAAACAAACCGAAGGCCGCGAGACAGAAAAAGATCAAAATTGAAAATCTATTGGTCGATCTTTGATTAGTGGTTGCGTAATTTGATGATGAACATCAAGTACAGAAGTCAGGTGCAGAAGTCAGCAGGAGAGCCCTGCATGCCACGGCGGTCTTGTGGCCAAGGTACTCTGCTGCTGACCCGCAAGTCACGAGTTCGAATCCCGGCTGCGGCGGCTGCATTTCCGATGAAGGCAGAAATGTTGTAGGCCCATGTGCTCAGATTTGGGTGCACGTTAAAGAACCCCAGGTGGTCAAAAGTTCCGGAGCCCTCCACTACGGCATCTCTAATAATCATATGGTGGTTTTTGGACGTTAAACCCCACATAATAATCAATCAATCAAAGTCAGCAGGAGAGGGTATGTCACCGACATTTGCTCACTCTTTTGACTATTAAGTACAGTTCTCATATTCCAGCATGAATTTGTTACAGTGAACCACGACCAAGACAACCATTTTACTGTTGTGGAGATAATGTACCAGCTATAAAAATCCCCATTTTCTAAAGAGCAACTGCTAGCAGTAAGAATAAATATTTTGAGTTTCATTCTGCACCATTTCTTGATCCCAACTGCACGCCGACGTTCGCAAAAGAGATGTGCAGGAGCATTATTTATTTGGAGGGAGACTGACCTGTCCGTCGCTAATTTGTGTACGCCATACTTAACCTTGGCATGCGTTTCGGCCATTCACTTGAACAGCGATGTGATGCTGAATAAAGGTAGGAGTAGCGACTCCCTATAAATAAGATCAGTTAAAGGCTGAAAATGAGTAAAAAGCACTCTATATAGCGAAATGATGCGCATAAATTCTAATTTCAGAGGTACGTAATCGTTAAAATGCTAAAAAAGTGCTGCTGCGCCAGCGTGCAGCTCGCGGCAGTTTTATAGAGTAAGCACGCTAAAATACCATGCAAAGTTTACGTGCGAAAGCGCATTGTCTACAAACAGCTGAGAATAGGCTGCTGTCACTGACATGTTTGTACCTCCCGACACAAATCAGCTAAATTTCTCACTGCACACGCGCGTGCGAGAAACATACGCAGGTTTCGACAGCCGACCACAGCCTCGTCCACGAATTTCGGTGAGCAGTTCCCACAGTTCACGGGGAAGCACTAAAACGACGCACAAACACACGTTAATCGTTCTTGCGGAACGGCGCACCATGAACTGAAGTCAGAGCCGAAAGCGCTCACCGTGGTTGTCTCGAATTCATGAAGCCCTACAAACTATTCGTTGATCTAATTAAATGCATGCACATGGCACAAAAACAGTTCAAGGTTCCGAAGACGGTTTGCAAAACCCTACTTGGTATAGATATAGACCCGCAAAAAGACTCGTCGTCGCGGTGTGCGACACGGGACGAGACGGACGTATATTTTTTCGCGCTTCTGAGTTCCCAGTTCTTCTCAAGTTCGTGCGCACACGTGCACGTATCTTTTTTAAATTTTGTTCTTAGCCTTTTATCGCACCTCGCGTGCAGCCCTCCTAAGGGCTACAAGGTTCAGAATGTAACCGTCCATCCTCTCTTTTTATTCCCCCTCTTCCTTTTTTTCTTTCTTTCTTCTCAACCTTCTTCTTGTGGCACTGAATTTTGCAGTCTCACGTCGCCTCCACTAATGGCTGACGACCTCCCCGAGGACTTTCCTTCGGGATAAGCACTCGACAAGGTCGAGCGAAGCAAGGTCTGTGACCTGCTGCTGAAAACTTACCGATCACTGACTTCGACAACACAATCGCGAGGGAGGACGCTAAAGGCAGCTGGGAATCTCCTGGTGAATTCCGAAAAGCATAAACGCACAGAGGAGCCAATGCCCAGAATATGCCGAGCGAAACATCTCACACCGAAAAATCGGTCGGTAACGAGACTTCAGACGGCCGCCGCCGCCATGACAGCCTCTCCTCCCGGCCAGCGGAACCGATCCGAGCGTTCCGAAACCACCAGCGGCGAGATGGAGAGCCAGGCAGTACTTGCAGAGCAGCAGCGGCCCCCCTCTCCCCAAAAGAGTGACACAAGGAGTGCAAGCAATGGAGGCTCCTCCACCCCTGCGACTCACTCCTCGTCATCCTCCTCGTGGTCACATGACACACTACCCTCCTTTCTCAATACCTCGGAGCAAGGGAGCGCCCCTGGCAGCAGCCAGACACAGGTTTCTCCCACCCCTTTGGCCCCCGAGGTCAACGGACCCCAGACGGGCGTGGCGCCCCTTCTCCTGCTCTCACCCAAGGGAGACAGGAAGCAACCCACCCGCTCCCGGCCACACCCCTCTCAAGCGGGTCAGCTGGGCTACGCCAAGCAACGAAGCAGAGCGCTTCTAAAGTGCCAACCACTGGCACGCGTATGCACGCGCCTACGCGTCAAAAGCGTCTAGTCGCGCCTGTGGAGGAAAAGGGCGCGCAACTACTGGCACGCTTCGACCGCGTTGACGCCCACGCGTCCAAGGCTGATGCACAATGTTGCTTTACCTTTTGGCTTAGAACTGTTCAAGTTCAGCACAGAACGGCACGTTCCTAACTGGAGCGGGTTATATTTTTAGAGGATATGAGAACACTTTAAAAGATGGATAGTGCTTCACCCACCACAGTTCAAACTATTTTAGAAGTAATTGACATTCCAGTGCCCAAAGTAACTACAGCGGTATGCACCAGAAATCAACATCGGTGCGTGCGCCGTGAATGAACATTCGCGTCTATCATACTGTACGTCCATCATAGGCGTGTGCAGAGTTCTCCTTAAGGAGGGGGGGGGGCAAAACTTTGTCGCACTGCCCCCCCCTCCATGTGAGGGCTGACTTAGCGCCCCCTCCTTATTATGTTAATATATGGTGTTGAAATTGAGCCCCCCCCCCTTCTCTCTTCGGTGAATGAGGCGGCGGCTGCCCTCCTGATCAGGTTTACAAACCACCGGGTTTCTATACCTGCACTACCAAATTTATTAACGATATCTTCAATATGCTGGTACCTTCAGTATATTTACGCATCATATTTTATAGCACTCAACTTAATAATCACGCCTGAAACTTCATGATCTGACAGATTCAAGTCAGTCATAAGACTACAATTGAGGCCAGAGTAGCAGGATTTCAGCTGATGTGTGTGTTCGAAATATTCTCTAATGCAACAAAGCACACCTGGTTCTTATTGATACAAAATATATTGGTCATAAGATAGGAACCAAATACTGCGTAGAATGCCTTTGGGCATTTTCCATAGTCGAAATGTGCTGTAATGCAACTAACTGTGCCTGACACTTCATGATGTGACAGATATCAGTCATAATATTGCAACTGAACCCTGTATGGAAGACTTCTGGACGTTCTCTTAGTCAAAGTGTTCTCTAAAACGACAAACGACACCCAACTGTTCATGCAGTCACAGATATCGGTCATAATGTTAGAACTGAAACCTTAATGCAAGACTTCTGGATGTTGTCTTTGGTCAAAGTATTCTCTGAAACGACACCCAACTGTTGATGAAGTCACAGATATCGGTCATAATATTAGAACTGAAACCTTAATGCAAGACGTCTGGACGTTGTCTTTAGTCAAAGTATTCTCTAAAACAACAGACGACACCCAACTGTTCATGAAGTAACAGATACCGGTCATAATCTTAGAACTAAAACCTTAATGCAAGACTTCTGGCCGTTGTATTTAGTCAAGATATTCTCTAAAACAACAGACGACACCCAACTGTTCATGAAGTCACAGATATCGGTCATAATAGTAGAACTGAAACCTTAATGCAAGACATCTGGACGTTGTCTTTAGTCAAAGTATTCTCTAAAATGACAAAAGGCACCCAACTGTTTATGAAGTTACAGATATCAGTCATAATGTTAGAACTGAAACCTTATAGCAAGACTTCTGGATGTTGTCTTTGTTCAAAGTATTCTCTGAAACGACACCCAACTGTTGATGAAGTCAAAGATATCGGTCATAATATTAGAACTGAAACCTTAATGCAAGACGTCTGGACGTTGTCTTTAGTCAAAGTATTCTCTAAAACGACAGACGACACCCAACTGTTCATGAAGGAAGAGATATCGGTCATAATCTTAGAACTAAAACCTTAATGCAAGACTTCTGGCCGTTGTCTTTAGTCAAGATATTCTCTAAAAAAACAGACGACACCCAACTGTTCATGAAGTCACAGATATCGGTCATAATAGTAGAACTGAAACCTTAATGCAAGACATCTGGACGTTGTCTTTAGTCCAAGTATTCTCTAAAACGACAAACGGCACCCAACTGTTTATGAAGTCACAGATATCGGTCATAATACTGCAACTGAACCCTTCATTGAAGGCAGCCAAGATGTTCTCCAATGCAATAAAACACACTCGACACATCATGATGCAACAGATATTAGTGATCAGATTGGAACCTAGCACCGTGTGGAACACTTTCGGATGGTATATTTATTTATTTTCAAATATAGCAGCCCAATTCGAGGCTACTACAAAAGTGGCGTACATATATACTAAATGAAAGGACTTAGACAGTAATATCACAATAAGTGTGCCAAGGTAAACAAATATCACTACCCTTGAGTGCAGCCCGGTAAGAAATCAGAGAAATAGAACAATATTATAATACAAGTGCCTCCAAAAAGTCAGACACACTCATATTAGGAATCAAACCAAGTAGATCAATCCAGTGTTTGATAACTTTATTTTAACGTGTTAGAGAGCACTACAAGTGATTTCTATGCTGGATGGTGATTGTAGATCAGTGCTGTTTTGAAGGCTTCAGTACTTTGCTGGTATATAGTTTAAATATCCTTTAACATCTACAACATGCATCTGACACTTCTTGATGAGACAGAGATTGGTTTTGAGATTAAAGCCAAGCACTGTGGCTTTCACATGTCATCAATTGTCAAAATACTCTATAATGCAACAAAGCATGCCCAAAATTTTTGATGAGACAGATACGGATCATAGGATTGCACCAGAGCACCGTAAAGAAGTTTTAGGCAAGTTTTTTAACAGTGCTAAACTGAATATGCCTAAGTGCATGCATATAAATATAATGCAAGTTAATGCATATACTAAAAAACTGAACAGAAATGAAGCACTCCTTGGAAACACATACAAATATTCAATGTTCGAAACCATCGAATAATATCTTCAGCTCATTACAGTCTGGAGGCAACAGATAAATACAGGCACAGTGCTGAAAGGTCTCATAAGTCACATGAGGTACTTTTTGCATTTATTCTATACAAAGTGCAGTACCATAGTAGTGCACCCTCATTCATTCTGTGCATACATGTGGTGCTCTTCTCTTCCGACTATCGTGTCATCGTGCAGCTGATTTCAAATCAGGAGCTTCTCACAAGGTTTTCAGTTATCTGTCCAGCTGTAAACAAAACGCGCGTTATACTGTAGTAAACTGTAAAACAACGCAGAAGCACCATTGTATGCCTATAGGTATGAGTATCAAAATGAGCTATAAATTAAGAATGTGCGTGTGTTAGAATGCCTCCAAACAACGTATGTGCTACTCAGCGTGGCAGAGAAGCAGAAGAAGCGAGAAGTAAAATAGCAGGCAATACCAGCAGCACTTAATCATGCAACTTTATTTTTCGATCACCACAGCAACGCACGCTCGAGTTTCTGTCTTGTACGTGAATGGAAATCAGACCGCTGACAGCTGAATGTTTCAGCGTTGGTGGTACCCGACACGAAGTCACCTCACATTGCTACCAACCAGCGCACGCTTGTTATTAGCTTGGCAACACACGAAAACGATTTGCACCGAAGCCAACGAATGTTTCAGCGTCGTACAATCCGCGAATACACTTCTATAAGTACGTACGTTTTCACATCACCGAAATGTGTAGGCTAGTACGTGGTTCGCTTTCAGCGATGATGAATAGTGATGTTGAAAACAAACACAGTGCAGATGAAAACTCCTCCGTGAACTACGCGATGTTTCGGGCGTCGTATTTGGTGTCTATGTTGCGACAGAAACTACCGGAGAGTTTTTTTCAGCGGATGTTCCTCGCATGTGCTGGTTTATACGAACTAGATGGTAGATGCCTGCGCTGGATGCGGATGACACTGCTCTGGATTGCCTCCGGGGTAGGCGAGGGCTCACGCTCAAACCTTCGAACCTCCGAAGTCTGTTTACACTCGTTTTTAGCACAGAAAGTTAGAAACAAAGCACAATAACACCGACATGCTCCTTTCACTCGGTCGACGATCGCACTCAAGACCGGCGCTAGCATCCGGCATTCGCTGGATTTGTCGGCGTCGCTTGAACTCGGCACCAAACCACGTCACGCTGGTAGCACTTCGTTGTCGTTCAAGATTACGAAGCGTTCATTCAGGCACGTTTGGAGTAGTTTCCGTGCTTGCTTCTAGCACTTGGCCATGCCTTTGAAGCGGCGGCCATTAAGCATAACATTTGGAGGCAGCGTGGCCTCTGGTTCGTTGGCACGCGGCCCCTGGTTGGTTGGCGCCGCTGTACGCGTGGTGAGGTGGTGTACGCGTGGCAAAAATATCAAGCCCGGCTTGATCCCTCGTGCTTCCTCGCGTATGCCCCTCCGACGCCGAGAGGCGCATTTGACGCTTTTGACGCGTAGACGCGAGCATACGCGTGCCAGTGGTTGGCACTTTACAACAGCGCACGGTCTGGTGCGCTCCCTGTTACATTGGGTGCCGACACAACAGGAGAGGGGACAGATACGAGATTCCCCCTTCTCCCCACCGCATCTGGTGGCGTCACGCTCTGCGCCCCACTAGACAGACCCCTCTGCTCCGGAATCGGGCACCAAGCAGAAGAATAAAAAACAACCATCGCAGCACACATATGCGGATCCGCCAACGATGGCCCCTAAAGTGGCCACAAACACAAATAGGTGCCATCCCCCCCACCCCCCCATTGACGCGGGCCCCTCAGCTTCCACAATCCGCGACGCGGTCATCTTCAGGCCGGTCGGCCAAAAGTCTCACTCTCTGGCCGCGTCAAGAGATGCGATTGCGGCCTACCTCGCGGGATTCTCTGCCACTCAGTGGGTACGGTTCAATCATCGCCGCAACCTGGTGGCAGTCGACACCGTTCCAAACGCCGATGTCTCTGCCCTCCTCGAAATCAACACTATTGTCGATGTGCGAGTAAAGGCGAAGTTTCTACTTCAAAACTCGGGCGTTGGTGAACTGTTTGGAGTGGATGTGAACATCCCCATCGACAACATCACCGCAAACATCACGTCTCAAGTGAGGGTGATCTCGTGCGCGTGGTGGGGCACAACACTCGTGCTCACTTTCGAGGGCACTGTGGTTCAAGTGGAGATACTTCTCTTCAAGCAGCGACGGCTTGTTCGGGCGTGCATGCCTCGCCCACTCCAGTGTGCGCGCTGTGGTGTATTTGGACATGCCACCACGACCTGTTCACGTGACCGGCGTTGCCTCCGATGTGGCCAGACTCACCCAGAAGGCCCCTGCACTGCCGAAAAACCCCGCTGCATTAACTGCAGGGGCACCCACGTGGCCAATAAACCGCGGTGTTCGTCCTGGCAGCTTCAGCGACAGGCAGCCTTCCTTCTGGCCATTTCAGGCGGAAAACTAACGCGCCGCCAAGCCATCCAGCAGGCCACGGCTAAAACACCTCAACGCGAGGCTCCAACCCCAGCCACCACCCACCCTAGCCGTTCCTTTCGCGACGACCTCAAGAGCAACTCCAATAAGGAAGCCACATCAGAAGCCACACAGACAGCTGGTGCCCAAACCCCTCAAAAAGACCCGGGGGATAAGGTGATGGAGACGCTCGCAGCGGCTTTTCGCGCACTCCTAGACACCACGGTGTGCGACCCAAAGACGCGCGAAACGCGAGTTCGAGAGGGGGAGCTCAACCTCTCAGGCTACGTGGCATACCACGGCGCTACAGCCTGCGAGAGCAGCGCGTGCCTCAGCATGCATTGCTTCGACTCAGTGCATCGTTCCGGACGTTCGAGGGCGTCCATCTACATTCCCGCACAGCTCCCGCAGATGCCCATCGACGTCTCTGACATTCTCTGTGCTGGTGCCGAGTGCGTGGCAGTTAGAGTACGTGTAGCCAGTGTTTACGTGTACTCACCGCGAGAGTGGGATCCCGAGTTTGTCGTGCGACTCGCTAGGCGCCTCGGCGGCGACTCAGTGGTGTGCGGTGACTTTCATTCGCATCACACGGCCTGGGGCTGCGTGCATGTCGCCGCCAGTGGCAGAGCTCTCATGGATACGATTATGACGGCCGGTTTTGTTTCCTAAATGACAGACGCCACACCTTTGTGCGCCGTGCTGCCGCTTGGAGTGCATTCGATATCTCCCTGGTCTCGGAAGAGTGCCACTACACATGGCGACGCGCGCCGGACACCGAGGGCTCGGATCACTAACCGATCATCCTCGAGCCCCTTTACGCCGGTGTGCTGCGCTGCAGTGTTTACAGTGTGGTGAACTGGCCCCGTTTCCGCGAGCTGTGTGCTATAGTGCCAGTCGCGGAAGACTTCCTACACCACATTTTTGAGTGTGCGAGTGCTGCCACGACAGTGTATCGAGTGCCATTCGGAACACCTGTGCCAGACATCAAGCTGTTCAATCATCGTGCAGCTCGCCGCTTGGCCCAGCCCTGAGCGGAACACTCGGATAAGGCAGAGGACTGGACTATTTACAACCGCATCGACGCAGTTTGTCGTCGCCATACCCAACAATGGGATCGCGGCTGGTCCAGCCTTTGCCACACCTTTGACGATCCGCGCTACCATAGGCGTGCCTGGCCTGGCGCATTTTCCGGGCGCTCCTGCGACCTCGAGTCCCCCGACAGCCCGAGCTCTCCATTGCGGTGGAGCTCTCCATTTCCGCCGCACAGCTGGCTGAGCTACTGGTGGATACCTTCGACGGCCTCACTGTCAACGCTGCTGCTGCTCCCACCCCTCAGCTCCCAGAGCACGCGAGACCATACCTTTTCGCGCGTTTCCGGTATTTTCCTACGCCGGCCATCATCGAGGCGATAGTGGAGCTCTGCTCGGCGGATTTCACCATCACGGAGCTGTGTGTGGTGCTTGACAGCCGCAAGCATCGATTAGCGCCCGGCAACGACGGCATCACATATCAGATGCTGCGCAACATCGACGGGAACCTCCTGCCACAGCTTCTCGGCGCCTTCAACACCATCTGGCGTGCTGGGAAACTCCCTCCTTCGTGGAAAGAGGCCCTGGTGATCCCGCTCCATAAGAAGGGGAAGGCGACGTGGGAGCCCACATCCTACCGCCCCGTAGCGCTTACATCGGCAGCGGGGAAAACTTTCGAGGCCATGTCGCTCCGGCGCCAGTGAATAGCCGCTGCGCTTGATTTCCTCGCAGCCGAACAGAGCGGCTTCAGAGTGCATCGGGCGACTGCGGATTCAATCTCCGACGTCGTCAGCCTTCTGGAAGAGGCCAAGCATCAGAGATATGCTGGTTACCTCGTTTTGTTCGACTTGAGGAGTGCCTTCGACTCTCTCTCGCACCCCACCGTCATGGACGCCCTTCGTGAAATTCGTGTGTGCGGCAACATGTGGAGATATGTGGAAGCATTCCTCTGTGATCGCTCATTTCGAGTGCGCGTCGCCGGCGAGCACAGCGGGCCTCGAACTGTGACCACTGGTGTGCCGCAGGGCAGTGTGTTGAGACCTTTTCTTTTTAACATAGCCCTGGCACGCATCACCGACTACATCCCACGCGGCACAGCCTACGATGTGCGTGTGGCCATCTATGCCGACGACGTCGCGCTCTTCACGATGGACATACCTCCCATGGACGCCACGTCCGTGAGTGCCTCCAGGCTGTCATAAATGCAGTGGACAGCTTTATAAGTGGCCCGGGCCTTGAACTCTCCGCCACTAAGACAGAGGCCCTCCTCGCCCACCCGTGCAAAATGGCTCACTACGACGTCCAGAAGCTGCGTCTTCGCGGCCACCAGCTGCCATGGAAGAGGAGAGTCCGATACCCCGGGCTCACAATCGACTACCGCCTCAGCTGGAACACCGCAATCGCCGATATCCGAGACGGATCGCGCAGAATTGCCAGAATGGCCTCTCGCCTCATTGCGGGTGGCACAGGCAGACCGCCCGCAATGAGGCGATAGATCGCTTCGCGCCTGTACAACGCCGTGGCCTCTGCCAGAACCCTCTATGCGGTGCCTCTTCTCGGGCTCTAAACAACGCAATGGGCCAAGCTCGACGTTGATCATCGCGGCGTCATGCGCCGCCTCTTCGGCTTACCGCGATCCTCGCCAATCTGCCGCACCCTCGCGGAGGCCGGCCAGACACTTCTCTCGCTCCGAGCGAAAGGCGCTGCCCTGCGACACCTGCATCGTATGCACCTGACGCCTGAGAGACGAAGATTTGCTGCCCGACTGCTCGATCACCCGCACCCAGGTATAGGCGAGCGAGCGCTTGAGTACCGCGCTCTCGTCCCGCAGCCACCCAACTGCGGCACGCTCCCCATCCTTCCGCACCATGATCCGGGCCTCGCAATGGCAACCACCATCCCCGGCATCCGGGCCAAGCGGAACACCCCTCAGTGCGTCCTCCAACAAGCGACTGCAGCTGCCATCGAGCAGCGACTCTCAGGCCGCCTCCTCGTCTTCACTGATGGCTCAGTGACGGCAGACGGTGCAGCGGCTGCCGCATGCGTGGTCCCCGCGCTCGGCCTTCACGAACAGTGCCGGCTGTCTTTCACTGCATCATCCACCACGGCCGAACTCACTGCCATCGACCTGGCGGCAGATCAGCTCGCCGAACTGCTACCACCAACAGCGGCGGTGTTGTGCAATTCGCGGGCCGCCTTACTTGCGCTCGCACGAGCTTAACGTGGCGTCCCCATTGCGCAGAGGATCGCGCGGAAGTTGGTGGTGATTGTGCGGAGTGGCTGTGACGTGATTTTTCAATGGGTGCCTTCGCACATTGGACTACGTGGCAACGAGGCCGTGGACGCCCTGGCCAAGGAGACCCACCAACCGTCCACCCTCGTCACTAAGTTCGTCCGCGCGGTTGATGTAGCGCAATTTCGTATTGCGCGCCATGTGCGCGCCTTCCATCCCGACTCACGTGTGGCCACAAGAAACTCCCTCGACCGCTGCCGAGGACCGGCATCGGCAGGCGTGCTCGTGCCTTTCTTCTCCGCCTACGCACTGACTGCAGCCGTACCGTTGAGCTGCATTTTCGCCGAAACCATGCAACAGCGGGAGCCCGGCGTGTGCGGAATGCCCGACGGATGAGACCATCGAGCATGTTCTGCTGCAGTGCCCCGGCTACGCAGACTAACGCCGGCGGCTCTTCTATGCATACGGCCGACTGGGACTTCCACACGTGAGGCTCGACCACCTACGGTTTCCCCGCGCGCTTCGTATAACCCTCCTAAAGACCTTCGAGGCCCTGTGAACCTTTTCACACGCCTCTAAAGAGGCCCGTCAAACACGTGTCGTCATTGTTTACATCCCGCCGCGCACCACGCCTCCTCGGAGTCCCACGTGACTTTGCTTACGTAGGCTGCTCCGAGCTGCCTGATGGCTTTTTCTTTTTTTCTTCTTCCCCACAGGCGCGTCGCGCCGACCGAGCATTCACTCTTTCCCCTTCTCTCGTAGACGGGGAGCGCCCTAACTTCTTTTCACTTGTCCAGTGTCTTTTTTACCAGGCAGTAACGGAACAGCGCTTACTTCTTCATTTTTCCTCTTTTCGAAGTCACTTCGACTCGTCGACATGAGGTGGCGCTGTGGTGCAGTGAGTAAGACATCTGTTTTACGTGCATGCGGTCCCGAGTTCGATTCCAGGGCTCTGCTTTCCATGTTAATCTCTGAAATATAGGTGATTGTGATACTAATAGTTTTCTAATTACCTGTAGTCGTACTATGCGCCGCATTCTCGGCGAGAAACCGCTTTAAAGAGCATAAAGTATTTCTTTCTTTCCGCCACTGCATCAAGGCCAGGCCACCTACGGAAAGTCACGCCTAACCGAAGGCCGTATCTTGCGAGGAAAAATTTGACCGAAAATCCCGGCTACTCTTTGTGCCGGCTATTCTGAAGGCCACTTCAAATCGGGCCGGTTTCTCTGCAACACGGCTACGGAGCCGCCTGAAAGCGGCGATAATTTGACTTGATTTCCTGCCTGCGGGCGTGTAGTCTAGCCAGGATTTACCTTAGAGTGTATGTAAGGGAAGGGCCGATCTACCTTCCATCCTGTGGGCTTGCCTAAAGGTGGTCCGACAGTGTCGCACAATTGATGATGATGGCCAGTGGGAGACCATGCTGCTCAGCCCAGACCCAGATGAACAGTTCTGGACAATTTGATGGGCCGAGGACGCCGTCAGGATGATGGGCTCCTGGCTAACACCTAAGCGTGGGATCCGCACCACCAAGGCCGTCGGATTCTTACAATAAAGTTATTTCTTCCTTCTGTTCCTCCTCCTCCTCCTCCTCCTCGGGAAAGCTCAACATACCAAATCTTCTGGTGGCACCTCTTCCCGTGGCATTGTTTAGTCATAAGAGAATACTGCTTGTCTTCTAGGCTAATCAAGGTTACGCGAACAGACGCTTCATCATTACATTTAATCGCGAAAGCAGCCCAAAGTTCTCGTGCAGTTAGCTCTTCGTACGCGTGCAACATCCGAGTCTCCTGAAAACGTGGCAGGCAGCCACACCTAGCACAGTGAACTTCGCTGCCGCTTCTTGCCTCGATGTTCTTTGCCTGTTGGCGCATACGGTCATTGAGGCAAAGGCCCGTCTGCCTAATTTAGGCACTCCCACAGGTTGCCAGGTATGCGGCTTTGCACCGGCAAGCCACGTAGATCTTCGCACACTACGTGCCTGCTTGAACCGTTTAATTTACTTTCTTGCATAGGGAACTCTGTTTGTTCGCGGCCGAGAGTACCACATGGAATTGCGCTCGTTCATTATTCTTCTTGATGCAGTGGGAAACACAGTGCTAATAAAGGATAACCCCAGTATTTGACATTTTAAGACTGAGGTGTATGAGTACCTTCGTGGACCTTTGAGGGTTGCAGCCAACGAAGACCGCAGGCTCTCCGTCTTGCCACTCTCTCTTAGGCTCTGCATTTGCCACGCACAGCTGCTTGCAATCGGGTGGCGCATGCAGTGGTGAACCATGACATTTCTCAGGCCCCCACAATTGATGTCTGTTTCACAAGCCTGGAGTGGTTAGAAGAAGATTATAAAATGAACTTCTACGAGCACGGTGCGCAGGAACAGAAGGTATGGTTTCGGTCGAAGTGAAATTTCATGTCTAGGAAACGGATCTTGCCTTCAACAGGTATTTTGCGGGTGTTATGTCCGGTGTTGTCGTCGGCCCATAGACGTACGCGTTGGTCGGGGTAGTCCAAAAAGCTCCGACAGCCTCGAATAGTTAAAAACAAGTTTATTCCTATTCGGATGGAGGCGGCTTAACTGCCGGGGGAAACGACGGTGGTTCGTTTGCGCCGAGTGGGGGAAGGGGAGGAGTCAACATCTGGAAGCAGTTTCAGCAATCGGTCCTTCGCGGGTTTGGAGGCTCGCTCGTGACACAGGGGTGCTTGGAACACAACATCTCCTCCTTCTTAGCTTGTCGCTTGGAAACGATCTGGGGGCCACCGTGGGCGCGTAGACGCTCTGAACGCACTAGGAAGAGAAGCCTCCGCTCGCTGGGTGTCGTTTCTCTTGTGTTCAGGGCCGGTGGGCGGCGGCGCCGATTCATCTGGTGCGAGATGCCAGGCTAAGTGGAACGAAGCTTCCGTCGAGGTGGCTGCTTGAATAGGAGGTTCCCTTTGAAATTACCTGAATGGCGTAGCTGATTAAGGTGGCGGCGTGTGGCCTTTCCACCAATGTCGACGAGCCATGACCGCAAACCTATGCGTTTGAGTGCCGTCGCTTCAACCCAGCCGGGCTTTCTGTGGAACTGGCGGGCGTATATGCGCTGTTCACTTTCAATTCTCCTGCTATGCGGGAGCTTTTCTTCCTCTGACGGTGCTTTCGCTGAGGGCTCCAGGACAATTGCTGTCAGCTGGGTTCTCATTTCTCGTACGAACATCAATTTCGCTGGCGTTTGATCAGTAGTGCTTTGAACAGTGTTGTGCTGTCTGAAGAGAAAGCGCGCGATGCGGCGTTGCATTGTCTCAGTCTGGTCTTTAGTAAAGGCGCGCTTTAGCTCAGCCACGTAGCGCTCGGCTTGTCCGTTCGTAGCCGGGTGGTAAGGAGCTGATGTAGATCGTTGGCCGCTGTAGCTCGATGTTCTAAGAACCGGTTGTAGAACGTCAATAGCCCCAAAAACGACTGCAGTTCTTGCTTGTTAGTAGGCGCTCGTGCTTCGGTGATTGCACGCACTTTGTCTTCAGTGGGATGGATACCCTGCGCGTCAATTTGATGTCCAAGAAACTTCACTTCAGGCACCGCAAAAACACATTTTTCTTTACTGATGCGCAAATTAGCATTTGCTAGCCTTTCCAAAATGAGCTCCGAGCGTTCTGTGTGCTCTTCATTGGAGGCGCCACCGACAATAACATCGTCCAAGTAGACGCAAACACCTGGGATCCCGCTAAGTGTAGACTCCATAAATTTCTGGAAGATTGCTGGCGCTGCAGATATTCCGAATGGTAGCCTTTTAACTTTGTAAAGTCCCTTAATAGTGTTTATTGTGAGCAGTTCAGACGTTGATTCGCTCACCTTCAGCCGCTGGTAGGCTTGTGTCAAGTCCAAGGTGCTGAAGATTTTTCCACCACGAAGCGTGCTAAAAACCTCTTCCGGTGTCGGCAGTGGGTAGGAAGATGCTTTTGTCGCCAGGTTGACAGTGCTCCGGTAGTCTCCGCAGAGGCGTAGGGTATTGTTCTTCTTTCGGACGACAACGAGCGATGTCGCCCATTCGGAATGTTGCGTCGGTTCGATGATCCATTGTTCCTGCGGTCGGTCAAGCTCATTCTCGACTGACGTTCATAGGGCGAAAGGCACCGACCTAGCTTTCAAAATTTTGGCGTCGCATCCTCCCGCAGCTCCAGTGTGACTGGAGGTCCGTTGTTCCCTGGTATTTCTTCGGAGAAAACCGCTTTGTACTTATCTTGAAGCTGCTCCACTGACGGATAACTGAGTGTGTGGTGAACTCCGCCAATGACCACTCCAAGGGGGTTGAACCAATTTCGTCCTAAAAGGCTTGATCCAGAACCGTTGACGACTAGCAAGGGGAGCTGATGGGTCTGCCCGTTGTAGTACACGTCTACGTTGGCACAGCCCAGCAGCGGAAGGGAATGTCCGGACCACGTTTTCAGCTGCGTGTCGTCTTTCTGGAGAGCTGGCGCGTTCTCACGCCAAGTAGCGCGAAAAGTGTCCTCGCTGATGAGCGTACATGCTGCTCCGGAATCCACCTCAAACCTGATAGGGCGCTGGTGTACCATAATTTCAGTTGTAATCTTCGGTCTCGTTCCGAGGTTCACAACGGCGTTTAAGTCATATAGTGCCGATGACGTTAGTGCTGTTCGGCTTGTATCTTGCGTCTGGCCCACCTGTGCGTCGACATTGTTGTTCCGTTGCACTGAAGTCTTCGGTCCGAGCTGTTTGCGCTTCGAGATGCATGCCCTTTCAATGTGTCCCAGTTTTTGGCAAAAATTGCAGGTCGCTGTCTTGTATCGACATACCTGGGGATCGTGCATGTTAACGCATCGCCAACAGCGCTGTGTCTTTCTGCTTGATTTCGCCTTAGACGTGGAATGACCTGACTGCTGACTGGTGTGATGCACCGGCTCGACGTTCCGTCGAATATCCCTCTGCTGGTGACCGGCGCTCTCCACTCGTTGGGCGATGTCGTAGGCTTTGGAGAAGGTGAGACCCGTCTCCGCGAACAGGCGTTGTTTTAGGCCTGCGTCACGCAGTCCGCACACAAAACGGTCACGCAACATAACTTTCAATGGGAGCATAGTGGTGTTAGTATGTGTGGCAGTCGATCCTTCCTCCTGCGCAGTAGCTGCAGCTGTCGTGGTCAACGTCCCGAAATTGCAGTCAGCAGCGAGCTTTTTGAGAGCCGCTACGTATTCGGTCACTTTTTCGCCTTCCAGTTGGTCTCGCCGTTGGAAGCGGGCTCGACAGTAGACCTCCAATGGCCTTGGGTCATAGTGCTCTTGTAGCGCTGCTACGATGTCGTCGTAGTCAACGGCTGCTGGAGTGCGTGGCTGAATCAGGGCACAGACTGTGTCGTATGTCTGCTCCCCACACAGCGTTAGCAGGTTGGCCCTCTTCATTGCTACATCAGTGATGTTGTTAGCCTCGAAGTAAAATTGCAGGCGTCCAAACCACGGTGACCATGATGAGCCGTTGAATTCAGGTAGCCGATTTGGGAGCCCGTGCGTAGCCATAGGTTGTAGCTTGTCAATATCGTTGCGTAGCGTTGGGCCAAATCCACTTCCTCGTCGCCACTGTTATGTCCGGTGTTGTCGTCGGCCCATAGACGTACCCGATGGTCGCGGTAGTCCAAAAAGCTCAGACAGCCTCGAACGGTTAAAAACAAGTTTATTCCTATTCGGATGGAGGCGGCGGCCGAACTGCCGGGGGAAATGACGGTGGCTCGTTTGCGCCGAGCGGGGGAAGGGGAGGAGTCAACATCTCGAAGCAGTTTCAGCAACCGGTCCTTCGCGGGTTCGGAGGCTCGCTCGTGACACAGGGGTGCTTGGAACACAACAGCGGGTAAAGCTCAGACTTGGAAAAGAAGAGGGGAACATGCTGAATATTCTTTCCACTTGAGTTGAGGTCCCTCCAGGTTGGGCCTTGACTTTCACCAAGAAATATTCTGAAGCTTTGGCGTCACTCACAGCATCCAACCATGACTCGCGTTGCAGCATACGTGCCATCGTTGCGACCATATCCCAATGTCAGCGTTGAACCAGTGACGCTTTTCCGGCTATCACACCACTTTTTGTAATTACTCTCTCACCATTAACTACAACAGCTACTGCGAGGGTTTCCTTAATCATTGATCATGAACGTTAAGCGTCGGAGTAAAGACGTACCACCAAGAGTCAATGTGGGTTCACCCATGTTGAACGGCACGATACAGTGTGGCACTGTGCAATCAGCCGATTAACACTCGTGATAGAGGCAACATTCGCAGCGCCAGTAAACACGACCGGCGTCCAGCTGCTGTGGTGGAGTAGCCTTTTTTTGTCGACAGCTGCGGAACTAGCCACTGTGCGCACTGCACCTCGTTTGGTCAACGGGGAACTACCTCAGCAGTGGCCGAGCTTCACCGTCTCCAATTAAGGCAGCTTTACAATTGGCGCTATAATTGCCAAGCATCAATAAATATTGTAAAAGCTCTTTTATATCAATTTGCTGTAAACAGTGAACTACTTCTCTAAGGACATGCTTAACATTATTCTTGCACTGATTCCTATAACTTAGTGATCAGTCTTGTTCTTTTTGTATGATTGATATGTATCCGTGAGAAGGGTGCTATGCCGCTATGCTTAAGATGTTTATATTTCATTTCAACAGTTGGTGTTTCCGTCAAGTTGTGATAACAAGCTACAACAATTTATTTATTTATTTATTTATTTACTTATTTATTTATTTATTTATTTATTTATTTATATACACTGCAGTCTCAAGCAGAGAATATAGCAGGTGTGATACATTGATACATGTTATCAAAAAAAAGGCACAATAGTTTTGAAAGAAAACACATGAAGGGAAAAATACAATGCAATTAAACAATAAGGTTAAGAAAATGATCAAAAACACAACAGAATTTAACATCAAATAGGTACTGTAAAAGACAAGAGTACAAGAACAGGCTCAATAAACACAAAAAAGAATATAATTTCAAGGAGAAAATTTATCAAACTGAACAGGGTATTGCAATAACTTGGAGCGCATAATAAAAATAAGTATATTAAACGGTGCTAACGAGCTACTGCAAATATTTTTCAAACAAAGAAAGCGAGGGTTGTGTTACAATGTTGTCGGGCAGGTAATTTCAAGCAACAATAGTTCTAGAGAACAATGTGTATTTAAAGCAGTTATTTCGTAGAAGGAAAGGGGTTATCCTGAAAGAATGTCTTTGCCTGGTTTTGTAACCCTGAGAATAATTGATTATGGGAGAGGAGTCTATGTTATAATAACCTTTAACTATTTAGTAAAATAATTTTATCCGGCAAATTCTATACCCCAATTGCTAACTGAGGGCAACCCAGATCATTTGATGAGTTGAGTAATTGATGAACGACCATATGAGTTATATATGTAACGAACTACTTTTTTGTATTCTTTCGAGTTTGCCAATACTTGTTTTGGTGTATGGGTCCCAAATTGGCACGGCATATTCAAGCATAGAAGATGTAATGGACTGGTATGCAAGAAAACGAACGGAAGGAGTTGATGATTTTAAAGATCGTCTCAAAAAGAATAATATTCGAAATGCCTTATTCATAACAACATCTATATGTTTCAACCATGATAAATTATTTGTGAACTAAAGACCCAGATATTTACACTCATCGACTTCAGAGAGCGTCTGTCGGTTTGCTTAGTAAGAAAAAAAGTGGTTTGTTTTTAGTGGGTTATTCGCATAAAGACCGTGTTGTCGTAATCAATAGCCATTTGCCACTGATCACACCATGATACGATTCTTTGGAAGTTTTTTATTTAATTTATTCTGATCCTCGATTGACCCAACTGTTTCATAAATCACGCATCCATCTGCATAGAGTTTATTCTTAACATTGATATCAATGATAATGTCATTTATAAACATAAAAAGTAATAGAAGCCCAAGCGCGGACCCCTGAGGTATACACCATAAATAACGTCAACTCGACTTGAGCAGGTGTCATTCAGAGAAACGTATTAGTAACAGTTCATCAGGTAAGCTCTAATTCATGCTAGTATAGTATTATTTGTTATAATAAAACCTATAGTTTGTGAAGCAATATATTAGGCGATACTTTACAAAAGGCCTTCCTAAAATCTATGTATTTAGCGTCTGTCTTATATCCCCAATTTATACCTTCAGCAAATCATGCGTAATTCCGACTAATTGTATACTTGTAGAATACCCAGGCCTAAAGCCATGTTGTGCATCTGTTAAAACTTTATACATTTCAAGAAATTCGAATATATGTTTATAAACTATGTGCTCGAACATTTTGCATGAAGAAAATGTCAATGAAATGGGCCGATAATTTGCGATGTTGGATTTATCACCAAATTTAAAGAGTGGTTTGATTCTCGCAGTTTTCCAGTTCTCCGGCAACGAACAGTCAGCGACAAATTTTTTCAACAATACGAGTAAATACTTCGCACACCACTCTGCATATCATTTTAAGAAAGCGTTTGGAATATTGCCTGGGCCATGGGCAGTTTTTAACATCGACGTTAATCAGAAGGTTTAAAATACCCTGCTCCGTGATTCTCACATCAGGCATAGGTGGCAAAGACATATTGAACATTGGAAGAAAACCATTATTTGTTGTAGATACAGATTCAAAGTGTTTGTTGAAAGCAGCAGACGCAGCTGTGTCATCAGTAATGATATGCCCATTTAGTGAAAACGAGGTAGTGCTACATGAACTCGGCTTAATCGGTCTCGAAAACTTTTCGGGTGACGCCTTAATAAAAGAGGGAAGTGATACACCATAGTAATTTTCCTTATCCTCCAGAGTTTGTAATTACATTTTTGTTGCTAAAGTAAGAATAGAATTATCTAGTGAAGAGCAAAACAGATTTCTGTCCTTTTTATTTTTCAGTCTCCTATATGTTTGCGTTGTAGCTGGAGAGTCTTGATCGAAGCAATTTCACCGGGTGATTTTTTAGTTATTAGTGGCACATAACGTAATATACATTCCTTAACAACGTTTTTGGAAGCGAGCCATAGATCGCTTATATTGCTCGTGTTTTCTTAAAAAGCACTAAAGGAGAGGTCCAAAAAGTCAATGATTGACTCACCATCAGCGCGAGAAAAGTTCGGGTATACTGGTGATTAACAGTGGGCTGATCATACGAGGCATCAGTTAAACTGAACACCACAGCTTCATGATCAGATATTCTCGGTACAACATCACACAATACATCATTTTTAATAGTACCATTAACAAAAAAGACATATAGGATTGAAATTGCACTTTGAATTCTGGTAGGTTGGGGTACAATCTGTAGCAAATTGTAACGAAAAGTCATATGTCAAGCATTTTTGTGTCACTTTGATCAAAAGACTGCGTAGATAAAGTGTTCCAATCGTGATTTGGAAAATTGAAATCACCTGCGAGAATTAATGTGTCTTCTGGTTTTATATGACAGGACATGTAATCATCAAGATTTTCAAGAACCGAGACAGAGGAGTCAGGTGGCCTATAAATAGCTCCGAGAACGTATCTCATTTTGTTAAGATATGTAGTTCAAAAAATGCATTCGAAAATTCCTGGCATTATACAAGTTTTAAGTATGCCCTAAATAATACAGCGACCCCTCGTTTTCTTCTTTCTCGATCTTTACGAAAGCACATGTAGTTTTTCGGAACCAATTCGCTGTCGGATATGTCATTGCTTAAGAAAGTTTCTGTAAGCACAGCAATATCTGGTTCATAGGTAAGAAACAAGGCTTCAAGAAGGACAGATTTACTTACAATGCTACGACAATTTATGTTAAAGTCAGATAAATTTTAAGTCCTCACTTTTTGTTGTCATTTGTTACGCTTTGAAATCCTATACCTCTTATTGTTGGTTTCATCCCAACCATATATAATGTCGTCTACGTAGAGCTTTTCATATACCAGCTTGACTTTTGAACCATTTTTCTTTTCATGTGTCGCGGTTTACCACAATTTCTTCCGGGTTTCTCTAACACTTGAAGAAAAATCTTCGGTGGCGGAAACAAACGATCCTTAAGTTTGAAGCATGCCTTAGGTATTGATGTTTTTTCTCGATAGTCAAACAGTTTCATTATCACAGGACAATTTTTAGCAGATTTTTTACGTAGTCTATGACGCCGCTCTATGCCATTGACCGTAACTCCAAGTTTTTTTACGAACAAGTTGTCTTGAATATTACTGGTTATACTTCCAGTTGTTGCGTAGACGGCTTCTTCAATACCATAAATTGTTAGCTTATTTCTCCTGCTTCAATTTTCATGCTCTTCATTTCTTCGCGATGTGAGGCACATAGCTTCTTTAGGCTTCGCTACTCTTAATTTATATAATCTATTTCATTTTGTAATGAAAGCAAATGAGGTAGCTCACGTTCCAGATTCCCAATATGGCCGTTTAATTTGGTAATGTCACTTTCAACTTGACCCTGTTTAGCAAAAATATTTTTGATTGATAGAGTTATGCTGAATTGTCGTGAAAGCAACTGCATCAACAAATTTTTTTCTGTTGGTCCAGGGTTAGATTGAACGTCACCATATGCCAAAAGGTTATCCTTGATTGTGTAAATATTTATAACACGCTTTGGAAAATGTTGGGCATGGCAGCAGCAGCAAAAAGCGGTTATCACTTCTCAAGCAACGGGTAGGCATGTATCTACAGGTCTGAACGATATAGCGAAAAGGTTTAGCATTCTGTGGTACGTGCTATATGCGCTGCTGCCATGCACACTGATCACTGCCGGCGATGTTGGTCTTCTTATAGCAACGAGGATGTCCACGTGATGAGATGTCCAGCAGGGAGCATGCGCAAGCCCCGGTTTGTTTGATGGAATGACACCATGAAAAGTGAAGAAACTTGAGTTCGATGAAACGCAAACGCCGGCACTGAAATCCTGGTTGGCGATATATTCTGAACTTGTTCAGGTGGTCGGCATCGGCTGCAGGTGAAACCACGCAGCCAACACCTGAACGATCATAGGGTTTAGCATCCTGTGGTACGTGCCAGATGCGCTGCTGCCATGCACACTGATCACTGCCGGCTATGTTGGTCTTCTTATAGCAACGATCGAGGCTGTCCACGTGATAAGATGTCCAGCAGGAAGCATGCGCAGGCCCCGGTTTGTTTGATGGAATGACTCCATGAAAAGGGAAGAAACTTGAGTTCGATGAAACGTTAACGCCGGCACTGAAATCCTGGTTGGTGATATATTCTGAACTTGTGCAGATGGTCGGCATCGGCTGCAGGTGAAGCCACGCAGCCAGCACCTGAACGATCATAGGGTTTAGCATCCTGACATACGTGCCAGATGCGCTGTTGCCATGCACACTGATCACTGCCGGCGATGTTGGTCTTCTTATAGCAACGAGGCTGTCGACGTGATGAGATGTCCAGCAGGGAGCATGCGCAGGCCCCGGTTTGTTTGATGGAATGACTCCATGAAAAGGGAAGAAACTTGAGTTCGATGAAACGTTAACGCCGGCACTGAAATCCTGGTTGGCGATATATTCTGAACTTGTGCAGGTGGTCGGCATCGGCTGCAGGTGAAGCCACGCAGCCAGCACCTGAACGATCTAAGGTTTAGCATACTGTGGTACGTGCCAGAAGACCCCACCGTGGTGGTCTAGTGGCTAAGGTACTCGGCTGCTGACCCGCAGGTCACGGGATCGAATCCCAGCTGTGGCGGCTGCATTTCCGATGGAGACGGAAATGTTGCAGGCCCGTGTGCTCAGATTCGGGTGCACGTTAAAGAACCCCAGGTGGTCGAAATTTCCGGAGCCCTCCACTCCGGCGTCTCTCATAATCATATGGTGGTTTTGGGACGTTAAAACCCACATCAATCAAATCAATTACGTTCCAGATGCGCTGTTGCCATGCACACTGATCACTGCTGGCGATGTTGGTCTTCTTATAGCAACAAGGCTGTCCACGCGATGAGATGTTGTCCAGCAGGAAGCATGCGCAGGCCCCGGTTTGTTCGATGGAATGACTTCACGAAAAGTGAAGAAACTTGAGTTCGATGAAACGTTAACGCCGGCTCTGAAATCCTGGTTGGCGATATATTCTGAACTTGTGCAGGTGGTCGGCATCGGCTGCAGGTGAAGCCACGCAGCCAGCACCTGAACGATCATGAATTTAGCCTCCTGTGGTATGTGCCAGATGCGCTGCTGCCATGCACACTGATCACTGCCGGCTATGTTGGTCTTCTTATAGCAACGAGGCTGTCCACGTGATGACATGTTGTCCAGCAGGAAGCATGCGCAGGCCCCGGTTTGTTTGATGGAATGACTTCGTGAAAAGGGAAGAAACTTGAGTTCGATGAAACGTTAACGCCGGCACTGAAATCCTGGTTGGCGATATATTGTGAACTTGTGCAGGTGGTCGGCATCGGCTGCAGGTGAAGCCACGCAGCCAGCACCTGAACGATCATGAATTTAGCATCCTGTGGTACCTACCAGATGCGCTGCTGCCATGCACACTGACCACTGTCGGCTATGTTGGTCTTCTTATAGCAACGAGGCTGTCCACGTGATGAGATGTCCAGCAGGGAGCATGCGCAGGCCCCGGTTTGTTTGATGGAATGACTTCACGAAAAGTGAAGAAACTTGAGTTCGATGAAACGTTAACGCCGGCACTGAAATCCTGGTTGGCGATATACTCTGAACTTCTGCAGGTGGTCGGCATCGGCTGCAGGTGAAGCCACGCAGCCAGCACCTGAACGATTGATGATTGATTGATATGTGGGGTTTAACGTCCCAAAACCACTATATGATTATGAGAGACGCCGTAGTGGAGGGCTCCGGAAATTTAGACCACCTGGGGTTCTTTAACGTGCACCCAAATCTGAGCACACGGGCCTACAACATTTCCGCCTCCATCGGAAATGCCAGCACCTGAACGATCATAGGGTTTAGCATCCTGTGGTACGTGCCAGATTCACTGCTGCCACGCACACTGATCACTGCTGGCGATGTTGCTCTTATGGCAACGAGGCTGTCCACGTGATGAGATGTTGCACTCTTAGAAAAAGGTAGTAGTACTTGCTAACTTTGGGGTAGTAATGGTTTGTCACATATGTTACAACCCTGGTAGTAAGCGCAGTTAGCAACGGCGAAGGTGGTAACAGTTACTACATGTGCTGTTACTACCAGCAGTTAGTAACTGGTACTAACCTAGCCGTTACCACCTATTGGTAGTAACTTTTAAAGGATTAAAAAAAGTAGTAACTGATACTACGTAGTTCATTCATTTTAGCATATTATTTCTCCAATGCTAATGTTGGCTAATCAGTGCCTTACAACTAGACAAATTCAGGTAGGAAGTGGGGTGCGCCATGAATGCGAAGAATCCAAAGACTAAAGAAGGTCCCTATTTTTACGTATACATGTAGTAAGAAGTAAGCATGGGGTATATATAGCCCCTACTTGGCAGGGGCATGTCTGGCACAGACGAGCATTTGCGTTTCAGGATGAATTTTAACAAATATAAACCTATAGAGAACTATATTATGCTACCTGGTTACGTGTGTTTGGTGACGTTGCACAAGACGTTTAATCAGCCTTGCTTATAAAAAAATAAAATCTCATGTTTATTTATTATAAAATGACCACAACAAGGCATTATCTACAGTGGCCGGAGCGATGTACCGAACTCATTCTCAGTGCATTTGTATGCTTCACACGACTGATATATATGCGTGTAAAAGGTAATAATCGCTTTGGGGTTTGACGCGCCAAAACAATGATAATATTTGGAGACATGCCACAGTGGATTAACTGTGACTGTTCTCGAGGCTAATTGTGACTGTCTGGTTATTTTGATCTGCCAGTCTTGTAAATATGTGGTGTGATTTACTGCATGCAGTCCGGTGCTGGAGCTCGTGGCGGAGCGCGTTGATTGAAGTGGCGGACTGTGCACACTGTTGATTCCCGGCCACCACATGTAGCTGCGGGCGCACTTCATTGGGATCACGCGTCGGTGTCCGGCATGAATGAGAGCCATTGCTCGTTGTCGAAGTGGGACATGAATTACAACTCGTGATCCCAATTTGATACATCCACGATGACAGTTGAACCCCATTGCTCTCTTGTAAAAAGCGTTGATTTTTTCATTCTTGAAGTTTTGAACTCTGCCTTTTATCAGGACATTGTACAGCTTTAACAATGTTGTGTCGTCTTGCGTGGCCATTGTGACTTCGTCGGCTGTTAGTGGGGGCCCTTGGTAGCGCTTCGAACATGAGCGTGCAGCCAACTTGAGGTGTATTCTCAATGGTTTCGCAGATGAGTAAGCGGTTCAGTGCATCGATGTTTCTGCGCTTGTTTCCAGGACAGTACACGACGTGGTAGTCTTACGGTGACATCGTAATGCACAATCGGATCATTCGAAGTGAAAGTGTCTGTGGAATCTGATTTTGAGGCCATACGATACTCAGGAGTGGCCTTTGATCAGTCAGAACAGTCACATGTCTGCCTGCGATGTACTGATGAAAATGCGTGGCTCCAACCACAAGTTCTTTCTCATAAACCTGAGAATAACTTAGCTCCACGGGGGTTAGCGTGTGCGAAGCGAATGCTATCACAGGGTTTTTCGGTTTGGTTTTAGTTTCGTTCAACCGCAGAAAGTTCCGTTCCATTTCCATTCCAGAGCAAAAAAAAATTCCCCAATGGTTCCTAATGGTTTTTATTTTTCTGCAATACATTAAAGTTAAATTAACTATAAAGACATAGGATTTCCCCTATAAGAACCCGGGACCAAACTAATATAAATTATGGCGTTCCTAAGGGAAGCGCAAGTAGCTTTACCGTAAATTCGTTACTGACTAACGCAAGCCAGCGCTTTTCTAAGTTATTGTATTTGATTCTCTGAAGATTGAATTAGAAATATTCCGAATAGGCTCAATGTTTTTTTGTGTGTGTGTGTGAATAGTGCGAGCGTTATCTCAGAAGCATCCCGTCGTCTAGGCTATTCTCTTATATGCGCGACCACTGTTTTGATCAAGCAAACTTTGGGGCAGCCTGTGTGAAAGGCATGCGAAAGCCCGCTTGAATTAATACAAACGTCGATGGTTGCCATTTTTTTTCATTTTCCACAATATTTGGACACACCTTTACTTAGGAATACCTGCCCTATAGATACGCACCGATTCTGTGCCCTCGGGTATGCAGAATATTTCTCACGTTGCATGACGTCAGTTGTTCCGGATCGCTAAAATTTCCCTTGAAACAAAAAAAAACAATAAAAACATTTCGTTTTTGCTCCAGAACAAAATAATAATGACGTTCCGGTTACGTTTTTGTTCTGGTCAAAAATATCATTTTTTTTAGGTTTCGTTACCTTCCGACACTGGGCTATCACTGCTTCTCTGCCTTGATCGTCAATCTGGGAAAGCACTGCACCGACGTCGTAGCGTGAAGCGTCACACGCGAGAAGCTAAGGCCAGTGTCTCATCATAGTAACTGGGCCTCATTATACTGTCACACCAAGGCGCGTCTTTGCAGGGATGCACGCTTGGACTTCTGCGACACTCGGGAAAAAGTGCTGACCGGTCTCTGATCCAAGTAATATTGCACGATGCTCTTCAGGAGGTCATTTGAGAATGAAGATCACTTGCGCTGCACGATACACAAAAAATTCCTGGTGTTTTCTCCTGGTGTTCCAGCGAAGATATCGAAAAAAATAATGACATTCTGAAGTATCTCCATGCGAAATCGAATAAATGGGATGCAGCTACCGATGCCTTGAAGTTCGTGAAACGACTTGAAGTTGCTATGCAAGAGAAAGCCAGCCGTGTTTACAGAAAACTCCATCTGCAGTATTGGAACGAATGTCTCATACAAGAAAGTCGCATGAAGAGGCCTCGCTGCGCTCAGGAAATGGAGCGAAAGGTATACATCACCAATTGAAATTGAAGACATGGATGCCGCTGAACTGCATGCGGACAGAACTACTGGCAAATGGTTTTTGTACCAAAGTAAAATCAGTATCAAAAGAGTGCCAGATGCTTCACAAGAATAGGACAGCAGCGCAAAATTTGCGAACGAACCAGTGACTAGGAATGCTGATATGTCTTGGGATAATCACTTGACCAGTGACTATACGTGGGAGATCATAGCTGAGTGTCTTCTTTTGAAAAAAAAATATTTCAGTTTCCTGACAAACGCACATTCTCATTTAACGTGGTGTCCAATTGTTGTCCTATGTTCTTGAAAGCTTTTATAATAAATTTCTGTAACATAGCCCAGGATTTTGCAAACACAAGTTATGTTCATGAAGGTTTCATCATATTGTTGCTGCCTTAAGCAAAATGATTCATATTAATTTATAAGTGTCTTTTTTATTTCTTGGCTGCGCCAGCAGCGTAGCCAGAAACTTCTTTCAGGCTGAGGCTTTACCGTTCCTTATGCATGCTGGTGCATCTATTTTTATGTGTACGTGTACACAAGCACCCCCTCCCCCTCACCCCAGAACTGCCTACGCAAGGGGTCTGTGTGATTTTGGCAGCTGAAGTGAGTTCTGACACCAATAAGACGCCTAAATTGAGCATTCCTATGGTTTATTTTTGAAATAACTGAAACAAGTTAGTGCAGTGGTAATGTTCGGTCGGTGATGGGCTCTATCTCATAAAGAGAAAATTGTTGCTGAGGCTTGATAAGGACAAGAAATGAAAGTACTTGTGAATACTTTATTCTTTATCTTTTGTTTAAATGTATGCAAAGTGCATTTATCACTGAATACTGTGCTTGAACATATGTACCTACCTTGTGTTGCGATCTTGGCATTTGCATCTGTTTTTAAGCGTAATTTTTAAATTTGTGCACGCCATTGCATTTTACATTTATGTCGGGATATGTATATAGGTTGCACACATTTTGTGGTGGCTGTCGTGTTTGATTTTTGTGTATTCATTTCAAATATGTGCACAATGAATGTCTAACAATCTTTCTATTTGTTAGGCACATCGTATAAATAGATCATAATACAGTTTTACAACATAACCTTTATAACGAATGATCTGCGTTGTATTATGCGTGTGCATTTTTTACTACAGAAGACAGCTCTATTGAGCCTATCACTCCACATAGGTTCTTTACCTTATCAGTGGAAGGTAGGGGAGGTAGCTCCACTTCTCAAATCAGGTAACAAAAGCTTAACAACCAACTATCGCCCCATTTCTCTTACCAGCACGTGCTTGTAATTATTATAGCATACTTCGTAACCAGAAGCTTCCTCTATTTTTTTGAAAATAACACCTTTTTTCGCCTTCACAACACGGTTTTAGAAAATATTAATCATGTAAGACTCAACTCGTACCTTTCATTGATCTAATTCTTGATCATTCATCATCCGCTCACTGCATTTTGCAAAAGCACACGATAAGATGTGTCAAACTTCTCATCCAAAAGTTACGTCACCTAAATCTTCTCATTAACCCAATAAAATAGGTCAGATGAAATCTTTCTAATCGATTACAATACGTTACCGCTAACGGCTACAATTCATAAATGTGCCATGTAGCCTCAGGAGTGCCCAAAAAGTTGGTCCTCGGTCCTTGGGTGATTCTAACATATATTATTGACCTACCCTCTCAAGTAACTTCTAATATCCACCTTTTTGCTGATGATTGTGATACTTTTACAGAAATTACTTCAGACAACAATTGTTATTGCCTACACTCCGATTTAAATATAATATCTAACTGGTGCAGCTAGTGGCTAATAGAACTACATATTAACAAATGTAAAGTTAAGCATGTATTTAGGTCACCTCACTCTTCTCGGATATACTACCTCAATATTCTTCCTTTAGATCAAGTAACCTCACACAATACTTACAAATTCATATCACATCAAATCTTACTTGGACAACAGACATCAATTACAAAATTGACAATGCTAGCCGCACCCTTGGTTCCCTCAGGCGAAACTTTTTTGATGCTGCTGGCTTTTTAAAACTATCACACTATAAAACATTTATACGTCCAAAATTGGTATCAGCCTCATAAGCCTGGTACCTTCATAACAATAAACTAATTAAAGCATTAGAACCACTTCAGAATAACGCAACTTGTTTATTCTTTCTCTTATAACAAAACTGCCAGTGTAACAGCCCTAAAACTAGCCAATCAGTTTCATCTCTTGCAGCCCGGTGTAAAATCTCCAGTTTATCATTGTTTCATGAAGTATTTCACCACACAACATTACATGTCATGGTCATTCATAATACGCACTATGTATCGCGTCGCATCGATCATTCTTATAAGGTTCATGTTCCTTTTAGCAGCACCAACACACTTTGTCAATTATGCATTTCTCGCACGTCACTGCAGTGGAACCACCTTCCCTAAAATATTTTGTCTTAGTGATAACTCCTTGTTTTGTGTTGCATTAAGCATTATTGCTAACTAGATTGTCATTTATTTTGCTGCCTATCGCGTAGGTTTGTTTTTCTCGCGTTGTGTATTCATTGTGTAACTTAACTTGATTTAATACTTTGTAATGGTAAATTTACTTTTTACTCTGTATTGCACAATTATGCTTTACTTATGATGTACAAACTACTTATTGTAACCTGTAACCTACAGATCTCTTAATAAATTGTTTAGTCCTGACGGTACAATAAATGAAACGAAAATCACTTATGGAATTATTTCGCTTATTCTGGAAAATTTTTTGTGCTATCTAGAGCTCAATTAGCATTAAAAGTTAGGCTAGCTGAATTTGATACAAGGCGTAAGGTAAAAAAACCGCACAAAATGAAGGTTACAAGAAAAGTACTATTGACGCAAGCGCTGCATTTCTTGCTATAAACTCATTCATATCGTTCCACAAGTCCCCGTATTTGCGCTGCTTTATACCTTCTACCTCACAGGTGGTCTCACAGGGCAATGAGCAATGTCGGTCACAATGAGCAATGTCACAGGACTTGAGCAATTTCGGTACAAGAGGCAGTACAACAGCATTTTCACACTGAGTGTTGACAGCTGCGACGTCCTACGTGAACTAAGAATCTTACTAAGCGCGCAGTGCTCTAGAAGCTGCATCAGGGACTTGATACGCGCACTTTTGTGACATTGCTTTGATAAATTCATTATGTTTGTTCACATTAAAACTTTTCAGCGTGAACGGGACGGTGCACAAAGAAGGAACTACATAACACAGGCGCTGTCTATCAACTGAAGATTTATTGAGTTAAAATTCAAATTTAATTTATTAGGCTCACGTACCATTCTAAAGGCAAACTGGCGGCTCAGATATGCAAACATTGCCCGCATTTTTTATGAAGTACGCTTCCGCGAGTTCCCGTGCCCTTCTATCACTAGGTTTGTGCACGATGACAGTACTGTCAAAGAACCGTCCTTTTCACGCTGAAAATTTTTCAATATGCGTCAGTTCCAACTGGCCCACTTATGTACTTCACTGCAATTTGTTACAGTATCAACTAACGAGACAGACACGCATTATGGGCTAATATGCCATTAACACAGACCTCAGCAATTCATTAAAACGTATTTTAAATAGGGTACAATAAAGTTTCCACGTTTAGCGCGTGCTTGTACGCAGTATAGCGACGTTAGAACAACGAAGCTTGGACGTTGTGCCGTATTGACTTATATGCTAAAGAAAAAAAATAAATCTCACTAGGTTCCTTATGCGCTCAACTAAGATGAATGAAATGCAAAATCCGTCTTGTTTTTTCTCAGCCAATGTACTCAACCTCTCCCCTCCAAGGTATTTCCATATCAAACATGGTTCTCTGACTGCATGCCTTGAAAATTCGCTATGCTGCGGGCAATGAAGAATCAAATACGAGTGAAAAAGAAAGAGTGTTCGGTACGACCGAAAACTGCATAACATTGTTGTTGCTTTCAGCAGAGACTCTAGGGCATTTTGCAACTGCGATAGTCTTGCTAACTTGATAGACAAAGTAGAAGGTGCTCTGGAGGCTTATGCTAGAGACTGGGTTATATGAATACACGTGGAGCAAGAAACCATGTTATCGCGATACCAAATTAGTACCGGATCCTCCGCGCTTTGTCTCATGCCTTTGCCGCTTCGACGCGGCGGGTGAAAAGAAGAAAGCGGGAAGAGCACAAAAGAACGCATGGACTGACCGAATCTAAGTCATTAGCTGAACCAAAACTCTATGTGAGAAAAAGTCATGGTGGCCGCCATATCGCTGAGAACCCGTCTCAGACCTTATATAATAAAAATAATGTACAAAGTCAGAGCGCTCATGATTTGGTTGCCAAACTAATGATTTAGGCCTTAATTTATTCATCGAAGCTTAAATTATAAATATAATATACTACCAGTGACAAAAACTTGGTTGGGCGTGACTTCTTCGTGTACTATAAATTATCCGTGAATGCCATATTCAAAATTGTTAGTGAGTTCACGATCTCTGTCGAGCTAGAGAAAGAAGTCCTCAGCCTGCGAAGCCGTGCATGGCTGGTCCAGGTTATATATAATATGAGCTGTCTTTTATTAGAGGAAAATAAAGGCGAAGACGCTTGTTTGTGCCTTCCGTATCGGAGTCACGGCTTAGCGCGTTGGAGAAAAGGTTTAAAAGGGATATGAAGAAAGAGGCGGAGAGGAATTATGAGGTTAAGAAAGGAAGTAGTCCACGCTGGCACTGGCAGAGAGGACTACTTGCTGGCACACCGGCCTACTCCGGAAGCATTCATGAATCAGAAAAAATAGGTGGATAAAAAACACAAAAAACGCTGCGTCGTCTGCTACAGCACTTCCGGTTGACGGAACCTTCGAGGCTCAGTTGTTCGCTGCTTGAAGTTGTGTGCGGTTCAGTGTAATTCAGTAGGGGGCAAGATAACTGGTAACAACCGCGTCACAAAAAGTACGTGTTTACTCCCGATTACACTGAATGGCACGTACCTTGAAACATATTAAACAACTTAACACCTTAAACACCTCAAAACACGCTAAATACTTTAAACCCTTCAACAGAACAGCTAGGCATCGAACTGGAAGTCGTTATATGGCCATCCACAACTTCAGAGGGGAAAGTGAGGAACTCACTCTCTACGAAGAATATGGCTGGTGGCAGGTGCGCTATTCTTGGCTTCAATGAGAGGTTACAGTAGAGAGAACAAGGTGTATGGAAAACCAGTGCCTCTTCTACTCTGAGACGCCTCGCACGTCGGCTGCTGTGTTTTTCCGGCTTTTGCGGCGGGTTCTCTAAAAGGGCTTCAGCACTCAATTGCGGGAAACTTTCGCGCTCAAAGATCGGCAGAGCTCAGCAGAGTGAATATATGCAAGTTCTCAAAACGAAATGAGAGCGCAAACAACAACAACACTGTAGCGCAATGGTTATTTACTGCAGCCAAACTGCCCGCTAAACATCATTCTGAAGGTAGTGAATTGTCACAAGATTGTAATAATAATGAGATTGAAAATTGCTTCAACATCCACAATCGAAAACAACCTACATCAATCAAAACGCAATCAAGTGTTTAAGAAATATTGAACAGATTTAGAAAACAATTGTCCCGTAGAAAAATTTACAGTCGTCTCAGCGACGCCGACCTCTATACTCGCTTCTAAGGCCCGTAACCACTGTGCGTTTATTTCCTGGGGCATGCCCAACGCCCCTTTGTTTCTAGTTTGCAATGCGTCTACCTGGGCTGGTTGGTACCTGAATAGGAAGTGAACAAACAGCGCTGGACACGGAAAGGCAAGAGGACAACAGACGAAAGCTTTCGTCTGTTCGTCTGTCGTCCTCTGAACGTCCTGTGTCCAGCGCTGTTTCTCACTTCTTAGTCTATTTTGTTTCGTTTCTTTTGTTTGTGTGTGTTCACCCCTCTTTGTGCAGCAGTTTGTTTTTTCTTGTGGCACGTCCCTCTCTCATCATGCCTCAGTGTGTATTTTTTTATTCCTCCTCAGACGGAGAAAAAAGGAGAGGGCTCGGCGGCTGACTTCGTGGTACAACGATAGTATAGCGTGAGAACAAAACGACGACACAGAGACAAGAAGAACACGAAGGACACGAGCGCTCGCGTCCTTTATGTCCGTCTTGTCTCTGTGTCGTCGTTTTGTTCTCGCGCTATACTATCGTTATGTCATACCAACTAGCCCAAGCTGCCACACTTCGTGGTACAGTCAGTATCCGTGCTGGCATGACAGGCATTGGGAAAACCTGCTCTTAATTGTACCTGTTCCTCTCGGAGCCTGCCTTCTCGGTAGTGGGAAGAGAAATGCGAGAATGAGGGGAAGGGTTCACAGTCGTACGGCACGTAGTGGACGTTTCGGGAACTAGCCTCTCGTGAGCCGGAATCCTGGCCTCGAGCGGAGCAAGCTTCCCGCAGAATGCAATGCAAGTGAAATTGTTAAAGCCCGTCTCCGGAAATCTTTCTGATATTACTGAGGAATATGTACTGAACCTCCCATTACAGTACTTTTCAAACATTACACCAGTCGTTGTTCCCGATTACGAGCCGCCAGAAATGTGAAGGGCGTACGTGTGTACCTCATTTACAATTTCGCGCACATTATCTACCCGATGCGCTACCCGGCATTCACATACTTCATATAGTATGTTGCACTCCTCTACTCTCTCAAAAACAAACCAAAGGGCCGTCGAAGGACGGAAAATTGCACTCTTCGCCAAAAGTGTACTTTCCAGTACCGTCTCAGGGCAATTATCTCATCGATCACCATGTTGGATGTACAGTCGCGCCACCTATAGGTCATGAAAATCGCGAATAGAAATTCATTGCGCACGTCACTTGCGTGTTCACATTGGCGACCATTAATTTGAGGCAACGCCCTGTTTGTCTTACATACACGAGCGTGCACCACCTCACCCTTTTTACACACAAGCTGCTTCACATGCCTCTTGGTGCACAGTTTTTGAGCAAGATGACTGCATTGATCCTGTTGGCACAGACTGCTCAGTTTGTTCGGGGCAGAAAAAAATATATCCCTGCCCGATCTACCGAATACTTTCTATAGTCTGTGGCTAACGCCAAGAATGCAACGTTCTGTCCCGTCACTCAGGGACCCGCCGCAATGGTCTAGTGGCTAAGGCACTTGGCTGCTGGCCCGCAGGTCGTGGTATCCAATCCCGGCCGTGGCGGCTGCATTTTCGATAGAAAAAAAATTGCTTGAAGCCCGTTTGCTTAGGTTTGGATGCACGGCAAAAACACAGGCGGCAGAAATTTCCGGAGGTCTCCATTGCGGCGTCTGGTGGTTTTGGGACGTTGACCTCCAAGAAATATTATTATGTGCTCTCCGAATAATTCGGTACACCGAACACGCAGCTGCTTGCTGGCGAAGCCCACCGGCGGATAAATACAGGCAAGGTCTGCGCATGCGCAGTCTACCCAGCGAGCAAGTTTATCTCTATAGTGCGTCTATAATTTGGCGCTGCCTTGCTCCAAAAGAGTAGTGCAAGGTGCTCTTCAGTGATCGGAGAATGAGTGCTGGATAGATAGCTTGCGCGCTCTGTAATTCACAGATATTAAAAGTAGTCGATTCCTGGCGGCGGGCACTCGCGATTATCTCCGTTCGTTCTGGAACACTAAGTGCGAGCAAGGCGGCATGTCTACAATTGCATCGCTGCCTTTTTTAAATTACACACTAAACAAAAATGACCTGAAATAACCTCAAAAACTGAGTAAACCATTTGTCCTCTAGCGCACTACCTTTCCTGGTTTTTTTTTTTTTACCACCTACTACCGAGGTAAAAATTTACTCTCGTGCTAACTGAGTTTTTGAAAGTAGGGAGAGTAGTAAATATTTACCCCAGTGAGGTTTTCAGCGAGTATAGAGGGAGTAAATTTTTACTACCTTCACAAGGTTTTGGGAGTTATTTCTGGTGGTAAAAAAATAAAAATTGGCGGGTGCATTCGGCCAGAGACGACAGATTTATTGAATAACAGAACTGATTGAAATTATTGAACGGCAGAATTGGTGACACATAGATTCACATACAGACAAACTCGCACACACAACAAATGCAGAATAATACACCACTAGAACAGACTGCACGCGTTGCTCGACTACACTTCGACAATCCGGTATATATATAGGCACGACTTTTTGACCGGCAAAGTATAGTACCGGTAGGAGAGCTCTTTTTTTCCATCGATTAACAACAACGCTTGAAGGTGCAAGCGTAAGCTTCAGGTGAGCTGCAGCGCACTAAATGTCACACCGACCTTTTATTATAAATCTACACGATCTCACATTTTTGATTATCCAATAATTGCTTGGCACACCGGGCTCTTTGCCCCACGCGTGTTAGCACTGCTGATGCACAAGTCCATAAAATATACCTAAGTACACACAAACCATGATAGCTCAATGATTTTAATTGAGCGACGGTGCACAAACACAGTAGCAGCACGTATTCATCACAACGGGCGTAGAGGAGCGGTGCACGCCTGCACACAAGCTTCTTACCGACGGCGTTCTAGGCCTTTTCGAGGAGCACGGCTATCCGATGAAACACAGCTGGCGACCACAGAACACATATCCTGTGCGAATTTCGTCGTCATTTCAGACACAGATGGACACGTGACCGCTATCTTGCGGAGACGGGGCGGTGTATGCATACTTCCAACGAAAGACCACCATCCGGGCAGGTCCGGGTTTTCTTCGTGCCCACCGGCCGCCGCTTGTTGGTTCCGTCTGCCTCTTATCGGCTTCGTGCTACATGTTTGAGAACAGTTGGTGCATGAGGTGGGCAATTCGGGCAGCACTTTACTCGTGCAGACACCGCCTACTGTGGAACAAAATATATGCGATGCTTCTTTCACCTGCCCCGGCGACACACTCCCACTGGTCACTGGTAGCCGCGGCTCGGTGCCGACGAAAGAGTGAAGCATTTTGCTTATTGCTTCTCCAGCAGGCAAGCATGGACAATGACACCAGATTGATTTTGTTATTACTGGCAGATCTGGAGATATCCGCGAACGGGAGATATCCGCGACGTGCAGGTTCGGAGGCGCTCAGAGGAGCACGGTCGCTCGATGATGTAGGAAACACGTGAAATCCATCAGCCCAACCAGACACACAGATACCGAGCTTCTTGCACTGTCTGTCTCCAAAGCCACCGCCGAGCAAAAGCAACAATTCGCGAAAATATGCAGGACAACTTTCCACAGCAGGTTTTCTTTCTTTTTTTTCTCTTTTGAGAGGCCCCCCTCCGTCTTGTTCCTTTTTTTTTCGTTCAAAGAATGCTGTTCTCGCTTGTTGTGCTTATGCTGCCCCCAGTTCCAGTAAAAGTGCGCTGACCTCAAGTCGGTCCAGAGGCACGGCGATGCAAAAAAACAAAACAAAAAAAAACATCTGTGGGCTTCGCGTACCTTCAGTATTCACTGAGAGCGTCACAAGGGGGGTATGGGGCAAAAGCCGCCGAAGCAGCTGCACCTTGCAGTCACGTGGTAATAAACTCTGAAACGCAGGATAAAAATCACGTGCTAGAAAACTCCCTAAGTGGTAAAACTGGATTTTGACATCCTTTTACTACTTGCCTGAGAGGTGGTGGTAAAACTATGTCATGTACCATCTTTTACTCCTACGCGAGGTAGTAATTTTAAACGCGAGAGTTTTCAGAGGTCATGAGCCGGAAAAACCCCCAACTCGGATAGTTTTTGCTTACAGTGTACGTTAGTCTGTTTTGTAAAGTATTCTTTAATTGCTGAGGCTTAAAGTCGGATAATGATTATGAGAGACACCGAGGTGGAGGGCTTCGGAAATTTCGATGACCCGGGGTTCTCACACCTAAACCTAAGCACATGAGCGTCAAGCATTTTCACCTCCATCGGAAATGCGGCCACCAGGGCCCGGATTCGATTGCGCGACCTGTGCGTCAGCAGCGGAACGCCTTGGCCATTAGGCTACCGTTGCCTTGGTGCGAAGTATAATTCGTCCTTCCTTCAATTATCTCACGATCCGTGTCTCTGCTAGCTTGGTTTGAGGAACTATCACAGATGCTCTCCTTGCAGGTGTGTTTGTGATATCGCCAACAAATCATTTTAGAAAATGGACTGACGGGGCATGTTTGTTGACGGCAAACTTGAAGCAAAGCGTTGAATTCATGCCTACTTTAATGAACTGCGCCCTGCAGAGTTTCTCATTAGAGCACCACGTATGGTGGTTCGCATATCTTCGAGTACCAGTCAATTGCAAAAGCTGGGCGTTTGCTAACAATTATTTTTACATTTCGATCGCGTGTTATCATTTGTAGCCACAGACATTCATTTCCCTTTCCTCAAAGTAAACAATGTAGTCAGTGATAGGCTGCCTCAGCTAAACGCAATATGAATAGCAATATATCAGGGATATTATTTGTAACGGGAAAACCACGTTTTTTTTTTTTAATACAGAAGCAAGAATCGATATGCAACTTTATTTTGCCGATATGTTGATGGTTGCATCAGACGAAAATGCCGCCCCTTGTCAGAGCTAACCATCGTCACCCAGGGTAAATATAACATTTTGAAGAAATAATGCTGACGCCCCCCCCCCGTAGCAGAAAAAAAAAACACCGCGGCACTCAAACAAGCAGCTTGCCGCTGACCACAACCATCCAGCCCCCCTCCCCTTATTGTACCATTCTGTAGCAAGGCAACGCAAGCACTGGGGAGCAGCGCTTACTTTCTCGCGAGACCGTGCACTCGCCGACCAGCGTACCACTTTACTTTTCCTGCTGGTACGCTCCACAGGCGAATGGCTGCGCGTCCGCCGTTCTAATTTATTCTGAGAGCGCCTGTACGCTGTTTCACGTTGAGTGTGAACCAACTGGCCCGCCAACAATCTGCGTTCAACATTTTTCGTTTGCTTCTTGGCAGGGGGGGGGGGGGGGGCAGGTCTGGCAGAGCAAGCTCCCGACCCGGCGGCTTTCGCGTTCCTTTGAGAAAAAAAATAGCAAAATAAAAACTGTGGGTGTTTTCTTGTCGCTTATCAGTTGCGTATGTGTGGGGGGCAGAATTGTGGGTAAAGGGGGTGAATGCACGCGAGACCATTCGAGCAGTGGTTTGCGCTCACGCCAGTGGACACATTTCACCGGCCCGGGAGCATTATTCCTGACTTTTTCTTGGCACTCCCTGAGGTGCCTCTGATTGAAACAGCTACTGCTGGCAAGGCTCTTTAATTAAAAAGTAATAAGACAAATCAATTATGCAAACTTGTAAGACTAATAACAATTCTAAAAAATGTGATTAAAAGGAAGACTAACCTTAGAATATTGACATAGGTCACGTAGTGTGAAATATAATAATTGAATACTGAAAACAAAACATAAAAAATAGAGTAGACTCATAACCAAAATACGCATTGCTTCAGATTATAGAAATATGTCCAGTTGCCTCGCTGCCCCTATAACTGTTGGACGCTTGACGTAACATATCCAGCACGAATTAAAACTGCCACGATTTATGTGCCGTCCACCTAACACGCCCTAATAAACGAGAGGTTGTCGATACTTCCATTGATGTCTTGTGTCGCTGTTTGATATTAGTCGATGAGATAGGAACCTCTTTGTATCCGTTCACGGAAACTGTGGAAGCCTGAACGGATGCGGGTGACACGCATTTTAAGAAATGAGTATGATTTTGCAGCACTGTGACTTCACACACACACACACAGACAGATTATATATATATATATATATATATATATATATATATATATATATATATATATATATATATATATATTGTAAGTTTATCGGACGCGGATATATGCAGGAGAGCAGACATTTTTTTTTACAAACAGGGGAAACAGGGCAAACAAAATATATGCAAAACTAAGAGGAACCAAGAATATGCGTTTTTAAAGGTACAAAGTGAGCTTCCCAATAACTATAAATACCATGGTTAGTTGACAAAAACAATCCAGACCATGAACGCCACAACTGAAAAATATAATCAAAATGTTGCACTCCCGCTACGGTACTTCAATGCGACGCAGCGCGCATTTAAATATGAAGATGAAAAAAAGAGAACGCAACAAAACACGAGGATCGCAATTTTAGTACGAACCTGAGTGGCTATGAAAGAGGAAAAGGAAGAGAAAAGCGCTGTCCCGTTACTGCCTCTCGTAATGAGGGCACCTCCACAGGTAAGCGCAGGGAAGCGGGGAATGGGAATTAAAGAGACAGAAGAGAAGAGGTAAGAATGAAGTGGTGAAAAGCATTCGATCAGTCGTCTCGCGCACGCGTGCATGAAAACAAACGCGAAAGCGCGACGTAAAGAAAGGCCCGCCGAGAAGCCGGGGGGGGGGGGGAGGAGATGCGCCCGTGAAAGGAAAAGAGGAAAGGAAAAAAAATAATAAAAAATAAATAAAAGAAACCACTAGACAAGTGGAAAGAAGGTAGGGCACTCCCGATCTGATAGTGAAGTGGAGATAGTGTATGCTGCAAAGGCTTATTGCGCCCACATAGAGTAGGAAGGGAAAAAAAGTTAAGAAAAGGAAAACAAACAAGAAGAGTAGAATATTAATAATAATAATAATAAAAAAAGAGCGTCAGGCAGCTCCGAGCAGCCCATGTAAACAAGTACACGTGGAACTCGTAGCAAGGAAATAAAAAGGACGTGGTGCGCAGCGCGATGTAGCAGTAAGGGAAGGAAAAAAAAAAGAGGGGAGTAAGGATACGCGCTAATAAAGTATGCCAGATGCAACCGACTGGGACTCACCACCAAGAAGGCCAGCGGCACAGTGATGAGCACGATTTATGACGGACTGGAGCCGGATTCTCGATAACCGGGTGTGTCCTCCAGGTTGATTCCAAACTGTTGGGCACAAGCCTCGAAGGTGAAGAGGGCCCAAGAAGCCAGATTTCGATCATAGCCAAGTGGTAGGGCCCTGAGCGCCCTTCCAAGTGCCTTAGCGAGGGCGATCAGGTGGTCGTTCCTTTTTTGGTCCTCAGGTTGCTGCGAGGTTGCAGCAGCAGGCTCCATCATTGCGCTTGTGTTGACGGTGACGGGAACCGGCGGTTGCAAAAAAGCGCGCGGTGTCTGCGTCACTGTCGAGCGCTTTTGGACGACAGTTGGGGCCGGCTGAGCTGTGGCCGAGAGCGGGGCAGTCGTCGTTGTTGTGGGGACGACGGGCGCACTCGTTGCAGGACAAGGGGCGGTATCCGACGTGGTGTCGGAGGTACCGACGAGCGCATCCCGGAAGGAGCGACCCTTGATGATGGAGGGGTTGCTGCCAGGGGTCCTGGCGTGCTGCAGGGCTTGGCGGCGAGTCACCGTGCCGTCAGTTGAGGCCATGATGACCGCAGCCTTGCGATGAACTTGCCAGGCTGGACAGCGGGGCTCGGTTGCAGGGTGTTTCCCGCCGCAGTTTAAGCAACGGGGGTGTGCTGCACACGACTCTGGGGCGTGCTTGAGGCCGCAGCGCAGGCACCGTTCGTCCCGATAGCAGGTGGCGGTTGCGTGCCCGAAGCGGCCGCAACGGGAGCATTGCAGAGGCCGGGGCTGTCGGGGTCGAACTGGGCGCCTTTGCTTGTAGAGCAGGATATCCGGTGGGACAGTAGTCCCAGCGAAAGTGAGGTTGAGGCAGTTGCCTCTGCGTACACCGGACACGATGGGCACGGGTGAGGCAAGGTTGTCGGCGAGGTCCTCGAAGGGGATCGTTGGGTCCACTCCGAAAACCATGCCAACGCAGGTGTTGAGGTCGAGTTGTTTGGCTCGAACTTTCGTTGTACAAATCGTTCCGACCTCAAGTAGGGCAGTCAGATCGGTGTTGGGATGGCTGTCCACAGCAACAAGGTTGCGCCGGAAATTCACCCGCACTCGCTTGGTGGCTGGAAATCCCGAAAGGAAGGCGGCGATTGCATCCCTCGAAGCAGCCAGGAAGTTAGCCTTCTTCCCGACAGGCCGAAAGATGATGGTGGCCACACATCCAATCGGAGGAAGATCGTCAACAAGTTGAGGACCGTCAGAACGCGGGAGCATGCTTGGGGACACGCCGCGCTCGCTGGAGCCAGACGCCGTTTGCTCGGCGGCCGGAGTGGTTAAAGGAGATGAGGAGTTGTTGCTGCTAGGGGGGTATCCCTCGCAGATAGCCACGGCCGTGGCAGGAGACGAGCAAGATCCGGTATTCGCCTTCCCTTTGCTCGAAGCCGCGGAGAAAGCAGCAGTTTGACTGTTGCTGGCTTTCTGCGGCACGGGTATTTTAGAGCTGGCTGGCTTGGCTGGGGCCTGCTGCTGCTGCTGAGTTGGCACCGAGGATGATGCCGAGGCTGCCGGAACGGCATCCTGCTGCTTAGTTCTTTTTCTGGTGCCTCGCCGAGGTGCCATAAGTAGCCCTTAAAAGGGCTGCGCGCGAGGAGCGCGGAGCGAAGTTCGGGGTGAGGACGGGAGCGCAAAAAAACACGTCCTCCTTGCTTGAAATCTCATCCTCCTTTTTCTTTAGTACGAACCGCGTCAGCTTCTGTACCGTATGGAAGAGTATCGCCAGGCTCGGGAGAAGATGAAGACCACCGGTTTTGCCGCTAACTCGAATTGTTGCGTGGTAGCAGACACAGATAACCGCTCTCTTCGCTAGCTTAGCGTAAACTGCAGTGGTGGTGGTAGCAATGGGTCACTCAGGAACGAGCCACTTTCAAAGAAACGAGTGGTGGGGGTGGTAGTGGTGGTCAGAAAAAGACGACGCCTAATTTGTGCAGATCAGCAGGGATCATGATGCAGTGCCTGCGAGAAAGGGGAATGAGAGAAAAAAGTGGATAGAAAAGAGAAATGTCACGTGGGCTGGGCCGCAGACGTGTTTAACACAAACAGCAGTCCGTCTGCAAGGACCGGGGTGAGAAGGGTCCCATCACGGAGGAAGAAAAGATAGGAGAGGGAATGCCCAGCCGGCGCGCTATGTGAAAAGTGTGGAGGAAATGGCATCATGGTGGCCATATTCACTGGGCATAATGGTGGCGTTGCTATGGTTACGTGCTGCGCAGTGTAACTGGTCTATCAGTGAGCGGCCGCGGCTGGCGACGGCATGTGTGCCTCCGCAGGGCTCGTGCTGAGCCGTGGCGGACAATATGCGTGCTCAGCGCCACATTATTGGCTACACAGTGTTCTCTTGGCAGTTACTGTACTCTTAGCAACGTTTACAAAACCTTTCGTCAACCACGGGACCTGAACAGTGCGTAGAACTAGCGCATATCCATGTGTCATGCGGTGGATGACGCGGATGAAGCGTTTGAAGTGTTCAGCGAAATTGCGTTGGGTACCATGACGAAGCGGAATGACGACGAACGCCTTGCAGGTCAGTGATGGTTGGGCAGTGCTCCTGCTTGTGGCAAAGCACAAAACTGTTGTGCTCAGCAAGACGCAATTAGAACCATGCGCACATACGTAGTTTCGTGTTCGGTATGTGTGTAGTAACAACTTGCATGTGCGTAATAAAACATCTTTTCTGTTTCGCTTGTTATACTCACCCCCAGCATTGTAATCTCAAGGTTAGAGCAATCACGTTCAAGTGTCACTTGCATCATGCTCAAAGTCACCACGGTCGCAAAATGCTGAAGCCGGTGAGTTTCACGCGGAACACGGGCACTGTTGCCGGGCGCTGCATCGGCCTCGCGTCAGAATGCAACAGTAGAAGAAGGCGCACGACCGATCGTGTTGTCTGTGCAGTTGCTGAATTAATGACGTGAAAACACTCGCCGTTGTCAGCGCGCGTTCACTTGTACTTGCTTCGTTGCCGGTGAGCCATTACTCGCTCGCAATACTCGGACGAAATGACTTCGCTGAGGGTGTCGCGCAGGCCCAGAGTGTTGAGCCCCGTTCCATTAGTTTCGAATCGTCACGGCACGCGCGCTGTGCAGCCCACGTGGTTTCCGAGCCGGAAAGAGATTCGCGCCTTCTGCTTTACATTCAGAAGTAAACAAGACAGTAGAATATGCCCAGTCAATATGGCCGACTTCCGGCTTCAACACAGCTTCACAACGAGAGACGTCAAGGCTTCTCCTAATTTTTTTCCTTTCCCATGGGTCCATTCTCCGTGGTAGAAAGCGAATTCTGTCAACTGCGATGCAATCCTTCCGCGACACACACAGCCCCACTGGATGAGCACTCTCCCAACGGCTGATTTTTGCTACAGGTGCCAGAAAGTCCCGCAGGGCGTATTTGGAATTGCTGGCCCCACATCGCACGAAAGAGGGAAAAGAAAGAGTGCGAGGAGGATGCCAGCGCGAGCATCAGGACTGCTCACGTGCTATTGTTTCCTCTCTGTAGGGAACGTGCTCGCCTATAGATGACGTGCTGGTGACGCACGCCCGCGCCCGCAATGTAATGTGCGGACTTTTCCCGGCTGTTCCATCGTTGGGAACCACCCACAACCTGCCGCCGCCCTCTTTCTCTACCTTTCTCTTCTGCGGCAGCGTGGGCCAGTTGGTATGGCATGGCGATAGTTATAGCGCGAGAACAAAACGATGACATAGAGACAAGAAGGAGACGTCACTCCTTCTTGTCTCTGTATTGTCGTTTTGTTCTCGCGCTATAACTATCGTCTTCCCTTCTGCCTTTCTGCATCCCTCTTTCCCTCTCCCTGTAAGAGCTGAGCCGAGCCATGCTACCCGCAAGACGATAGTTATAGCGCGAGAACAAAACGACGACACAGAGACAAGAAGGACACGAAAGACACGAGCGCGTCCTTCTTGTCTCTGTGTCGTCGTTTTGTTCTCGTGCTCTAACTATCGTCATGCCATACCAACCAGCCCAAGCTGCCACACTACTAAGTTACCCGGAAGAGTTGTAACTTTTTTGTTTTGTTTAATTCAATCAACCGCTACATCCTACGCGCCACGGCTGGCAAGGTCAACGCTCATGTGCGAATTAAAGTTTGAAATTACCATCCAACGTTCAATCACATGCATCACACTTTTGTCACACACCATACCAGTTCCAACTGCCCTTGCAGAAACGCGATTCCGACTGTAATGGCAGACGCCCAGACACTCACATCTGAATTAGACGCCAACACATTAAACGTGAAGCGTGTTTCAGTCAACGACGCAGTTCCGAATGACATGGAAGCCTCGCGCACATTTACGTGCGAAATAGACGCCAGTTCGGCCGGCCCATCTTACGTGAAGTGCCTCCTCGTCAACCTCTGCATGAACGGATGCGCACGAGTGCTTCGCCAGCTACAGCAAGGCAGCTAATACGACGATCCAGGTCGTGTTGATGGCATTGCTGCTGTATGTGCTGAAGGCGTCGCGGAGGCACTTTCCGTTGACAGTCGGAACATCTTCTCTCATTGAAACCATCACCATGCTATCACCATCTTATCGAAATTCACTCGTTCGCGCCCTCGCCGCTCGGTAGCGATCCATCCAAGACACCGAAGGGGCGAGGGTGCGTCGGCATGATGGAACAGCCGTAAACACTTCTCTGTGTTTCCGTGACTGCGCGACGATGACGGTGCCGGCGTGTCTTCGGGAGATAGGCGGCTCAGCGAAAATTCGCCCCATGTCTTTGCTTCAAACGACCATGAAGCAGGGCAATCTTGGGGGAGTTACAATGCCCTCTCCGAGGCTTCCGAGGCGTCTGAATAGGCAGCTCGAGCACCCAACTGAAGTCTTTTCTTCACTACCTTATCGTTTAACCCAGACCCCGTCCCTCGTTACCACGGATTATGGCGGGGGCTGCACCGCTTAGCCGGAGAGGGTCTATGGCAGAGCGGGGAGTATGGCTGAAAATGAGGTGCAGGTGCGCAAGTTTAGTCGGTGTGGCTGCGTTACCAGCGCGCGCGTCACCAGCACCTCACCTCCAGAGACGAACCAATAGCGCGCGAGCCATCCTGAGGCCGGCACTGGAGCCTCCTCGCACTCTTTCTTTTTCCTCTTTCTTGCGATGCGGGGCCAGCAATTCCAAATGCGCTCCCGGAGGCACCGGTCTCGCAAGGCCAGTCTGGGAGAGCTTCCCTCCGGACACAACGCAACGCGCGAGAATAAACCTCTGCCTGGGTCGAAATGAGTGAGCTTTTGAAAGGGAGACAGGCACGTTTTTTGTGCTGCCTTGCTAGCCACCACGCGCCTTCGTTAACAAAGCTGCTTTCACATGCTTAAAACTTCTACCCCACCTCTGGAAAAATTGATGAGTTCCAAGTTTACCAAGATTGGAGAACTTTGCCAGAACCTTGTGCCTCAAAGAATATTTTCATGACTGAAGCAGCAGGCAACGAAATTAATTTTCAGATAAATCATAGGCTCCAAGCGAACAATGAGACAAATATCAAACATGTACATTCAAGCCGTACAAGGGGATATAATGAGGGAATATCGAAAGCGCCAACCCAACCGCAACAATCTGTTCAATGAGGAGCGGGAGGCTCTGCGCAGTTGAAGTGACAGCCAGAGCATCATTATCAAACCGGCTGATAAGGGTGGTGCTGTGTAGTTGTACTCGACAGGCCTGACTACATCGAGGAAGGGCTTCGCCAACTGGCAGATGAAAATTTCTATATAGAACTCCCTTGCGATCCGACAGAGGAATGTGAAAGTACAATGAGACCTCATTGATCTAATTACGTAAGAGTGACAAAATAACGCATCCTATGCCTTAAATATTGGCACCTGGCAAATCCTCTCCTAAGCGCTTCTATTTATTACTTAAAATTCACAAGACTGACAATCCCGGCTGACCTATAGTTTCTAGCAATGGCACTGCTATTGAACAAATCTCTAGTTTATTATTATTATTATTATTATTATTATTATTATTATTATTATTATTATTATTATTATTATTATTATTTACCAATATTTGATTTGCATACACAGATACACAAGGACACAGAGGAAAAAGGGGAGAGCAAGCTGGCAACTGCCACCTGGAGGGGCACAACGCCCCTCTAGGCGGCACAGAGTTTTATCAACTCTCTCAATAAGCATACTCCATAATCATTTTCATCATACGTTCAAGATGCCAGCCACTTCCTTCGAGAAGTCTGTAAAATTGTAGTACCACTAGAATGCTATTTGGTCTCATCAATGTACACCAACATTCCCCACACCGAAGGAATCACCGCAACTATCGCCGCCTAGAGAAAAAAGTAAATCGACGAGTGAGTTCGATGAAAGCACTTTAGGGGTGCCTCTAAACCTTGTACGTAAACATGACAAGTCTGAATTCGGCCAAAACGATTACCTACAATTGAACGGAAATGCCGTGGGAACAAAAATGGCCCCATATTATGCCAATATTTTCATGACCTCTTTAGATATTCTTTTCCTCGAAAATTCTCCATTCAAACCGATATTCTAGCGACGCTTCTTCGATGATACATTCTTCACGTGGGCTGATGGTGAGCATATCCTTTCCAAATTCATTTCTGAGTTCAACTTCCTGCATCCTTCGATAACATTCACGCACACTTATTCGCAGAAGAGTGTTCATTTGCTGAATGTCACTGCATCACTCAGTGCCACCACCACCTCTACTTTCCTCTATAAAAAAACAACTAACCACCAACAGTATCTGCATTTCCACAGCAGCCACCCCCATCACTGCAAAACAGGTGTTACTTACTCTCAAGCCCACAGATACAGAAAAATTTGCTCTGAAATTACCTAATTTCACACCCGCGCACAAGCATAGAGAGCAGCCTTCTTGCGTCAAAAGTACCCCGAAAAAATCATTGACAATGCAATTGAGCGCGCTCGATCTCTGGACCGAGAATTAACAATGGAAGAAAAAGACAGAAATAAAGACATAACGTCAGGAGCTAATTTAATCCTCACGCACTTCGCCGTCGCCCCCCCAGGTGAACTCCACCTCAACATACTTAAAGTGAGTAGTCGCATAAAAACACGAGAGACTTACTAAACAGGGCAAAAAACGCACATATCCAACCACTGTCACGACTGTAGACCGTGCAGAAAACCTCGTTGCAGGAATATATTCGACAGACAGAAACAGCGTTCCATTTTCGCTTCAAAAACCACAGGACACACGAAAAAGGTCTCCCTAATTTGTCGTTCTCCGAGCAAATCAACTTGCCTGGTCTCTCTTTCGAGCGCATAAGTATCATACTCTTACAATCCGGCTTCCAGAACACACGGGAGAGCGAACAATGGGAGTCACACTTCACGAAAATTTAGATCACTCGCCCGTAAAAATCAACGAAAGCCCTGGGTGACTAACCTGCCTCCGCGAAGTCCCGTAGAAGATAGAAAGTGAATTAATCAAATAATTTATTTTAACAGACGTGAATTCACACACATAGGATGATCAATCTAGCACGTGAAAATGAGTTCAATGCTACGTGCATCAGCTGGTGCGTGTTAGTGTTATTAATGTTACTTTTATTTTTTCATTCTTTTTTATTATCCTGTTTGGGCTTTTCTTTCTCCATCTCTTAAAGAATATTCATTCATTTATTTTGAGCAGTACTGGTTACTTGATTTTCTGCAAAAAGGGGGAGACGAGGAAAAAAAGAGTGAGGGGGAGAGCACACATTTAACTTTGTATCATGGCCATTGTTTTTCCTAAAGGGGGGGGGGAGTGGTTGTAAGAGAGAAAAGAGAAAAGTGAGCGCCGTAACGGTCTGCATCCGGGTGCGACACCTCAATAGCTCACTAGGGATGAAGGTGAGGAGAGATTAAATAGATAGGGTTAAAGGTAGAGAGAGAGAGAGAGAGAGAGAGAGATGCGCTAGGACAGCAAGCGACGACATATGAGGGATAGGAGAGATAGGAAAGATGGAAACACGGTCACAAGAGTTCGAGGACGGGGCACCACTTGCGAGAGCTCTTGTGGGCGTCAGAAGATGGTGTAAAGCAAGCCCAGTAGGTAAGAGCTACGCTGTCATCGACGATCGGTGTCAGAAGATGACGTAGGATCAGCCCAGTTGGCCAGAGCTACACTGACGTCGGAGATCGCGAGAGCACAACCGGTCGGCACGGAATCCAGCGAGCGAGTCCCTTTTCCTAAAGCTGCAGCGGGTCGTATGTATCTTCTTGTGTGTTTACGGTGGGGCACCGCGGACCAACCACCGAACCACCTGAACTTTAACTCAATCCATGTGCGGGATGGGAGAAAGCGGCAATATTCTTTCCTTTTCGCCTTTTGTTGGTCGCATCCTCTGGCGGCGCCTTTTATCGACCCTTAGTGACAACACACGGATTACCCGCCCGCTTCCTGCGACTCTCCTTCATTCCTTTCTTTTTTTTCGTTTGTGGTTTTACGCTTGCCTTGTTAGTTCTATATCTTCTTTTCTCTTTTTTGTTTATTTTTCGGGGCCCTCCTATCTCTGAGGGTGGCCCTCTGCTAGGGATTGTGGAACTTGTACCATTTCCCTTACATCGTCTGAATAAGGCTCTTAGGTCTAAATAAATAAATATATAATTGTTTTGTTTCTGATCTCGCACTACTCTTAAAGTTCATATTTTTATTACGGCAGCCATACTTGCCAATTGAACAATTCCATATCAAATTACATTACGAAGATTTGTAGTGGTAGACACCAGATTTTTTTTTTGTTACTCAAAGACATTGATCCACCTTGTAACGCGCCTGGCTCAGTGTGAAAAAGGCCACACAGGCTGGTATACTATAATGGCTGACTTCCCTGGATAAAATTATTTCCCCCGTGCGTTAAGTCCGCCGAAGAATTCTAATTGACATGACTTCGTTGTTGAGACATGCACCAGATGAAGAAAATATGCGTAATGCTGGTGCAAGAAAATTTAAACAGTGCGAGCATTTGTAATAAGCAGTGGCAATATTCTTTTTATGTGCGATATTTCTAGAAATCGCTGAGTATGATTTGGAGCTCAACTGAGCATGGTCCAAAATGATTCTGATGAAAAAACAAATATAATCTGCTACATATACACCTCTAGTGAAGTTGGGGTTATGAATTATTCCGCAAAATGTTGTTCACCGAAGAGTACATACTCGTCGGAAAACAACATTGCTTTTCGGCCCCCTAACTAATGATAAGACCGTTTGCTTATAATTTCAAAAAAAAATGCGTACCTTTGGCATTATGGTTTGTTGGCATATTGACTGGTATTAATTTGTAGACAACCTAGGAATTACCCTTTCATGCATTGCTGTAAAAGTCTGTGCGAAAGCACTCAGTTACTGACTGTGTCGGGATTTGTTTGTATTCTCAGTAGCATTTCAGTGTTCTCAAAACCTCTCGTTACGTGGTTCAAGACTTTTTATCTTGCCGTAGTTTGAAGGTGTAGCTTCAGTTTTTCACCAACATATGGTGTTCTACGCTTACAAATGCACTTAAGGATCTTTTATTTATGGACTATTTGACTTGTTATCGGCGGAAGGTTCGAATCGTAAAATCTTGAAATTGAAAATATGCGGGCATAAACAGCCACCTGTGAAATAGCTCTATCCAGGAAGCGCAAACGTCCATTCTCAGTAGCCAATGGCAAGCTCTGAAGAAATATATTAGGGAGGTGCCGCGGGTGCAGTGCCCCCCACCCCCATGACGCTTTTCAGGGGGAGCACCCCGTACACCGACCTATGTAGCGGACATCGATGGCGAAGACTTTTCAACAAACCTTGCGCACTGGACAAGTGAGCTTTGTTGTTAGTGGCTTATTGAAGAGCAAATGTATCTTTCTTTGGCTCTCACCCCACTGTTGTTCCCCAGTACTTGGCGGTAGTAGTGATTAGACCTCATCGCCGAATAAAGGTCCCGATACAAACGTTGAAGGAGGAAACCAAGCCGTAAGATGGGTTCGTCAATGCGCGCGAAGCGTGTAGTTTTAAGGTGAACATTACTTTACCCCAAAGGTTTTGGGCTTCTGAAAAGAAGACAGAATACAATCCACACTAGTCGAGTGGTTTTAGTGCTTAGATGCAGATCCGCAATTCACGGAATCGAATCCTGGACGCCGCGGTGGCATTTTCGATGGGGATTCAAATGCTGGAGGCCGGTTTACTTAAATATAGGTGTATGATAAAGCATCACTGGGAGTCCAAATTTTCGTAGCTTTAAACTGCGGCGCCTCTCATAATTATATCAAGGACAGTTTTGCAAAAACAGCTACTTTTCCCATTCCGTTCTTTCCGAACTTTATGGCAGAAATAGTACAGCGTTTTATAGGCAAGCATAGGCGTACCAGGAGTTGCATCGGAGGTGGTCAAACCTCCCTTTTATGGTACGCCAATGCGTGCCTATAAAATGCTGTATTATACATAGCATGAAACTAGCTTCTTCGCAAAAAAACGTACAATACAAATGTTCCCATTACATTTACTATTGTTCGAAATTGTTGATCGTTATGTGGGGTTTAACGTCCAAAACCACCATATTATATGGCAGACGCCGTAGTAGAGCGATCCGGAAATTTTGGTCACCTGGTATTCCTTAACGTGCACCCAAATGTCAGCACACGGACCTACAGTACTTCCGCCTCGATCGAAATTGCAGCCGCCACAGCCGGGATTCGATCACGCGACCTGCGGCAGCTCAGTGCCTTAGCGACTAGACCACCACGGCGAGGCATTGTTGGGAATGTTAACACATAGCCGAGAAGCGGAAAAGAACAATTCCACTCACTCAGGCCATGTTACTATTGAAGGAGGCAACATATTCTTTAATTAATTCCGTCAGACAATTACAGTATATACTTTGGACAACCGAAACGGCCTTCAGATACCAATTTAACGACCAAAAGTGTCATGCTTCAGTATTCCTAACATTCCGATATCAAAACACGGGCAAATTCCAGGTCACTCATGATATTACAGCTGCAATTCTTCAATATGGTTTCCGTTCTCACCACGACAGAGTTTTGAGAATCATAGTAATCCGTAAATTTAAAGCTGTTACTTAAGGTAGCAATGGAAGAGCTGCCAAACAAACCTATCTACCAATTTAGTTGCTCACCACCATCACCGCTGCTTTCATTGCTACTCTTTCACGCAGATAGAAGAGGTCACTGTTTCCTTTCATTTTTGCTGTCGGATTATGACAGCATGTTGCGCACGTGCTGATGTTGATCGATAATCTGCGCACAATTGAACCTACGACTTGATATTGTTTCTGCGGCGTGTTCAGATTTTGGTGCACGTTAAAGAACCCCAGGAGGTTGAAATTTCCGGAGCCCTCCACTACGGGCGTCTCTCATAATCATATGGTGAATTTGGGACGTTAAAACCCCAAAAATCAATCAATAATTGTTTGTGCCGATGACACTTGTATTGCAGCTTCATTCTTTTACTCCGTTTTCTGACGTTAATGCACATGAGCGCATTTTTTTTTCTTGTTCCATCACGCATAATGTTTCCCCACGCGCTTCTAACAATCGCGTGTCACCCAATAACAGTGTTATACGTCATTCGCTGTCTTATAAACGCGTCTGTCACATGTGTGCATCACTCCGAGGAAGGCTGGTCCCACGGCCGAAACATCAATCTTTTGTGGAACGAGTTTTCCATTAGATGATTTGACTGATATCTGGAGTTTAACGTCTCAAAACCACTATATGATTACGAGAGCCGCCCTAGTGGAGGCATCTGAAAATTTCGACCACCTGGGGTTCTTTAACGTGCACCGAAATCTGAGCGCACGGCATCTCAAGCATTTTCGCCTCTATCAAAAATGCTTGAGATGCCGGGTACTTTAGCCACTACACCACTGCGGTAAAAAAAAATTCCATATATATATATATATATATATATATATATATATATATATATATATATATATATATATATATATATATATATATATATTTATATATATATATATATATACGAAAAAGTGAGAACAGACGCGCGTGCGATCAGTTTTATTGACATTTCGCTTGGGGTCCGAGCTTCATGAGGATAAAAGGCGTAGCAACAATGCCGTTATATATACCTGTTCATATCAAGCACAGTTAAGAAACGCTGACCACAACTGGTATAAACGTCATCCATGAAAATGTGTGTGAACAGCTCAAGACAATCGCTGATGCAAATGATACAATAATGAGGCTGAAGGTATACACGTGTAAAAAAATAAAATCGGAAAGCTAAAAGCCCTAAAATACAAAGGCATAAAAACTTCACAGTTAAACGAACAATGTAAGTACACTTTCTATCACTAAGTTGATTACAGAGACAAACAACCTAGTTTGCCAGTGCATTCACTTAAACCAGACGCGATGGTATCAAACTTGTGAATTAGGAAGGATTCCCGCGCTTCCCTGTCATAATTAGACCGAAAGCCAGATTCAAGTAACGTAACCTTGAGGTTATTAAAAAAAGTGACCTGGGAGACGCACATATTTTGATATGGGCAGGTGTGGTAATGTGATAGCGTGAGATTTATGATTCTTAAATCGTATTCGGAAAGGGCTATCTGTTTATCCGATCTACTGTTTGCCACACATTGTACATTCAAGCATATAAATAACATATTCGGTGTCACCGTCAAAGTCACCTTTAATTTTTAAACGGAATGTTGAAGACTTACTGGCGACCTGTTGGGAAGTGCACATATGGGGGCGTACCTTAACGCGGTTTGTGGTATGGATGGCATCCGATAGCGTTTAGGCGGGCAATGTTAGGTAATGATGAAGATGGTAGTATGTCGCAAAGGTTTCTAGCTCGGCGGTACACTGCTCGGGGTGGTTCAGTAAAAATGTGTTTCACGCGCTCACTTTGCATGAGAATGTTATGGTGCTTGTTAAGTACAGCCGATTCACGTGGGACTTATGTACAGTATAATTAGCACTATAGGTTTGTCTGGGATGGCTGAGTAGGTGGCTTCGCGGTACAGAGAAGCGTTCTGTGGTCACATGTATCTGCGCGCTGGATCGCATCGTGAACTAATTGCGGTGGATATTTTTGCTGCAACAAGGCGTTTTTAAGTGTTGCACAATCTTTTTGAAAGTCGGATGGCTTAGAGCAGATTCTGTTTAAGCGTAACGATTGGCTATGTGGAATGCTGGTCTCGCAGTGTTTAACGTGGCTGCTGTCAAAATGCAAATATATTTGTCGATCTGTCGGCTTTCTATACAGCGTGGTCGACAGTTTGTTGTCTATAACGAAAATGGTCACATAAAAAGTTAATGGTGGACGCAGAATACGCATGAGAAAATTATATTGATAGGTGGGCATTGTTAAAATCATTTATGAATGAAAGAAGCTCCTGTTCACCATGTGGCCATAAAAAGAACACGTAATCAAGGAAGCGTTTGTAATGAAATAGTTTAAACGTCTGTTTTATCAAAAACCCTTTTTGTCACGCTGAAAAGCTTTGATATACATATCGAGATGTCTATCGGGTTGGGAAGGCGGCAACCAGTGTTTGTGTGAAGGGAGGTTGTTTTTAATATTACTTTCGTTTGGCTTGTCATGATAATACTCACGTAAGTGTAAATTATGGGCGAAATTGTCCAAATCATTTAGCAGCTGAAATTCACTGTGTTCACCTGTTGTTGTACAAAAGTGTAAGCCAAGACTAAGGATGCTACGTTCATCAGTCGTCAGCGTTGTGTCTGAAATGTTGACAATGTTTGATTGATATGAGGGGTTTAACGTCCCAAAACCACCATATATGATTCCGAGAGACGCCGTATAGTCGGGCTCCGGAAATTTTGACCACCTGAGGTTCTTTAACGTGCACCTTAATTTTAATTGTTGACAATGTTGATTTGCTGTTGGTTTATGGGCTCCCCATGAGAACGAGGCTTCGGAGAATCGGGGCACAGTACTGCGGGATGGCTAACTTAAGAGACTGCAGCTGCGGATTTGTCTGCCTTTTTTTTTTTACTGGAAGGAGGACAAAAGATACCGTCGCAGGATAATTTCTTTATTTCTTTCGCGGTAATGTCATGACGCTTTTTCGATTCAAATGGATCAAGTTCAGCCGACTCAGCTGATGACAAGTCTGAATTAGCTACGAGTGCGTTTTCTTGTTTTATAAGATGCTCTTTGGAATGAGTGAAATTATCTAACACAACGCGAGTGAGCTCTAAAGAAGCATTTTTTGAATGTCATTTCATCTGGATAAATGCAGTTTTGACATGTCAGACAAAGCAGGTTTTACACAAATGCGGAGACCCTTTCGAGCAACTGATGCAGCCAGGTAGCTATTCAATTTGTCTATGTGCAGATCACAACAAACCGTTTTTTCAACCACCGTATTTAGCTTTAGGAATCTTTTAGAACTTAGAAACGTAGCATTACCAGCAGTGAAGGTCTGTCATTTGGCTGGCGCTGCCTGGACGTTTGGGCGTAGGTACTGCGAAGCTCGTAGCGCCGAACTCTATAGTGGAGGCCTCCGTTGTGCACAGAGCTGAAGGTGAACGCTCAAGTGGCGCAGCGAGTGTTGTGGAACATTCCGGAGGATTCTTTGAAGCCTTCTTTGTGTACGACTATTGCGTCTTGCGTTGGAGGAGCGGTGATGCATTTTCAGAGGGTCTGCAATTCACTGTCTGGCCTAATGAAGGCGTGGACAGGGAATGCTTATTCATTTCGGGTGGTTCCCTTGTACGTTGCTGAAAAGGACTGCTTGGAGTGCAGTCAGAACAGACGAAAGACGTAACGTTGAACGTCTTGTAACAGAGGCAGCGTATGTGGCAAGCCTTAAGAGAAATGCCTTCGAAATTTGTGTGTACACTGTGTTCGGCTAGCACCCTGTGCGAGGGCAGCCATTCGAAGCAGTGATCCAGAAAATTGACGAGCCGAGAATGTGTGCAATACTTTTTCACCAATTCATTGAAATAGCATGCTTCTTCGTTGAAGCAACGAAATAATGTCGCATTGGCATATCGTTATCGGTGATTCGTGGTCCTTGGCAGTATGAGACTGGCGTAGATCCTCCGGTTTTCAGGGTGCAGTTTGCTGATTTTGTTAAAAAGATCACAGTAGTTTTGGAAAGCTTTTCGCGCCGGAATGCGAACGACGTCATTGGTACCTACATGAAGCACAATTGTTGTAGGGGTTCAGGGCACAAAATCGAGCAGCGCAGGCACGTCGCTCATCACGGCACCACCCTGAGATACAAAAGCTGGCGTACCAACGAGTGCAGGATCGAAGTACTGGTAGATATGCTTGGTTTGGGAGTCATCAATGACAGTCAAGGACGGAGAGGCGTTCGGGTAATTCAAGTATTTCAGTATTTTGAAGTGGTCTTCTACGAACCCATAGTTTCAAATACAAAGGAATAAAGGGCTTTTGGGTCTGGTTCAATATTCACGAAAAATTCAAAACAGACGCGCGTGCCAAGCAGGTTTACTGACGTTTCTCGGGGTCCGAGCTTTCTTAGAATCAATCCCGCAACAGTATCTTTTGTCCTCCTTCCAGTAGAAAAAGGGCAGGCAAATCCGCAGCTGCAGCCTCTAGTTAACCATCCCGCAGTACTGTGCCCCGATTCTTCAAAGTCTCGTTCTCGTGGGGAACCGAAAAACCAACAGCAAACAACATTGTCATCAATTCAGACACAATGCTAACGACTGATCAACGTAGCGTCCTTAGTCGTGGCCTCAATATTTGTCCAACAACAGGTGAACACAGTGAATTTAAACTGCTAAATGATTTGGGCAATTTCGCCCGTAATGTACGCTTACCTGAGTATTATTATGACCAGCCAAACGAAAGTAATATTAAAAACAACCTGCCTTCACACAAACACTGGTTCCCGCCTTCCCAACGTGATAGACGCCTCAATAAGTATAATAAAGCTGTTCAACGTGACAATATGGAAGTATATAAAAAACGCGTACATTTTCACCGCAATCTTTCTTCTAGCGAACATAAAGCCCTAAATTTGTTGTCATCCCGCACTAACATTATCATAAAGTCAGCAGATAAGAGTGGTGCTGTTGTAGTCATGAATAGGTCTGAGTATACCGCAAATGCCCACAACCGGCTATTAGATACCAGGTTTCATAAACGATTTTGGCTGCGTTTTAATAATCACCGGTACCACGCCACTTCGCTGCCGAAGCTACCTTTATCTAGACATCTGCGCCTGCCAAACCACAGTTTTGGAAATAGCGTAACTCTTTTGCAGTCCGGTTTCTCAAACAGGCGCGAGTGCGAACAGCGTGAGGCATATTTTATTTTCAAATTTAGAATATTAGTAGCCGGCATCAACGAGGACACGGAAGACTCTCCTGCCTCCGAGAAGTAAGCCAAGAGGAAATTGGTGAAAAAGATTGATAGCTAGAGACCATGCTTGTTTTTTTTTTTCTGACTGACTCGTACGTGTGCACTGTCCTTTCTTGTTTTCTTTTTTATTCACGTGCACATACAAAGTGTTTACGTTCGCCTACCACTTGATGGCCATCCAAGGAAAACGGAAGAAGATGAAAGGCAATGAGCTGACCGACCCATTAAGGGGAAACCCTTTCCTTACGCACGCCGTCGCGGACCCCTCCCGCCACCACGGCGACAATCATGGGTGGCCCGACACACGTCGAGATCTGACCAGCACGGGATAAGAACTGGATGTGGACGTACACCAACATTGGGTTTCGTGCTCAGTGTTCACAGTGGTTTTCTTTTTAGATGCGGAAGCATCTTATACTCGCGCCTTGTAGTGCGCCGTCCGCGCCGTCCGCACCGCTTCTCGAACATTCGACAGCTGACGCGCGCGCATGCGCCGTCGTGCCGTCGCCCACCATCTGTGCCGCGCGCGCTTCTCCTTCGAGAACATTCGACAGCTGACAGCGCATGCGCCGTCGCGCCGTCGCCATCTGTGCCGCGCGCGCGCTTCTCCTTCGAGAACATTCAACAGCTGACAGTGCATGCGCCGTCGCGCTGTATATATACTCAAGGTCGGCGCTCGCTCGCTCAGTTGCCGCTCGTCGGTTGGTTTGTACGGCGCGTCGACGTCCAAGGTCGCGGTGAAATGAATTCCAACGAATCCACAAACACAATGATCGACGTCCCTTCGACCAGCGCCGTCCTTTCGCATACGTGTGTACGTGTTCACTCATTTAACACCCCCTCCTACAACCACGTTACCCAATTTAGCCATCGACCCAAGTAAGTCGCAATTTAACACCCCATTTCACAACCACGTTACCCAATTTAGCCATCGACCCAAGTAAGTCGCACTTTAACACCCCGTTAACCAATTATATGCTCTGCATCCTCCTCAGTGTTCCCCCGAGGGAAGCTGCGGGCAATTTTTTTCTTTTTTCTTTCTTCTTTTTTCTTCTCTTTTTTCTTTCTTAATTTTTTTAGTTCTCTCTCACTCTCGCAAACATCTTTCAAGGTGAGAGGGACGCGGCAGCAAGGAAGTTTGGAAGTTCATGTTAGTATAACTCATCCCCTGCTGAAGGGCGGACCCTTCCCGAAACTGTTGGGAAATAAATATATTTATCCTTTTTGACACCGCTCCCATTGTGCCATATATATATATATATAAATATATATATATATATATATGTGTGTGTGTGTGTGTGTGTGTGTGTGTGTGTGTGTGTGTGTGTGTGTGTGTGTGTGTGTGTGTGACGTATGAAGCGATGGTTAGGAGAAGTAGATGAGGAAGAAGAAGTCAGAATGGAATAAACATGGGGTATGAGCCAGGCCACGTCGCCCATTCAGCATAGCCTCACACAAGCCGACAGGATGAAGACCTCCCAGCCACTTCATCAGTGTCTCATCATCGACGCAGTTCTACACAAGACGCCCTGACCATACCTCGACTACGGAATCAACTCCTGGCCGCACACAGCGACCAGCACCGTGACAGAATCATCGACCGACCTTCCCATCCCCAAGTACACCGGAGCAGCGGACAATAGACCCGTACAAGACTGGTTCGACCTGTTCGAGTTCCACGCTACCGCTGCATCTTGGTCGGAACGGGAAATGGTTACGAACTTCAGCGACTACGTCACCGGTGAGGCATTTAAATTTTACCTCACCCACATATTCGACAATGATGAGTCTTAGCAAAAGATAAAACAAGAAATGATCGTTTGGTTTAAAAAATACGATGACGACTACGACGAAGACTTGCTTGTAACCAACCATCTACAGACAACTGCACTCAGTCGTCAATCTTACAGGCAGTCATCAACCATTCGAACGCACAACAAGATTCGACCTCTGACAAAAGACGAAGTGGCACACGAGTTTAGTGGCAGACGGCAACGCGTATTTTGGGAAAAACACAGCCATCGAGCGCGCCTCCCTTCTGCACGAAAGTCGGCATTTGCGAAGTCATCGCTTCAGGATATGACACGAGACGTTGCCCAACCACCTGATGCCGTTCACTTTTCGTCTGGCATACGTGGTCCACCACCTGGGTTTTCATCACGCGGTTCTTCAAACGCATGCCTTATAAGGACGCCTTGCTCATGGTAGACCAGCTGACGCATGAAGAAAATACCGAACAACGTCATGACTACTCGAAGAGTGAAAATCCTGGTTTTACATCACTTCGCTCTTTCGTCGCTCGCAACGCCCACCTCGCGTCTCACACGCCCACTACGGTCGGGATAGAGCTTCGGAACTCCGAATATGCTCAGCCAAGTCCAGGGCCAACCGTCCACATTCATGCGTCAGAACAGCTTACCTCCAAAGTTGCGGACACAGAGAAACAGCCCCAAGTAAAATCTGACCAAACCAAGCCTCTCGCAGCGTCACCGTCGAGTTCACAGCAACCCGAGAGCCCAACCAACACAGGAGGCTCGGAAGGATCAACTCCGAAGCTCTGCCCTGTGCCAGGAACGCCCATCAAGAATGGCGTTGCAACAGCCTCAGCAGATTTTTCTGCCAGTTCTCGCGCACTATCTTCATTGCCTGACTCAAAACGCGACACCCTAACAAGTATCAACTATTTGCTGGTCACGTCAACCTACAAAGAAAAGCGGGCTCATGGTTCCAAAGGAAGTCCACCTCGTCAGACAGTGCAACATCAGCAATGCCAACAAGAGCAACAAGAGGAACCCCAACAGCTAAAACGCCCACACCAACATCGCCAACGAACAATTAAAACTACATCGCGAGGATACTTGCGGCCTGAAGAGTGTCGTGATCAACATACACTAAAGAAAAGACTGATTCCGCATCTGAGCTAACTTCGCAGAAAGAAAAGCCAAGGAACTTTTTCGCACCAGCGTTCAAGATTGCGCCTTCGGTCTGAACATCTGCGTCGTCACCATTGTAAACTCCCCAAGAGCCACAAAACAACCGCTTGTGCTCTGCAGGAACACAAGCAGCGCCTAATCAGCCACGATCAACGGGCGCGCAAATTGCATGCACGACGTTTGTATGACCCACGACAAAAAATGCGACGCCTACGAAACATTCAATCCTGCAAAGCGTTCCAACTTCGTTCGTTCTTTGCAAGAATACCGACTGTATTTCCATCTGTTTCCATGCCCAAAGCATTTTTGTGTTATCCAGGACGCAACCACCAGCCTCGCCCACCAGAACTCCTGCGTTAACCGGACTGCTGCACTTTCCCCTGAAGTCTTTGAAAGTTTACGGAACCCCCCGGAGCATAGAACCAATTGTGAATTTTTGATATTTGTAACTTCTTAACCTCTACTTGTTAACTTTTTCTTGTTCGTAATCTATGCCTTCTTTCGGGGGGAGGGGGAATCGTGTGACGTATGAAGCGATGGTTAGGAGAAGTAGATGAGGAAGAAGAAGTCAGAATGGAATAAACATGGGGTATGAGCCAGGCCACGTCGCCCATTCATCGTAGCGTCATATATATATATATATATATATATATATATATAGTGTTGCTTCCTTGAGGTCTCGACCATACTCCCTCGCCCTGGGTTGAGTGCTGCGATTAAGATGAGACTGATGATGGCTTTTATATGCATCTACTGCATTACTATGCTTAACCCAATTGAACACGGTGATAACAACAGTGGTTATGTTCGTGAAGCGTTGCGTCTTTAGATTTTTGTGTTGCATCCCTGAAACAAAAAAATGAACTCATGATCGAGATGGTGGTTCATTTGTGGTAAAATTATATTATGGTTCACAGAATTGAAGTTATTCCAGTAACGACAATGAAGGGAATGGTGCTATGCCCGGAACTGTATCAACTATAGCTGCAGTATGGTTTAGCCATAAAGAATCGCTATTCTCCAGCCAAACAGAACCACCCAACTCAACTAACTCAAATGTTGATTTGATTTACGTTCTTAATTTCTGTCCCAAATGATGTTTTGAACCACTTTAGAATTCTTGGCGCTATACTGAAAGTGGAAACTACAAAGGTAGCAACTAAATTTCATATATTCTTCAATTTTTATGATTTTCGACACGTTCATTGAAATGATCTACGTCCACCCTATCGACACCATGATTCCCCCCCCCCTCCCCCCGAAAAATAAACAAGTATCTCGACTGTTGAGCCCGGGGCTGACCAGGATCCCACCGCTGCTATCCATAGTTGCGGTGTTGAGACTTTGCCGTTACCGGCTCCAGGGACTCGGGAGGAAGACGCCGAGTATGAAGAGACCGACAAAACAGTGTTCAGAGGTTTATTTTGCGTTATGTGCAAGCGAGTGTTTCTCGCCACATGACGAACATCGGGACGAAGATGTCGTCCTACATCGTGACGATCTTGTCAAAGGTCCTCTCAGAAGCACACTGTGGCTGGTTATCATGAGTCTTTTTTTTTCCTCACTCTTAGATGAAGGAAAAGCTTTAAAATTTTCCGTCCAACCACCACACATGCACCACTTTCGACGCTACCGCTCACGCCCCCCCCCCCCCTGTCAACGTTTTTGACGGGTGGGTCCACACTCTCCTTCCGGTGCCAAGTTGTCTCTTTCTTAGGGTCAGGATGCCGCTGCGTGCTGCGTCGCACGCTCGTACTACCTTAGAAGTCTGGCAGCTTGGGCTAGTTGGTATGGCATGATGATAGTTATAGCGCGAGAACAAAACGACGACACAAAGACAAGAAGGACACGAAGCGCTCGTGTCTTTCGTGTCCGTCTTTCTTGTCGCTATGTCGTTGTTTTGTTCTCGCGCTACAACTATCGTCATGTATCGTACTACCGCCTCACCACAAGAACATCAAATGAACCGCTCTCGTCACACTCATTTGTGGGGCTGAAGGTAATCCATGCTGCCACCGCCATCTCTTCAAGGAAGCTGGTGCGACCGAAACCATTTCGGTCGTTTCGTTGAGCCCTGGCGTGGCGTCACAATTTGTCACACACTTCGGGTGAGGCCCCACCGATCTAACATCGACGTGCGGTAGACTCGCTGGCTAGCACTTTACGCTTCGGCCTTCGACGCCTGAAAGGCCTCGAAGTGGTACATCTCGAATTTATTGGCAGGTCGGTCGTACCGTGCGGTGTTGCACGTGTGGTGATGTATGGGCCTGACTGACGCACTCGTAGAGCAGACACGGAGATTTCATACAAAACGAACAAGCATTTAATTAAAACAAGAGCAATCGGCAAGAGATTACAAAAATAACAGAGAAAAAACACTAATAGGTGATGAAGAAAACAACAACGCAAACTATGCTCTAAAAGAACACTACAACAGACACAGACAAAAGACAAATACGCGGAATGTTAATAAAATAACAACATGATGAAAGTAGCGGTAGAAAGTAAAACTAGGAAAAAAAAGCTCAAGCGCGCGCATCGGAATAGCTAGCTGCGACACAGTGCACTACAATCATTTTACAAACTACAATCATTTTTTTAAAAAAGCTGGTTATAATAAATTAACAGTTTAAAAAACGTCACAATAAAAAGTTCCATACAGACTAGGCCAGCTCTTGGAACACTTAGGGGAGTTGGCGGTGTTGATTGATTGATTTGTGGGGTTTAACGTCCCAAAACCACCATTTGATTATGAGAGACGCCGTAGTGGAGGACTCCGGAAATTTTGACAACCTCGGGTTCTTTAACGTGCACCCAAATCTGAGTACACGGGCCTACAACAGTTCCGCCTCCATCGGAAATGCAGCCGCCGCAGCCGGAAATTGAACCCGCGACCTGCGGGTCAGCAGCCGAGTACCTTAGCCACTAGACCACCGCGGCGGGGCGAGTTGGCGGTGTGTCGCTGAAGATCTCGCCAGCTTATTAGACGACGAGGGTGCCCAGTATTGCAGCCGTCTCAATACGTTGTGTGGGTCACTTCGTGCTCGCCGCCTACGCGAGACTCGCGACACCAACGACCGCAAATCTTGCTGGCTGCACGTCAACTGTCCATTCCGATGCAGTCCAAACTCTATCGGAATGTCTCGTTCCCTCTCGAGGTCATTTATTTTTCCTCGAACACATGTTTCTCCTTTCGGTACAGGTGTAGGGAAGACGCGGCCGCGCCACCGCTGCGTCGCCAGTCGCCGAATGTAATCTTCTAGACACAAAAGCACCCTTCCTCGGATGATGGGGCGTGCAGGCGAAACGAGTATTGCAGAGGTTCATTGTATATTTATTTATTTATTTATTTATTAGAATACCCTCAGGGCCCGTAGGGCATTACAGAGGGGGTGGGTACAACATTTTATAACACACAAGAAAAAAAAGACAAAATAAAGAAACAAGTGTCAGATGCGCAAATCAGGAAGGCAACATAAGTCAACTAAAAATGTATAAGTAAGAATTCAAGCACATACAAGACAAAGATAGATAATGGAAACTGCATATAGTTACAAAAATTGCTGAGAAATTGCAGTCTTGAATAACATTTCTGAGTAATATTCAAGGAAACCACAAACTCGCACTGTTCGAGAGTTTTCGGTATTCTGGTTATCCACAAACGCGCTTTTTTTTCGCGCACCATTTCACTAACGTGGGCGACATCGCAGAGAACACACGACACACTACACTTCGCAGTCACTATACGAAGAAAGTCATAACCCGTGCACCACGACACGGCCACACACGTGAAACAAGCAATAACACACACGGCTAGAATCGAGGCAGCTGCTTTCGAAGCACCCCTTCGGGCGATCATGACACGGATCACAAGATAATCACGACACATAATTATTCCAAAGCCAAGAGAAAAAATATATGGGGCGATTCTAAATCAACGTGATACAAAAGGTTTAAGACAAAATTAAGAAGATACGACGCATCCATGTATGCAAAAAAAGTTTTAAAAATGTGGCCATATGACATAAATAAAACAAACCAAATAAAGCGAATGTCATGGGCCTCTATGCGCGACGCGGTCATCTGCGTTTCATTGAACCTAAGTACACTCAGGCCTCCTCATCGTCAACTCGGCTCAATTAATCTGCCCTTACATTCTCTGAGCCCTTTATGTGTTGTACGTGGGAACTGTATTGTTGGAGTTTAAGACTCCAACGAAAGACTCGTCCATTGGGATATTTCGCCCCCTGAATGAGCTTTAGAGGTTCATGATCCATCTGAACAAGAAAACGTCTCCCGTACAAGAAAGCCTGGTACGTTTTGACTCCCCAGACAAGAGCAAGAGCTTCCTTCTCGACAGTCGAGTACGCTACCTCTCGGGGAAGCAACTTTCGACTACCATAAGCCACGGGGGGGGGGGGGGAGAATCTGCTCGTGTTCTTGGAGGAGCACCGCTCCGATTCCCCTGTCCGAAGCGTCGGTCTGTATGACTAACTGTCGTTCGAAATCTGGAAGCTTCAGTATAGACCTCTTTCTGTTTGTAAACAGTGTGACGTCGCTTCAGGCACCCCGCCCATCAAACCCTTTCTCGGAGCAGGTACTGGTTGGCAAGAAAGTTCCATCGGCAGCATCTTTCTGCAGAGGAGAGCTGCGTGTCTGCATTCCTTTGACAGAAATTTCTACATTGCTATGTCTAAAGTCACAGCTTTTGAAAGAAAGGGGTCACGGAAGGGTCACTTCGTGGTGTGGAAATTTGGTCGTCGTAGATGGATGGATGGAGAAACTTTATTTAATGTATTGAAAGACGCGAGTTGCCCGCAGTGGGCTTCACCCACGTAGATGGCAGCCATAAAAAAATTCATCTTTTTGAAAGCGAATGTTTTGAATCTACCCGGTGACTGGCACTTCGAGAAATATTTACATGGCACGGGCGTTAACGCATTCAATTTGCATCTTGGAATGTGCACTGCAGTTTTAAACAAGTTACAGCATTGGTGGCAGCGTGGTTTTGAGCTGCTGTGCGCGACGCCACGGATAACATTCTTACTCAGTGCGCAGACGTGTGATTGGAGATGAATGAAAAAAAAGCACTTCTTGCCGTACGTTAGGGTGAGGTCAGCATATCCTCGTGAAAATTAAAGTGAAATTCTGCCACTGCGTTTCTCAATAACCCAGTGAAAATTTACCCGATAACCTAATAATATATAGTATTATCTGGCACAGTTACCTTGCCGCGCTTGACAGCTATAACGCGTTTTCATACCCCTATTGCTCCTTTAGACTTCGGGTGTCCTTAGACTTCGGGTGTATCGGGTGTCCAATAATAGGAGTTATAGCCGCAGTGAAGTGTATATGCAGATTCGGCTACGCTACAACATTATTATAGCTCATGAGTAGTCGTATATATCACCCGGAGATCACGCACTTTTATTTTTCTGCACACCGCGCATGCGCTGAGATATACCCACTCGCAGATTATTCCGTGAAATGCATTTTTACCTTGACTAAAATGTCGGATCGTAAAGCTCCATCGAACACCGGTCACTGCAACCAGCCCACAACGAATACCAGTGTTTTCGCAAACAGGACGCATCGCGTTATTCAAACTGCACACACCACGCACAATCTTCCCGATTTCACCGCCCGTAAAGGTGAACCAATATTGTCGATGCCTTTCAACGCAGACTACACACTACAGTCGACACTGCAGATTTTCAAAGACGATGCCACTGCTCCTCGCACAAGCCACCGCGTGTGTTCCCTTCTCCGAGATAAAAAGCCAGCCAGCGTGGCAAATATTTATTCACGCACTTTACCACACACGTAGATGTTCTCTGACACATACCAGAGCTAATGTTGCCACTGTGAGATGACGATTGAGCTTTCAAAAGGAAAAAAAAACTTGCCCCAAGCCAACGAACGATGCCCCAAGCACCGAGCAACTGCAGTCCACTCAGCCACCAGCGGGAGTGTTTTGCCAACCACCGCCTTGCACGTGCACCGATGACGTCACGCTGTGGCGTACCCCGGTAGGGGTCTATTGCTGTGGTTCTCATGCATTTCTTGAGCTGAACGAACGCACACTCCTTATCCGGACCCCACTTCACAGTGTTAGGGAGCCCCTTTCGGGTGAGGTCGGACAACGGCCTTGTCAATGTTGCATAATCGCTGTTGAACTCGCGGTAGTATCCCGCTAGCCCAAGGAAGGAACGCGCCTGTCGCTTCGTGGTCGGCAGGGGCGCCCTCAGAATCTTCTCCAAGGTCTTGGAAAGCGAAGAAAGCTCTCTTGCGCCGATCTGATGCCCAAGAAACAATATTTGCTACATGCCTATTTCGCACTTTGCCGTTTTTACCGTCAGTCCCGCTTTACAGTTGCGGACGAATACTTCCCTGAGGATTTGTCGGTGCTACTCCCACGTGGTACTTGCGACTAGTACGTCGTCATAATAGTACGCAAAGTCTGGGACGTCCGAGAGCACGTGCCTCATAGGTTTAGTGAAAACGGCCGATGCAGTTTTTATCCCGAAAGGCATATAGCAAAAGGGTACGTGCCCCGATACGGTAGCGAACGCTGTTTTAGGTCTTGCCTCTAGAGCAAGAGGTACCTGCCAGTACCACTTGGCAAAATCTAACTTCGAGAAAAATCGCTTCGTGCCTACCGTCGCAAGCAGCTCATCAGAGCGGGGGATCAATTGGCTCAGCATCGTCCATCAAGACTTCATTAAGTCTGCGGAAGTCGATGCACACTCTATGTGTTCCATCTGGTTTTCGCAAAGCGATGACGGGTGAATTGAAGGGTGACTCAGATCTTTCCACAATACCTAGCTTCATTATTTCGGCTACCTTTTCCTTTCTAATGCATCTCACTGCAAACGGCATTGGGTATTGTCGGACGTGCACGGGTTGTTCGCTGGACAGTTCAAGCTTGCATTCAGTCAGCTCTGTCCTTCCGAGAAGGTACAAAAAGATCTTCTGGTGCTCTTGGAGTAATTGGTTGACCTATGCTTTTTGTTACACTGGCAGGTGATCATCTATCTTCACGTCCCTGAAAGACTGCAATTGATGAGGCTGTAAGAGCTCGATGTCCCCACTTTCCGGGTCTTCGCAAATGACAATAGCCCCAGCTCCAGCGATTTCGGGGCTACGCGTTTGATAGCGTTTCATCATAGTTATGTGAAAAAATTTGCAGGAGCTGCCGATCTCGACTTCATAGTCGACGTACCCCTTTTTGCTGAAAACGTTGAAGGGCCCCTTCCACTGCATTAACAACTTGTTGTTATCCGTGGACAATAGGATCAGTACTTGCTCCCCCGGTTTCAAGTAACACTTTCGGCTCATCAAGTTGTTTACCTGCCATAACGCTTCCCTGCACGCTCTGACTCCTCGTGCGCCAGTCGACAGGTGTGCTCTAACTTCTCCCGTGGGGAAATCACGTACTCGTACGTGGTTTTTGAACTCTTCCGAAAGAGCCATATTTGTTCACAACTCCCTTAGAACCACCAGCGGCTCTCGAACAGTCCTTCCGTACAACAATTCAAATGGAGAAAATCCGAGACTTTCCTGTGGGTCTTCGCGGTAAGCAAATAACAACGGAGCGAGGTAACGATCCTAGTCGTGCAATTTCTCCTGGCACATACGTTTTGTCATCTGTTTGAGCGTCCCATTAAACCGCTCAACCAGGCCGTTCGCCATTGGATGATACGGAGTTGTGTGGAGTTGATTGAGAGATAGCAGGCGGCTGACTTCATAACTTCGAAGGTGAAGTTTGTACCCTGGTCACGGAGTACTTCGCGAGGCACACCTACGCGCGAAAACATCTCCACCATCGCTTCGGCCACCGTTTCGGTTTCTATACTTGGTAGCGCAACAGAATCTGGGTACCTATCGGCATAGTCGACTATCGTGAGAGTATATTTGTTGCCCTGGGTTTATCTGGGAAAAAGCGGTCCAACTATGTCAATCGCCACCTTCTCAAAGAAAGTGGAAATGATGAGTATCTTGGCCAGGGGCACTTTTCTGGTATGCCCCTTTAGGCGCAGTCTGCTGACAGATGTCACACGACGCGATGAAGCGCTTCACGTCAGCCTGCATCCCCGGCCAGAAAAATTTGGTTTGAATTTTCGAGGGCATTTTCTTCACCACCTGGTATCCTCCCTTGGTGCAATCATGGGCCAAGTGCGTTATTGGGACACGCAATTTTTTTGGTACGACAACTTGTGAGGACTCATCCCCGGACTGCGACACGAACCTCCTTTGGAGCAATCCCTCTTGCATGAAAAACGCGTGGTGGTCCCCGTTCTTGGTGTGTTTCTCAACATTCAGACGATTGAACCCAGTTTGTATTGTCAAGTCGTTCTTCTGCTTCTCAACCAGTGCTTCCCGGCTAATGCCCAGAGAAGCTTCAGGTACCCACAACTTCTTCTAAGTTGTTTCCCTACAGCTGTGTGAGCGTATAACCGCGGGGTTGGCTTGAGGTATCTCTTGTTCCTTTGGCTCCTCCTTCGTACCGTCATTCGTCAGCGGCTCCTGCACCTCTGCTTTGGCGTCTTGGAATGCGTCTACATTGCTCCCAGCATCATATCTTTTCGGGAGGTTCCAGTGTAAATCGCGATCATCGGCCAGTCATACGCCAACTACGTTACCTAGGATGAGATCGTGTATGGGGTTCTCAATACAGTTAGCCTCCAGTCGGCCTGAATAAAATGGGGTCTCCACGTCAACTCACGCTTCACGTAGCATCTTCACTGAGTGGTCCAGGAGATAGACTGGTGCGCTTGTTCCAGTGAAGTCATCGTCATTGGCCAGACTTGTTTTGAAAATGACCGTGTTGCAGCCCGTGTCCCTGAGGACGCGCACTTCTCTGCCTCCTACCAAGCCAGTCAGCACAGGAAGATGCTCAGTAACTTCAGTGTAATTTTCCGTGATACCGGCACTGACTCTCTCGCTGTTCTTCAATTCTAAGAATCATTCATCAATGCAGGCCGCTGCCGATGTTTTCGTTGACGCTCGGTCATTGTTTGTTCCCTTCTTCCAGCACTTCCAGGAAGGGTGGCCTAGCCTTCCACATATCTGACATGGTTTTCTCTGATCACCCTGGCTACCGTTCGAAAGCTTGAAATTTTCGGCGTTATGTGCAGTACTCAAGCACGAGAAACGCTGTTTCTCTGTTTGCCTTTTAGCTCCATCCAGCAGCTTGTAGTCTCAACTCTGTCCCGTTTGGATAGCTCGCGTTTTCGGCTTTTCCCTCGCTGCGTCAGTTCTCGAGAAGTTGCGCTAGCCATTGGCCTTCGTGTATTTTTCAGCTCTTTGTACCATATCCTTCAGTGAAGTGTCTGTTTTTTCCCTCAGAAAGAGTTCGAGGGTGGTTGCGCAAGTGCTCAGATATTGTTCATTTAGGACTAATTCAAAGAGCGCCTCGTAGCTGTTGCCAGTACCGGCTAGATCAACCCATCTTTCGAGGAAGTTTCTCAGGCGAGTTAGAAACTGTGAGCAGGTTTCGTTGTTATTGGTGTCGTTCTTCGGAACTTCTCGCGAAACCCCTCCTCAGTGAGACGGGAACGGATCATTAGCGTTTTTCGCAGCTTCTCATATAGTCAGTACAACCTGGCGTGAGCACCTAGCTGAAACATTCAACGCCTCCCCGCTTAGGCAGAGGCTTAAGGCTGTAGCCCAGTCTTTGTAGGGCCACCTTTGACTTTGCGCGACGTGCTCAAACCTTCTCAGGTATGCGTTAAGGTCATCACGTGCCAGATTAAATGGGGGCATCAGTTTTTGTGGGCTAATGGGATGCATGCGCCCGGCCATTTCTGAGCTTGTACTTTGTCCCGACTGTGTAGTAGACTGCTGACGCAACGACAAAAACTCCCTCTTTTCCTGAATCCGAAGCCGGACTTTTTCTATTTTTTGCTCCATTTCGAATTCCGCGAATAGTCTCTGCTGTGTCGAACGCTCGTACTACTACCGCACCACTAGAGCATCAAATGAACCGCGCTTGTCAAGCTCATTTTTATGGCTGAAGCAAATTCATGGTGTCACCACCATCTTTTCAAGGAAGCTAGCGTGTCCAAGACCATTTCGGTCGTTTAGTTGAGCACTTTGTGGCGCGGCGTCCCAATTGCATGCACCTCACTTCCCCGTTGGGAGTACAATACCCATATTTACACGGCTGTCAGCAGGCCCGCATCCTTTCGGCAACTTGTTCACAGAACCGCGAACACCCCTTTCTGCTTGGCTCCAGCGCCGATCGTAACACGGCCCTCGTACATAACAGCGATTCCCGCGCTGATCAAAGGACTCGCATAAAACGGATTGCTCGGAGTGTCAGGCTAGCTTTGCAGCGATGCGAAATGTGCTTTGTTGATTTCATCACGGTGCTGCTTTCTGTTGAATGACGAACTTACAAATAGTATATAGTATACTTACAAATAAACAGTAATTAGGTAAGTATAATATACTGTGTACATCATTCGCTCGAACGTAGATGGAGCGGAACATTACCGAAAAGGGAGGACCTTAAATTCATAAAGGCCGTCAGAGGTTCTAAACGCTGTTTTTTTTCGATCTCGTTCGTCAACTTCAATCTGCACTATTCGCTATGAAGATCCATCGAAGAATAGTAGCGGGCATGTCGCAGATGATCTAAATAGTTGACGATATGGGGAAGGGCATCAACGTCTTTCTTAGTAGTGGAGTTCAACTTGCGGTAATGTACACAGAATCGGAGTGATTCATCTTTCTTCTTAACCAGTACGACTGGTGACGCCCACAGTCGGGTTGAAGGTTGAATGACGTCGTCATCGAGCATTTGTTTGACTTGTTGGCGAATAACATCCCGTTCTTTCTGTAATACGCGGTAAGCGTCCCCGATTGAACGGTTTGCTCACTGATGATTTTGTGTTTGGTTAGCAGAGTCTGCCGGACCTTTGATTTAGTGGCAAAACAGTCGCTATAGGATGACAGCAAGCTGAGTAGTCTTTCCTGCTTGCGTTGCTCCAACTATCGGCTAACCTTGATGTGGTTCGTGACAGCTACATCCCATATTTCATCTGTGGAATGCGTCGTAATCAAAGCGCATCTGCTCCAATCGTCGAGGGTTTCGCAGTGGGATATAGTGGTGCGCCTCGCCAAATGCTTGTATTCACCACTAAAGTTGTTCACTATTATCGTAGTGCACGCATTTCGGTGCTCTACGATACCACGAGATATGGCGACCTCTTGACCTAGTATAGTAAAGCGATGTTACCTTTGGCGATGACTGTGCCCGCTTGTTCCTGTCGGCACTCAAAGAGGACGAGGATGCTGCAACGAGGCGGCAACGTTACACAGTCGTCGACAACGCGTAACTCCACACGTCGAAGTTCGTCCGCGTCATCCGAATCTGTGTGGAATCAGCGAAGGTTACAAACAAATCTCGCAGTTATTGACCGCTCCATACTGCTGAAGACAATTCATACCCAACGTAACTGGTCGGGAACATTTGGGCAGCACAAGGAAAGATTCTACAAAGGCCGATGCACAGATTTCAAGCCTTGCGGTGCACCGGCTCATTGGTGACCCGAGGTGATCCTCCAGCGGTGATAAGTTGTGGGCCGTCTCACGTTATCAGCACCTTGCATAGCTCAGTAGCTAATGCAGCACTCATCACCGAGTAATCATCTCATGTATCGACGAGAGCAGTTACTGGATGATAGTCAACGGAAACGGTTATTGAAGCAGTTGTTCCTTTAGCGGTTACAGAAGAAGGCGTCAGCAGTATGTCATTGGGGGGTGGCATCTAAAGATATATGTCAATTCTCACAATTGGAGGTTGCTGATCTCAGTTTCTCCGGCTGAACTTGAGTCACTGACACCAGTGGACTCAAAGGCCGCTAGGACGTGGTTTCGCGATGTGGGATAACGGGGTGATAGTGAGCGTGACTGTCGTCGCTGAGGGCGAGGATGGAGATGACTGCTTCCTAAGTACTGCTTAATTTCGTACGGGTGCTTACCATAGCTTGGACAACGCGCATCAGGGTGGAATCCGCGCAGGCCTATTCTTCGGTAGTAGCAGTCGCGGTACATGCGTCCGCTTCGCTACAGGGGTAGCAAAAAGGTCGACTGTCAGGTGCACGCCGTATGGTGGACTTCCGCGGGCCAGTGCGATATTCAGTCTGCAAAGCTGGGCGGTGGATTGGGCTTGGGAAACGTCGAGAAGTCTCAGCAGGTTGATGCGAGAAACGTGCCATCGATGATGTAGAGACTCGCAGGGCATCCGCGTAGGATAGCGTGGGAGGTTCAGCTCGGGATTGTGGCGGCAAAGAGACTACTTGCCCGATTTCATCCCGAATCAGGTCGGTGACAGCTGCGACACCCTGAGGTGCCGCTCTATGACACTTCTGAAGAGTTTATGTCGGACAACCTACGTTATAAGCTTTGTGTGGGTCTCCCTGTCATTACGCTCAGGCACAAGTGAGCAGGCAGTGGAGAAGACAGTCTGTCGCTCGTACTAGGATAACCGTTGCACGCTTCGGCAAATTTATTTGTTAAACAAATTTAGCAAACCTACATTGCTCTCACTGCACGAGCTATCTATCGGCAATCTGCAAGTTTTCTTCCCGATTTCAAATCATGCATTCACTTCACTTCAAGATCAAAACTACTTGGCAAGTGCCACATCTGACAGCAGAATCGGACGCTTGTCCTGAAGTCACGCTGTTAAACTCGAACACCACAACACAATAAGAGTGACGTTCATTCAGCGATCTCGATGTTCAAATATATCCATATGCTTGTTAGCTTTCAAGAGTTTTTACACATGGTTTGAAAGATTTCGAAATGTATGAGTGACTTGTTTTGTTCGGACCCGACCGCATACATGGGACCCGACCGCATACAGGCTAGGACACTAGCAATAAACGATCCCAACCTTACTTGATTGACGTTTTTTTTGGCAGTAGAGGCCAGTTAGGTCCCCTGGCGATAAATACACTCGCGATCCACAATTTATCAACAAGAAAAAAAAAACAGAGTACCGAGGGAGCGAGCAGTGCAAACCAGCATTGAGCACCCCACCTGCAGCAAAAAAAAGCGTCTACTTAATGATGATGATACTATTAACAACGCCATCTCGCTCGCGGTATTGCAGTTAAGTACGCCGCCACTACCTTGTTGTTTTGATACAAGAGCCCAAAGGTACAGCTTCCGTTCTCTAATGTGGTAGGTGTTCTACGACAAGCTCGCGAAAGTGGCGCACGCAGTGGCCACGCCCGAAACAACATCTGTCGGCCTCTTCGAAGATGCGCGGAAACGGGTTTCTCTCACCATCACCTCCCGCCGCACGGACGAGCGCGCAGCAGCCGGCAGCCGCCGGCGAGCCTAGAGTTACTGTATCTGCTACCTTTTTGCGAGAACACGGCGCTGCTTGAGCACCTCTGACTTCGTGGACATGTTTTCTTTTTTTAATGTTTTTTTCTCAATCACACCGAAGTCGAGTGAACTTTCTTCGGTTAGTTCAACAGATCTTGATTTCTTCAGAGCCGTAGCTACAAGCCCCGGTGAGCGCTCCGCGCTCATGCAACATCAAACGCACCTATACGACCCGCTAAATCTCTCCAATGTTGGCGGAGCTTCTCGTGGTGTCCTCGGCGGCGTTCCAAAACGGTTGTGTGTTGCTATTGTTCGGACGTGCGCTGGTGGAGACTAATCCAATGTTACCCTTTTTTATCTTCTCCTTCCTCCTTTGCTTTTCCTAACCTATCTACTTTTATTCCCACTACCCCATTCCCTGTGCCAACCTGTTGAGGTGTCATCGAAATGAAAGACGCGGGCGGCACTCTTCTCTTCTTTCCTTATCATAATCACTGAGAGAGAGAGGGACTGACAACCATGACACTGCCACCGCCTTCCTGGCTTCGAGCGAAGGGAAGGCGGAAACCTGGCCTTCCACCTCTCTTGTCACGGTCGCGACTTCCTGCTATAGGGACAAAACACCCTCTCCTCTTCTCTCACATCCCCTAAGGCAGCCCAGCAAAAGCCGCCCTCTCCAAGTGCGCGCGTGTCTTCGAGAACATCTCCACGCCCTCAAGATCCCCACTTCGTTGGTGACTTAAATCCGAGTGACCATGCGGCCACCATCATCTGTTGGCCTGTTCAGAAAAAGACGAACTTCCTGGCTGCGTCTAGGGACGCGCTCGCTGCCTTCCTCTCGGGGTTCCCGGCAACCAAGCGCGGACGGGTGACCAAGCCCAACTTGGTTGTGGTTGAAAAGCATTCCACTTCAGATCTAACCCACCCCTCCCCTCCACTTCTGGTTGGGACGATCTGCGAGACTCAGGTTCGGACGAAGCATCTGAACCTCAACACCTGTGTCGGTGATATCTTTGGAATGGATCAGACGGTCACCTTCGAGGACCTCGCCGATAACATTGTGTCACCAGTGCCACTTGTGTCCGGTGTGTGCAGAGGCAACTGGCTTGCTTTCACCTTCGCGGGAACCACCCGCGAAGGTGAAACCCTTGGATATAGTGGTCTACGAGGAAATTCGCTTTGTTCGTCTTCGCCAGCCCCGGCCTCTGCAGTATTCGCGTTGCGGCCGCTTCGGGCACGCAACCACCACCTGCTTGCGAAAAGAACGGTGCCTGCGCTGCGGTGTCAAGCACGCCCAGGACCGTGAGCAGTACAGCATCCACACTGCATAAACTATTGTGAAAAACATTCCGCAACTGATCCGCGCTGCCCTCCTGGCAGCTCCAGGGCAAGGTTGCGGTCGTGATGGTCTCATTTTATGGCACCACCAGTCGCCTCCAAAACATGGATTACGCCAGAGCCCCTAGGAGCAGCGCGTCGATCAAGGGCCGCTCTTTTCGGGATGCGCTCACCGGTACCGGCAGCGCGACCTCGGAAGCCGCTCTTGGATCTGAAACGAGTGCGCCCGTCGTGCCCACGAGCACGATGACGACATCGTTCTCGTCCTCAACTCAGCCGGCCTCTGCCGTCGTCACCACACGTGCTCGACGGTGACGTGGACACCGCGCGCTGCCTCCCTTCCGCCGGCTACTGCCGACGTCGCTAAGAGTTCGACAACAACACCACCCGCTTCCTTGACGCCGCCATCTTAAGCCGGCTTTTCGATGAACAGAAAAATTGGGTCACTACTTGCGGCAATACGTGCTGCGATCCTGATGCTCCCAGTCGACTTTCCGGAGTGATGATTAAGTGCTGCAGCTTTTCTCGTCGCGATACGGATTGGCCTTCTGAAGTGGCACAACCATGGGTGTCAACTGGATTTACTCTGTGAGTTTAGAAGACCCCATTTTTCCTATTTCCCGCGTTAAATCTAGCGCATTACTTGTGCCCTTTGCTTCCTCGGCGGCTTTTCCAGTCGGGTGCGCGTTGCGTTTAATCGGGCGTGTGTCGGAGGAGAAGAGTCGAATGAGTCCCGTTTTAATTTTTTTGCTGTATTCTTTTGCCTTTACCCCACCTATCCCTTTTATTACCACTACCCCATACCTGTGCCAACCTTATTAGGTGTCATCGTAAAGATGGAGAGTTACGGGTGGCACTTTTCTTTTCTTTTTCATAACCACTTGGAGAGAGTCATGCACAAGTGCATGCAGTCAAGTAACAAGTCCCTGTCATGCCCATTAACAATATACGTAAAATGCCCCCTCAGAACAGTCGCAATTTATACATGGGTATGCCATGCGTGACCCGTGTCGTCCGACTGCGTCATATTGAATTATTTTTGTGACCTCACGTACAGCAGAAAATGTCAAATTTACATTGTGCATTTGTGAAGAGACGCGCTATACTAACTTTCGCCAACTGTAAACGGTCGGCACAGAGGATCTTTTTTTCCGGTGGGGGGGGGGGGGGTGTTTGTAAAAGCAGCTTTTGACAAGCATGAAAAATGTCGGGGTGAAGGATTTTTAGATTACCTTCCTTTCCTTCTGAATTTACAGCTTCCCGGTTCGGTGCGCTTTTGGCAGGGTATTTTAGCTCCCGATAATTATCTATGATAAAACCTGCGAAGTCAAGTACTCTTTAATTCGGCTGTATAGACCGCGCGCTTCTGCTGATGTTCACAGTACTAAAGTACTTTGTAGCACATCTAACTTCAGCTAACGTGTGTAATAATGTCGGGACTATAAAGTGTCACTGTGCCGATTAGGTATTTTTTTTCACGTAGTTTTCATACCTATATAGTATAGCGCTTTTAACGTTTTAACCTCAAGAAAATGAATATTTTTTTTATCCTTCACAAGGGCTCATTGAGCTAAAATTCAGTACTTTGGCGTGTCATCTCTCAAGAGTCACGACAGCATGTGCTAGACGTGAATAACAGGCAGGCACAAAAAAAGCCGGAGTCAAAGTAGCGCGCCGGGGGAGCCAAAGTGCATAGCCATTCATGCGCGCAGCGCTGCGCTTTCAATTCTAATCGACTGCAGCACCGCCGCAACGAGCAACGCGGAAGGCACCAGGCGGTGAGACGTGGCCATGCCACTCAGAAGTTCTAGTAACCTCTACCATAGCCTCCGAGATGGCAAGCGTGCGGCGTTACCCGCCAATCTCGGAGACCACGACTCTATCCTGGTCCGGCAACCCACTATATAGAGCATGCCGAGCTCAGCGTTTCTATGGAAAGTATTCGTACGGCTGCAGTTGCTGTCAGTGGTTTTCGTTCTGGCGTGCTGAATTTGGGCTCAAATGGTGCAGTATAAGTAGAAAATGAGACTGTGAGATGTCCTGAAAGGTTTTCATTCGTTCGGGGTCAAATATGATAATATTCAATGACGCGAACATGTCGGAACTATTCGGTGTCGTGTGCTTTCTGCACTCTTCATGTTGAAAACAAAAAACAAAAAACGTTAGAATATTTCGCTTCATTCAAGCAAGACAAGCAAGTGCTGACATCCTTCGAACATACATTATTTTTTTTCTTGAGTGTAATATTTTGGTTTTTTTTTTTCACTAGCAATGCTTATGCTTTCGCTGTGGCTCTAACCCGTACATGCGATCGCACGTGAGCGCGCCATTGCGATTTCCTGGAAACGACGGCATGTGTTTGTTGCCCACACACTGTTGTCTATGTTTTTCTCAACTTTTAATGAATGCTTAGCCCTCACTCGTTTATTGCCTACCGGTGTGCACGAAATTGAAACTGATGGGGCCCGGTACTAAAAGCGATGGTGAAGATTACATGACAGCACGCTTTCTCTTTTTTGTTTTTTTTTAGAGTCATGGCGTTTGATAGGATTGCGGCGGCGATAAAGTGAATATAGTTAGAGAAGGACTCTGGTTAGAGTTTTTTATGCCGATGAGGCACCAAGCGCGCCCGGGCTCTATATCGGCATAAGAGACACTCTGCGTTTATTTCTTTCATAATTGTGGCTACTAGTTGTACGGCTTTTGCGAAATCTTGTATGTCGTTCGCAAAGGTATGCAGGGAAATTGACAGTTACAGAAACAATAAACAACTATGAGAACGCGGTTTACTTTTGCTTTGATCTTAGAAGAGTTAGATATGCTGTATGTCATCGCGCGAATTCTCAAACATGGTTCTTTACCACGCAATAAATTGTCTTCCTTATGTGGTTATGCCAAACACGAAGTTACAGAACTCCTCTTTTTTTCACTATTCGACTTTCATACCACACACCATGCACAATACATCCAGCCTTCTTACGTAAGTTGTACAATAATTAAAAGAATTCCGTTACGTCAATTTCTTCTCAAATTCAGTAAATGTTTGGCTGGCACTACACAAATTAATTGCGTGATATGTGTGGTTTAACGTCACTAAACCACCATATGAACAAACTAATTGTGTAGTGCCGGTAACTCCACGGTGAAGTGAGTGGTTTCTCATCCGTGTTAATACAGCCACATCAACTAAATTGATCACCGTGTTGAACCGAGCTGCGAGGCTAACTGTGTCGACTAAACCCATCATACTAAAATGTAAAAATGAAAATTGAGGCTAAAACAACACAGGTGGCTACACGAGTGGTGCGTAGATGTTTTGTAACGAACAGGGACGTACTTGCGTTATGTGTGGTTATGTAACCAAACATATTGATTTGTGTTGTGTAACCATACTCTATTGTCATTTGGCCGAGTGAAACTCTAGGCGTTCCGGGTATATAGTGGCACTTGCAATATAGAACTTGTCACGAAACACAAACGATGTAACATTCACGATGCAACCACAAACGCCACGCGTTTGGCGATGCGTACCGCACGCTATTTAGAAGAGAGATTTTTTTTTCTGTAGTTCTTAGAACAACCAAAAATTGCACAGAGGCTTCCCGTTGACCCTTCACTGGCTGACATGGCTATAAAAGAGAAGAAAATCCGCAGCTTGACCTAAAACACACTAAAATTGTTCGACGACGCCGCTCGTAGTACACTCCGCCATGTCGGCGCGCTCCAGAAAGGAGGAAAGCGCCAGTTGCCAGCCCGGTTCTCCTCTCTCGATGAAATGGTCTATACATACGGATGCAGTTGCAGTCTTTTTTGTTGTTGTTGTTCTGGCGTGCTTAATTTCGTCTCAAATGGTGCAGTATTTGTAAAACATCTGTCTGTAAGACGTCCTCAAAGGTTTACATTCGTTCGGGGTCAAATATCAGAGTATGCAACGGCGCGAACACGTGGCAAGTGGTCGGTGTCGTATGTTTTTGACACTCTTTTTGTTGTAAAAAACGTAATCGTATTTCGACCCATTCAAGCAGGCGAGAAGGCTAGCACCCTTTGAACACACAATTAGTCTTATTCTTGGACTGTAATATTTAGGTTTGTTTTTTCACTCGGGATTTCTTTATGCTGTGGCGGCGAGCATGCATGCACCCATACATGCGACCACGTGGGAGCACACAGTTGAGTTTGAGTTTGAGTTTATTCAACCACGTGACAAGTACATGAAAATACAATGTATACGTGGTTTGGTGCGAAGGGAAAAAAGCTGCATTTCACAGCTTGACTGGCCCCTTCACCCAGAAAAAAATATGAACTATAAAAGTACAAAAAATTAACAAACATTACAGGCAGCGAAAAGCGACAATACAAAAAGAAACACGCATGTGGCCCATGACAGCAAATAATAGAATCACAACACTAAAATACATACAAAAATATTCATAACAAAGCAATGCATGAAAGAATAAAACTGAATAACCATTACAGAAATCGCCCAACATTCATTTACAACACAATCAGCACACCCGATTTAACATTTCAGTTTTAGACAATATACGCAGATTATCAGTTGTTAGTTTCCATTTGTTCATCACACTTGGAAGGTGGTAACGTAGTGTTTCAAATCCATAGTTTGTGCGAGGACAAGGTACGTTCCAAGTCTCCGTACAGCGAGTAACGCGACTGGCAGGATTTGGTTGCAAGGTGGCCAAGGTAGGTAAAAAGATACTTCCTCTGCGTATTTCTGATTTAAAAGCAGACAGAAGCTGGTATTTGTAATAACAGGTAATTCTTAAAATTCTATATTTTGCAAATATTGAAGCAGTGTGTGCGTTATAGGATACACCTTCAATGCACCGCAAGGCATTTTTTTGTAACACGACCAGGTTCTTTAGAGATGCTTTAGAGCCTGTAGACCAGACCAGATGACAATAGTGTAAATGAGAAGAAAAAAGAGCATTGTACACTAATATTTTTGTTTCACAGGTAGTATGTTCTGGCATCGACGCAACACACCTAGAACTTTACGAAGTTTGTGACTAATGTGTTTGGCATGGTAATTCCATGCCATATGTTCGTGAAAATGCACACCGAGAGTTTTAAACTGTTTGGCAAAGTTTAATTTCAACGTTATTAAGTATTAGCTTGTGAGACGTTTTAAATGACCTGGCTTTCGCACGGAACAGTACAGCCTTTGTTTTTAGAGCAATTAATGTGCAGAGAATTCACCACAGTCCAGGCATATATTTTATTTAGTATTTCATTAGCAGAAACAATGAGGTCAACGGCCGTTTCCACAGAAAAAAATATACTAGTATCGTCCGCGTAGATTGCATATTCTACAGAGCGGTCAATGCGTACAATATCGTTGATAAAAAATTAAATAATAGGGGTCCCCAAATGCTACCTTGAGGTACGCCATTCTTAACGTTCATGGATGATGATAGCTCCCGATTTATTGATACACATTGTTTCCTATTAGATAAGTAGCTTCTTATTAAAGCTAAAACGGTACCGCGAACTCCACAACAGTGAAGTTTTTCTAGCAAAATATCATGGTTTATTCTATCGAAAGCTTTTGATAAATCTAAAAATATTCCTAGGGTAAGTTTTTTTGCTTCTATATTTCTTAGAATCAATTCCTTTTGGTATAGTAAGGCACTTTCGGTTGAGAGGCCTGACTGAAAACCGAACTGTGACGGCATAATAATGTTGTGTTTATTAAAGAAATTAGATAACTCAATTAAAATAAGTTTTTCACGCCCCTTCGAAAAAACTGGTAAAATCGACATTGGCCTGTAGTTTCCTAAATTGCTTTTGTCCCCACCCTTATATATAACTGTTACTTTAGCGTTTTTCATTCTCTGAGAAAACAGCTCAATGGTGAACACGAGATTATAAATACGTACTAAGCAGGCGCATGTGAGATCTAAAATGTATAATATAGGTTCTAATCTTAAGCCATCTGTGTCCTCGCTTTTACTCAATTTGAAATGCTGAAAAACGCTGACGACCTCTTGCGCGTCTGTAGGATTTGCAAACACAGAATTATTTAAAACAGGAGGCAAATAACCTGATGAATCACAATTATGACTACTGTCAACTAGTGAGGTAAAGTACTCTTTAAATTTGTTTGCTAGTACTGCGCCTTGCGATTTCTTAACCATTATGACATTTGATTGTTGCTCACGAACTGCTTATATATCGTTCACACAGCCTTTAATGAACCCCTATTACTAGCTTGTCTATCGGCCACCGGTGTGCATGAAATAAGAACTGGTGGTGCTGGTACACGAAAAGCAATGATGAAGCTTACATATCAGCATGCCTATTTTCTTCTTAGAGTCATAGCATTTGATTGGATTGCGGTGGCGCTAAAGTGTATATGAAGTTTCTTCTGCCGATGAGGCACCAAACGAAACCGGCGGGCTTGATCCTATGATCGGCATAGAAGTAATATTCTGTTTATTATTTTTTATAATTTTCTCTACCAGTTGAACGGCTTTTGCGAAAGCTTGTATGTCGTTCGCAAAGCTAAGCAGCGAGATCGACAGTTGGAACAATAGACAACCGCGACAACATGGTTTAATTTTGTTTTGCGCTTAGAATATAATAAACCATGTTGTGTATTATCGCACCACTTGTCAGACACGGTTCTTGACCCCATGGAAAATTGTCTTCTAGAAGCAGATATTCCAAACACGAAGTGGCAGACTTCTTTTTTTTATGATTCGGTTTTCATGTCGCACAGCGTGTACGATAAATCCCGCCGTTTTAGTTGCGCGCTCACGACAAAGATTCCGCTTCTAATTTTCGTGTCAAATTCAGCGAATGTTTGCGTGGCACAAGGCCGGTTTCAAAAACAAATAAATTGTCTCATGCTGGTTACCCGCTGTGAAGTGAGTGGTTTCTCCTCCGTGTTGATACAGCCACATTAACTACATTGATCAGCAGGTTGAGCTGAGCTACAAGGCTAATTGATTTCAACAAACCCATCGGACAAAAACATAATAATAAAATGAAGCAAAAACAACACAAGTGGCTACACGAGTGGTACTTAGGTGTTTTGTAGCGAACAAGACTTTCTGATACAACACTTGCCGCGTAACACAAACGATGCGTTTCATTAAGAGACCACAAACGCCGGGCGTTTGGTGATGCATGCCGCTTGCTATTCAAATAACAGTTTCCTTTTTTTGCTGTATTTCTTAGAATAACCAAGGAGGCACAGTGGCTTCCCGTTGAACTTTCCCTGGATGACATCACCATAAAAGAGAAAAGAATCCGCGGGTCGACCTCAAACATGCTAAATTATTCGATAACGGCACACTTACGACCGGCCCTAGGGAACCAAGCAAGAGAAGTTTGGGGGAGAACCGGTTCTTGACCGACTGTGTCGTCCACCCCCCCCCCCTCCCCATTCAGGCTCCTCCTCTCGCCGGGAGAACTCCGGAATCTGCTGTGCGTTCGTGACCATGTTTGGCTACATTTTAGGGCGCCGTGACCATATATGAACATCGTGTTAGGTTGTGCCACTCCATGTGTTGTGAGGTGTGTTTCCCCCTCTCTCGTGGCCGAGGTGCCGGAGCCACCGTATTGGCTTACGATGCGGAAAGTGCGCCCAGTGTCGGCAACGCGGCGCTATAAAATGCCGAAGACGTTTTGTATCTCTCACTCTTCTCTCTTTGGATCAGTTGATCACTTCTCCACATGTAAATAAATCTCTGTCGTTCGTTCGGGCGCTTCTTCTCGCTGAATTGTTGGACGATGGATCCTGCGACGGGGCCAGCTACCGAAAACGAGACCGGCAGGACCCGGAGTCCCTACAACTGGATGGCAGCGGCGGCATGCTGATAACCCCGAAAGCGACCACTGGACGGAGTGAGCCTGAAGTCCAACAACGGGACGACAGGAGAAGGATGACACGAGCTCATCGACTTCCAGAGGGAATCTAACGGCACTTCTGAGAGGCACGACGCCGGAGACATGACTGCGAACTGGGTGAGTGCCGGCTTTTCCTGTTAAATTTTACCAGGCATTTACTCTATGTGTTAAGTAAAAGCTGGTAGAGAGGGGCTGTCTTAGTCATTGGGTTAACAGGTAACTTGCGTCAGGCAGAAATTGTGTGATAGCTTGGTTAAGCTCTTTCTGTCAGTGGCGTCAAGGTTAACAGTGGCAGGGCAGGATTCCGTATAAGAGCTTTTTGAAGCTTTATTTGTAGACTAAGTTAACGGAAAACTTGAGGCAAGGCAGGAACCTAGAGCTGTCGTTGCCGTCAAGGTTAATTAGTTGCAGGACAGGAATCTTTGTGGAACAGAGACAGCGGTACTGGAGGCAGCCATGAATCTGAAATCCCTGCGAAAGTCCATGTTGTTGCTACTTGCAAGAGAGTTGAATCTGGAGGTGTCGGACTCTCAAAGAAAGCCAGAGCTGATAGAGGCGATTCTCGCATTGGGGGCGGAGGATGACGAGCTGTCAGAATGTGTCGAGGAGATTCAGGAGAGGCAAGCGGCCGAGGCCGAAAGAAAGGCGGCGGAGGCCGAAAGGAAAGCGGCAGAAGCCGAGGCAGATAAGATGCAAAAGCACGAGCTTGAAATGAAGCGCCTCGAGCTAGAGATTAGCCATAATAGTAGAGCAGGAGGCAGCGAGGCATCCGGTACCGCAGAGCGGGTCAGGTTCAAAATGACGGACCTAATGAGATCGTACAAGCTAGGGGAGGACATTGGGCTGTTTCTCGTCAACTTTGAGAGAACTTGTGAAAGGCAAGGTTTCAGCCAGGATACATGGCCTCAACGCTTGTTGTCCCTACTTCCAGGGGAGGCCTCAGAAGTAATCGCGCGCCTCACGAAAGAGGAGGCTGACGAGTACAGTGAGGTAAAGTCGAGCCTTCTCAAGAAATACAGGTTGTCAGCGGAAGGTTTCAGACAAAAATTTCGCAACGCCGTAAAAGAGAACAATGATTCATACCCGGAGTTTGCTTACAAGTTAATGGCCAACATGGGGGAGTGGCTCAAAGAGGCAAAGGCGTATGGGAATCATGAAAGGTGCTCGAGTGTATCGGTCTGGAACAATTCTATCAAAGGTTACCAGAAAAGGTGAGGTTCTGGGTGCAGGATAGACCGGACGTGAACACCGTAGCGAAAGCCGCAGAGCTCGCTGAAGAATTCGTTACGCGCCGCGCCCTCGGGGCAAACAGCGAGCCAAAAAGGAAAAAATTCCTACTACCGAATAAGGCGCCGTTTAGAAAACAACCGACAAGTCTCGCACAAAAGGGTGAGGAAAACAATTCATCTAACCATGGGGCGTCGGCAGAGGCAAGCAAAAGGAAATTTGAGGCGAGAAAACCGGCTGCTTGTTTCAATTGCCACGAAACAGGGCACTTCGCGAAACACTGCCCGAAAGAAAAGGTGGCCTTTTTATCTATAAATGAAGCCGACGAGAACATGAAGTTGTTAGAGCCCTATATGTACGACCTTACCGTGAACGATAAGCAGTGTCGGGTTCTTAGAGACTCCGCAGCCACTATGGACGTAGTTCATCCGTCTTTTGTTCAGTCCGGACAGTATTCAGGAGACTGTGCCTGGATTAGACAAGCCGTAGAAGCAAACAGTCAGTGCCTTCCCGTAGCTAAAGTTGTCCTTAAAGGCGCATTTGGTACGTTGGAAACGGAAGCCGCGGTATCGCCATATCTACCTCCTCAGTATCCTTATTTATTTTCAAATGAGTCAGATCAAATGCTGAAGGAGAAAGGTCTAACATTGGGAGAAGGCATAGTGCAGGCACTGACTAGATCGAAGGCACGTGCGCTGGCTGCGAGAGCAACATTCACTGAGGCAAACAAGCCTCAAATCGACAACGGGCCTGGTTGCGAGTTGGACACCGCGGTAACAAATCGACTTGTGCGAGAACAGGCTGCAGAAGCCGTAGTCGCGGAGGCAACCATTCCTAAAGGCGACGATGAACCTCCTCCCGAATTGGAAGGGGTCAATTACGCCTCGTTGACCGAGCAAATAGAAAATGCCGTTGCTCCCAAGCCGATTCCTGGTAGTACAGAGGATAGCACAGAGGGTGACACATTCCAGGTACTAGGAAATACGAAAGAGTTGTGTGTCATGCCAGCTTCGGATAATTTCAGTCGGCTGCTGCAGGTGAGCCCCGCTTCATTAATAACCGAACAAAAGGGGGACCCGACGCTTAAGCAATTCCAGGACAGTTCGAAAGAGGGAATCGCCAAACGAAATGTGAGATTACAAGAGAGGAGCGGCATACTCTATCGAAAATATCTAGATAGGCGAGGAGTAGAGTTTGACCAGGTAGTCGTACCTCAGGCGTATCGTCAGGATTTGCTTAGTTTGGTGCATGGAGGATCATGGTCAGACCACTTAGGCGTAAAAAAAGACGAAAAATCGTCTTTTACAGGAATACTACTGGCCTGGATACTTTAAAGATGTAGAGAGGTTTGTAAAATCTTGCGATGTGTGTCAGTGAGTGGGTAAGCCGGGAGATAAGGCGAAATTTCCAATGAAGCTGGTACCCGTAATCACGGAGCCCTTTCGTCGGTTGGTAATTGACACAGTAGGTCCTTTGCCCAAGACAACTTCAGGCTACCGTCACATCCTGACCTTAATCTGCCCAGCTACTAAATTTCCAGAGGCAGTCCCGCTAAAAGAGCTAAGTTCCGTGGAAGTAGTGAACGCACTTCTGTCCGTGTTTGCCCGGGTAGGCTTTCCTGCCGAGATACAATCAGACCAGGGCACCATTTTCACGAGTGCCTTAACGACAACCTTTCTAGAGCGGTGTGGCGTGAAAATATTGCATAGTTCAGTCTACCATCCGCAGTCGAACTCGATAGAGAAGCTTCACTCCGTGATGAAGCGAGTGTTAAGAGCCTTATGTTTTGAACGAAAAACTGACTGGGAAATGTGCTTACCTGCAACGATGTTTGCACTAAGAACTGCACCACATGAGACAACAGGGTTTACGCCAGCGGAACTTGTTTACGGCCGCAGACTGCGGTCTCCTCTTCGTATGCTGAGAGAGTCATGGGAAGGTCAGGGTGATGATCCTGTAGAATATGTCCTCACCTTATTGGATCGTCTAACAAAAGCCCAAGAACTGATCAAGAGGACCAAAGCACAGCAGAAGGCTAAGCTTTACTACGATCGGACAGCTAAAGCGCGACACTTTGCTGTAGGAGACAGGGTCATGTTTTAAGGCCCTCCCAAAAGAATAAGCTTGAAGTGCAATGGGTCGGCCCGGCCAAAATTACTCGAAAATTGTCTGACGGCAACTATGTGGTAAAATTACCAGGAAGTCGTAAGGTACACCAGCTGTATCATAGCAACTTACTCAAGCCCTATAAAGAGAGGGAAGCCATCGTGAACTTGACTTTGAATGTTCCGGAAGAGGTTCCGGCATAAATTCCTGAATTAGCTCCCGAATCGGACGAAGTCCCGATCGAGAAAAGAGTTGAGGATTTAGTATCAAAGTCACAACTGACAATGAAGCATAAGCAGGAATTGCGTGGTCTTTTGACCGAGTTTCAGGACAGATTTGTAAGCGAGCCAGGCCGGACATCCGTCCTCACTCATGACATAGAGCTTACCTCGTCGGAACCGGTAAGATCTAAGACGTATCGGGTGTCACCTCGCCGGCTTGAGCTAATAAAAGCAGAGGTTAACAGGATGCTGGAATTGGGCGTGATTGAGTCGTGTGAAAGTGATTACACTTCCCCTTTAATTCTTGTGGAGGTACCCGGCAAAGATCCGCGTCCTTGCGTAGACTATCGTAAGTTAAACCTCATCACCAAGGATCAGACATACCCAATTCCCCACATTGAGGAACGCGTCGAGAGGGTAAGCAGCGCGGAATTTATCTCAACGCTAGACCTAGTGAGAGGTTACTGGCAGGTGCCGCTCACTGAGAGGGCGAGCCGGTATGCTGCATTTATTTCACCATTGGGGACATTCTGCCCTGAAGTGTTGAGTTTCGGCCTAAAGAACGCGCCTTACTGTTTTTCAAACTTAATGGATAAGGTTTTACGGGGTCAAGAGGACTTCGCATTGCCTTACCTGGACGACGTCGCCGTGTTTTCCTCGTCCTGGGCAGAACACTTGGCGCATTTGAGAGCAGTACTGACACGCCTACGCGAAGCAGGTTTAACGGTAAAGGCGCCCAAGTGTCAGCTAGCACAAGCAGAGGTACTCTATCTCGGGCATGTTATCGGTGGAGGGCATCGCCGTCCCTCTGAAATGAAAGTGGCAGCTATCCGAGACTTTCCCCAGACCCCAACGAAAACCGATATTCGGGCTTTTCTTGGAATAGCTGGTTACTATCGTAAGTACATCCCTAGATATTCCGACATTGCCAGCACTCTTACTGACGCGTTGGGCAAGACCGAGACCCAAATGGTCGACTGGGATGAGGAGAAAGAAAATGCTTTCCGCGTTTTGAAAGCGGCCTTTTCGAGCCAACCTTTGCTTAGTTCACCGGACTACTCGAGGCCTTTCATAGTCCAATGCGACGCTAGTGATAGAGGCATGGGGGCAGTTCTTAGTCGAAGGGATGAGGGGGAGGAAGAGCATCCCGTCCTCTATGTTAGCCGGAAACTCACCCTTCGCGAGCAGGTTTACAGCGCTAGCGAAAAGGAATGTGCGTGCTTGGGTTGGGGCAGTCCAGAAACTGGCTTGTTATATTGCCGGAAGCAAGTTATTTGTGGAAGTGGACCATTGTCCTCTCACCTGGCTACAGACCATGTCCTCTAAGAATGGCCGCCTGCTGCGTTGGAGCCTCGTTTTGCAACAATATACGTTTGAAATACGTTACAAAAAGGGTGTACTCCATGGCAACGCTGATGGCTTAAGTCGATGTCCCTGACGCGGGAGGATGTCTCGAGAACTCTGGCATTTTTTTTCCTGACCTAGACAAGGGCTAGTGATTGTTTTTTTTTACTCTTTTAGGTGTACTTATTTGAAAACGTTGAAGACACGGCTATCCAGGGTTTCGGGTCCGGTGTGCTTCCAGTGTTGTTGTTTTGTGTCACCTTAACGTATGAGTAACATTTTGAATAAATTGTGTATTTCCTTTAATATCAGTTAAAGGGGAAAATTGCCTGGTGGAGTTTGGCGGAATTGTCCGGCGCTCACCGGCTGAGTAGTTGTGTTTTCATGTGCGTATGTGATGTCTGTTGAGCCCACAATGAAGCAGGTGGTGCCCTCTACTTCATCAAAGACGGTCGTCACCAAACCGACTGCCGGCGCTGATCTCTCCGGACAGTGGCTGCAAACCTCAGCCCATCGAGATCTTTACCCCCCCCCCCCCCGCGCGAGAGACTGTTACGACCGGCCCTAGGGAACCAAGCAAGAGAAGTCTGGGGGAGAACCGGTTCTTGACCGACTGTGTCGTCCACCCCCCACCTCCCCATTCAGGCTCATCCTCTCGCCGGGAGAACTCCGGAATCTGCTGTGCGTTCGTGACCATGTTTGGCAACATTTTAGGGCGCCGTGACCATATATGGACATCGTGTTAGGTTGTGCCACTCCATGTGTTGTGAGGTGTGTTTCCCCCTCTCTCGTGGCCGAGGTGCCGGAGCCACCGTATTGGCTGACAATGTGGACAGTGCACCCAGTGTCGGCAACGCGGCGCTATAAAATGCCGAAGGCGTTTTGTATCTCTCACTTTTCTCTCTTTGGATCAGTTGATCACTTCTCCACATGTAAATAAATCTCTGTCGTTCGTTCCGGCGCTTCTTCTCGCTGAATTCTTGGACGATGGATCCTGCGACGGGGCCAGCTACCGAAAACGAGACCGGCAGGACCCGGAGTCCCAACAGCACTCATCCAAGCACTGGATTTCGTGCCGACCGGTTGTGCTCTCTCGATCTCTGACGTCAGTGTAGCTCTGGCCGACTGGGCTGGCCCTACGCCATCTCTTGACACCGATCTTCGACGACAGCGTAGCTCTGGCCAACTGGACGCGCCCTACGCCATCTCCTGACGCCGACAAGAGCTCTCGCCAGTAGTGCCCCGTCCTTGGACTCCTGCGACCGTCTCCATCTTTCCTATCTTCTCCTTACTTCCATCGTTCGCTGTCCCTGCGCCTTGCTCTCTCCTTCCTCTCTCTGTATCTCTTGACCTTTTAATACTATTCTTTTAATCCCTCCTTTACCCCCACCCCTCGAGAGCTACTGTTGAGGTGTCCCCTCCCTGAGAGACAGTTACGGGGCTCCCTTTTCTCTTTTTTTTATTTAAAATCACCCCCCCCCCCAGGCACTGAGTCACTGCACTCCACGCCGTCAGCACGTTCCAGAAAGGAGGAAGGCGCTGGTTTCCAGACGCGTCCTCCTAACCCGATTGAACGGTCTACAGAACACCTCGCGTTGGAATGTAACTTTTACAGTTTTGTTTTCTTTTCGTTTTTTTTCTTGAAAAATTATAATGTCAAAAGCTTGCCCAACGTCATAAAAGCTTAAAGTGGTTCTTTTGCTTAAAAAGCGTCTGAATATTTACTTTCACGTTCTCTAACGCAAGCTTTTTGGTACACTAAAAGTCACAGCATTGCCTCAAAAGAGAAGCAGTGGATGCGATAGCAACAAATTGGAATGCCATGCGAAGAATCGCAAGCATATGAAAACATGCCCCACTTAGCATACGCGAATAAGTGTCTCAGTTGTTACTTCGCTGTGTTTGAAATGCGCGCTCTTTTCACAAATGGACACTGTGCGGCGAGTTCGGTGACCTTTGTGCTCCCGGTAACTGTGCCAGAATTGTTTTGGTGAATGCTGAAGGTGTACAATTGCCCCCTCCGCTGGGCAAAGTACCAAGGATGATCTGGCGGCGCACGCTCAACGCCCTATCTCACCGGTAATGCTGAAAACACGATAGTTACCCCCGAGATGGGCGTCACCAGCGCTACGTGGTAAGCGGTAGATATAAATACCTTGCCGTTACAATGGTAAAGAAGGTGCTCTTTCGTGGCTCAGTGGCTAACGCCTCAAAATCACAAGGACAAGGTGAGACGTTCGATTCCACGAGCCAGAATCTTTATCTGGATCGGTTTTCTTTCTTGCGTTTTCATATATACAGATACGTATACATATACGGTAAATGATGCCGGTGGCACAATCTTGCCATGACTATCTATATATCGCAATAGAATGAGGCCTATGTACTTAGATATAGGTGCAGAACCACAGTTGGTCAATATTTACGGAGTCCTTCAGTATGATGTGTCTCATAATCACATCAGGGTTTGGGACACAATACAAACGACGCACTGACGACGGAAACTGATTGTAATAGTCAAATGGGAATTTATGTCTTTAAATAAAACTGCAAAAGTCATTGGGTATATTTGGCTACAAATATTTTTGTTCTTTTTCGTCTTCTGCTAGACTTGGGCGACAGTTGCTTTGGCTTTTGGCTACGCCAGCTCGTTAGCCCTGGCAACACTGGGGATCTTCGATTTTCAGGCGTATGGCAGCTCTCTGGCAGTCAGAGCTAGCCAGAAGGTCAGCAAGCTTGTTCGGGTCGGAACAGGAAATAGCGTCGTGATCACGTGTGTGGGGAACCCAAGACAACCCGAAGCTGCCGTAAGATTTAAGACCGAATGCTGGGACACCAAGCGTAAGCGTAAACAAACACTACTGTCGTATAGCACCAAACGAAAAAATGCACTCCGTCTGCGTTGGTTTTTTTCCTTCATTGTCCGCTTGAAAATGCGTGGCTAGCTTTGGCGAAGAGCCTAAATATTATCCTCAGGCGCATGCATTTGGAGTACCAATTTGTACGCTCGCACGACCACTCGCAACTCGCCGCGACGGCGAACGAAACTCCACCTGGTGCACGCCGCTGCAAGAACTGTACAAGATAAGCTGCAGCACCGCTGACGGCTTAACATGCTCACGTCATGTAACAGTCACTGCACTACACGACGCGAAATCACGCGAAAGTGATTGTGTCCCAAATGGAGCTCGAGGATATACACCTGCTCATCTATCGCGTATATAGTATACGTCACGAACACGCGTTGATGACCAACATTCGTTTTATTGTGATAGCAATTATACAGACACTCTCGGCTGGATTCTTCGGCCTGCCGCCGTCACTCAGCGTATATATATATATATATATATATATATATAAACGCAAGAAAAAAGAATAATCCAGAAAAAGACTCCGTCGCGCAGTATCTAACGCGGCACCTCTAAATTAAGAGTGCGAGGCGTTAGCCACTGAGCCACGAAGAAGAATCACCTTCAGCAATCAAACGGCAAGCTATTTATACCTACCACTAACCACTGGTGACGGGCATCTCAGGGGGAACTATCGTGTTTTTGTCTGAAGTATAGACATGCGTATGTATCGGTGCCACGAGGGCGCGTCGTATCAGAAATAAAATTCTGCTTGACACGTTTCCGACTCGTTTTACGACTTGCTTGTGGCGTTTTTGCAGTCCTAAGTGGCACTTACGAAGTCTCATGTATCTCAGCTTTGCTTTTAGCAAATAGGTCATAACCATGCATACTTCATGGTAATAGTACTAAGACGTAAAAAGAGAACAAAGCCGACGATGAAGCATGCAACGAAGGCTGTATACGTTTTTGAGTCCATCTTCGTTTTTTTTTCTCGAGTCGACGCGTCATAGCGTAACATTATATAATGCCACATATGTTGACCAATAGATGGAAATACGCTCGCACGCCGTTCGAGACCAGCGAGTATCATGCACATAAAAACAGCTTTCGCGATCTCTTTTAATCAATAAGGGCATTTTATCACCTTCAAAGAACGAGTCGTCAAGTTTTAAGAGGTTCACGGACGGAAACAAACGATGGAGCGCGCTAGTTCAACCACAATAGATGTCAGACTCTGCCCAGGTGGCGCTGCGAGAAACGCCGCCACCAGCGCCCCCATTGCCGCGCCGGTCACAAATGGGTAGTGCAGAGAGAGCCGTTCACAAGCGAACGTGCATATTCTCTACTCTTTCGTTGGTATTTAGGCACGGCTTTCTGAAAATCAAGGACCTGAAAAGCTTCTTCCTTCCATCCAACTTCACTTCATAAAAGTAAGAAGCTCATGAAAACAAAATGTGGGCACCATGCAAAAGATATTTCATTAATTTCGGCGTGCTGCAACTGGCAATTTAAGTGTAAGCGAGCATCGCATGTCATCGAGTTCCAGGCAAGCACTAGTTCTGTACACTCTAAATCAGGTCGACCTTAAATGCTGGCTATATCTAGAAACCTATGGACAAAAAATGACCTGTTTTCTGACTATATCTAGCACTGCGTTAAACTTGAGCATACACATGATGCCAAAGCGATGAATCGTATACAGGAGCAATCTATGCGAGCAGTGGTACGAAGCTCACTTTATCCAGCACGAGTGACCCTGGTGCTTTTCGCTTTGCAATTGCATTCTCCATTGATTTGTCGCTTCCTGTGCATTGAACTGTTTTAATACGCATGCCGAATGCTCTGTTTACGGTTGTCTTCTGTTTGTATATAGTGAAAATGAGGATACAAGCTCGTCTACTTTCTCAGTGTACAACCAAAGGCAAAACTGATGCCTCTGAGGTCGATCCGGAAACCATGAAGACCAACGGCAAAAAAAGAACAAGATTGTGGTCGTGATCATTTTGTAATTTACCTGCATGACGCACGTGTTCACTTTTCATGGTTAAAGTCGAAACCTATAGAGCCTTCAAAGATCTACCTGCGTAATGCTGTGTGGTGGCGGCAATTTCATATTACCGGTGGTTGCCACGTGTGCGATTTTTATAGCCGGCGTCACGTGTCTACTGTTGCACGTCGCGCACCGCGGTCAGAAGGTCTGTTAAGCTTCATAATCAAAGTTACCGCTGTTCTTCGTCAAGGCTACTCAAAACATTAGGGAAGTTTAGAATAGCACATCACGAGCACTTGCAATGCGGTCGCTGCCACTGCGCATGCGTCGTAACGTGAGTCGGTGTTCGCGTCCGCGGCCAGCCCGCGCGCAGGAAATCCGAAATAGCGTGCGGCCATCGTGGTCCGCATGTGGCCCGCAAACACTGGATTTGAGACTACGGTGTCGCTGGGATCGTGCGTTGTGGTTTGCAGCAAGGCCAACGCTATTCTAAAACTCATATGGCGCCTGCTACGCCCGCAACGCCAGCAGCGCCTGCAAACGGTATTCTAAAACTCCATATTAACAGCAGACCTACATTATCACACTTACGCAAGCAAACAGCTGTGGAGAACGCGAGTAATACGGTTACCCAAGTCGTTCGCAACGGCCTGTATTTAGTGCTCTCGCCATTCTCCTTTGCGAAAGCTGTGGAAATCAGTAAAACTGAAGTCATTTACATGCATGGCAAGTCACTACGCAACAGTAGCGCAGACTATGGTCTTTGTTCGTAAAGCGTGGAGCTTTTGCGTCGGCTCTTTCAGGCGAGTGTACCGGCATGCACTTCACGGCGGTTCGGTGACGCGTCCGACTAGCGCAGAGAAATTCGTAGCTCTTTTTCCGAGTGTTCAATGCAAAAACACATCTAATCTTTAGCTCAATCATTGTTTCGTGCACTGTAGTTGCACTTGGTTGCGCAGCAAACTGTGCAAGAGAGTCAGGCTTTGCAGTACTCAAAACTGCGTGAACTGGTGGCGCTGCGTGTCCGTAAAACTCCGGGAGCAACTGCCAGAGAGAAAAACCAGGCAATGGTAGAGTGTATATCAAAGGACATTCAGGAGTTAGGAAGAGAGTGCGAGATAATTATACTAGGAGACATGAATGCGCACATAGAAGATATAGACGGGTATACCGACCCGACAGGCAAAATGATCATGGATATGTGTGAAAGGCTCGATTTGATCATTTGCAACAGTACCGAGAAGTGTGAAGGGCAAATAACATGGGAGGTAGGAAGGCTGCAGTCGACGATAGATTACGCACTGATGTAACATAGGATGTATGATAGGCTCGAGGAATGCACGTAGATTAATGTGGCTCCAGAAGTATCGATAGAGATCACAAAGTGTCAAGCTAAGTTTTCGAAGAGCAGTGAAAGAGGGAAGGAGAGAAGATGAGCAACTACATAAAAAATTTTATTCAGAAAGGTAAATAGAAATAGCTACTAAACAAATTGAGAAAGTAATCACTGATGATAATAAAACAGGGTGGACATATATGAATCTAATTAGACTGTTTGAGCTAGAGCTTGCTAAGTCACGTGACAAGTCACCCCGAAAAAGAAGACACAAACCCAAGAGTGGGTGTGATGATGAAGTAAAGTGAGCCATAGCAAAATGTCAGGAAGCCTCTAGGGCCTCTAGGAAACACAGACATGCTAAGTAGTGGAGTGAACCGACAGATGAGTGTGAAAGAAAATGGGGAATCTTTCTAGGCTGTAGAAGGAATGCATCCCTTCTGATCAATGAAAATATTAGAATAAAGGGAGCTCAGTGGGTGGCAGAAGTACATAAAAAAAGATAGAAAGGCAGCTGCGAAATTTTGGAACCATCTAAACTCCCTAAGAAATGAGACGAGCCTAGAGCAGAGGTTTATAACTACAGCTCAAGGTGATAGGCTAGAAGGCGACGAAGCTATTAATATATAAGAACAAGGGTGGCAGAAAAATTTCAACAAAGAAGTGCTTTATGCACCACAATAGACAAGGATAAATCAAGTGGCGCAATGGCTCCATTTTCAGAATGATAGTGGGAAAGCGATGAGAAGAGAGTTCCTAGTAGTACATCAACAGGCTAAGATGGCATTCTAATTATGCTGATAAAGACATTAGGTCCGAAGTCTAAGCAGGCTTTGAGAGAGGCAGTGCACAAAATAATAATCGATGGTGAAGTCCCCGGTGGATGGAACCTTAGCCGGATGAGCATGATCTATAAAGGAAAGAGGGACAAAGTTGACATAAACAACTACCGTCCTATAACAGTGACATCAGTGGTCTACAGACTGGTGATGAAAATTATAAAGGAAAGACTGCAGGCATGGATGGAGGATGAGGTGGTGCTGGGGGAACTGCAGAATGGATTTCGGAAACACAGGAGTTTGGAAGACAACCTGTTCTCACTGACGCAGTGCATCGAAATAGCAGAAAAGGAACACAGGTCCCTGTGGCTAGCATTTTTGGATATCATGGGAGCGTACGATAGTGTGGTTCAAGAGGAATTGTGGGGAATGCTGGACACACTAGGCGTGGAAGATGTAGTCACTAATCTTTTAAAGGATATCTATAAAGGTAACAAGGTAGTTATAAAGTGGGAAAAACAGGTATCCAAGTCTGCAAAGGTAAAACGGGGGCTTAGGCAGGGGTGTCCTCTATCACCCTTATTATGCATGATGTACCTACAAGTATTAGAGGCCAAAGCAGAGGGAAGTGGACTGGGCTTCAACCTCTCTTTCGTCAAACAAGGAAAACTCTTAGAACAGGCACTACCAGCATTGATGTATGCAGATGATATAGTGCTAATGGCCGACAACAAGGAAGATTTGCAGAGATTGGTGGACATCCGCGGTAATGAGGGAGATAGGTTAGATTTCTGATTCAGTAAGGAAAAATCAGCAGTCATGATTTTTAATGATCATGAAGGTAGGAAGCTTAGTATCCAGGAGGTCACGCTAGAGATAACAGATAAATATAAATATCTGGCCGTATGGATAAGCATTAAGACCGAGTACCTAAGGGAACACGAAAAATACGTGACGACTAAAGGTAACAGGAATGCAGCGGTAATGAAAAACAGGGCACTGTGGAATTACAATAGGTATGATGTTTTGAGAGGAGTATACAAAGGGGTCATGGTTCCTGGTCTGACGTTCAGCAATACGGTCTTGTGCATGAGATCAGAAGTTCAAGCAAGATTAGAAATTAAGCAACGTGGAATAGGTAGGCTTGCCTTAGGAGCTCACGGGAATACACCAAATCAGGGAGTACAAGGTGATATGTGCTAGACATATTTTGAGGGGAGGGAAGCTAGGAGCAAAATAAAATTTGAGAATTGATTGAGAGAATTAGGGGAGGAGCGTTGGGCTAGGAAGGTATTAAGCTACTTGTACATGAAGAATATTGATACGAAATGGACGAAGCGAGCATGAAAATTGACTGGTAAATACTTAGATAACAGCAGCGGGACCAACCAAAAAGAATTATCGGTTAAGAAGAAGGTGAAGGAAGTTGAGACCGATATGTGGAGAACTGGCATGATTAAGAAGTCCGCACTAGAGATCTATCGAACTTTTAAGCAGGCAATTGCCAAGGAAAGGAACTATGATGATACTCGGGGTAGTTCTCTGCTGTTCCAGGACGGGAGTATTGCGAACCAAGACATATCGAGCCAAATACGAAGAGGTAAACACAGTATGCAGTGCGTGTGGAGAGGAAGAGAAAACTGCCGAACACTAGATAATGATCTCTAAAAGGCTTCACCCTATAGTTCAGGTTGATGACGCAGAGTTTTTCAAAGCATTGGTGTTTAGGGACAGTGAGGGCAAATTAGTCTTTAAACGGGTAGAAATAACTAGAAGAAGGTTATTTGATTGGTGGCTAAAGTCAAGGCACGAGTGAAAATGAAACCCTTCACTGCAAAGTACGAGTCCTCAACCTCACTATTTAAAGGGAAAAAAATAAATCTAGTTTTTGGTTCACTAAGTATTACGGCTTGGTGGCGTTAGGCAGCGCCCGATCTAAAGGGTACAGCAATATCAATCCATTCAATCTATCCACCCATCCAGAATCTGGCCATCTATCGTCTTCGCCAAGTTCACAGAAAGCATGGCACGGCGCCACAAACGACTACTACGAAAATAATAACTCTATATTGGTCTCTATGCGTGCCTACGAACGTGTACTGCATAACTTTTGAGGCACGTGCAAGACGCAGTTACAGTTACTAGAAGTGTTGAGTGGCGTGACCGCGCCTCGCCGCCTGATCTATTTCGCGTTGCGCGTAGCGGCGGCGCTGCCGTCAAATATTACTGAAAGAGCTGTGCGCTTCGTGCAGGAACTGCTATGCGCTTCGGCTGTTTCGTCATGCTTTGTTAATCCAGATTTCATCGTACCTCCCGTGATTTATGACTAGCACCTGATACCGTAGCCTATGAAGTATGACACGCTAATCTACTGAATTTGAGCTAAAAAAAAAGCCTTTGTGAGAGATCAAAAACTATTTAAAAAGCGCATGTCTTATTCTGATTACTTCTGTCTTAACTCTTTCTTCGTTAGTTAGGCGTCTACAATATTCATAATAACTGCGTCAATTTATTGGAAGTCAGCTGTGCTCAGAAATATGTGAGATTAAAAAGACCAATACCGTGTCAAACGCACGCAGAACCAGGAAGCCATAAGAGGGGAGAGGAAGAAAACGTCAACCCCCTACACAACGAAACGTTTTCAAAATTTAATTTTTGAGGGTATACTAAACAGTTACACGCATTCACAGCGACCACCAATTGCCAAAGACATTCGTTCTGCTGCTCCCCCCCCCCTTCCCATAAAAAAGTTCAGGGTAGCCTTGCGCCGAACGTGAAGAGTTGGTGAAGCTGAATAGAGCGTCTTTCTGTACAAATGCGCACTGTATATTTCACCTTTTCGACAGTATGACATCTTAAAACTAATTCAAGTCTAACGAAATCTGCCTAGAAACGCACCGCCTAAAATAGAATCTGTGCTAAGGGGTATTGCACGGGTATTGGTAATTGGACGCTACGTCAGACTTAAATGCGCGTACTTTTGTATATATATATATAAGGGAAAGAAGTGTATACATAAGGGCTTGTTTTTCCGTGTTTTGACACAATATTAATGAGATCTAACCGACAATAATGCCAAGGAAAGTATAGAGAAATTATTAGACCGAATTGCAATGTAAATACGAAGAAAGAAAAATGGGTGAAAAGATAACTTGCCGTGGGCAGGAACCAAACCTGAGATTCGAATCGAATAACACTTTCGATGCTCTCTCTCTCTCTCTCTCTCTATTTATATATATATATATATATATATATATATATATATATATATATATATATATATATATATATATATATGTGTGTGTGTGTGTGTGTGTGTGTGCGTGTGTGTGTCTTTGTGTGTGTGTGTTTACTGTGTACACATAAAACTTAAATTTCTCAGAACAAGATGCAGCACTGCATTCCTACACTTTTGACACTTAATAATAGCACTACGCCTATAATACAAAACATCATCATAAATTTGCGGGCTTGCAATGGCGTTACGCCAATAGAATATTTGGAAAGCAGCCCAATTTTAGCTGTCGACTCAAAATGAGAACTGGTTGCAATGAATTTAGGCAGATTAACAGACGGGCTATATATACAATTGGTACTTTTTAATATTCTTGTGGGTTGTTTTTAATATGTTTAATATGTAGTAAGCGTTTCAGAAAGCAATAATTATTACCCTCTGCAAAACTGGTATGATAAAGCTGAGTCGTCACCGATATAAATGTTGTGACAACGTTACGTATACTCAGGTTTCTAGTGAAACAATCGAGCGCATGTAGGCTCATATGAGGAACACTGCTCTGGATATCGTAGTGACTGCCGACAAAGCGAGCGCATGATTTATTCGCGGTTTTGATACTTCTCCTCTCTTTGTAGTTTGCTAGTAGCCACTTATGATGTAACGCAGCTCAAAGCGCTGCTTGATTGCGAAGCTATGCGGATCCGTGCAAATTCCGATTGACAATTTTTTTTTGTGGGTCGGCAGGCTTTTGAAACAGCGAATGTAACGACGCGATTTCGGCGTGCCTTTATATTCACTCGTACACCATGGCGCGTAGCAGGTGCGTCCACTGATAAAAGCTCGGAAGCGCATTAAGCGCGCTAAAAACGAGCAATTACACGCTTTGGCAGGCTATATGGCGCATGCTCTCCTAATGCAGACGCTCCTGAGATCTTCAGTTCCATGGGACAACAGCGCCGCCGCTACTGTCACCCGCCGGAGAATCATCCGAGATGCGGCGCGTTCGCCTCATTCATTTCACTGCCCCCTTCTAGTACACTCTAACGCAGTTAGCAGGCAACAGTTCGACGCGTTTCTCACAGACGGTATCTCCACGGAAAACGTAAGAAAAGCGATTAACTGTGGCTTCAAACATTCGCCGCCACCACTCGTAATCACCCCATCTCGCACGGCGGAACAGGCTTTAGAAGATAATGCCACGCCTATTGACAAGCGAATGCGCAGTCCCCAAGCACCCGCACTGCAATCCGTAGAGTCCCCACAAAGATGACGGCGAGAACGTATCATATCTTTTCGGCGTCGCTAGCCCAAAACCTGCCCGATATCTTTCAGAGAGCTTCGACGACGAAATGGCCCTGGAAGCTTCTGACGACCCTCGGGCTTTGCGCAGTTTACCAGATGCGTCCAAACCGAGAAAAAGGGAACGCCAACCGGAAGTGCGCCACTGGGTAGGCGGAGCAACCCGAGAAACAGGGGTGCACTCTTGCTGTCTCTGGCAGCCAGCGGGCAGTCAGAAGGGGAAAGTCGAAGATCCCGACTGTTTCTGCGTCAGACGGAGCTTCGTGGATTGTTCTCTGAGAATGGCAGGAATGAATAGTGAGACGTCGGAAAGACCCACCAAGAAGGCGAAAGTCATTCCAAAGGGAGCCAAGCTGCAACACGATCCCCGTTTGGTGAGAAATTATGAGTACTGTGTTGATCGTTCCTTCTTGACCTGTTCGAAATATGGTTGTTCGATCTTTCATATGCCCCGCTATTTGTAAATAAGCACATATCGTAAGCCCGCACATATAGTTCTCGGAAGTATTGTGTAGCGCCGGAAGTTTATTGAGTCATTCTACACTCTAAAAAGGTTTCAGGAGAAACTGCGCACTCACTCGGAATGGGGCTCTTTGCTCCTTCAAAAGACGAAACAAAACCCGCGTGCTCACTGCAAATTTGTCAAAATTTCTTTCTGAATGAAATGCTTCCACATCGAATGCACATCTAATCAAATGCCTGCACGCCATTTAAAGACCGGCTAAGTCATTCAAAGCCTTATTTTTCTTGCAAAAGATTGCGCACGGCACGGCAAGGACGGGCCCTTTCCTCTTTGTGGAGTAAATGGCCCCTTTTTTGGTGTGCACACGGAATTGATGTGTTTAGACGACACATCAATGCCTGCACAAGCCTCTTTTCCTTCAGACGGTGCCGTAGCGTGTTGTGGTATATTGGTTAGTGTACGCACTTGCTGATTGAGTGCTCGTAAGTTTGAATCCCGTGTGTTTGCTGCAAATGTGTCGAAATTGTTTTTTGAATGTGATGCTTGCACATCAAATGCTCATCTAATGAAATGCCTACACACCCTTTAAAGACCGGCTAAGTCATTCAAAACCTTGTTTTTCTTCTGCGAAAAACTGTTCCTTTGAGGAGTACTACGAGAGTGTGGTTACTCTTTCGCAGTTACTCCTAAAATGGTGCAATGGGTGGGGCAAGTTAGTTACTTTTTTGGAGGAGCAACCTTGATACTCCTTTCCTCATTTACTTTTCAGAGTGTAGTGGCGCAATGGTATAGTTGACGCAACGCATGAAACTGCTGAGAATGCTAGGTGACGAGTGCCTATTTAGTGATTTCGCGTCAACATTAACAAAGCAATACTACGGGAGACATAGGAGGATTGCAAAAGACTTGCATACGTCATTGTACATGCATTGTAGTAGCCTTTGATCAGGAAGAAACCAAGAGTTGGCGTAGTGTGCACTAAGTCATGCAAGGCTAGCATAGCAGCTCGGCACGTTTCAGTTACTCTGGTTAACCGCGCATGCGCAATGTGCGCCTGCCGCTTAATAGTGGTGATGACTTTCTAGCCACGACACATGGCAGACGTAGAGCATAATAGCTCTGCTATTATGTTCTTCGCTCTAGTGCACGTATGTGCCACAGAAATCGGGCAAATCCTACTACTTAACCCACGGTTCCACTAAAAGTAAACAAGGGATCAAGTAGGTGGCAAACACCGATTAAGATTGCTGTATAAGCGTTACCAGCAATCGGGAAGACGTGAAGAAACCGTTGCAAACACAGTGGGCACACATTACGGCTTTTCTCTAGTTAACCAACTGTATAGAATGCTTACGCAGTCATTATGTGCGTGCTGATTCATGTTGGTGGTATTTTTCTGTATATTTATTTATTTATTTGAGAATGCCTTACAGGCCCCGTAAGAGACATAAGGTGAGGGGGTATACAGTACTATTCAATACATTGTAAAGCATGATTTCCACAGTGTACAATTACAGGGCAGTGGAATAAAATTATTATGGCAAACAGCAGGTCTCGACCATAGCAGCTGCGAAAGAATTGGAGGATGCTTGTGCTTCACCTTCAAGAGTAGAGTGCGATAGCGCGACTGCGCACCGTTTGCATCCCCATCTAAATCGCTAGCCCGGCTTCGTACCTTGCTGGACACCACTACTGTGCCACTAGGAAAGGAACATCGGTGTGTGTAACACTTCGCGGTTTCAAACAATCCTAGAATGCCTGCTGCAAGTACAGATGCAAAATATGACATAATGGGTTATGTCATAATTTTTTTGTTAAGTGACGAAGCGAAATACTTGTCATTGGTAGGTTTTTTTTTTGGGGGGGGGCAGCTCGAAGTACTATCATGACTCTGTATTGAACAGCTGCCTGCCACAAAGAAAGCCTGAGGTCGAATCCAACACGAACAAAACAATTTATTATTTTTTTTTGCATCTTGAATTTTCGCTCATAGACAAGGCCACCAGTTTAAGCCACATGACAGGTAACACTGCCACTAGAAAAACAGCATTTTTCATGTCTCACAAGAGGTTATTTCTGAAAGGGATATGAGTTATATCAATTCCTATATCGGCATCAACAGTTGTGAGATCGATAACTCCGATACCCGAATTTCGGTGGTATGAGGTCTTGATTATTATTGCACTGAAGGTTAGGAGAGAACATTATGTCATGCAGTAAGTCCTGGCAAGTGAACGCTCTGTGAAGCCAGCAGTGTCTACCAATATGTGACCTCCGAGACGCAGCAGATTCAGCTTATTGACCGACGATTTTTGTGTTTCTGTACAACAGCAGCTTTGCGTTCACATAATACATGTCCTGCAGTGGGTTCTGTGCATATCCCACGGTACAGACATCATCAGTGAAGGCATCCCACTGAATGATGGCATGTGGTACTGTGAATGTGTTAAATGCCAAGGTTTAGTTGAAACGACTAGCAAACATATATTGATTATGAAGGCTGCAAATTGTGCAAAGTCGTTTTGACAGTGACGTTGTAGTTTATATCCATGCTGTGAACCGTTTTATGCAGTTTCAATTGGCAGAGCAATGGCCATCTTACTGTGCGATACCATCGATTACAGCAATACTGAAGTCTCCTTGTTGGTTCTTGTAAAAATTCACGTTCAAGTTTTTTGTTCTTATTGCGAGTAAAAAACTTTTTTTTACGTGCAGCTATATAGCGACAGAAAAATTGCAAGAGCTGAAAATGGTAATAAAAAAATGCACAGAGTGCAGGACAATGAATAATTAAGAAGAAAAGACATAATTACTTAACAGTATTGTACAACACTAAGAAACACACTTTGTAGCAACACAAAAGAATGATGTGATGCTGAAAATAAATTTGTTTTAGATAAACAAGGGTCGTTTAACAGCATGTTTTCATGTTATGTTTAAGAGGCTGCAATGAATGAGATGACTTAACATGAAGAAGCATGTGATTCTAAAGATGAGCACCATAGAAGTGAGCTATAATCTGGCATAATGTGATCTGATGTAAGTCAAATAAAGGTTATTATGCTCTAAAACCTGCTATTATTATTAGTGACAAAGAAATGGCGAGGAATACTATCTCTTGATACTATCCCAGTGGTGACACCGTAGTAGTCACACTGTGGTGGTGGTTGTCGTCATAACTGTTGAAATGTTCCCCATGGCTTCGTACAGATTTTAGTACGCTGATCTAAATAGAGAAGGCTGGTCAGGTGACCAGACGGATGATGCGCATTTGAGAAGCGTATAAAAAATGTTTCATATGCTGGTTCCCGCACTATCGAGGTTGCCACGTGCGCATGATGCTTTGGTTGCAATTTTTCAATATTGTGCAACTCTAACGATAGAGAGCTTAGCACGTTAAAGAACCCCGGGTGGTCGAAATTGCCGGAGCCCTTCACTCCGGTGTCTCTCATAATCATATGGTGGTGTTGGGACGTTAAACCCCACATATCAATAAAGATGGTGTGCTTAAGAATTTTTTGACTGGATATGGCTGAACATATTTTTAGTTTGCATTTGTCACTGGTAACTGTTATTTAATTCAAAGAAGTGTAAGTTTTAGGGCTTTTTTTTTGTTAGACACAATATTGAGGAGAAGTGACAATATTAACAGGGAAAGTGTAAAGAGAGAGAGAAATAGAGAGGAAAGACAGTGTAGGCGATGTCATTAAAGATAAATGTGATATAAATGCGAAGAAAGCAAAGTGGACGAAATGATCACTTGCCACCGGCAGGGACCGAACCTGCAACCTTCGCATATCGCGTCTGATGCTTTACCACTGAGCCACGGAGGCAGTCATCTTCCCGTCCACTTTATAGGGTATATATGCGCTTTTAAATGTAGGTGCGTTAGTCAGCACTGTCTGTTGTCATTAAGGTGAGTATGAAACATTTTTTTTTGCCTGCTGGCATCACGTAGCACGTCGACTTATTACAAGGTGGCAGCTGACAAATATTCTTTTCGCGCACTGTTCTTTCATCACAGTTACATTAATTTCTAATATCCCTTATACTTTCCTTCGCATCACTGTTAGGCTTCATTAATGTTGTGTCTGCCTGTAATTTGCCACTTCGAGCTGCCTTATACAGTCTAATCTATGACGAAGTCCGCTACAACGAAATTTCCGCCACGGATAATTCTCAATTCCCCATCAGCCGCCTCAAGAAAACAATGTGAAGAATGTCTCGTCACAACGAATATTTTTTTCTGGATATTAGTGCTCCAACAAAGTTTTCGCTAGTACCACCCCATAAGGAAAACGAACTTGCCTAGGATCACCGCAAAAATCCGCTACAAACACGGCCGTTTTTCGGCGGCTCGTGAGCGCACGGCCGCATCGAAGAAATTATGTCTCTTCATTAGAGACACGCTTTGTGCCACCACATGCGCATTCCGTTAAATTTTTAGCCATTGAGACGCACGGCGACAGCTCGCCCATCCGCCGTGATGCTACAAGTTGCTTTGATGCACGTGTGGGCCGCAGCAGAATCGCGATATTCAAGAATTCCCGCTGTATGCGTTTTACGTCGTGCTCAAAGCAGAACTACCCCTCGTAGTCACTAACCCCACGATCATGAATGACAACCACGGCGTCATGAAGGCACACACACGAGCAGCACGCGCCTAGTCCCAGCGTAACAGCATTCTGCCAGAACCGCTGCGAGATGCGGTCTTGTCGAACGCGATCGTGGGTGATCACGAAAGTACGCGCGCAGTCAACGCGCACTGACTCGAAGCGATATTTTATGCCGTAATGATGTCAACAAAATAGCAACGATGAAGTTATTAAGTCATGCTCGTGAGGCCGGCGCAGGATGCACAGAGTGAAAACAGAACTACTGTTTGCCCTAAGCGCTGCGCAAAAAACCGTGGTCACTATCGTCGTCTTCATCTATAGTGAATACTATTCGAAGGTACGCAGCTAACACAGCCGTAGATTAAGGGTAATAAAGCGATAAAACGACACGAAGCGTTACGGCTTTGCTGTCGACCATACACTTACGGCCTTGATAAATGGATCTTCGGCACTTTCAGCCGCAGTTCTTAGTTGGCCTCTAACGAAGCTTTGGCACGCCCTAAGGGTCATATAGATATCGTTTTTTTTTTCTGTATAACCCACCCCGGCATATAACGGCACCCCCGTCCGCAAACCGCGGGAGAAAAACTACCCGTGTATTGACGCAAAGCCGCCTTCCTTAAATAGCCGTAAAGACGTGCCGTGAAGCCGACTAGCGCAACAAAATGCTCATATAACCGCACTTTGACTACATGCCGCGCTCATAATGCGCTCGCGGTCGTTTCGCTAGTTTCACATCAAATTCATAGGCGCATCAGCCGAGGGGAGGACAAGGTGGGCGCGAGCCCCCCCACTGAGAAAAGTTAGAGGGGCTGAGCCCTCCCCCCCCCCTTTCAACAGTGGTCGCTCTTGGCCGCACGCTAAATCAACAAGTAAGGCGAAGTTTTCCATCACGCAGTAATCACTCAATTGTGTTCTTACGGAGAATGAAAAGGTTACCAGAGAATGTTAAAACAGTGAAATATTGCCAACATTTCCGCTGAAATTATTTTTTGTAGGCTTTTTTGTGGTCCGGGTTGCATATGGGATGCTTTCGCGTCTTCTGTTGTAGTATTTCAGAGCAGGCAAGCGCTGAACAGGGGCCCTATAGTAATACATCACTTGTTTGTGATTTTATTCTGCTGTGACTTGTTGATGCAAGTACGAATGGGGATGAGCAAACTTTTTTAAAAACCGGTCACAGCATTTGCTTCTTCCGGAAAATAATTTTCTTCGAAAAAGATATATCATCAACGCTGCTTTATTGAAGCTGTTTCGAGTTTATGAGTGTGACGAATCGTTTTTGATGTTTAAGTTTTTGCGGTACTGACACGCCAAAAGTTGTTTCTGTCTTAGTCTCTGATAAACCTGATCATCAGCCTCGCTTATGGTAACTTGGAGCCATAGCGGCAGCTTGCAAAGTGGCCACAATTAAAGCATTGAACTCGAGCTCGGTAGGAAGCTGAGTTTTTAAGCTTGTCCCTCAACTTGAGCCACAAGACCAGGGAGAAGTTGAACAAAAGACCGTGGTTTTTTGCACTATGCAGTTTTATTTATAAGTACTTATTATTAAAGAAATAACAGCAATCATGCGTTGAAAAAGTATGATTGATCCCACTGTCATGAAAATTGGCCTATAACACGAAAGTAAAACGCGTTTTTAGGGGAGTATATGAGTATTTGCTGTACATCGAGAAAGCCCCGCCGCGGTGGTCTAGCGGCTAAGGTATTCGGCTGCTGACCCGCAGGTCGCGGAATCGAATCCCGGTGGCGGCGGCTGGATTACCGATGGAGGCGGAAATGTTGTAGGCCCGTGTGCTCAGAATTGGGTGCACGTTAAAGAACCCCTGGTGGTCGAAATTTCCGGAGCCCTCCACTACAGCGTCTCTCATAATCATATGGTGGTTTTGGGACGTTAAACCCCACATATCAATCAATCAATCATTCCTTGGCAATATTGTCTATTAGATCTCATTATTATTGTGTCAAAACACGGGAAAACGAGCCCTTAGGTATACACTTCTTTCCCTAATATATATATATATATATATATATATATATATATATATATATATATATATATATATATATATATATATATATATATATAATGAGATCTAACAGACAGTAATGCCAAGGAATGTACAGGGGAAGTTATTAAAACCAATAGAATGTAAATAAGAAGAAAGAAAAGTGGATGAAAAAATTACCAACTGTGAGCAGGAATCGAACCTACGACCTTCGAATCCTGCTCACAGGTTCGATTCCTGCTCACAGTTGGTAATTTTTTCATCCACTTATCTTTCTCTTATTTACATTCTATTGGTTTTAATAACATCCCCTGTACATTCCTTGGCATTACTGTCTGTTAGATCTCATTAATATTGTGTTAAAACACGAAAAAACGAGCCCTTAGGTATACACTTCTTTCCCATATATATATATATATATATAGAGAGAGAGAGAGAGAGAGAAATTTGACCCCCCCACTCGTGAAAAAGTTGGTACAAAATTTAGTATTACGGGATGTGAATGGATCATTAAGGTATTTTATTTGACTGTTGTAAACATGATAATCATTAAATGCGTGTCATGTAAAATTGTGACTACATGCCACGCTCATGTTGTGCTCATGGTCGTTTCGCTAGCTTCACATATACCAAATCTGGCATTACGTGACGAGAATAAATAATGAAGGTATGTGACTTGCGCAAACATGATTATCATGACATGCGTGTCATGTAAGAACATGACTACATGCCACGCTCATGATGCGTTCACGGTGGTATCGCTAGCTTCACATATACACAATTCGCTAATACATGACCTGAATGGATGGCAAATGTATCCCACCGTTCCAAACATGATAATCAGCAAATGCGTGTCATGTAAAAACATGACTACATGCGACGCTCATGATGTGCTCGGGGTCATTTCGCTAATTTCACATATGCACAATTTGGTATTATGTCATGTGAATGGATGACAGAGGTATATGACTGGTGCAAACATAATAATCATGACATGCGTGTCATGTAAAACATGATTACGTGCTAGGCTCATAGGTGCCCGCCACCGTTTCGCTACTTTCACATATACAAAATTTGGTATTACGTGAAGTGAATGGGTGAGGAAGGTAAATGAGACGTCCAAACATGATAATCATGATATGCGTGTCGTGTAAAGTATGTCTACATGCTACGCTCATAGCGTGCGTGCAGCCGCGTCGCTAGAATCATATATACGAAATTTGGTATAACGTCACGTGAATGGACCACAAAGACAAATGCCAGGCGCAAACATGATTATCATGACTTGGTAGTTTATGCGGCATAATTCACGTCCGCCTTATAACGTTGTGCTGATTTTATTGTGATATATCAACCTTCCTCAGTCGAGCTTCGCATCGCATAAGGTCGATTCCCACAGTACGTGAAGGAGGAGGAAGAGGAATAAACTCTTATAATAAAGAAACCAGCAGGTTTAGGTGGCCGCACCTCCACTGTAGTTCTGCCTATTTTTTCTGCATATTTTTATTGTGTTATACGCGAGAGAATACGTTCATTCAGTGTGCGTCCAGATACGTCTGAGCTTGAGAGAGTTCAATGCATGCGCTTGCGGAGACCATCGAACGAGTCATTATCATCAAATCTTACCTATTATTGGGGTCTATAGATGCAATTTTGCTGCAACAAAATTTCGTGACAACATTTTTACACGCCCATCAATTATTTTGTAGCGAAGCTCGACTGTAGTAGAAAGATCCCCCCAGCAGAAAAAAAAATATTGTTCCAGACACGCCATCATGGCTATGAGAAGCGCTGACAATCCCTCCAAAGTTGAAATAGTATCGAAAGACGTTTTTTTCTTTTTGATGAGCAATACAGATCATAAGGAGTGAGAGAAAAAGCTGCCTTTAGGAACCGATATGTACATATACACATGGTATTAGACAGGAGCTTGACAGCTGCTGTAGAAGAGCATTGCACCCATGATTCAAATATTGCAAGGTTTGGTTTTTATGGCAGAAATTTGTTTGGTTTTCCGTTTTGTTTTATTCTCTTTACACATTTACTAGAATTGCAACAAATAATACCCTCAAACGTTCAAGAACATCTTAGTTCTTACTAATTTCAATGTAACAAAAATATGAGCCCAATAATTTCTGGTTTTCTTCGCGTTTTTGAGCTTAACAAAAGTGGAACGATGCACAATTTGGTATAACAATATCTGCTCTACCTTTCAAGAAGAAATTTCTTGAAATATAGGGCCAGTTTTTATATAATAACTAAAGACTAAATGTGGCTGAGGAATCTGCTTATTTGTATATTTCACCGAGCCACACAGATCTATGTCAAATACGTTTGCTTCACATCTGTTGATATATCCTATCAAGCTCTATACCCCTGAGCTCGTCGACAAGCTAAAAGTTTGCTGCTAATCTTTTGAAACAGTGTCCGCCCACAAGTGCAGAGTAGAAGCAGAAAAAAATTAATAATATTAGTCTTTCAAGTTTCACAACACGCCCACAAGTGGCGCAATTGAAATGGTGTTACTCCATGTGTGATTTCACACATTTTCTGCCCCGAAGTCTTGAATGTGTAGACCAAACCATTCACACTAGATAACGTTCCTGTTCGGACTCTTTTTTTTCGACCCGAAATAGTGGTGTTGCTCTGTGGTAGAGCATCTGCTTGATAAAGAGAAGGCCTAGGTTGAATTACACTCAGGAGTTGTAATTTTTATCATTTGCGTGCATCTTAATTATTTCCTCACAGACAAAGATGTTTCACTCCCAACGAACACCCCACTACCACTAACACCAAAGTTTTTATAAATCGAGCTCTTTAACACTATAACCCCTAACGTAAATTTCGGAAAAATGGTATGCTTGAGTAGTTTGAGATTCCTGCATGCGGGGTATGTCTGACCAATTATTAGTGAAGAGCATTGCCTTTAAGCCATTTTATATTTGTTGTTACCGCTATGGTGCGTGCTCCTCTGAATGCTCAGGTGCAATCGACATTTTCTGTGGTTTGACATAGGCACGGGGCCCCATCGTGCCATTCCAGAGGTCAAGAAAGTATTGTTGGCGTCAGAGAACATTTGTGGGGCTCGCACAATAGCCCGAATGGCACGCAGCTATAGATGTTGTTCGTGACCCCTCTCGCTGTGTTGTCGGGCTGCTCTCAAAGCGGTTTCGGCTGCATGCCAGCAATGCTTTTTTTTCTGAGAAGGACACGTTCAAAGCATCACCTTTGTTTTAATTTCTACCCCCCACGGGTCTCCCTACTTGAAAAAGTGCATTTAGCGTCATCGAAGCTTGAACAGGGGGCAGATACTTCCTATATTTCCCATGTATACAGTCTCGGCAGCGGCCGCGCCGCTTTTATCACTGGCGGTTGCCGGGCATACTACTACAAATGAATCACGAACAAAAAAGTTTCTTTTGTGACGTCACTGGTGACGTCCCGAAATAGAGAGCAAGGACGACAACTCGAAAGGAGGATGGTTAGGTGGAAGCCCTTCTTTCCCACGTCAATTCAAGCGGAATGCTCTCGTACCTTCTTTCAGGTCTGCTGGCCGCTCCGGCAATGCTCCCATTTGTGAAATTTTGTTAATATTTCTTTAAATTCTGTTCGTGTTTTCTGGAGAGGCGAAAGTTATGCTGAACAATTTTTTAGAAAGACGAAACTCGGTCGGCACAAATAAAATTAACTGTTTTGTTGCACGTTTGCATTAAAAAAACAGACATACATTTAGTTTGAAAATGCTAATCTATAAAAACAGCTTTGACTTACAACTGACATACGGGAATAACGACCAAACGTTGAACCGAGAATTTCTGAACCATGGTGCATGCATGAATACTTTAGGTGAGCGAACTCCTGAACTATCCGCTGCCCGAATATGTTCTGCTTCGCAAGGAAGCCGAGAGATGGCGCTACAAACTTTTCCCCAGCTCCCCCCCCCCTCTTCATGTAGGAAAGCCCCCGTGACGTAAGAAAGTAGCGGCACTCATTTATTATCGCCTCAACACTCTCACCGCACCGTCAACCTCCTCCCTCATCATCCCCTCTTTCGCGGCACCACTATATGCATGTCGCGTGGTTGGTATCGCGTCATAACCCGGTTTTCTCAGCTTTGGAAACTGTCGCCTACGCGCTGGACGTGCTTTGCGGATGTTGCCATAAGCCCGCCATGGTCCTCAGTCCGGCGAGCCATCCTTCGGCATGCTGGTAACGAGAACTTATTCGGTCCCTCCCCGCCGAGCCCTCGCTTTGCAGCGTTCGCTCACCAAAAGTATTTTTGCACCTTTGTCTGAACCAATGCGAAAATTATCAACAATCGCGAGTAGGACAAGTGGTATTCGACTCAATCATGTTTGTTATGACGGCGCGCACAGTTTTCTTAAAGAACTTGAGTACCAAATGAGACTAGAGGTCCGAGGTACGGAGAGGCTTGATGCGATCAGACCTTTTTTGAAAAAAAAAACGTCTCCGGAAACATTATTTCGACAACTTGACTTGTTTTCGTGAGGGCAACAGCGTTGCTTTGACGGAAAATAATTCACTTGTCAAAACGTTGCCTTCGTCGACGCTTTTTTAATAATATTTTAATTACTAGGCACATCAAGTGTAATTGAGTGACACTATTAAAAGTGAAGACTTACAGAATTTCAAACCGCAGCTACAAGAATTTTATGAGCAGGGAGCAGCCTGTAAGTACTTGACATCGTTTGAACTACACGCCAAAAGTAAAAGAAACTAAGACCATGTAGCCAAGCCAACTAGAATTCAAGACTTCCATTAAGCGCATTTTCCTGACAGGGGCTTGGCTGCCGTCTTCACCAATTAGTAAAGCGACACTTCGCTTCTGCCAGTCCAGTCAGGCTTGAAGAGAAAGAAGTTTACTCTAATGTACTAATGTAAAATCAATACGTGCTCAAAAAATGGGACCAAATTCTTGGGCTCAGCCGTTGCCTTTAGGAAACGTTGAAAACTTTCGCGCAACAAGAAATCCCCGGGCTAGCACTCCGCAGAGCCGCAAAAAACATAAGGTGCCCGATTAGGCAATTTTCGACGAATGCACGGTTGACTTGTTCGGCGTAGCCCACTGCGGCTTCCGTTCTCTGCCCACCACAACTTGCTGTCTTTATCTTACGCGCATTTGACACGCCAATCGAGCGAGATAACGATCCAACTTCTAATATCGCTGAGCGAGGGGCGAGAAGGAGCAGAGGCAAGCGCTACGAATGCAAGTCAATCACGTCACGTGCTTTGCATAATTTGAAATAATTGATTGATTGATTTGTGGAGTTTGACGTCCCAAAACTATTATTTGATTATGAGAGACGCCGTAGTGGAGGGCTCCGGAAATTTTTGACAACCTGGGGTTCTTTAACGTGCACCCAAATCTGAGTACACGGGCCTACAACATTTCCGCGTCCATCGGAATTGCAGCCGCCACAGCCGGAATTTGATCCCGCGACATGTGGGTCAGCAGCCGAGTACCTTAGCCACTAGACCACCGTGGCGGGGCTGTTTAGAAATAATGAAATAAGGAATGAGAAAAGGGATATAAACAAAAGAGAAGTTCTGTACGGGGGTATGCAATTTTTTGTAAAAACTTGTGAAATGCAATAAATGCGATCACTCACATCAATCTCCCTCCATTCAACCGCATCTCAGAATGGCCGGCTACCGCTGCGAGCGTGCATGTTCTTTGAAACCGAAATTAACACATAGGCTGTGTTCCAATTTTTAGATAGCACGTAGACAGTTAACGCAAACTGCTTAGAAGACAGCACTGAGCCCATGCTGTCCGAGAATTGAAACACTTCTGGATGGCTTTTACGCGACGATGCGCCACCTCGCGTCGAAAAGAAAAAGCTAAAGTAGACAAACGTACCAGTTGTATTTTCTGGCTTATTTCAGTTGAAATCGAAATCAAATAAACTTTACTCCCACTGAGCATCTGGAAAAGCGTCTGTGTGCGACGACCCTTCCGGCAAGATTTGATCAATCCGAGCGATTCGCTGAGCCGCCATCTCGTCTAGACAGCAAGGTTGCCTGCATCGTATTTGTGTACGATGCGGTCTTCTCGGAGCTGTCTATTTTGCTAGCTACGTGAGAATTGGAATGGGACTTAAGATAGCTGTCGTCCATTTAGCTGTCTATTTAGCCGTCTATGGTGAGTAATAGAACACAGCCATTATTTCCGGGGCCTGGCTGGAGTGCACGTAGTTTCAGGCGCTGCTCCACTGCGGCGTGCTAGTTTCTTATGGTAATCTGCAGGTGGGCGTATCGTACTGACAAAAAATCGTTCTGAATAAACGACGCTAGCATAAATATATGATACGTTAGGGTATTTACAATTCAATTTCAGCATTACCACGCAGAAAGCTACAAATCCCTGTAAAAAAGTCGCAAACAAAGCTCTCCCTGTCAGGGGTAATTTAAAGTTGTGCAGCATTGCCAGGTGCATGTTGTCATGCCAAGTTAGTGAAATACATTGCTTGAGCACCCACAGAGTTGTGAAGGCTTTGCCACCGTCACTTGCATACACATACCTCTGAAACGAATTCAGCGCTTCAGTCACTGCAAACGCTCTTTGTCATCTGCTTTGGAAACTGCTTTGGAACCTGTCCGACCTCTTCTCCAACATCATGATCACTGGCGCATGAATAGGTACTCTCAGCCATGATATCATTGACAGATAAAATCAATAAATAATTCTTGAGGTCATTCACGGTGGGAATGACAGCCGCATTGTCAATAGAAACGTACTCAATGTAAGCAATTTTATTAGCACCTATGGACATCATGGCAAAATCTACATCACAGCCTGTGAAAGCACCATCTTCCACAGCTTTTACTGTGTCATCTGTGCGCATGCAGAAATACTTATTGACTAAGTGTTCAGCTGCACCACCTGTTACAGCAGTGCATGCCGACGCCAAATGATGCATCGCATTCAAGATTGTGACACCTGTTGGCTGCTGCGCATGCCCCATGGCTGCCAGAGACTGATTTACAGTACACTTCCTGATAACGTGTTTGGTTATTTAATATTCTAGCATCTAAGGGCTGAAGTTGGCTTGTGGTGTTATCTAGAAAAACAACGATCTTCATGCTTGGTAGCAACATTGCGTTTTCGTCATGCAAGAAGAAGTTGTTTATATAAGAAAAAATTGTGTTCCAGTGTCCCGTCTTTGAGTTCAAGCCTCCAAAAAACTCCCTAAAAATTGCATTTTATCAATGCTTTGTTAATATTTTTGTAGTGGCAGATATTCTTCAGACAATGCAGGTTTTACACTTGACTATCACCCATAATTTCATCATTTTATAACTGTCCAAGTTGTTGCACAGCAGCACTGTCAGTTGCTCTTAGCTGCCCTTGTTGTAGCAAGCCTCAATTTTTAGTTTCTGCTTCTTATACAGCTGAAAATTGAAAAGAAGGGCCTATCAATGAAAATGTCTCATGGCCTGTCGCTCTTCATATACTGGAAACCAGTTTCTATCCACGAACCAATGATTGCCGTGATGACCTTTGTAGCCTGTCCATTCACTATACGATAGCTCATTTCATGCCTATCTCAAATGTGATGTGGTCTATCAGTCTAGACTGTGCACTGAAAGCATTGATATGAAGCTTTTCTGCATTCTGTAGTGCCTTTTCTCGCAAATTGGCACAATAAAAGTTCGCTCCAGCAGCCCTGGCTTTCTGCAAACCATTGAAAACAGCCTTCTCGAACTGCATGTGTTTAGGACAGTGGGCTTGCTTGCCCTTTTGGGTTATCTTTCTTTCCAAACAAGACCATGTAATAGCCGACAGGAACAGTTCAGGTGCAGGGGCTAAAAGATATATTGACCAAATGAAAAACAAACAAAAATAAAAAAGACCGAACTTTACGACTTCAAACAACAAATTTGACAAACCAGGACCCTGAGTGTCCTTTACGCACAGCTGTTCAAAGAAATATACCTCTTTTAGAAGCACAATCAAAGACGGCATGCTAACACAATAGTAAGATTCCTCTTTAAAAATGGGCCCCTCAACAATTGCCCTTTGCAACTTTTTGTCAGATTTGGACAAGACGAGCGTGTGTTCAAAACTACAGTGTTTATCCGCAACTCCAGCAGTGAAAATCTAGGTGCCCGGTGTTTGTTCGTACAGTCGGGCTATGCTCTTTGGCCATCTCATTGAAACGGTGCCCTGTTTGTTGTATTAAAATGCTTCTGCAGGTCAAAGGTATTTCATATACTACACCAGATGTACAAACATTGAAAACTTTGTTCTGGAATTTTTTACATGCAGAACGCTTTTCTTTGTGCATCATTGCACATAATTTGGTGAACTTGCATTGGGCGGTCTTACTCCAAACTGATTCCCATGTTTTTTTTTTTTACAGTGTGCAATAACTTGTACAATCAGGGCATTAGGAAAGTGGCTCTTCGACTACTGTAGGCTTTTTAGGGGCGAAGCTCCTTAGGGCGTGGGCTGTGCGTCCCCTGTAGGCTGTATGTAGCCACCTCTAGTTTAGTTCTTGCAGTGTTCACTAGATGGCGGTACCGTCCCCTGTATGTAGCCACCTCTAGTTTAGTTCTTGCAGTGTTCACTAGATGGCGGTACCGTCTCCTGTATGTAGCCACCTCTCGTTTAGTTTTTGTAGTGTTTACTAGATGGTGGTACTTGTAGCTGATGATGAAAAGATGCAAGATGTTATAAACTAGAAAGCGGTACTTGTAGTTGATGAAAGACGCGAGATCTTATAAAATAAGAATGATGTCACATATGGCGTGTGTCATTGGTTGAAGGCAATCGTTCGATTTAGTGCGGCGACGTACGCTAGGGGGAGCGATGTAATAAAATCGAGTGGGCAAAATGTACAGAGGATTCATGGTTTACCAGGTTTACCTCCGGAGCTTCGCCCACTCATCATCATTCACTTGGTGGATATGGCGGATTTTTTTTTCTTTCTGCTTTCACGTTCTGCAAAACAGAAACTCCGTGAGCTCAGAAGAATAGCTAGCTTTTCTCATGCGTTCAACTTTATAGGTCTTGGACTCTGTGTCAGCCCAATTTCTCTAAAACTGATTGGCATCAGCGCATCGCAGTGGCTCTCTTGTTTAGCTTGGAATGGGCATAGTTATGCGGCAACAAACACTTGCTTGTTTTTGTACTGTGCATCTAACGCACATGGCGTTGTTTAAATAGTATACAGTCTTAAATACACGAAAGTGTAAATTTAAGGGCGTGTGTTTTGTCATATCAAATATTAGGAGTACTAACAGACAGTATTTCTAGAGAAAGTAAATGGATTGTTATCAGAAGTAATTGTAATGTAAATGTTTAAAAAAGAAAAGGGGCCGAAAAGATAACTTTTTACCGGCAGGACCCGAAGCTGCGACCTTCGAATAACACGTTTGATGCTCTACTAGTAAGCTATGATGGTCCCTTCAAGTGATTATCACTCGAAGGGGCCATTCTGGCTTTTCCGTCTAGCAAGCGAAAAACACTCAGCCTTTTTTACAGCACTTCCAAGCTTTGCTACAGCATTGCCCCACCGCAGTGGTCTAGTGGCTAAGATACTCGGCTGCTGACCCACAGGTCGCGGGATCGAGTCCCAGCTGCGGCGCCTGCAGTTCCGATGGAGGCGGAAATGTTGTAGGCCCATGTGCTCAGATTTGGGTTCACGTTAAAGAACCCCAGGTGGTCGAAATTTCCGGAGCCCGCCACTACTTTGTCTCTCATATATGGTGGTTTTGGGACGTTAAATCCCACAAATCAATCAATAATTCCTGCAGCATTCTTCAATAGCAACTTTACTTACCCAACGCCTCCTCTATTTTATCAATGCCAGTGGCTGCGGCGGCTGCATTTCCTATGGAGGCGGAAATGTTGTAGGCCCGTGTGCTCAGATTTGGGTGCACGTTAAAGAACCCCAGGTGGTTGAAATTTCTGGAGCCCTCCACTACTGCGTCTCTCATAATCATATAGTGGTTTTGGGACGTTAAATCCCACAAATCAATCAATAATTCCTACAGCATTGTTCAATAGCAGCTTTACTTACCCAACGCCTCCTCTATTTTATCAATGCCAGTGGCTGCGGCGGCTGCATTTCCGATGGAGGCGGAAATGTTGTAGGCCCGTGTGCTCAGATTTGGGTGCACGTTAAAGAACCCTAGGTGGTTGAAATTTCCGGAGCCCTCCACTACGGCGTCTCTCATAATCATATGGTGGTTTCGGGACGTTAAACCCCACAAGTCAATCAATCATTGCTACGGCATTCTTCAATAGCAGCTTTACTTACCCAACGCCTCCTCTATTTCATCAATGTCAGCGGCTGCGGTGGCTGCACTTCCGATGGAGGCGAAAATGTTGTAGGCCCGTGTGCTCAGATTTGGATGCATGTTAAAAAAACCCCAGGTAGTCGAAATTTCCGGAGCCATCCACTACGGCGTCTCTCATAATCATATGGTGGTTTGGGACGTTAAACCCCACATATCTACCAATTTATCAATGCTAGCAAGATGCGCCTGATCCAGTTGTTCACCACCCGTTAATCTAATCCTTTCCTGCTCTCGCCCACCGCCTAGGCTTCACGTGTACTTTGCTGTCATGAGGGAGGGAGCTCCCTCATGCAGTAACTCACGACAGAAATCGTACAAAGTAATTTTTGTTTAGTTGTGTGCAGATGCGTGGCGTGGCGTCTTGCATTCCTCGTGTTCACTATGTGGGTGGTAGGTCACGCTGGCTCTGTAAAAGATAAGGTGTTTTTAAAATGCACGTCGCCATTCGCCGCGCCATGCGGGCAACTAATGGGGAGGCGTAACTGCAACACTTCTAGAAGCGATGCGCCATGATGCGGTGGCCGCGTTGCTTCGAGCAAAAAAAAAGAGCAAGAAAGAATGAATTTGACAGACATTCGATATTGTAGTGGGAAACACGATTATCACGTGTCAGGGGGAAAGCGCTCGGAAGCATGTGTGGCACAAGCAGCGTGACCCCCCATGCAGCCTCGCATCACAATCATTCCTTGAACTAAGGTGGACTGACGGCTCCCGTTGATAAGCACGCGTTTGCACTGAGCTTCATCGATTTACTTTCGCACCAGCCCTGTAGAAAGCCTTTATGTTGAGTCAAATGAATGGTCGCTTCATCTACAGAGAACTTACATGTCCTTTGTATATTTTCTTAAGGTGAAAGCAGACAAGAAGCACCCCTCATACTCTACTATTAATGATCTGTCGAGCTACATTCTGTTTCAAAACCGGCCTTCGATGAGGCAGCCCTTCTCAGTTCGCCTGAAGGGTCTAGCTGAGGACACTGGAGTGTCACTCGAACACAGTTTAATGGCTCCTGCAGTATACTCACCACCGTGGCAGTGGCAGACTATAGACAGCGATGTGTATTTTCTAGAAGTTACAAAACATGCGCCTATTGCCCATATCGGAACATACTTCCTGGAACTTAAACACAAATACACACATCCTGAGTTCTTTACAGATGCCTCCAAGTCTAACTCCCCTGTGTCCTACGCTGCTGTCGGCCCATCCTTTTCGGATTCTGGCCCTCTACATTCAGGCACAAGTATCTTTACAGCGGAAGCTTACGCGATACTTGTGGCAGCTAAACACATCAAACAATTACAAATACAAAAAGCAGTAATTTATACAGACTCCCTCAGTATGGTAACGGCTCTGCACAGTCTTAAAAAACAAAAAACCCGGTCCTTGTCTCACTTTACTCCATTTTGTGCACACTCTACACACTCAAACATGTTGTAGTGTGCTGGGTGCCAGGGCACCGTGAGATCCAAGGCAACGTGAGGGCGGATCAGCTCGCTGCATCCGTCCACAAAAGCACTGCCCTTACACCCATATAATAAAACCGGCCCTCGATCTTAAGCCATATCTCAAACGAAACCTCAGGGACTACTGGCAGAGCAAGTGCGATACACACACACAAAACAAACTACACATTATTAAGCCACACCTTGGTCATTGGCTGCCAGTATCGAAATCGCGTCATACAGAGGTAATACTAACGAGACTCAGGATAGGACACACATACACGACACACACATATCTTTTGTCCGGTGGCGATCCACCATTGTGTGACAGATGTGGTGAAGCATTAACAGTCCTTCACATGTTAATTAAGTGCAAACACTTAGAAACTCTAAGAAAACAGCATGTTCCATTACCCTACCAACAACATATACCTTTACACCCTGCAATGTTCGTTGGTAGGGAACCGCTTTTTAGTCATAAATCATTGTTAGCGTTTTTAAAACATATTAATAATTTTCATATCATATACCCGGGCATCCCGTAGCACGACCTCTCCAGAGTGGTTTTGTCTGCGGTGGCTTCACAGGAAAGCACTTGCTTCACGGCCCTTGGACGCAAGGGTATGAACGAGTGAGGTACTTGTGCTAATGCCACACATGTCCACCATCGTTTTACATTATCACCAACTTTTGTCACCTATTCCCACCACACACACCTTTAACGGCATGGTCATGATTTTATTACTTGTATGTTTTTACCCGCCTTACTGCGAGGAATTTTATGGCCCTTAGACAGCCGCTAATCACAATCATTATCCACATTCCTTGTCCTATGAACTGGCGCTCTTTGGCCATCGAATGGCCCTTGCGCCAAAAAACACCATATATCATCATTCATCGATTTACCAAGTCCCGGATCACTCGCGGACGGCCCGCGGACGCCTCGGCTCACAGGCGGCTACGTCACATGCACGTGATCTAAAAGTCCCGAGCCAGCCCGAGCGGCCTCGGGCCATCTGCGCGCTTGATGCTGACTGCATCCGCTGTGGCGTCTGCCACGCCTGGCTATGCCGTCTGCTCCCTCCATAGCTGTGACACAGGTCACAACGCTGACCCAATTCCAACCCAAACAGCAGTTAGGTAGTTAATTATACCTATTTATGTTGTGATGCAACTTACTGTAAGTGAACTACTCGAGCGTGTGTGCATCGTAGACCGGTGCGGTCGTTCTACCGCTGTTTCTCCCAGCGAGTATAACGCGTGTTTGCCCGACCTTCGGGAATACGCACATGCTCGACATGGCTCAGAACACTGATGACAAGAACTGGGTGCGCAAAGAAAGCGAAATCCAGAAACATGCGAGAAGCGGACAGAAAAACAAACAGATCAAGAGTGCATCGAAAATGTCCAGTGTCTAACTTAAGTTGTCTGCACAGCATGCGCTCCGCGCTGTCGTCTGCCAGCTGCCCGAAAGAAATTGTTCGGGCGGTTCCGGGCCGCCCGCAGGCCGCCAGGCACGCGAAAAACGAACATGCGTCCGAGCGATCCCGGACCAGTGGGCGGAGCTTCCAGTTGGCCCCGAGAAAAACAAATGCGGCGCCGGCATCCGGGGTCGTCCGGAGCCGCCAAGGACGTGTAAATCGATGAAGCTCACTGGCATTGAAATAGAATAGGCGTTGGCCTATCGTGGATTTTTTCTTCTCGCTCTGATCAAATTCTATAGGCGCCAAATACTTTGCTATTGCTGTGGATGCATTTTCTTTGATTATGTCTAGTGGCAGTATTGGAAGTCCACCTTCTTTATTTGAATGAAGATTGGTGAGGCCTTGTGTTTTTAAATACTGAATGATGCTCTTGAAGGGTAGCCTGGAAGATTGTGGGTCACTTGCAGTTCTCTGGAGACATTCTACGCGATATCCCATCCCCGGTTCTTTTAAATGCGAATACATTTCATGGTCGGGCTATGTCAAGCGTCCGTCGGGTCCGTCCACCACCCTCTCCCATAGCAAAAGCTCCTAGTGCGTGCGTTTCTAGCATTCGGAGTTCCCACCAAGTCACGCTTTGGCGCTGGCAGATGTCTGTAACAGCTACGAGCGTGCGCTTATGCACACCCCTAGCAACCACAGGCCCGACCTCCTTGACTTGAACGTGACTTGCCACCGCCTCAATGAAGTATGTTTGAAACGCGTTTGTAGTGTTGGTGCTGCCTTGGCACAGCGTGAAAACAGCGCGTTCTTAACGAGTTTGTGCTGCATTGAAGGCGGTGGAAACATCGCTGAAGTGATTACGAACATACGCAGGAAGCGTTCGTTGAAAGAGCAGCCCAAAAAGGAGATACTTGAGCGCGTCGATGTTTCCAGCGAGCGTTTCATATTCTTAGTGTCCCTGGTGGTTGGTGCCCTCAATACTTCAGTGCAAGTTGCATTGATCTCGCCTTTACCTGAAACTGTGACGTGCACATGCTTCTCAAAGACCCATTGACTGTACACTTTAGCGACCACTTGGCTTAGATTATGGCCGTCAGGTGCAATAACAAGACAAACAGGTGCTGATGAATGTGTAAACAATTGATTATGGTACAAATGCTCGTCTCGTCATTAATTTACGCCATTCAAAATACTACGTCTTGTACTCTTGGCGCAAGAGATGCATCTGAATTTCTTCACTATTCTTTTTGGAGAGGTGGGGCATTTTTTTCTACCCACCAAGCCTCCCATGCGCCTTATCGTGGGGAGAAGTTGTGACCTATGGGTATGTGGCTAATAGCAGAAGTTCGGTCCTCCGTTCAGTTGTGTCTTTACGTCATCGAAACAAGGGCACCTTCAAAAACCTTTGGCGAATGCTTTTACCTCCTTTGGGGTCGCCCGGCTGGAAACGACAGCCTTGTCATGTGCCAAAGGAATTCAGTCGTACTTGCAGTGTTCCTCCCGAGTTGAGCGAGACAAACTACCGCATCATACAAATCAGCTTTCTCAAAAACCAGAACTGGAAAACCGCCGGAAAAAATTCAGTTTTGTCTCAATATTTCGCTCTTCGAAACCGTGCAGATTCTTCTTGCATGAGCCCAGGAAGGGCCAAGTAGGACTTGAAGTTGAGGGGGTATAACATGTCTCTTAAAAGGAAAGCACAAAAGAGAGAGCTTTTTTTACATTGAATGCAACTTACAAAAAGCAGGTGCATGGGGTAAAGAAACAATTTTTAAATACCAGCTATGTTCATCACCTGGTGGAGACCTCATAATTTTGAGCACCAAAAGGTTCCGCAAGGGAAATTATCTCTGAGCACCTGGAAAGAGAAGCAATCCTGGTACAGTGACATGTGTCAGTGTTGCATTCAACAATGTCAACGAGTATTTCTACGGAAGTGACCTACTTGGGCTGGTTGGTTTAATATAAGGCGGGAACAAACAGCTGTAGCAACAAGATGGTCAGGGAATGACATACAGGGTATGGCTGGTAAATAGTGCCTAGTCTCATGCCTCACCTTTTGCTGTGTAGGGCTATTTGTTCATACTTTATAGTCAATTTCTGTTAGGATGACGAAAAATGACACGTAATCTGGTTTCATCAAACACTATTTTTTTGAGCTCATCCTCATGAGCTTGACTACGCAGGGCAACAGCCTGCAGGGCAAATGCCTCTCGCTGCCTCTCGCGAACGCTGCAGGGCAAATGCCTCTCGAGTACCTCAGCGACTCGAGTACCTCAGTGATGTGCAACAGCAAACAGATTTTTTTTATTGCGATAGCAGTTATATGAACACTTTCGGCTCGATTTTGTCACCGGTGTCGACGTCGATGTCATTTATTGTATATGTCATCATCATCATCAGCCTGATTACATTCACTGCAGGACAAAAACCTCTCCCATGTTCCCCCAGTCAACTAGGTCCTGTGCTTGCTTCTGTCACTTTATACTCGCAAATTTTCTAATCTAATCTGCCCACGTAACTTTCTGTTTTCTCTTACCCGGCTTGCCTTCTCGTTGAATTCATTCAGTTATCCCAAATGATCAGAGGTTTTTTGCCTACGCACTACATGCCCAGCCAATGTCCATTTCTCCTTATTATTTTCAACTACATTATTCTTAACCCCGGTTTGGTCTCTGATCTACTCTGCTCTCTTCTCGTCTCTTAAGGTTACACCTATAATTTTTCTGTCTATCGCTCGCTGCGTCATCCCCAATTTAAGCTGGATCCTCTTTGTAAGCCTCCATCGAGGTTTCTACTGTGTTGGTAAGGTCTGGCAAGATTCAGCTGTTATATAAACATTCGTCCTGAGGGTTAGTGGCAGATTACCAATCATGATTTGAGAATGCTTGCCGAAGGTGATCCACACCATTCTTATTCTTCTAGTTATTTTACCCTCGTGGTTTGACTCCGCGGTCACTACTTGTCCTAAGTGGACATATTGTTTTTTTTTTTGCAACCTATAGTGCCTGCCCCGCCGCGGTGGTCTAGTGGCTAAGGTACTCGGCTGCTGACCCGCAGGTCGCGGGTTCAAATCCCGGCTGTGGCGGCTGCATTTCCGATGAAGGCGGAAATGTAGTAGGCCCATGTACTCAGATTTGGGTGCACGTTAAAAAACCCAAGGTGGTCGAAATTTCCGGAGCCCTCCACTACGGCGTCTCTCATAATCCTATGGTGGTTTTGGGACGTTAAACCCCACATAACAATCAACTTCTAGTGCCTCTCCACCTATCACAAATTTGTATTTTCTGCTGAGACTGTTGCACATTACTTTAGATTTGTGCATATTATTTTTCAGACGTATTTTTGCTTTACGTGTCTAGTTCAGTGATCATAAGCTGTGATTCGTCTTTGAGTTACTCATCAAGGCAATGTCATCAGCGAATCGCAAGTTACTTACTCTATTAGGTCTTATTCCTGACTCTTCCCAATCTAGAGTCCTGAAAACCTTCTGTAAACACGCGGTGAATAGCATTGGGGAGATCCTGTCTCCCTGCCTTACACCCTCCTTTGTTGGGATTCTGTCTTTTTTTTTATGGGAGAACTATGGCGGCTATGGATCCGGATACTGTAGATTTTTTTTTCGGTATGTTTACGTAGGGTTCTTCGATTACCTGACCCCGTAGTACCTCCAATACTGCTGATGTCTCAACTGAGTCAAAGACCTTTTCGTAATCTATGAAGACTATGAATACCGATTATTTGTATTCCACACATTTTCTATTACCTAATTGGTAGTATGAATATGTTCCATTGTGGAGTAGCCTGTACGAAATACTCCTTGATAATTTGGTTGATTCACTCCAATGTCGCCTTAATTCCATTAGCTAGTATTTTTAGAACTATTTGCAGAGAACAATTTGCGTAAGCTGAAAACAATTTGCAGTAAGCTGATCGGCCTGTAATTTTTCAAGTCCTTAGCGTTTCCTTTCTTAAGGATTAAGAAGATCCTGGCGTTCTTCCAAGATTCTGGTACCCTTCCCGTCAAGAAACACTTCGTAAAAAACGCGGCCATTTATTATAACACAATTACTCCACCATCTTTAAGGAATTCTGTTGTTGCCTTATCCTAACCAGTGGCTTTGCCTCTTTACATTACTCAAAGGATTTCCTTACTTCCGCTGTCATTACTGGTAGGATGTCTGGTAGGGTTCTCGATTCGCTTAATTCACAATGAGTCGTCTAGGCCTATCTCCACTTATCAGCAATTGCAAAGGGATTCAAGTAGCCACAAACTATCTTTCCCACTATGTCGAAACCAAGACTCCGGAGAAAGGTATGACAAGTGAAGCAGCCCACTTATTCACTAAGAATGTGGCACTAAGACATTGTGCTGTATTAGTGATAATTGACAGGAGAACTACATTCAGATCCAAGCTATTACAGCCAGCTTTAAAGCTTAGTGGCACATCTCGCAGGCCAAAACAGCGTATCCACCAACGCATGGTCAGACGTAACAAGTGAAGAGAACACTTGCAGACATGCATTGCAGGTACGTTGGTGTGCGAGATCAGAAACGGGGACTGGACCTTGCCGTATGTCACGTTCACCCATCACACAGCTCACCAAGAAGCAACACGAATGGTACCATTCAGTGTTCTCCATGGTTGTGAAGTCGCCAATATGCCCAGATGCTATGCTGCCACATGAACTGATTACATTATGCTGCTCGCCGAAGAAGCCTGACAACTTGCGCAGACATGTGTATTCATCACAAGGAGTGCTACGAATCAAGGTGCTATAATATTTGCCATCGACTTGTCCAAAGCCGGTAAAGAATTTTGAAGTCTGCACTGCGATTCGCCGCCGTGGCGTCTCAGAAAAACGGTTAATGCAGTGCTTCAGACCGTATGAAGTTCTACGTCTCACTGTTGTTAACTCTCGGGTTGTTCCCCATAGTGATCATTGTTCAAAGCATCACAGGCATCAACCAGAAGTCGAGTGCGAGGTTATAATGAAGCCCTATTTAATCTAATCAACTCATGCATTCCTAGTGAGTACAAATCTGTATGATTATAGAGCATCGCCTCAATGCTTCTTTGAAAGGGAGGCTGATGACACAGCTATAAAGATAGCTGAATGACAAAAGACACCGAGGTGAAGAGCATGAACAGCAACCTCTGTTTCTATAAAGAAGATGAGATTGAAGATGAGATCTACTCATCTTCATCTTCAAGATGAGATTGAAGATGAGATGAGATCTACTAGATTAAAGAAGATGAGATCTACTCTATTGTAGATTACAGCTGAGAGAGGTAATGAATATATAGATCAAAGTAGACTATAGCACTGACATAGTGTTTATAGTGAATGCTGCCACTGATCTTCGTCTTCTACTCTGTGTCCGCTCGCACGCACACTCTTACAAAATAGAATTCTTCAACATACGCTACCCCCCCCCCCAAAACTTGTGTAGTTTGAGTCATATAAGACAATAAAAGTTCAATGGGGTAGAGATGCACAGCCCTTCGTATGAATTATCCGTTGGTCAGTAACACAGACAAGGCTCTGGCTGATGTTCCGATCCTGTCCTTTGTGTCACTGTGATTCTTCCAGTGTTCCAAAGTTGTGCGGTGCTTTACTTTCATATACGAGCACTAAGTCATGGTGTTTAATACCGTCAGAATCTTGAGCATGAACATTGGCAGCTGCAGAGAACAGTGGCAGAACAGTGGCTCAGAACATACTCCCTTCATCATTTCAAAAGTGCTCAATTAGCTGTACGCCATGAATCCATCTGCTAGTAAATATGGTCTTTGAGCTCAAAAGGTCAATTTCTTGTTTGTGCTAGGAAATTCCAGTGATTGTTTCACCAGCAAGAAATAAGTATCTTCTCTGATCCAACATCGGATCAAATATTTTGAAATGTAACACTTGCGCGATGCTGGACCATCTCAAGTCTGTTAGACCGCATAATGTATTTAGCGTGTTCGTCCGTCACGTCACTTTTTCCTCTCTTACCCAGGATGCACTTTGCCACCATAGTTCGTCGCCGTTCAGGATTTCCAACAACGTGTCCTATAATTCATGGGGTTATAAGTCCGAGTACAATGTCCTCATTGAATTTTCTCAAAGCTGCATTGAATTACTGACACCATATTTTCAGCAAACTTAGACCGTTGCGATGGTGCTCCTTGGATTGAATGCAGCACGACAATGAAATCGGTGTAGAGGCTAACGTCTGTATTCTGGTAAAGTGTCTTGAGAGACCAAATAAGGAACTCCGCCAACATAGTTGCAAGTACCCCTCCCAGAAGTTTGAGCCTGGGTGGCGTAAATTTCTGCAGAGGTGCTACTCGTGATATAGCCATTAGGAAGGCTGTAGAAATGGACATATTTCAAAAAGACGGAGCCTCCATAAGCTTTCTGACCAACGTCGCAAAATAGGTGTAGTTGCGAAATGGAACTGAAAATATCTCTTTCCACAGTGTAATTTTTTGCACTTGAATGATATCAACAAGACAGTTTCTGTCTGACACTGAAATAAGGCAAAAACTCAGCTGAAACAACACTTTTAGAAGGCACATATGCAAGAACATGAGACAACGTCAGATCGGCAGCAGTGGCAGCCTGAAGCTCAGCTTTGGTAATGCAAGAAGTAATCAAGAAAACAATTTCTTCCTCACGCTCTTCAGTAACCCGTAGCTCAAGAGGGAGATGCGATGAGGCATCTGCAATGACATTATTGGCCACCTTACAATTTCGCACACTGAAGTTGTAGTACATGAGTCTAGAACCCCACCTGAAAATGTGAAGGGGGCGGCGGCCTTCGGAGCCTGCAGGAGGAAGTTCGACAAGAGCTTGATGAACTGTGCGCAAAGTGAAGTGCCGACCCCGCAAATAAATGTGCCAATTCTCACAAGCAAAAAGACATTCGAGAGCTTCACGATCTACAGTGGATTACCTGCGCTCGGCAGGGGCTAATGTGCGAGAAGCAAACGCAATGGTGATCAGCTGATCACCGAACTTTTGTTGAAGCACTGCTCCTAGTCCAACATCGGACGCATCCGTTGTGATGACGACGGCCAGCTTCTCAATGAAAATACTGACAAGTGGCTTCGAGGCCTGAATTGACTTGATTCTAATGAAGCTCGTTTCATCTCCAGCTGACCAGGTAAAAGACTGTCTCTGCTTGAGTAGGATGCGCAGTGATTCAACAACGTGAGCCTATTGTGACACAAACTTTGCATAATAACCAACAAGATCAAGAAATGACTGCAACGATTTGGCATTAGTAGGATTTGGTGCATTCACAATGGCCTGAACTTTTGAATCAACAAGGGTTAAGCCGCGGGAACTGATCTTGTAGCCTAAAAATTGCAATTCACACACAGAAAAACATTGCGGGACCCTTAAGCCTCGCCTTTAAGAGTTAAACGCGATAGCAAAATCCGGCCTTTAGTGCACCCTTCAACTGCTAAATGCATACTTATTCATATGTTTTGTTACACACACGCACGCATACAAACACGCACACAGTAGATTGAACCAGTGCGCACTATTATCACCAAATGGGCTCGTTTTTGTTGTGACACCTGTCGAACAAAGTGCATTAAAGGGGCCCTGAAACACTTTTTCAAGTAACCATCGAATGACTTCACTAGGAGAGCTTATTACATCACGAATTCAACGCCACAAAAATTTAAAAAACCCATCCAGTGCGAGTGGAGTGACAAAGGTTTGTCACATGCTGAAATTGCATTATCTCTTCTCTCGTTCCGATGAAAGCGCTGGAACCTAAGCAGAAAGGGATGGCGGGGCAAAAAAAAAAAAAAAACTACCGTGCCTCATGGCCTTGACCACTTTTTTTTTTCTTCGAATGCGCGGCTTTAACAGTGTGAATGCGCGCGCACACGTGCACAAGTAGCGGCCTCCCGCGACTATTTTGGTAACTTGATTTGTCGGTCACAGACGCACACAATTTTTCGCTCACAACCAATGGGGCTGGCGCTTGTTATTAAGCTTCATGCCACAATCGCTAATGCGGGAAAGAACTGCATGTAAGTTTGCATCGTGTTCGCGATTTAAAACCCTGTACGAATATGTCGTCTAAGTAGCACAGTGCACTTTTGCAACCTTTAAAAATTACAGATATCATTTTTGAAACACAGCAGAGGCAGGGGTGAGCCCAATGCACACGCGGCGAATACGAAGCAGCCCATCATGCGAAACGAATGTGGTTAAGTCCCTACTGCACTCGGAAAGTTCAACCTATGATATGCGGACGCAAGGTCTAACTTAGAAAAGCATACTGCCCCAGACAGCTGTTGAAGAAGCTCTTAGGTGTGTGTAAGCGGGAACCCTTCGATGATGGTTGCCTTGTTTTGTTCACGTAAGTCCACGCACAGGCGCAGATAGCCACCTTTTTTTTAGAATGACAAGTGGAGACACTCAGTTGGAAACGGGGACAGGCTGGATGTTTCCACTGGCTTCAAGACGGGACAGTTCTGCAGAAATTTGCTCACGAAGCAGAAATTGATTGATTGATATATGTGGTTTAACGTCCCAAAACCACTATATGATTATGAGACGAAGCAGAAATGGAAGGCGTCGAAGCTTGGCACGAACCGGACACACATCAGACCGACGCACCACTTTATGCACGAAGCCGCACACACAACCCAGCTCACGAGTGAACAGCTGACGAAATTTGCTGGGCGCGTTGGCCGGAAGCTCCGGTTGCACGTCGACTTGGGCAGAAGTCATGGAAGCACCGAGAATGTTTATGCATAATACCTGCATAGCATCACTACCCAGGAGGGAGCTGCCATTGGCAGTGACGTAGAAAGTGACCGATGCAGTACGACTGCAATACCTGAATTGTGCTGCGAAATATCCCAAATTATCAATTGTTTCTTTGGAATACGTCTGCAGAACGATGTGCGAAGGAGGAAGCCTAACGCCTAGAAAATGTCTATAAATGTCAGTGGCGCCCATTAACGAAAAGGATGCACCAGTGTCCATGAGAAAATCCAGGGGAACATCACCCACATCGCCCATGGTAGGCTCAGACGTTGAGTGGCAACCAGCCACATTCAAAACAGTGACCGTGTTTGTTTGGCCGGTAAACGAAGACAGCGAAGCAGTTGCATCTTTACGTGAGGCCGCGTTTACCGGTAAACGCGGACTAAAATGTCCGCGTTTACCACTCGCGAGACAAGTTCGGTTCTGAGCCAGACACAGAGCAAAATTCGCTAAGTTGCGAATCGATCCACAACGAAAGCAAAAGGCAGACGGCGACTGTGCAGGAAAATGTGTGAATGAACTCGAAGCTCGCTGCTGGCCTTGAAAAGGCAAAGTCGAAGGCACGGACGTGCCCTTTCTGCGGCCTCCTCTCCCCCGTAAGGCGAAAGGGTGGTTCTGTTGAGCGCCACGTTGAAGCTGGGAAGAAGGGGAGCCGTCTTTGTCTTCCCGCTGAAACGAAGAAAGAGGGCGGCCAACTGCTATAACTGCACGCACACAAGTTCATCATCTCGCGCAAGAGGCCTTCTGAAATAGTGAAGGACGTGCCTTTTTGAAGGAGCCGGCAACGGACGTTATCGGATGCGACGCGAAGAAAGAGTTGTTGCCTAATTATGTCATTTCAAGCGTGTCGAAACCGCAAGACGTGGCTAGCGACTAGCGATGAAGTCTGCAATGGGCTCGCCGGGGAGCTGACGATGCTCTTGAAAGCAGAGGCAAGCGACATAATCGCGGGACGCATCTTTGAAATGGCTGTCGAACAAAGCTACTGTGGCTTGGAATACGTCAGACGACGCAGGCGTCTCTGACGCGTAACCTGAAGACTGCTGCCAATCGTCTTCAAAAGGACTCATCTTTGAGCACTCGAACTTTTCGGCCCCGCGTAAGAAGGATCAGGGTCATAGCCAGAAATTTTTTTCGGGAGCGGTTCACACGGACCCGACGGGGGGGGGGGGGGGGGGCAAGCGTCAGCTTTTTCTGTGACGTCACTATCGGCGGTAGTTTAAACAGATGGTGTACATTTAGTATATTGCAGGATACTACGTGGCGTTTACATCCACCTTGATATCGGATAAAAGAATGCCGGGCCATTTTGGTAGATATTTGGCAGCTGGGGCAGCGTACTGAGCGGATTCATAACGCTTCCATTTGCCGGTTCAGGTTGGAGCTTTTCTAAATTTTTGTGCACTCCTTCTAATTGCATTTTGCCGCCTCTGCTGCCACTACGACTGTTGTGTGTTGTTTACCAACATTGACAAAGTCGGGAGAATTAGATTCCTTGAAGAAATAAGGGAGATGAAAAACATTATGGATATCAGTATGAATGAAAAAAGTAAGGGAGATGAAAAACAGTAAAAATTTCAATAACAAAGAGTTGGAATTTCTGAAAAATGAATGCACTGAACTAATAAAAGAAAATTTCTCTCTTGGGGAAACGCAGGAAGCTATCTTGCAAGAAGTTGAGGCATTCGAAAAGAAAGCCCATAAAAATACATTGAGCATTACAGCACAGGAACAATACTCTAGAAATAGAAATATTCAAGTTAAAGATATTCCACAGGTAGAAAATAAGAGCCTTGAAGGCATACTTGGCAAAGTGGGCGATGTGCTGGTGAACCGATAGGGAAAGGAGATATTCAAATATACTACCGTTGCCTACGTGGAGTGCTGATTCTGACCCTAACATTTTAGTTGTTTTCAACAAACGCGCTAAGTGAGATGCTGTTGTCAAAAGGGCAAAAAAAGTAGGTTTACTGCATCGGACGTTGGCTACACAAAGGAACAATCTGTGTATGTTAACGGGCACCTTTGCCTGCGGCTAAAGAAGCCGCTCGGTTTGACCATAGCAAACAAAAAAAAAACGGGATATTAACTGGCGCTTTGCGTGGACTAAGGGTGGCAACGTTTTCGCGCGACAAACCGCGAAATAAAAGATTTATTGAAATAATTACTGTTTTCCTATAAACCTCATGCCAAATTTGGCATGATCTGCTGGCAATGCAGACATCTGTAGAATACCTTATATGTAGCACGCCCCTTAAGTTTTGGTGATAATTTTGTATGGTACATAGTTATTCAGTCTATTTAAAAATGATACAGTGTACCATTAAACTGTTTCGACAGCGAGAAATGGTCAGAGAATGCAAAATATGTACTATCAAGAGCCTTAGGCAGGCTTGATGTCGGTAAAGCAGTCCCGTTAATGCGACATATAAAGCTGGGAGATGATGTAGACTTCAACCAAAAGTTTTGAAGAAACCCGATGTTTCGGAACCAACTTGGTTCCTTTCTCAGGGGTGACTGTGGAGACTACGTAGCAGCGGCGTCTTCAAAGCACTCGCGGGGTGGCTAATGACCCCCCTCTATTTTTTTCGTTTTGCCGTGGAGCGCAGTCTATGTGAAGGAACCAAGTCAGTTCCGAAACGTCGGGTTTCTTCAAAACTTTTGGTTGGAGTCTAAATCATCTCCCAGTTTCATACCAAACCAGACAGACTTCTGTCGATTGTTTACAGTCAAGACTTATAAAGCGTCTTACAACAGGAAAGAACAACCAGTCGTCGCTCAATGCGATTAGCGTAACGAGTGGGTCGTCCAATGCTGCAACCCAATACAAAAGCTTGTTCTTGTTTCCCTATTAAGTGTGGCGCATCCCCACTTCAGCCATAATTTCTCACCATCGTCAGCCACTGTATGAACAATTGGCTCAAAATTCCTAGCAAGTGTTTAGCGGATACCACGCTTCTCAGAAGAATGGCGAAAAAAAATAGCATAGCGAATGCCGGCCTACTACCCAAAAGTTTATTATTATTGCCCTAGTGGGTACCAAGCATGTGTGCTTGTAGTATATACCCAATGAGAGTTTGAAAAGGCTTTGAAAGGCCGCTCTTCTAGCTTTCGCTGTGACTGTGCTGCGCCTATCACGTAGGCCTGGGTTTTTTTTTGTACCGCCCACCAAACGGAAATACCGACGCATGCTTTCTTTTCCTCGACTGGCTTCTAAATTTATTCTGCCTGAACAACCTATACCTCGCGATATGTGGATATTTCAACATTTACCTTTTACAAAATTCAAAATGCGTGCGTGATCTCCAACCCATTCTTCAGTCATATTATTGTACAAATGTGATAGAAACACCTACGCGCTTTAGCAACACTATCGATAGCCTCCTTTACCTTTTCATAACAAACTGTACTAATGAAGACACGAAAGCAGGTACCATTGTAGCTGACATGTATGATCATTTTCTAGTCTATATGTTCTGTCCATTGAGTGCAGGCTCTTGGGGTGCTCGCCACTTGAAGACTTGTTGTCTAGGAAATAAATAATAAACCGCTAACCATGTTCCGTAACGAAATCGAAAACGTATATTGGGCAAGCTTGTTACAATTTACTGACCCTGATAGAGAGTATAACACGCTCCTACACATTTTAAAAGGTGTTTATCAGAAGTGTTTCAAGTTTAAAACTTTGCAAAAATGCGCGAAAAGCTGTAAACCTTGGCTTAATAAGGACTGCGCAGTCATGATGAGTAAAAAGAACTCGCTTTGTCAAAACTAGAGACGCAAGCAAGTTTACGGCATTCAAGAAGTAACGAAACCATGTAACTAAGTTCTTAAGACATACTGAGAAAGTTTACCATGAAAACGTTTGCAGTCAAGTAGGCAGTCAGAGCGACTTACTTTGGCACGAAATTAGCCAAATATTAAACCGCAACAACTACCAGAATATTGAGCGCCAGCTAGTACATAATGATAGGACCCTCAGGGGCGTAGAACTTGCAGGTAAGTTTAACGATTGCTTTACAAATTTAGAAAATAGAAAAAAAGCGAACTTATTATTGCCACAACGAAATTTTTAAATCCACCTAATGATCATACGGCTTTTTCTCCGTCTACAACGGCAGATGAAGTCTTTCAAACTTTTATGTTTTTAAAAACAGCAAGCGACGTGACATAAACGGGTTACAGAAAAGATCGCTAAAGTTTTTGGCCGACATCTTATCACCTGCAATTACTGACATTTTTAACCTTTCAATATCTACTAAAATTTTCTCTCATGAAATGCAATGTGCTAAAGTTAGCGTCATTTTCAAATCTGGGGATAAAGATGTATTCGGGAATTATCGACCAGTGTCCGTTCTTCCTGTTATATCAAAAGAACTAGAAAAAATAATTTGCAAAATAATTACGGCTTTCTGTGATAATCACTCGATCATAACGGCGCAACAATGCGGTTTTCGTGAAAGAATGTCAACAGAGCTAGCTCTACTAAAAGAAAATGAGTTAATATTAAAGGGTTTTGAAAATAAACAATTTCTGTTGGGTATCTTTGTTGAGTACTCTAAGGCCTTCGACCGTCCGAACCACCGCACTTTATTTACAAAACTAGAGTATTACGGATTTCGTGGTACTCCTCTTTCATTAATAATTTCGTATCTAAAACGCAGAAAGCAATGCGTTGCCATTATGTCAGAACATTCTGCCGTGAAAGAAATAACTTGAGGAGTACCGCAAGGTAGCACCCTGGGGGGGCCCATTCCATTCAACATTTATATCAATGACATAACAAACATATATATCGACGCTTACTTCATAGTTTATGCAGATGACACTAGCATTTTCGTGAGGTCAAATGACATAAACACTCTCTTGGTCATCAATAATACTGCACTAAAGCACCTGGCCGAAGGGAGTTCCGTTAACTCACTAAAACTGAATACGTCAAAAACAAAGGTGGTCCTTTTCACCCCACCACAACGACATGATTTTAAAGACTTCAGAGTAGAGCTTGAGTCTGATCACATAGAACTTGCATCAAACGTCAAAACCTTGGAAGTTGTTTTTAATAATCATCTTACCTTAAATGATCATGCTGAATATATTGCCACACGTTTAGCGTAAGCCTGCGGAGTGATCTTTAGACTGCGTTATTTTTTACCGCGGAGTGTCAAATTCATGATATATAAGAACCTACTTTCCCTTCATTTAACGTATTCTTACTTAGTAAGGGGTGACACTGCAAAAGTCAATTTACGTAGGTTGAGTCTACTTCCGAAAAACGCACTTCGCCTCATAGCAAATGCTCAGTATGGCGGTCATACAGGAGGGTTATTTTCGACCCTTAGGATCTGCCCACTTGCGAATTTCTATAATCTCAACCTCGCTTTAATATGCCAAAAATACCTAATTCCTAAGTAACAACCATAGTTTCTTGTCGTTATGCAATCTGACTATAACCAATGCTATTTCTTACAAAAAGGAAAGAGACAAATGGCTCATACCTTTTTCTCGAACAAAATATGGTATGAGCAGCCTGTCATACCATGTGTCATGCTTGCGCAATAAACTTGAAAGAAATGGCGTTCGCTTAGAAAATTCTTCACGAAATGCAATCAAGCAGTATGTACGTGGGCACTTGTCTTCAGGGCAGTAGTGCACGTTATGCTATCACTATAAAACAATTTCAGCTACATGTTCTGTTAAGAAATTATCAGTTTTTTCGACGTTGACTTGTTCACATGCTTCTTTTTTTAATCGGCACAGCTCTGATGTGTATATATGAATGCTTAATTGTCCATACAGCATATACAAATTTGTCTCATTGTGTGAAATAATCGGTGCACAGTCACCAATAATGTAAGGAATCCCGTATGTCAGTTGGAATGTTATTGTTTGTTTTTCATGAATGTATACTACCTGCAATGTGCCCTCTGTAATGACTCCAACATTGGAGTCGACAGTATTGCAAATAAATAAATAAATAAATTACTCTACACTATGCCATAGTGTAGAGTAATGACTGTGCACCGATTATTAAAGCATAGTTTGCTTTCGTGATGCACTATTTTATATGTTTTGTTTTCTGCAACCAAACAGTGTACATCATAATGGTTATGTATTACTTTTGACATTTATATTTACTTTTTAACTGCTCTGCTACATATGAGTACCAGAAAAGTTTAGTGGAAATGTAGAACAGGAGATGTTTGTATGCATGGTACGTTGTTTTCTTTGGCTTCTTTGGCTGTCACGAATTGGGGCAAGAACCTTTGTCAAGCTGCTTAATACCATCTTTTTGTTCTTGTCCTCGTGTTCGTTATCTTGCTGTAACAAATGCCAATTAAACTGATTGATTGAATGATTAATGTATATTAAGTCATCAGATTACCCCTCTCCCTATGCGTATGGTTGTGAAGAGAGTAAGGAAATGTACTCTACGAATGATTGATTGATATTTGAGGTTTACAGTGATGCTACTGGCTTAGGCTTCCTTGGAGCAGCTTTTGGAACAGACAAAAATGCGTCTTGGAGCAGCTAAACTGGCTTTCAGAGCAGATATTGTTAGAGTCAATTTTAAAACACTTATTGTTTTCGCAAAAAAAATCGTAAACAGGGGTTGTGTCGAGCCGACGCTCCACCAAGTGGTCTTGTCTACCTCAGAACGAAATGGTTCTGTCCAAGCCTTGAGAAAAAACAAGTCCGCTTGTCAAAACGTCGGCTTGACACAACTCTTGTTTGCGACTTTTTTCATCCCATCCACCCCTTCTTGCTGTTTTTTAATACTCTGTTCTTGACGCACGAATGATAAAATTACAATGTACTGCATGCTATTAGAGAAAAACAGAGTTAAAAAGAAAAGAATGTTATATCACTGACAGAAAACCTGACCATATTTATTAGACAAAGCTAATGATAAATTTTAAAGCCATAGCACTTCATTATAATGTAACTGAAGATTAATTTACTGCCAATTTTTCGGAAGCCAGATTTTCCAGACATGCCTGAAAATTCAGACAATTTCATGACAGCGTCACAAGCCCTATCGACGTCTGCGGACAAGCACATCTGGAATTTTCTACGCTGAAGCTCTTCAGCGTCTAAGTTTTGGGGCTTTCAGCCAACATTCCAGGTACGAAACATCATGACTTAAAGGGGCCCTGCAACGCTTTTTGCACATGGTCAGAAAACGCTTCCGATTGCTAGTTCGGGCGGTTGAGAACACAAGAGGTAAATATTATAGCACATCACGCGGCCTGAAATTCACAATTATCAAAGTCAGCTGAAAATTGATTTCTAATCTTGAGAAATGATGAAAGACGCTCAAAAATCACTCGTAGAAGGCAATCTCTCAGGCATTGGCTGATTTGAACATGGCGTACTCGGTAGTTACAGGCATCACCACGGGACGCCGCGTCTTGTTAACGCGTACACATGCAATCACACTGAAAAAGCCGTGTATTCAAAGAAAGAAGAAGAAAAGAGTGCTCAAGATCACGAGGCGCACGTGACGTCTTTTTTTTTTCCCTGGCATCCCTCTCAGCTTGGCTCCCAGTGATTTCATCGGGACGAGAGAAGAGACAATGCGTCTGCAGCGTACGACAAATGTTTGTAACTCCATTCGTACTGGACGGATTTTTAAAATTTTTCCGGCGTTGAATTCGTCAAGCAATGAGTACTTTTACTAAATTCATTCCATGGTGACCTAAAAAGCATTTAAGGGCCCCTTTAAGGTTCGTCCCTTTGCTACGTCTATAACCTGATTGGCCAAAAGGAGCACTGACATCAAATTTTGAGATCGAGATGTGCACATCATCCAATCACTTGGTATGCATAGGTCTTCTTGGCCAAATTTGAATGGCGTTAGTTACTTTATTTCGACGTCAAATAGCGCAGAAATGCTAAGGAGAAAAAACAAGAAAATTCACTGCCCTGTGACATCGACACTAGTGCTACGTGTTCGGTGTGATGCATTCCTCAAATACCATCCTGAGTGACGATACGCTAGTAACGATGACGTCGACGATCTCTGAGTGTGTTTGGAGCCGACTTTCGGCCATGCTCTCACTAATGGCTTTCCTTGCTGTGTTGAAACGGGCGTGCGATTGATCGTGTAGTATCGACTGATTTGCGTTGTGCTCCACTGCGTGTGAGTACGATCATTCAGAGCGACAATACGTGCCAGAATGTCGGGGAACCACTGCGTAGTGAGAACCTGCACGTCGAGCCGCGGAAAATGCGGAAAATGCGTGGCGTTTCATACCTTTCCAAGCCACAAACCTCATCGCAGCCAGTAGGTTGACTTCGTACCCGCCGCGCCGATGGACAGAGAGACTGGACGCGTGTAAAGAACAGCCACATTTTCTCCCTTCACTTTGCGGCGAGCTGCTACAGGGTTAAATCTGTGTTCGCGAACTAGTTGGGTTTCACTGGCAGTACTTGGCCTGTTCTCGAAACTGGGGCTATTCCTACCGTGTGCCCTGCTGCACCTGAAAGCAGCGATTCACTCACCAAACGTCCACGACGTGAGGTGCGTAGTTTGTGTTCCTGAGCTCGGACAGCACGGCCGGGACTGATAAATATATTGCATTTAACGCGGAGCTTGACGAGCAAGGGTCGTCGCGAATCGCGGCGATACCCAATTCTACGTGACTGTCATGATCACTTGCCGATGTTGACCATGACGACGGCGAGGAAGACGATGTTGGCACCAGAGGCATGTCTACGCCTTCAGAGACACAGCTGGACTGACTTTACGCGCGCTTCTAGCAGACGAAACGCCAGTGTGACATCAACCTTTTTTTTTTGTGGAATCGGCATCAGCTATTCAGCGGCCTCCAAGTGGCCGTGAGGTAGCGCTGCCAGCACAACAATTTGGCGGGCTTTCCACCCATTTTGAACCGTGTTTGATAGCGAATATAATAATAAATATTACAAATACTCATTCGTCACTCAGATTTCTTATAGGTCGCGAATTTCTACTAAGGGGTCCATAGCTACTCGTTGACGGAAAAATCTTGACATGATTAAATTTGATGTCAGTGCTCCTTTAAACGAGCGCTATTCAAGAATCGTTCAGCGTCACAGTAGTGTCCGAAAGTAGTCGGCTTCCCGCAGTGCGAAAATGCTGTGGGGTGAAGCAAATAGGCATAATTCAGAAAATAATAAAAGTCATACAGAATGATCACTTAATCCTAGAAACTGCGCCAAGGTAGATGCACTATCAAGATGAGATGATAAAAGGAAGTCAAGAGGTCAAGTATATTTGATCATTGCCCGTTTACACATGTTGGATTCGATACAAGTTGAGTTAGTCCGAAAGTAATTGATGATTGGTATGTGGGGTTTAACGTTCCAAAACCACCATATGATTATGAGAGACGCCGTAGTGGAGGGCTCCGGAAATTTTGACCACATGGGGTTCTTTAACGTGCACCCAAATCTGAGCACGCGGGCCTACAACATTTCCGTTTCCATCGAAAATGCAGCCACCGCAGCCGGGATTCAATCCCGCGACCTGCGGGTCAGCAGCCGAGTACCTTAGCCACTAGACCACTGCGGTGGGTCAGTACTCTAAGAAGTACTGTAAAATACAGTAAACGAGAGGTAGGGACCGTTTGAAGCAATGGCCTCTTATCACAACATCGAATGAACTAATCTTCGAAAACACATTATTGCGATGGCCCACGATTTTGCACACGTTATTTTTAGGGCAGACTTTCAGTTCCACTGTGACTTTTGATAGCAATGAAGTATTCAAATCGTAGAGGTTTTATTGTGCAGTCTGTGAGGACAAAGTAATCATTGATGTGAAATGTCCGCTTGGCCTCAATCGAAAGTGCACATGCGACCGGATTATACCTCCTCACATGAAACTACCTTGTTCGCTGCGTATGTGCACTAAAACAGTTGAATACGCGCAAAAAACGCAGAATCTTCTCGTTTTTTTTCCGTAGCTTTCATCACTCCGCTTTCTGAAACAATAGCGTTGCGGTGAGGCGTCTTCCGATGTATACAATCGTGCAGCCGACGTTTCTCTTTACTTCAACAGATTACGAACTGTACAGAGTATTTCACCGCGCAGTACGTGCATTTATGTTTCCAGCACTTACACCGGTGCGAACAGGAGCAGCCTTAAACCACACAAAATCTTCAGTGATGGGTTCACTAGTGATGAATGAATGGACTCCATAGTTGTTCAGAGCATATGGTGCACCATAATCTATTTCTCAGAATACGTGAACTCCGACGAGAACTGCCAGCGCATGCCACACGAGTTTACTTACGCTCTACAGTGCACCATCTATGCCTGTTGGTTGTCTGTTTCAGGCATTCTGATGCGAGTCACTGAAATTTCACTGCTGTCATCAACTCCTTCGAGTTAATTCGCATTTGTGGTATTTCATCAGAACACGACAGAAACTACCAGCCTTTCATATGGGGGCAATCCCAAGCGTGAGACGTTTAGCGCAGAGAGTAAGATACTGGGAGAGTGCGACCTTACCGGCACCTGAAGGGAAGTGGTGGAAATGTATACCAGGGAATCTTTACGCCAGGCGAGAAACGAGCGTTAATGTTTAAGGAGGGACTTCTTCCCTTCATCTCTTTCCCAGTGCAGGGTGGCAAATCGGATGTGTGTCTGCTTAACCTTCCTTCCTTTCCTTGCACCTTTATATATCTCTCTTTCTCTCTCTCTCTCTTTCTCTCTCTCCAGCCGACATGTATCGTCGCTAAAGTTCTTGTTCTCGCATTCAGGGTTACTGCCAAAGCTTTGCTTAGCGCATTGCTTCTTAGCAATGCGAATGCACCCTCTTGAAATACGCTGCCTACACGTATTGCTGGGTAGTTCGTGTCCTGGGTTGATCAGCGCCCTATGAGACGCGATGATCGGGCCGAAACGCCGTACGGTATAACGCTCGGTGATTATTTTCCGAAAGGTGACGCTGCTCCCAGGGCACACTTGGCATCTGACGAAAATGAGGATGCTGCTTGTCACAAGTAAGTAGCTTCATCGAAGTAACGCACTAGTGGCTAGCGTTGAAGAGCACTTTAACCTTTCAGTATACTGTTCGCCTCTCGCCTTTTCTGGACAATTTAATAGACCAGTTTAATGAGTGCTTTAAAAGGCGTCGGCACACCTTTAAAATCCTTTCTTCCCTTCTGCCACAGAATATTCCCGAATCTGCTGCGCTTCCCACTGTCGAGAAGTTTTGTGACATGTACTCGAACGTTATTTCAACTTCGACATCGCAGGGGGAGTTAGCAGTGTGGGTTGCTAAATTGAAGCGGGAGAAGCAAGAAACGCTGAACATGTCTGCGATGCAAGAGGTTACCAATTGCCCAGAGGTATTCTTCCCAAACGCGTACCATCTTCTAAAAATTCTGGCAACTCTACCGGTGAACGCAGCTGAAGCAGAACACTCTTTTTCATTAGTGAGACGCATAAAGTTGTACCTGAGAGCTACAACAACAAATAAAATAATTTTGACATCACTCTCTGAACATCCACTGTGAAATACAAGTCCGCCCGGAAGTCATTATCTCTGTTCTTTACCGGGAGCGTAGACGGCTTCAGCTGAATGTGTGTGTGTAGTATCAACCATAGGCGCCTGCTCAAAATCGGGAAATAAAGTTAACTAAAGTTATTCTTGGATTCAGATTTTCTGAACAACATCTATCTATCTATCTATCTATCTATCTATCTATCTATCTATCTATCTATCTATCTATCTATCTATCTATCTATCTATCTATCTGTCTATCTGTCTGTCTGTCTGTCTGTCTGTCTGTCTGTCTATCTATCTATCTATCTATCTATCTGTCTGTCTGTCTGTCTGTCTGTCTGTCTGTCTGTCTGTCTGTCTGTCTGTCTGTCTGTCTGTCTGTCTGTCTGTCTGTCTGCAACATTTAGCTCTCCTAGACGTTTCGATAACAGGATTTATAACAAAATTGATATGACATAACATGATTATATAACGAGCATAAGTGAGTAGTCAATACAAGAAAATCTTGAAATGTGTGTCATGAATATCACGATTTATATGTCTTGTTCCTACTGGTGTTACAATAATTTCGTTCACATGATATATTGCAAAACTGGTATGGTATGACATAATTTCGTGGCGAACATAAGTTACAGGCCCTAACGTGGAATTCATGACATGCCTGTAATGTGTGTCATTACTACAGCCACACTCATGATGTGCTCGTGGCCGTTTTGCTAGATTCACATATACTAAATTTGGTATTACGAGAAGTGAAAGGATGATGAATGTATATGACTGGTGCAAACACGATAACATGCGTGTCATGCAAAACATGACAACGTGCTACGCTCATGGCGTGCTCCCGGCCGTTTCGCTAGCTTCACAGGCACCAAATTTATTTTATATGTGACGTGAATCGACGACGAAGGTAGTTGACACGTCCAAACATGATAATCATATGTGTGTCATGTAAAACACAACTACGAGTGACGCTCATGTGCTCACGGTCGTTTCGCTAGCTTTACATATACAAAACTTGGTGTTACATAACGTGAATGACGAAGGTGTACGACTGGTGCAATTATGAAAATCATGACATGCATGTCATGTAAGAACATGAATACCCACAATGCTCATGATGCACTCGCGGCCATTTCGTTAACTGAACATATACCAAATTCGGCACTACATGAGGCAAATGAACGACAAACACCAATGCCAAGCGCAAACATGATAATCATGACATCCAAGTAATGAGAGATGTGATCCAGGCTTATGGGCCTGCAAGTCATGTACGGCATAATTCATATGCCACGCTCATAGTGCGCTTGCAGCCGGTTCGTTAATGCTATCTACGTCTTTGTAGATATCGATTAGCGTCAATAATTATCGAACTTGAAATACAGATCCTATTATGCGAATCGCGACATGGATGCCATGTACGTATCCGCGTACCACTGCTGGCGCTGGTATTGCAAACGTTAGTGGTGCCGTCGTTACGCGACTATAAACACATACTTGCATCTTATCTAGATACCTGCGGCCACCTCATAACGTGTCGGTGATTATAAAGTGACTTATCAACTTCCTCTTTCATGCTTCACAGATTATCGATTCCCACGGTACGCGGGATCTGCCAAATTTTTCATAGTTTGACATCATTAGTGCAAAAAATTTCCTGAAAGTTGGTTTGAGCCCCTCAGCGAACAATGTACCTCGTATCCGCGGACAGGGAGCTCCGTAGGCCTTACCAGACACCCTAAAAATCTATGAAGTTGCGGCTTTTCGTGCGGAAATTCAAAGGTGGCGTCGGCCTGTTACATTATTTTTCTTTTGTTATTTCCTCACTTGTGAAGCTTCTTCAGACGGCAAGCGTGGTGATTTTGGAACGCCACAATGGTATTTACTAATATGAAAAATATTGTTTTGTCTCGTTAGTGTGCCTTTAAACACAAACATGAACGAGATTATGTAGATTGAGCGTGCGCGAAAATGAGATGACCTCTATTTTGTCAAATACGCGGAAAGACGGCGAATCCACTTTTTTCAGAAGGCATCCTCCTCGCCCCTTATTATTAAAAGCTCGTGAAGAGTGTCAGCACAAAGCGCCAGAGCCTATCAGAATTTTGCGATTCTTGGGCTACAGGCTGTAATCGCCGCTTGCGCACTTCTGAACACGCCAAATGTGGTGTGATCGGTTGATCGTGCATGATATTCGTGCGAGACGAGGCAGAACAAAAGGGCGGCTGCTTGGCAAAGCAGTGCAAGAGAAAACACAATTGACATTTCCCGTAAATGCACCAATCTAGAGCATGTAAACTATAGACGTCATGGGAACTACTGTCTGCGTCACATAAGCGCGCATGACGGACAAGAAATATCCCAAATGTTGTTTTTTGTATTTTCAAAGCCCGGTGAATGGTCCTTTCAGTTAAAAAAAGCACCGTCCTCATAGCCGCCTTGTTATCGATTCTTAACTGGCAGTAGTGGTATGACAGAAAAAAAAATGTTGGCGTTGTTGCTGAAAGCGATGGATGGACAACGATAGCATAATTGCGCATAGCGCTTGTACTCATTGGCCAAAGTTCTAGGAAAATGCGCCATGTTTGTGTATGCCACCGTTAATTACGTATTCAGTTCAGGTCTTGCCGACGGTGCGATAATTCCTGCCCTTTCTCTATAGTTTTGGCCATCACCTTTTCCACGGTGGGCATGTCGGAATTTCCCACTAAGACAACCCGCGTTCCTTTTTTTACCCATTCCCATTTCTGCCTAATGCCACTGTGCCCTCTTCTTGTGTGCTAGTCTCTCCCTCTGACTTGCTATTGGCTCCTGCCCTCACCATCCGATGGCCGTCGTCTGTCATTGGGCATTTTGATGGCGCTTACTCCACGCCATGGGATTCCGCTGAACTCAATTTCATTATTCAGTGTCCATAGGCTTCGAGTGGTCGATTGCCATATAATAGCTTCCTGGTTGGATAAATGGATGAACTTTATTGTGTCTTTCGAAACGTGCTTTAGCACGTTGCGGGCCGCTGCCACGTCGGAACAGAAAGACCAAGTATCTCTGTTGCGTCACGGACCCGGTAGACTGCCCATAGCTGTTGTTCAAGTCCGGAGCTTGCAATAGCACCCTCTCAATTTGACGGCGTGATGACCTCCCCACAGCGTAACGCGGGGCACCGCCAGAGCATATGTTCCAAGATAGCTATATTGTGGCCGAAGGAACATGTACTAGGTGGCTGTATTTCGGGATAAATATGTTCAATAGCGCGGGATTGGGGTACGCCCCGACCTGAAGATGCCTGGGTGTCCGAGCTTGAGGTCTGGTTGGTTTTCTGTGTGGTGGAGAGTATTCTCTCCGCGCCAGGTAAAAATAATTTGTCAGTTCATTATACGAGGTGGGATGGTCACGGTTCTCCAAGACATCAGCGCCGCGCCCCCCGATAGCTACGTGGTTTACTAGTCCTCACGCAGCTATGCAGCTATGTCGGCTGACCAGTTGAGATTGGGCGGGGCTCCCTCAGTGCGTCCACGGTGAGCTGAAAAACAAACGTGTGTACGTGCCTCGATGTCTTTGTCCTGAAGAATTCGCAAAGCTGGTTACAATATTGTTTCCTTGGCACATACTTGAGCCACTGATCTCGAGTCGCTGTAAATTGTGGACCTCCTCTTATCCAGCAAGGCCAACGCAATCACCACTTGCTCTGCTATTTCAGCCCCTGTTACGTTTGGCCCTGCAATTCTTCTGGGCAGGCGCCATTGTGAGTAAGCCGGTCTGCTAGGGAGGCTTTCAACCTCATCGGCGCCCAGTCTGCAAGACGCTGATCTGTAGATGTTCCAGGCAGCAGTCGGGTCTCAACGAAAGCTTCGCGAGACAAGCCTTTTGTTGAACGGACTCGAACAGTGAGGGAACGGCGTCACTCTGGCAGGTCTCATTAAGTCAACCTCTTAACTCGGCTTTTGTCATCTACGCGAGGCCATCTCAACGCACCGACAGTCCGGAAGCGTGGGAACGCGTCGAAGAAGCCGTTCACCAGGATCGAGCGTTCGGGCTACCTGAAGCTGAAAGCAGCATGGACCGCTGCTGACGTTCGGGTTAGCGGCCATCTCCCCGGAGGAGTTGCATTTTCCTTCTCCGGACTCTACCTCCTCGCCCTGCGGTGCCTTCAAGGCGTGGGCAGCGCAGGGCGAGGAGTGCGTCTTTGTGGTGCGTTCCTGTTACCATTGGACCGTTTTGCCCAGCTGAGTGGTGCAATATCTGCACCCTTTCTGGTAAATGGACCACAAAGACGTCGTCCCCTGCTTTATGGTAAGAGTAATCACCGCCTCTATCGCACAGTGGTGACGGCGTGCTATAAAAACCAAAACATTTTTGTAAATAGTGCTGAGTCTTGTGTGGAATCATGAGCTTGACCATGAACTGAATCTCTGTTGTACATAATGCGGGATCTTCTGGATCCCTGTACAGTTCCTATCTTTCTTCTATATTGTAAATAAATCTTTGTTCGACCTCTCTTAACGTGTCTCCTCACTGGCGAAGATCGGCTATGCGGACAATGGCAGGGAGCCAGCTACCTTAAAGATGCCCGCCGTTCCTGCCATCAACTTCCTACCCTTAACACCCCCGTCGTCCGGAGCAATGTCAAGTTGGTGATACTGCCCTCGTGGTTGATACTCATTGCCGCATAAGCCTTTTCCTCGTGATATGGGGCCGCATCGACGAAGGAGCAGTCCCCGGCATGTTCTTGAGCCCTTTGTAGTAATGCCTTTGCCCTAGCCTGTCTGCTACCCTCGTTTTGCTCGGGGTGGACATTCGAGAACTCGGAGTCATATCCAGAACTCGGAGGAAGTCCACTCTGGGGATCAAGCTGCCCTCACCTGCAGGGGCGTATCCGGAAATGTTTTTCGGGGGGAGGGGGGTCACACAGACCCGACGGGGGGGGGGAGCACAAGCATCAGATTTTCTCTGTGACGCCACTATCGGCAGCAGTTTAAACAGATGGTGCGAATGGATATCAAGTCATGAGATTCCCCCTCTCTCCATGCGTATGGCTGTGAAGAGAGTAAGTAAAAGTGCTGTAAAAATGATTGATTGATATGTGAAATTTGAAGCCCCAAAACAACCATATGATTATTAGAGCCGCCGTAGTGTGGAGATCCAGAAATTTAGACCGCCTGGAGTTCTTTAACGTGCACCCAAATCTGAGCACACGGGCCTACACCATTTTTGCCTCCATCTAAAATGCAGCCGCTGCAGCCGGGATTCGATCCCGAGACCTGCGGGTTCCCGAGAACCCGGGTTCCCGATCCCGAGAGCTGCACCACCACCGTGGTCTACCATGGCGGTGGGGCAGTACTGAAAGGAGTACTCTAAATACAGTGACCGTTTGAAGCAATGGTCTCTTGTCGCACCATTGAAAGGACTATAGACTGCGAAAATACATTATTGTGATTACCCACTCGATCGAAGAAAATATAGTTAATCGTTATTCTTTTTTTAAGTGTACATGGCATAGTCCTCGTTGGTGCGAAGGGCGCTTGACAGGTCAAGGTGGGTTCCGTTTACAACGAGAAGTAAGATGAACACGCAGCATGTTTTCGTACATTATTAATTAAATTTTCGTTTTGCATACTTTGCTGAGCAAATTTTTTACGGTCGATATCTGTTACTTCATGCCTGTGGAAATGATTTTTATATTATTCTATTTATGTCAAGCCGCCCTGACGCAGTGGTAACTTTGTGTCAACGTGTCTTTACTTGACTGCGTGCATCCAAGCATGCTTGCATTACACAATAAGTAATTTTTTATTATAAGTTGCCTATTCGCAACACCACTTTGTACACGTTATTTTTCGAGCAGTCTTTCAGTTGCACTGTGACTATTGATAGCAATAAAGTACACCAATCGTAGAAGTTTTATCGGGAAATTTGCGAAGGCAAGGTAATCATTGATGAGAAATGTTCACTTGGTTTCAATCGAAAGTGCACGTGCAACGAGACTATTATTCCTCACATAAAACTTGGTCGCTGCGAATATCCGCTAAAACACTTAAATTTGCACAAAAAACGCCGTAATTTTCCGCTTTTTTTGTAGCTGTCTTCACTCGGCTCCCTGAAACGATAGCGTTGCGGCAAGGTGTGTTCCGTTATTTGCAAGCGTGCAGCCTACTTTTCTTTTTACCTTAACAGATTCAGAACTGAACAGAATATTTCACCACGCAACATACGTGCATTCATGTTTCCAGCGCTAACACCGGCACGAACAGGAGCACATTCGAACCGCAAAGAATCTTCAGTCACCGGTTCACCAGTGATGAAGGAATAAAATTGGAAGTTGCTCAGAGCATAGTGCGCCATAATCCATTTCTCATAACGCGTGAACTCTGACGAGAACTGCCAGCGCATGCAACGTGAGTTTACTTACGCTCTACTATGCACCGTCCATGCCTGTTGGTTGTCTCTTCCGGTAATTCTGATGCAAGTCGCTGGAATTTCACTACTGCCATCACCTCCTTTGCGTTAATCCACGTTTGCGGTATTTCATCACAACGCGACAAAAACTACCAGCCTCCCATATGTGCGCAATCACATACGTGAGACATCTCACCCGCAGAATAAGATACTGGGCGAGCGCGACCTTACTGGCGCCTGAAGGGAAGTGGAGGAAATGTATACCCGCGAATCTTTCTGCCAGACGAGAAACGAGTGATAGTGCTTAAGGTGGAACCTCACTAGCCGACTTGTATCGTCGCTAAAGATCTCGTTTCACGCATACAGGGTCACTGCCCGAGCTTTGCTTAGCGCGTTGCTTCCTAGCAATGCGAAGTCATCGCCTTGAAATACGCTGCCTACACGTATCGTTTGGTAGTTCATGTCCTGGGTTGACCAGCGCCCTTCTAAGGGACTCAATGGTAGCGCCGAAATGCCGTATGGAATAACACTTGATGATTATTTTCCGAAAAGCAAGGCTGCTCCCTATGCACACTTGACAACTGGCGCAAATGAGAATGCTGCTTGTCACAGGCAGGAAGCTTCATTAACGCAACATGCCAGTGGCTGGCATGGAAGAACACTTTATTTGGGCTTTCAGTATTCTTGGTTTTTTCTGGATTGTTTAATAGACCACTTCAATGGGCGCTCTAAAAGGCATCGGCAAACCTTGAAGATGCTTTCTTCGTTTCTGCCGCGGAATATTCCCGTATCCGCCACTCTCTCCACTACCGAGAAGTTTAATGACGTGTATACTTGAACATTAACTCAACTTCAGCATTGCAAGGGAAGTTAGAAGTATATGCTGCGAAATGGAAGCGAGAGAAGCGAGAAACGCTGAGCATGTCGTGATGCAAGCGGTTGCGATTGCCCAGAGGTATTCTACCCAAACGTGCACCATCTTCTAAAGATTCAGGCAGCTCAACAGGTGAGCACAGCTGAAGCACAACGTTTTTAGATGCGGAAGCATCTTATACTCGCGCCTTGTAGTGCGCCGTCCGCGTCGTCCGCACCGCTTCTCGAACATTCGACAGCTGACGCGCGCGCATGCGCCGTCGCCCACCATCTGTGCCGCGCGCGCTTCTCCTTCGAGAACATTCGACAGCTGACAGCGCATGCGCCGTCGCGCCGTCGCCATCTGTGCCGCGCGCGCGCTTCTCCTTCGAGAACATTCAACAGCTGACAGTGCATGCGCCGTCGCGCTGTATATATACTCAAGGTCGGCGCTCGCTCGCTCAGTTGCCGCTCGTCGGTTGGTTTGTACGGCGCGTCGACGTTCAAGGTCGCCGTGAAATGAATGCCAACGAATCCACAAACACAATGATCGACGTCCCTTCGACCAGCGCCGCCCTTTCGCATACGTGTGTATACGTGTTCACTCATTTAACACCCCCTCCTACAACCACGTTAACCAATTTAGCCATCGACCCAAGTAAGTCGCAATTTAACACCCCATTTCACAACCACGTTAACCAATTTAGCCATCGACCCAAGTAAGTCGCACTTTAACACCCCGTTAACCAATTATATGCTCCGCATCCTCCTCAGTGTTCCCCCGAGGGAAGCTGCGGGCAATTTTTTTCTCATAGGTGAGACGCCTAAGGTTGTACCTTTCGCTGGATTGGGTGCCTTCACACATTGGAATACCCTGTAACGTGGCTGCCGACTGTGCTGCGAGGGACGCACACGACCCCGACACCAGCGTCACCAACTTCGTGTGCTCTGCGGATACAGGCAGTCTTCTCACCGCCAGCTACGTGCACGAGCGTCATCCCGACCCTCACGTAGCAGCTCGAAAGCCGCCGAAGCGGCTCACTCTCAAGGGATTACCAAGACGGGACTGCGATTTCCTTCTGCGTCTCCGCACCTGAGACAACTACACCGCTGAGCGAAAGCATGCGCACTCCGAGCATGGCAGTCCTGCATGAACTGCGGTGGCCTGGACACTCTGAACCACCTTTTGCTTCATTGCCCGGCTGGTGACGCGAGCAGACAAGTGATGCTGACAAGGTAGGAGCTTATAGCCTGCCTAGGACAACAAGTGAGCACCTCTTGTTCCCGAACAGTGGCCGCGCACATATCAAGCGTGTCCTTTCAGCGATGCTGGACTTTGTTGGCAGAAGCGGACTGCGTGAGCGAATTGAGAGAATTCGTGCCTCGTGATTTTGGCAGAAGATATGTGAGCCTCCCTTCCTTATCGGTCTTCTCGCGCGCGCTCCCCTTCCACTGTCCTCTTCCACTCAATTCTATTACCCCCCCCCTTTCCCTTCCCCTGAGAACAACTGCTGAGGTGTCGCACTTAGCTGCAGACAGTTGCGGGGTTCACTTTTCTTTTCTTTTTCAATTTTAAGACTCCCCCCCCCCCCTCGTTGGCGGAACGCAACGTGTGATAGTGTTTTAGGCCGGCGTGGCCCAACGCGTTAAGCAGCAGTGCCTTTCGATGCTCTGGCTTGTGGGCGTCTTTCGCGACTGCATCCACGTACGCTCCGAAAATGAGCTTCCAATCAGCCCAAGGGTGTAGGCCCGTGTGCTCAAATTTGGGTGCACGTTAAAGAACCCCAGGTGGTCGAAATTTCCGGAGCCCTCCACTACGGCGTCTCTTGTAACCATATGGTGGTTTTGGGACGATAGACCCCACATATCAATCATTCAGTCAATCAGCCCAAGAAATCGGCGGATCGCCGGGCGTGGAGAGAGAGAGAAACAACTTAATTTACCAGGCGTGGAGAGAAAAAGCGGTGGAGGTATTGGAGACGCCATCGCAACCGGGAAACTCTACACCAACGAAAAAAGAAAACTGAACACGGAAAGAGAAACTTCAACGCGATAAGATGAAAAGTCCGCAGAGTCGAAGGCAGGAACAAATAATGTGACGCGGCCGCTCGCCAAGGAAAAAGCAGAAGAGGCGCAACGCGGTTGTCGCTACCGAGAACTAAAAGGCGCGAAACACCCCGTCAATGCAGAAGGAATCTTTGAAACGGATTGGAAAAAGGAGACTAAAAAAGAAAGTCTCCGTAGTCCTAACCTCGTCGCCATTGTTGTGTCAAGTTTGGCTGTGGCCGCGACGCCGACGAAGAAGAACGAAGGCCGCAGCAGACCGACGCCGCATGCGTCAGTCACCCACGACTTCAGCGCGCAGCGCCGAGAGAAGCAGCACGTCCGTCTCGCACGAGGCTACGACATGAACTCCTTTATTTACACATATATCATGGCCTCGGAGATTGCGGGCGCGTGGCGTGGTTCTCTCAGGCCGTCCCATTTGCCGCGCTCCCCAGCAAAACCAGCGTCTTGCCTCACGTGCCCGGCTACCGCTAGAGGGCGTGTTTAATGTGGGTTCCTCGAATGACGGAGACCACGGCAGAAACAGAGCGTGCGGGATTTCAGCATGCATATGTTTTAAAGACGACCGTCTTTCTTGGGGAACTTCAACGCAAAAAGTTTAGTCTGTCTGTCTGTCTGTCTGTCTGTCTGTCTGTCTGTCTGTCTGTCTGTCTGTCTGTCTGTCTGTCTGTCTGTCCACCCTTAGCGGCAACCTAAAAGGCACCGGAGTGACCGGCCGATACCTTAAACAGCCAACCCCAATTGCAGCGTCCACCAATATTGCTCAAGGTTCAGCCTTCATGCTTCTGCGATTGTCAATTAAAAAGCAATTATTGCGCATATCTGAGGCACCATAACAACAAGTCAATATTTTGTATGTGTATCTTTTACTAGACAAGGCATATGTAGGCAATTCTAAGGAACATAGCATTTTTTTTCTCGCGTGCGAGCAAACATCACCGACAAATATTCTCGCTGCACTGAAGGCAAGTGTTTTTTTTTCTGTTACTGCATTTATTTTGGTTCAATTGGCGAATAAAAGCATGGCGACTGCTGAATTTTCCTTACATAGATCATAGCAAGGAAGGTTAAGGTTAAGGATGTTGTACGTAGCTGGCGGATCTAGCCTTTCATAATTTGCGGGCAAATGGCTCACCCGGTTTCCTCTTTGCTAGTTGTAGGTAATGTCCTTTGCGTTTTTTAACTAAGCACGAGCAGGCCTTTAAAATAAAAATTGTGCATAGTGCGACGTAAGCCTGCATAAGACGGTGGCCTTTGTGCTATTCCACGTGCAACATTGTGCGGTACTTAACTCGCTGCACTATACCCCCAAAATAATTGTCACTTATCACCAGTCACTTGTGAGGTCTGTAGCAATCAAAAATTTCAAGAAAAGTTGCGACACCTGTTTCCTGAAAATCGAGGAACCACGCGGAAACGCAATATCAGTCACGCTGTCGCATGGCGAGCCTAACTGTTGCAGTTCCTTAAATAAACCTTGCCGTTCCTTCTTAAGCTCGCGACATTTAAGCAAATAGTGTTCTATATCACCGTTTGCCTTGCACTTCGGGCACAAGGGCGTCGCGGAGAGTCTGATCTTGTGTAGCCATGCTGGTGTACGCGCTGATCCCGTTCGGATGCGATGAAGCAAGCAGGCATCTTCCCTTGATAGCCCTTGTGTCACACAAGGCTGGTGATGCGTCAGCCATAACGAGTGAAAACGCTTGTTGACAGCGTCTCGCAAGATACGATGATTGTCTTTTGGAGCCTTCTTCGTTGGTGTAAGCTCCAGAGCACTGAGGGAGAGTCTGTCAGCAGCCTAATTACCCGCTATACCCACATGTTATGGAATACATCGTAACCTAATGTTTATACCAATGTCATGCAGGTATTTAAGGATTCTCAGTGACATTTGATTGCATCGATCCAGAAGCAATCCATGTTTTAGCCGCTGCAAAGCGGGCTTATTGTCCGAAAACAGCACGACTTGTTGCTCCCTACAAAACTTCAGTTTTTTCAGGGCTGCCTGAATTGCCACGCTTTCACATGGTGTCGATAAAACAACGCACTCTAGTCACGCTGCCCAGGACGCCTTTAGAGACGGGATCACAAACGCTTCAGTGCTTGCTCCGCGCACTATGTCGACGGATTCATCGGTGAAATCTTTCAAATAATCGGCCTACTTTTCTTCAATATATTCAAGTACCAAAGAACGTACTTCTGCTGTGGGTGTGGAACGCTTGCTGTCCATCCGTGGAATCGTCACCTGACAGTCAACATCCTCATGTGACCAACGTGGGTCTTGTCGAAGTTGTCTTTGTTTGGGGAAATCGATGATAGGATGGTGAAGGGTGTTGAGGGCCACAAAAGGTTGCGATTCCATGCGTCGCCGAAGACGACTGCATAGTGCTCGTCCTGGGCTCGATTCGCCAAGTCGTCGAAGCTGTGTCAGCCGTCCTTGAGAGGCGAGAAAACGTAACGGCAGGAGACGAGCTTCATGAAGCACCTTTATGCTCGCTACAAACTTTAGCACTCCCAAAGCAACTCTGAGGCCTTTACAATCAAGTTTTTCCAGCCATTTGTATTGTGACTCACTCGGAAAGATCAGAGGCAATTGGAAAAGCACACGATTGACAATTACTGCTTCGTGTAATTTTATCATTGATGTTGGGTGACTCCCCGAGCTTCTTCCTGCCATTCGTCGAAGAATGTTTACACGGGGTGACAGCGCTGCCATTGTCTTGTCTACTGCCCGTCGCCAATTCATCCTGGTGTCTAGTGTGACTCCAAGTAATCTCATGTACTTAACTTGTGTATTTGATGCATGAGGAAGTAATATTTTCATCCTTGTTTCTCGTTTTTGCATACCTGGGAATAGCAAGAATTGAGAATTTTCAGCTGATACAAGTCCAATAGAGTCAAGATAGGTTTGTGCGGAGAGTAGAGCTCTTTGGCCAATCATTTCCAATCGTTTATGCTGATATCCAGACAGCCAGATGCATATGTCGTCGGCATAAATTGATATTTGTACTGCCTTGCTCACAGTCTTGAGAGCATTATGCAAACCAGCCATGGCCACATTGAACAACATTGGAGACAGGACACTGCCCTGTGGCCCTCCTCTGGTGATTTTCCTTGAGCTACTGAGCACTGCCCCTCACTTCATCTGCATCGAGCGACTACTAATAAACGCCCGAACAAAGGGTAAAAGGTGCCTCGTTTTTCCTATAGATACCAGACCACAAATAATCGCACCTTGAAACACGTACTTGTATGCTTTTGAAACGTCCAGGAATATTGCCAGAGTTGAAAAGCCGTATGCTCAATGGTGTTCTATGTGACTCACCAAGTCCAAGGTGTTGTCCTGTGCCCTCAACCGTTGTCGAAACCAGGTCATACATGCTAGAAGGGCCTTGTGATTCTCCATCCACCATGTCAGCCGAACACAGGCCAGCTTCTCCATAAGCTTCGCTACGCACGAAGTTAGTGATACTGGTCTGTATGATGCCAGTTCTGTTCTGTCTTTACCTGGCTTCAGCACTGGCATGACCCAGGCCATTTTCCAGGCTTGAGGAATGTTTCCCGACTCCCAAATATAGTTGAAATGCAATAGAACCCTGCTCTTCAATTCTGCAGACAGATTTGAGATCATTTCAATTGTGATTCCGTCAGGTTCCGGAGCACAGCGTTGACGGAGACAACTTATGGCTGACGTAAGTTCCCGCAGCGTGAAAGGTGCGTGATGACATATGTAGAATGAGGCGGAAGTGAGTAAGGAGGTTCACTTTCTCTTCCAATTACATACACGTCAGCAAACTCTTCGGCTAGAAATGGCACTGATGTATCCTTGAATAACGCGAGGGCAATAAACGGTCTGATAGGCTCCCTACCCTATTTACTACTTGCCATATCCTTGACAGTGGAGTAAATACTCTTAAACTCTCACAAAACGTTGCCCATTGTTTCCTCCAAAGTTTGTTGCTGTATCACCGTATTGCTGCATTAAGGCTGTTGAACTGAGTTTTGCTAGCAGGTTCACCACTTCTTCTCATAAGCCTTTTCTCTGCCCTTCATCTGGCCGCACACAAATTACAGAGCTTTAGGTCCTGGGCTGAAAAATGTGCAGGTACTTTAAGTATAGCGGTTGCAGCCGCTTTGCTCGCCAGCATATTCTGAAACATATCCTCTGATCGGTGATCTAGATGCTCTCGGTAGCGATTCCAATCAGTTACTTTGCAGGATTTAGCTACCGTCAAATGGTAGCAAGTGACATTGATCAGTATAGGGAAATGATCACTGCCCATTCTGTCCGGAGCTGTGCAACACGTGAGTTCAACGTCACTTGAGTGCAACGTCAAGTCAATAATACTTGTGCAAGCTGGGGGCCTAAAGAATGTTACATTGCCATCATTTGCAATGCATAAGTCTAGCTTATCAATAGCCTTTCCCAGACAACGTCTATGTGCATCCGAACTCTTGTCCCCCATGACGTGTGATGCGCATTGAAATCACCACAAATGATTCATGGAGCCAGGCAACAATGACACAGGTCTTCCAAAAACTTTTCGATGGAAATTTTTTGTGAGGAGACGCATACACCGATACAATGCTGGCTTTGCGGTTTTCTATCTGTGCCCTGATCGCACAAACTTCTATAACATCTGTGCACAAGTCCGCCACATTGAATGTTACGTGTGGTGTCTCTCTTCGTATATATATATATATATATATATATATATATATATATATATATATATATATATATACAGCGGCGCTCTGAATAGGGAAAGTCGTTGTGGTGGGGTTTTTGTGAGTGACGTATCCAGTGATTGATCTTTGTCTCGGTAATCCGGCCTCCGACAGAGCCAAGATAGGAATTTGATATTCTCTCAAAAGCAGGGGTAGTTCATCCATGCAAGAAACAATTTACCGGCACAATTCCACTGCATTATGAAAGGCACTTTTCGGCGATTTAACGTGCACTCAGGCTTGGCCTTTGGCATCCTACATAGCAAGGAGGTCTTATTTCGTCTGTGATAGAGCCATTCTAGCGTTCCTCCTTTTGAAGACGCTCACATGGGTGAAATTGGGAAATTGGGACTAATTATTGTCATTGAATTACAATGCCCTCCTATCGTTAGAGATCCTAATACTATTTTATAGTGTGCCTATATTTATCAGGTAGTCAACGGAATTTCACTTGCGCTCTATATAATTAGGTTCCGTGATCGTGGCACTTATTATTGCGATAAGTAACTTTGCCGGAATATTTCGAAAAGCTACGATTACCCGACCTACATCTATTCCCGACGTCCTTCATAGTGAAAGTCCTTGAGTTATGTTCGTCCCTTTTTTTTCGTCATTTGTCTTTTGCTTACGTATTACTAGCGCAACGGCAATATCAGTATCGTGTTCATTTACAGTAATTTTTACTGCAGCTAAATCAAAGGGTCGCACATGCGGCCGAACGGCATCTTTCAAAAAACCAACTATTCGTCGAAGTAGACTACTGAAGAATAAAAAGCGTGAATTGTCACTGCTTTGTAACGCGCATTGTTTCATACCGAATGCACAAAGCTCTGAACACGTGCAGCGTTCTTCTCCAACAAGCAAAACGTCTCGATGTTCCTTCTTACATTTCCCAACAAATCCACTGAACACCGTAGAAATGGCAGTGCGAATGAGTGACTACAAGTGACCAAAGCGCACCTGTAGTCAGTCCATGGTCGTCGGAAAGCTGGTGACGTTCAGTCTAGACATAGTCTAGACATTTTTCTCCCTATCTCCTGCTTCTGCGGCACGACGGGAGGTAGATGGAGAGAGAAACAGGGGAAGCCTCGCGGGCGAGTGCGAAGCATTGCACTCTTTAAAAGCGCGGCTTTCGCGCCAGACTTGACGGCGTCGGCATCAAGGAGGATAACCTCGTCGGTAGGCACATTGCGAGCAGAGAGCAAGACAGTTACTGATGCTGAGCGCCGAATTTGGTCGGTTCAGCGACCGTTCCTCTCCAGCGGAGGTTATTTTTTGGTAACCCGCTCATGCAGTGGCATTCGCGTAGGTACCTTGCGTGCATGCGTCACTGGCATTCTGCATAGAGGAGAGAAAATGTTAGAGTGGAAGTCAATATGTATATTTGATTCAGTTGCCAACTGGTTACGGTTTATATAAATGATGTTATGTCAATGCTGCAGTTTTTTTTTCCTGTTAGAGAAAGTGACATCAGCTCTTGTTTCTTCCATTTATTTCTGGAACAAATCATACTGATGCATGCCCTTCAGCGCATTAGATAGGAAAAAAATTTACGAACGAGACGCAAGTGTGTGCAGTGGTGAGGTCAACGGCGCCGCCAACACCAGATTTGCGGGTAGGTTCGACTATAAAAAGCTCCACATCCAATAAAAACAGACAGCCCAATCCAAAAGTGAAATCAGAATGCCGCATTCTGCGCTCACGGGTTACACGCAAATAGATGGGTCACTTTCTTGTTCCCTTCGTGAAACTATCCCAAATTTAAGATGGACGCTGCTCAGAGGATTTAGGTGTGTTTTTTTCTTAAAGGACCAAATGCAGAAAGCGGAACTAGGCTAAATTTCAGTGGTACGTAAAGCATGCCTACGGATCTTCAATTTCTAGAACACTTGAAATCAAAGTGTGGCAGTTTCATATTGTAACATGAGCTCGAAAAGGCAGTTTCTAATCAAAAATGAGCCAAGTACTCCAACTGTTTCAATCAAAGTGAGCCACATTCATTAAAACAGCACTGCGTCAACTAACATGACCTAAATAACCAACATGGTCCCACCGAAATTGTTTTATTTGTGTCTCAGTTGCTTGGATATTGTGTTTACGTTCCACAATTAGGTTTTCTAGCGTGAGTTGGCACTTACTGAAGGACACGATGTTTAATGACAAAACTCGATTGTGAAGAGTAACTGCTTGATGTTTCTACTTCTTTTTGCATTTTAATGATGTTTTTCGACTTTAGCGCAGCGGTATATTGTCCGCAGTTAACTGCAACATGGTATATTTGAAATAAAATAGGCAATAAATAAAGATGTCGCACGTCTATCTATTCCCCATATAAAAAGTGGCCAGAAATGGCATGGCAGAAAACCTGCTGGAACACTTTTCAAAGCCTTCATATTCAGGAGCAAGAAAACACTGATGACAGTCCAGAATAGGGCCCCCTTTGCCAGGAAGGACTACTCGCTCTTCAAGTCTGGTAATTGCCATTGTGCCCATGCATTGAAGCACGGTAGCGATGGAAGCACAAGTATGATAATCATTATATCTCGAAATATTGTGATACCGTACATACCAACCCTTTCATACTTAATAAAGAGCTGATTCATGTCCAATTGAAATGTTTTAATCTATATGAGCCAAATACAAACTTTACTCCACAATACTGACAATATTTGGCTATGTAGATTTTAGCCGCAATATAGATTTGTGGTATTTAGGGGACATGAACATACTGACAAAAAGTTGTTTGAGCAGGCCCTACCATATAGTAACTAGAAAAAAAGTGTGTTTTTCTCAGTTTCATTTAAAATGCATTTGACTCTTTCAGAAAAAAACGCCTCATTCATTAAAGGCGTGCTGACATAATCACAGTTGCGATGCCTAGCGCGACGTGCTTTTATTCCTTTTAGGAACGAAGCTTTTTAGAGCATCACTTGGTCGGTCATTCATCTATCCAGCGTCGCCAGCATATCCACGGAGTGAATGATATGATGAGTGGGGCGAACCGTCCGTCTGTCCAATGCGTGCTGTAGTGTGATAGGAGTCGACGGACGCACGGACGAACGAATACACGAACGGACGGATGGACGAATAGATGGACGCTTCACCCCACTAATCATTCACTCCGTGCATATGCTGTAATTTTGTTCATTTCTCGCGCGTCAAACAGCGTTTTGCTTTTCGTTGACACGTCACACTGAACGTGCCTAATGTATAGGAAAGACAAGTTGTGGCGAGCACGGCTGGACGGTCGGTGTGCCAGCCTAAGAAGCGAAGAACACTTCTAAGAAGAAATAAAACCACGTCGTGGCGCAATTGGGATCACATTAGGGCGTTTGCGAGAATTCTCGAAACAGCGTTACAATGAAATCAGCGCTAGTTCAATAGGAACAAGAAAAATCCATTCAATCGAGTGCCAAAAGTATTGATTGACATGCGGGGTTTAACGTCCCAAAACCACTATATGATTATGAGAGACGCCGTAGTGGAGGGCTCCGGAAATTTAGACCACCTGGGGTTCTTTAACGTGCACCCAAATCTGAGTACACGGGCCTACAACATTTCCGCCTCCATCGGAAATGCAGCCGCCGCAGCCGGGATTCGAACCCGCGCCCTGCGGGACAGCAGCCGAGTACCTTAGCCACTAGACCACCGCGGCGGGGCAAGAGTGCCAAAAGTAATCCATAGACGTAGAACGCTGCAGTCGGCTGACCTCGCTTGCGGATCGGGCTGCCACTTTTTCTTTCTTCTTCGCCTGTGCCCCCCCCCCCCTCCACCTTCTATACAGCCCGCGAACTTCGAAGTATAGTTTCGAGCACATGCGAATCTCTTGCACAGGCATCGCAATTTTAACTGCTCTAATATGGGCGGCACCAATCTACAGCAAAATGAAAATCCTATTTGAAAATGAAACGCCCCAGCATTGACTTTGCCTCTCGTACTCCTTGACCCAACATTTCCAAACAAACACAAAGCAATATAAAAGCGCAAAACTATTTTTTTCTCACCACAAAGAAGCTTCGCCAACAGTGCGGCAGCCTTTTCGACCGAAAGAAAGAGCGCCGCGCTTGGAATAAAAGAACGGGCCACGCCAACCTCTCAAAACACGCGCTCTCCTTGCGATTGGGATGGCCAAAAAGAAACCCGCCGCGCGCCTGCAATCTCGGAGGCTATGCATATATACATATAGTACATAATACTGCCATACGAGGCTCTACATGACATCGAAACTGCAACTAAACGAACAGCACGACACAACAATTACGTCAGACGAACCGCCTACAATTAATCACTAGTAATCAAATTAGCTATACTAAATAAAGAACCTTCCGTGCATCAAGAGACGTAATGAAACACTGCTCGTTCTTTTCTGTTTAATTCATATAAAAAGAACTGCTGGACGTTGCTATGGGGAATAGCGCAAGTGGTTCAGAAGTTAAATTTTTGCATGGTTAAACTGGACAGGTCGTGCCAACTAGCGTGGCCCAGTGCAGCCAATAACGTCTTGCATCTCAGAGCGAATGGCCGAAAATGATTGAACTTCCGATGTTGCATCTGTGACTCCCACTGCTTTCGTTCTGCTGATTGATATGTGCGGTTTAACGTCCCAAAACCACCGTATGATTATGGAGCTGCCGTAGCGTAGGGCTCCGGAAATTTCGGCCACCTGGGGTTCTTTAACGTGCACCCACATCTCAGCACACGGGCCTACAACATTTCCGCCTCTATCGGAAACGCAGCCGCCACAGCCGGGATTCGATCCTGTGCCCTGCGGGTCAGCAGCCGAGTGCCTTAGCCACTAGACCACCACGGCGTGGCTTTCGTTCCGCTGTTACAAGTATAGTGGCTTGAAAGGTTTACCTAGTGTAGTGAACGCACACCTTTCCAAGCGGCGGTGCTAAAACCGATTCTATGCACCGCGTGGTGGCACTGTCCACTGCTGGAGCGTGAGCAAGAGGCAAGTGGAGGTCGCATGAGGGAGATAACTGGGTGCTGCTGACGGCAGCAAAAGGCCATTGTTATTCAGAAATATTGCCCAATGATTTACTTTAGGAAGAGATTTTATTGATCACAAATTTTAATAATCCGAGACTGACCAACGAGAGACTAAACAGTGAAAATTTTATTTTCGTGGCTCATGTGAAAAGTCCGCATATGCAGCTAGGTGCAAGCACACCAATGTATTTTCGCTGTATGTACATAATTTTAGCTGTCTTGACACAACATTTCCCTAAAAGTTCAATTTTAATGGGAAGCATTTCTTTGAAGCGCTCAAACTTCGAACAAACGCACTTGGAGTGTTTCTACCTATATATATATAATCGCCGCCTAGGTATATACGAAGTACGGCTCTGCACTGTAGCTGTGTTCTCTTAACAAGGCATAATAAGGATTAACAAATGACCACGTGAGTGTGTTACGAACACAACTGACAGGTCACGTAATGTATAGCATGATATTCTTGTCACTTATGTCATGATCCCTTTCCCTCAGTCACGTGTGGCACATGTACCCGTATAACACGGGCTGTAGAATGCTGGTATATATATCCCCCAAACGTAAATTCGAAGCATAGCACTATAAATGCCCATTTTCGTGTAAACCTCAATAGACGCAAAGAATGAAGATTACGGATGCATCCAAAGTATAAACAGGGCATTGCATGTTCTCGGGCAGTGGCTCATCACATAGCCACATGGATACTGAATGTTCTGTAGGAAAAAGGTTTTAGTAGTGACTTCTGGGCAACGTCGATTGTGGCTCCGTTGTTGCTAACCACTTCTATAACAATGCAGTAAACATTGCACCTGAAAGGTTCCCGTTCAGAGGGGGCGAAGCTTAGTCGCAGCACCATGCCCCCCTCCCTAACTTATGTAAATGCATGGGGTTGACTTCGCCCTATGCCCTCACTCTTATGTATAGAGAAACGCCGTTATGGAAGGCTCCGGAAAGTTTTATTATGACCTGGTGTTTTTTAACGTGCACTAGCATCACACAGTAGCAGGCCCTCTAGCATTCGGCCTCCAGTGAAATGCAACCGCTGCCACCATGATCGAACACGCTTCCTTCGGGTGAGAGGCCGAGCACCAGCCGTAACCGCGACAGTCTCATTGTGTCGCTGCTGCGTATAGAGGAAGCACCAGTGACGAGGTGCTTCATGAAGAGCCCAGTGGCGTAGCCAAAGAGTGATGCATCAGGCCCGAGATCCCTCCCTCCCCCCCTTTGATTTTTTTTGCCATAGCATACAGAGCAAGATATGACCATTTCAAAACGCGCCTCCGCAACCTCCAATAAAGAAAATCTGCCTACGCTCCTGGACAAACCTGCAAGTGAGTTCATATATATACAAGCAACTGAATGCGTGGCGTAGAGAAAAATGATAAACAGTCTCATGTCTGCACATTTGTTGCTAAGTAAAACTCATGGCGGATGGGCAGCACCGGTACGTCCGCTGTTGAACTTGGACGTGACATTGATATTTTGGTACCAGTCGTAATTTTATTTCCAACTGCATCTTGAGAAGCTCGCGTGTTATAAGCAAGCCACTGAAGATTATTCTAGCGGCTCCAACGCACCTTGTCTAGAGAGAAAGTGATTTGTTTTGTATCGTTCTGCAAGAAAGCTTTGCGAAGAAAAGGTATCCTCCTGTTCAGATCACCTGCGGAGCCTTACAGCTGCAAATGTGGGCGCAAAACATCAAAAGAAGTTTCTATGTGTAGATACATCCCATTTCACTGTTTTTAATTCTTTATTTTTATTGATACGCGCGCCTGCTTTCCTTCCACTGTTTACTCTCAGTCTGCGTGAATATGTCTGTCGTGGAGTCCTTTTCATTGTTTATTATATTTTATGCTCTTGATATAACCATTTTAATTGTCTGTAAATATTTCTAATATTGTACTCAAACATGACTGTGTGCAAAAGAATGTTATTGAATTGAAATGAAACCATGTATCTCACAAGTATGTTCTGTACATGCTATATAATGTAGCGATGCTGAGGCAGACAGGTTAAAAAACAAGCATATTTATTAGGGCGAACTTGTGCCCACGATTCTAAAGACTACGGTCGTCAAGTCCGAATAGTCGAGCGGCACAGATCTAACTATCTTCCTCTTTCTCGTTGCCGGAGCGCACGAACGCGTGGCGCATGCCAACCGGGTCTTGCTTGTGCTCTTGCCACGATGATTGCGGCGGGCTACTTGAACGTAGCCAACCTGTCACGGCATTATCCCCCTCCTCAGACGCATCGTCCCGATGCTTAAGACAGTGAAAAGATACATGCGCACTCTCACTCGTTTTCCGACAATCTGTCATGATAGGGCTTCATGCGGACTACGTGAACCACTTCCGTGGGATTGCGGCGTCTTGAACTCACGTGTCCAGCGGATCTAACTTCATAAGTGACGTTGCTGATACGGTTGAGTACTTCATAAGGGCCGAAGTATCGGCAAAGAAGCTTTTCAGAGAGTCCGCGGCGGCACACTGGTATCCATATCCACACTTTGTCACCGGGACGATAAGGTGCGTCACTGCGTCGCTTGTTGTACCGACTAGAATCGACGTGCTGTTGGTGGCGTATTCGGTATCTTGCCGGGCTTCTTCGGCTCTTTGCAAGAAGTCATCTAAGTCAGGTGGATAGCTGCTTTCGTCCTGTAGTTGTAACGTGGCATCCAGTGGGGTGGTCACTCTTCGACCGAATACTAGTTCGAAAGGAGCAACGTGGGTTGTTTCTTGAACGGCTGTATTATATGCGAATGTTACGTAGGGTAATATTTTATCCCACTGTTTATGTTCAACATCGACATACATTGATAGCATGTCGGTCAGAGTTCGGTTGAGGCGTTCGGTTAAGCCATTCGACTGAGGGTGATACGCCGTTGTTTTTCTGTGATGCGTATTTGTCATGCGCATCAGGCATTGCATTAGGTCTGCAGTAAATGCGGTGCCCCGATCCGTAATAACGACGATGGGCGCACCATGTCTCAGCACTATGTTGTTCACAAAGAACTTGGCGACTTCGGCAGCAGTCGCACTGTACAGAGAGTCAGTAGTCTCAGCATAACGGGTCAGATAGTCTGTGGCTACGACTATCCATTTCTTGCCTGCACACGATGTCGGGAAAGGTCCTAGGAAGTCCATGCCGACTTGTTGGAATGGGGCATCTGGAGGATCTATTGGCTGGAGAAGGCCGGTTGGTTTTACGGGCGGAGTTTTGCGCCGTTGACTTTGACGACAAGTTTTCACGTAGCGCTGCACTGATGCGAGCAACTTAGGCCAATAGTATTTCAGGCGAATCCTGGCGAATGTTCGGCTCACACCCATGTGTCCAGATGTTGGCTCGTCGTGGCATGCGTGCAGAATTTCCTCTCGCATGGCTGTGGGCACGACTAGTAAAAACGTTTCACCATTAGGTTCAAAGTTCCTTCTGTAAAGGACACTTCCTCAAAGGCAGAACGCGTAGAGCCCTCTGGAGAATATGCGAGGGACTTGAACGTCGAGACCCTGCAGGTGTTGTATAGGCGCCAGCAAATCCGGATCATCTCGTTGTAGTTGAGCTATTTCGGATGCGTCGACAACGCCTAGAAACGGGAAGTCTTCCTCTTCAGGTACACTTGGATCGATGGGAGAGCGTGACAGGAAGTCGGCATCACTGTGTTTCCTTCCAGATTTGTACACGACTGTAATGTCATACTCTTGCAGCCTGAGGCTCCATCTTGCTAGTCGACCAGACGGGTCTTTGAGATTCGCCAGCCAGCATAGAGCATGGTGGTCACTGACAGCTTTGAACGGTCTACCATAAAGTTAGGGTCGAAACTTGTTTATTGCCCAGATGACTGCGAGGCATTCTTTTTCAGTTGCAGAGTAGTTAGCCTCAGCTTTTTATAGTTTGCGGCTGGCATAGGCTAACACTTTCTCTTGACCATTTTGCCACTGGACAAGGATGGCGCCGAGGCCGACATTGCTGGCATCGGTATGGACTTCAGTGTCGGCTGTCTCATCAAAATGGGCAAGTATCGGTGAACACTGTAGTCGTTTTCTTAATTCGTCAAAAGCTTTCTGTTGTTCGCTTTCCCACGTGAAGGGCACGTCGTCTTTCGTCAGTTTTGTAAGAGGATCCGCAATCTTTGAGAAATTTTCAACAAATCGCCTATAGTAGGGCACACAAACCCAAAAATTGACGCACTGACTTTTTGTCTCTGGGTGTAGGGAACCTCTGAACAGCGGCTGTCTTTTCGGGATCAGGACGAACACCATCGGAACAAATAACATGTCCAAGGAATCGCAGCTCTTCGAAGCCGAAGTGGCATTTTTCGGGTTTGATTGTCAACTTTGCTGACCGGATGGCTTCGAATACTGTGCGTAGTCACTCTAGATGTTTGTCAAACGTTGCAGAGAATACCACCACGTCATCCAAATACACTAGTCATGACTGCCATTTCAATCCGGCAAGGACAGTGTCCATCATTCGCTGGAACGTTGCTGGTGCGGAACAGAGGCCGAATGGGAGCGCTTTAAATTTGTAGAGGCCATCTGGTGTTACGAATGCCGTTTTTTCACGGTCCCGCTCGTCGACCTCTATTTGCCAATATCCGCTTTTCAGATCTAAGGAGGAGAACAACTTTGCGGATCGCAACCGATCTAGTGTATCGTCGATACGTGGCAAGGGGTAGACATCTCGTTTAGTTACACTGTTCAGTTTTCTGTAGTCGACACAGAATCTAAGTGTGTTGTCTTTCTTCTTAACGAGCACTACGGGGGGCGCCCATGGACTATTCGAAGGATGGATGACATCATCGGAAAGCATCTCCTCCACTTGCTTCTTGATAATTTCCCGTTCTTTCTGTGACACCCGATATGGATGCTGGCATATAGGCCTCGTGTCGTCTTGCGTTATAATTCTGTGTTTCGTGATTGACGTGCGCTGGACCTTCGAGGCACTTGAAAAGCAATCGGAGAATTCTTTTACCAAGGCGTAAATCTGTTTCTTTTGACTGTCCGGAAGGCTCTGATTGACGGTCACGGATGTGTCGATGTTGCAGGCCACTGGTCAAGTGGTTGATGTCGTTAAGCTGCATAGTTCAGTCGCCATACAGAAGTCGTGTAAATAGGCCATAGCCGTGCCTTCAGCGATGTGTTGAAGTTCATTGGCGAAATTTGTGAGTAGGACATCTGCACGGCCTTTCGTCAAGTGAACAAGACCCCTAGCTACGCAGACACCTTTGTTCAAAAACAGCCCTACATTTGTATCCGCTATGCCTTCGCATAGCGGATACAAATCGTACAATGCGTCATTTTCTACGAGCAACATTATACTGCAGCGTGGCGGCACAGTTACGTCATCATGAACAACGCGTAGAGCAGTTAGGCGTCGTTCCTCAGATTCCTCCACAGGTATAGCTCGTTCAGTCGAAAACGACACGCTGGATCTACGCAGGTTAATTACGGCGCCATTAGCTCGCAAAAAATCCATTCCTATATTGAGTTCCCTTGAACATTCTGGCAGCACAATAAAATCGGCCACGTAAATAAAGCCCCGTATTTCAAGTCTTGCAGTGCATCTGCCAAGGGGCGTAATAATGTGACCGCCTGCCATGCGTATCTGCGATCCACTCCACTGTGTCACAACTTTGTTTAACCTTTTCACCATCTTGTGACTTATCACTGAATAATCAGCACCGGTGTCGACTAAGGCATTCAACTCCCATCCTTCCATTCTCAACTGCAAATCTGAAGTAACGTTTTCGTTGCTGCACCCATCTACCGGAAATACACCGTCATCACCCTAAAACCATATTGGGGGATCTTCGTAACTGACGTTATCAGCGGCCTCACCTCCACAGGTCGCTTGCTTCAGTTTTCCGGGACTGGACTTGGAGAGCGATGACCAGGCTGCCTTGAAGGTCTACGTGGGCTGGAGGACCGGTAGCGCATAGGCGATGGTGACCGTGACCGGTGTTGGCGTAGAGTTGGCGAGTTCTGGCGCATGGACAGGTACTCCTCAATCTCTGCTGGTCGTTCGCTGTTTCGGGGGCACGGTGCATACGACGGGAAGCCTCTTAATCCAGCCTGTCGGTAAGGACAGAATCTGTACAGATGACCCGCTTTCCCACAATAAAAATACAGAGGCCTGCGCTCGTGATCACGCCAGACGTCACTTTTCTTGGGCCTACGCTCCACATAGTGATGTGTGCTACGTGCTCCTGGGGGCAGATAGGTAGCTGTTCGTTCCCGTGAACGAGGTGCGCTGCGTGTCGCAGGTGGGAGAGGAGTCGTCGCCATCGCAACTGCTGCATTGCTGTGTACGGTGGGTTGTCTGACAACCTCAGAGTATGTTCGGATAGGTCGAACCGGCTGCAGCTGACGCTCTGGCTCTCGTATCACCTGCCTCAGTTCGTCACGAACAACGTCCGTAACGGATAGTGCAGTTGGAGTCTGGGGCATTTGCAGTCTGCTCAGTTCTTCTCTAACAACTGATCTAATGAGCTCTCGCAGGGCTTCAACGTCGTTTCGCACACCTCCGGAGAATACCTGTGCAGATGCGCAGTTAAGATTCCGGTTGTACTGCCGAGCCCGCTGTTCCAGTGTTTTTTCGATGGCTGTCGCTTCCGACTAAAACTCAGCAACTGTGCTTGGAGGGTTGCGGACGAGAACGGCGAACAGCTCTTGCTTCACTCCGCGCATTAGATGGCGCACCTTCTTATCTTCAGTCATGTTGTAATCCGCACGCTTGAACAGACGAACCATGTCCTCAATGTACATAGCAGCACTCTCATTCAAGAGCTGGTTCCTCGATTGAAGAGCAACCTCTGCCTTTTCTTTCCGGTATATGTTTGCGAACGTAGCCACCGCTTGTCGACGAAATGCCTCCTAGGTAGACAATGAGGTTTCATGGTTCTCAAACCATGTCTTTGCGAAGTCTTCCAGGGCGAAGTATACGCGACGGAGCTTCTCTCTTTCGTCCCATCCATTCAAGCTCGCCACTCTCTCGAACAGATCCAACCAATCTTCAACATCCTCGTACGAGTCACCGTGGAATACTGGCGGCTGGTGCGGTTGGCTAATGAACACTTGTGCCGGTGTTACCTGGGTAGTCATAGTGGTGGCATCCATCGTTTGAATTCCCCTTGGTGCGAAGTGAAGAGGACCGAACTCAGGTGAGTCACCTCGAAGACGGTGACTTGCCCTCTGGTGTACAGAAGTCACTTCCACGGGGTTGATACGCTGGTCGTCGGGGCTACGCTGTCTTGAGCTCGCGGGGCTTCGATTCACACCCAGCACCTCCACCAGAAATGTAGCGATGCTGAGGCAGACAGGTTACAAAACAAGCGTATTTATTAGGGCGAACTTGTGCCCACGATTCTAAAGACTATGGTCGTCAAGTCCGAATAGCCAAGTGGCCCAGATCTATCTTCCTCTTTCTCGTTGCCGGAGCGCACGAACGCGTGGCGCATGTCAGCCGGGTCTTGCTTGTGCTCTTGCCACGATGATTGCGGCGGGCTACTTGAACGTAGCCAACCTGTCGCGGCAATATGCCCTCAGCATGCAACACTCTGAAGATGCTATCCAGCCCGCATAGGGAAGACAGGCTCAAGTTTGCGCAGCCCTGTTCGCCACCCTACCAGAGAGAAGGCAAAGCTCCGGTTGCCTGGACAGGACGCGCTTGTTCGGTTTTCCCATTGCGCGCACGGAAATAGTTTCCTTGGGGCTTTTATATCGCTATTCGCGCGCTATGGGCGCCGCTCTCTCGTCATCTTGGAAAGTAAGCCCACGCTCTTCCTGCACTCTGAGCTTCCACAAAAGTTTAAAAATCTCTCCGATCTGACAACTGCCCGTTAAGTTCCACTATTTCTAAGGCAAGCAAAAGTCAGGAGCAAAGGCGTCAAGAGTGGATTATGGTAGTTCGTCTATTTATGTGTGGTTTTGCTACATTGAAGAATTTTTTCTCGTGCACGGAATTACCAACAATTACTGGGAATAAACGTGATGATACGTTTGGAAACTGAAGCCACAGCAAATATACAACCACTGTATATATCGAGATTGGGCATCGGTTTTCCGAGACAACCATGCATGTTGTAGTGCGAGAGCAGCTGAGCTTGCTAGCCTAATACACCAGTGTTGAAATACCGTACCGTAAGCCGTGCAAGTGTTTCATTCACCTTATGACTGTGGACTTTTTGTAACCGCTCATTGCCAACAGATATTTACTGCGTGTTCGCGCTGAGTGTTTATACGTACAAGTCTTTCAAGCATCACCCAACGAGAAGTTCAGCAGACTTAAGTGTTGCGATGGTAGGATCGAAGTCATGAGTTAGATTCTCGCATAAGTGTGCTGTATTTACATGGGAGCGAAACCCAGCAACACTGCTTAGATTTAGGTGTAGGCATGCAGGGCGCGCTGGTTTAACATATTTAAAGCGTTTGGTGACGCTCAATGCAAACAGAAGTGACGTCCAGTGTGTGTGTACCCTCTGTCATAAGCCTATCAGCCGTGGGGGGGGGGGGCAAGTGGGGATGAGCTCCCCACTGAGAAAAGTTGGGGGGAGGGGGTCTAACATTTGACAGTGGTTACTGTCAACTGCACGCTGGGGAAACCAACAAATAAGGCGAAGTTTTTCTTCACCACAGTAATCTCTCAATTATATTGTTATGAGGGAATGAAAATGTTACTAGGGATCGAATGTTTATATATAGCAAAATTTTTCCTGAATTTATGTTGTGACGATTGTCCTTGAATATTTCTTGCGGTGTGGGCCACTTATGCGACTCTTTCGCGTTGTACTGTAGCATTGCAAAGAGGGCTACAGTACAAGGAGCGAAAGTGTCTTGTACTAGCTTTGTTATGGATTGGAATGTGCGATCATTTTATGAACCAGATAGAACATTTCCTGCTTCAGGAAAATTCTTTTCTTTAAACACAAATGAACAGCACAATCGCTGCTTTAAGGAAGCTGCTGTGAGTCGGTGATTGTGACGAATCTTTTTAAATCATTTTCTTCTGCCGTACATAAAGCGCCACAAAAAGGTTTGCGCTTTAGTGTCTGATAAAGCTGATCAGCCTTGCTTACGGCAACTAGAAGCGATAGCAGCAGTTTGCGAAGTGGCAACGAATAAAGCAGTGGACTAGAGTACAGTGGGAAGCTGAGCTTCTAAGCTTACCCCGCAGCTTGACCCTCCGGATCAGGAAGAAGGCTAAAGACCGTGATTTCTTCCACAATGAAAGCCTAATTAGGAGTCGAGCTGGTAACCTTTCATCCAACTTGGATTGTATATTACAGCTCAAAATAGAACTGTGACAGAAAAGAAGCACACACGTGAAGCGCTGCTTAGTTGTCTCTCTCTCTTTCAAAAAGAATGAACTCACGGAGATGTACACGCGCAAAGCACCCTAAAAAATTACCCAGGTAACTGCGCAGTAACCACAAAAAGGGATCTTTGCTTCTCTGAGAGACTAAATATGCGCAAAAGATTGCACACGGCACCGCAAGGAAGGTCACTTTCCTTCTCGTGGAGTAAAGCATCCGTTCTTTGGTGTAACTGCAGAAATATTCGCGCTGTGTGCAAATATATCCTACACAAGCCTGTTAGATTTTAGATAGTTCTGTATAGCATAGTGTGGTGTAGTGGTTAATGTACGCGCATGCTGACTGAGTGGCCATGAGTTTATTGATTGATATGTGGGCTTTAACGTCCCAAAACCACCATATGATTATGAGAGACGCAGTAGTGGAAGGCTCCGGAAATTTCGACCACCTGGAGTTCTTTAACATGCACTCAAATCTGAGCACATGGGCCTAAACATTTTTGCCTCCATCGAAAATGCAGCCATTGAAAAGCTGATATACTATGATACGACGTCCGGTACACCAGTAACAAGGTTATATTTTCAATCAAGACGCGCAAGCGAGAGCAGCCCAGCCCGTGTGACGGGCGATGCTCACTGCAATGGTTTCGTTTTACAGATGAAGATGAAGTAGATAGTCTGCACTCACACCATTTTCCTCCCTTCGTGAAAGAGGGCAGCAAGTTAGAAAAGGTTGGAACACCGAATATTTGGTTTCAGTCGAGAAACGTTGGTGATCTCGGTGCTACGGCGATGATGATCAGGAGCCGCGTTCACAGCAGCGACGCGATAGTTGATGCAAATGTTCGTTCCAGGATGGTTTATGCATCAAAATATCAGTGAAGAAATTTTTCGCAGAGCCTAGGTGCATGAACAGGTGTCCACAAAAAGTCTTTGTCGCCTGGGTGGAACAGAACAACTCGACGCTTCACATCAAGGTCGACTTTTCTCTGGTCCTGAATAGTAGAAGTGTTGGCTCGGGCAATATCACGCCAGCGGGCGACGCGAACGGTGAACTCTTCCGGGAGAGATGAAGATGACATCAAAAATGTGGAGAAAAAGGTGGTGTCTAGCGCAAAAGTCGGTGCATGGCCATACACGAGAAAAAATTGGCTGTAATTTGTGGTATGCTGTATGGTGGTATTATATGCAAACGTGCCGAAAGGAAGTATTGTGTCCCAGTTTTATAGTGTAGGCTGTTATGAGATCACAACTTGGGTTTCGCTCAGCACCGTAGTTTTCTGCCGCTGCCGCCTCCAGTGTCGGTAACCACTGTCGCACGAAATAAGAAAAAAAAAACCTAGTACAAATGACAAATGAGGCGTGAACCCGGGTCCACTGAATGACAGCCCAATATTCTACCACTGAGCCATGCAGCTCCTTGGGAGTTGTTGGCAAGCTTGCCTTAGGCAGGCTTGATTTCGGGAAAGAAATCGTGTTAATACGTCTTATAAAGCGTTTCAAAAAATCGAAAGAACAACCAGCCGTCGCACAGTGGGAATAGTGAACGAGTGAGTCATCCAATGCTCCAACTCCTTACCAAAGTTTGTTCTTGTTCTACTATTAACTGTGGTGCATACCCACTTCAGGCATAAACTCATCGTCGTCAGTCACTGCATCAGCAATTAGCACAAAATTTCTTGCGAGAGTTTAGCAGATACCACACTGCTCAGAATAATGACGAAAAATAGCATAGCGAATGCCAGCCTACTACCCAATTTTTTTATGATTAATGTCGAAGTGGGTATCAAGTAAGCAATTTCGTATTGGATATCAGGCAAGTGTACTTGCAGCAGTTACGCAATGAGTGTTTAGAAGAGGCTCTGAAAGGCCGTTCTTCTAGCTTTCGCTGTGACTTTGCTGTGCCTTCCGCGCAGGCCTGGCGTTTTTTGTGATCTGGTTGAACGTACATGAAAATTGTGCCGTACTAAGTTCGGAGAAAACGCTCGGTCAGACATTACTTTGTATATGATACACTCATGTGGTCTTGTGGATGGTGTTAGAGGCCTGGAGGACTTCAGCAAGCACATGCAAAAGAAATGTCTTGCCATGGAAGAAGCACACGCGGGGCGCCATATCGTAAAGGCAGCGTCTCCTGCACTGCGCAGCGCAGCAGCCAGCTTCACACAAAAGTGGCTCCTGTGCCGCACGAATGTACGTCACCATTAAAAAATTATTACTTACAGCTATTTAAATGTATAAACTATTATTGTATATTACGTTAATCCTACAAAAATGTCACTAAGCAGGTGTTTGATGAGTTCAATAGCTTGTAATTGTTAAACACATATGACAAGCATGTTGATTAGAGGAAGCGCCATGGGCACGGTGGCTGCGTAAGGTAAACAGTGTAAAAATGGTAGTATGCAAGTGTTCTGTGGTGAGATGGTAGGTGCCTGCGATGTGTGTTGGTGGTGACAACCTTATTAAAAAATCTGGCAAAATCTTGGCCTGGTCCTAGGCCACCCCCAATGAGAACCGTAGACCCTATGTCGTCACTTCTTCATGGGAGAACTGGATGCCCAGTTGAACTTGGACGTTGGAGTTAGCGTGGCCGTCCACCGCGCCACAGCTTCATCTCAGTGTGTGCACCATAAAGTTTCTCAGTGTGATGTGCGGATTATTGTTGTTGTACGTACGGCATTTTCTAGATTGCAATGCTAAGCGTGGTGTTGTAAAAGGTGAAAGTGTCCTTGCTGCCGAGTTTTGCTTGTCGCGAAGGACAAGGTCAATAATTAAATAAATGCTTTTGCACAGTTCACGTAGGACTGACCGAACGCATATGCATGAAACCCCAGTGCGTCTGCAAAGTTTGCTTACGATGAATGGAAACAACTTTATTGTAGTGTTTTTACGAATCCTGTGATCTCCGAAGGCCAAAGCTACTACATTGCCGGCTGTTTTATTAAGTGCGAACACGTACGGCTGTTCTTATTCGTTGCTACGTAAATGATCACGTGCTGTCACAGGCCATGCGTGTCATTCAGGAAGGCAGACAAGTTGTATCGTAGTTAGACGGGCTAACGCCGTCGGCACTTGCCCTTGGGCATCGTTTATCAAGTGGTAACCCCCTAGAGCATTGCGCTGACACGTCAGTATTTTGAAGCGACCTGCCGGTTACCTCGTCAGGTGATGGTGCACTGAGCGACATAAAAAAAAATTGCCCGCAGCTTCCCTCGGGGGAACACTGAGGAGGATGCGGAGCATATAATTGGTTAACGGGGTGTTAAAGTGCGACTTACTTGGGTCGATGGCTAAATTGGTTAACGTGGTTGTGAAATGGGGTGTTAAATTGCGACTTACTTGGGTCGATGGCTAAATTGGTTAACGTGGTTGTAGGAGGGGGTGTTAAATGAGTGAACACGTACACACGTATGCGAAAGGGCGGCGCTGGTCGAAGGGACGTCGATCATTGTGTTTGTGGATTCGTTGGCATTCATTTCACGGCGACTTCGGACGTCGACGCGCCGTACAAACCAACGGACGAGCGGCAACTGAGCGAGCGAGCGCCGACCTTGAGTATATATATACAGCGCGACGGCGCATGCGCTGTCAGCTGCCGAATGTTCTCGAAGGAGAAGCGCGCGCGCGGCACAGATGGCGACGGCGCGACGGCGCATGCGCTGTCAGCTGTCGAATGTTCTCGAAGGAGAAGCGCGCGCGGCACAGATGGTAGGCGACGGCGCGACGGCGCATGCGCGCGCGTCAGCTGTCGAATGTTCGAGAAGCGGTGCGGACGGCGTGGACGGCGCACTACAAGGCGCGAGTATAAGATGCTTCCGCATCTAAAAAGTTTGTTGTGGCTACGCTGCAGTACGCTTTTCTGTCATCAAAACTTTGATAAACCGTGGGAGTCACTATTATTGACGCGTGTGCCAGAGACACCAATGCAGCTAGCTGCATTCGAAGTTTTCGTGTCCTTTGCGTTTCGCAATTAATTCGCAAAACACTTTATCAGAATCAATATAGCCAAGTCCGCGAGATTCATTAAACATTCAATATTAAAGGGCTGGTGGATAGGCCCTCCAGCAGCAAGTTAGGCTGACGGGAGACCAATGAGGAGGCCCAAATGTTAAAACACTACATGCACGAACAAAAAAAAGAAATGAAATTTAACACAGACTGCAATGAGGCTCGAACCACCAACCTCACCTGTTCTTAATGTGTTGCTCTAACCAACTACGCTACAACTGTCTTTTTTTCTTTATTGCCGGATTTTCGTACCAACCACATAGTAGAAGCGACACTGGTAAGAAAGTATGAAATGTACAATATTTACACGATGACTTAACAGTCAGGATGGTGCTGGTTTTGGTAAGCTAAATATCACGCAAGCTCAACAGAGGCTTCAGTCGTGGAAGCCATACTGGTGGCTCTGGTGCCGCTTTTTAAATCTCAAGAACCAGTGAACGCTTTCTCTGAAATACACATGCCGGCCGTGCATCCTTATCAAAGTAGCAACCTGCCATTCTCGCTCTCCATATGCAATGGAGGCCCATGAGCATAACTGCATCAAAAGGAGCCCCGTCATCGTTGTCTACATTTAGAAATCTAATGCCATGCGGGTCTAAAGGGAATTCTTTTTTCATTGATCTGTGCAAAACACCCCAAAAATAAACTCCCTCCCAACAATGTAAAAAACATGGTCTACAGTTTCTGGCAGCTTACAAATAAAGCAATGCGTACCCCAAGGCAAATATTACCCCTTTTTCTCCAAAAAACGTTTTAACAGGCAGTGTCCCACTATGCAGTTTAAAGAAAAAGGTTTTACCTCCCGGCGTGACTTGCATTCTTTTTACTCTCGTTAAAACATCGCCACCTGGGCCTCCACTGAATGAAGATCGGTACATAGGCACTGGAAAAACCATATCGCATAACGCAAAATAAAGTTCTTTTCTTCTTACAGTAGCCAGATACTCTTGTGAAAAACGTACAGTGAGAAATCTTACACAGAATACATTTTCTGTATAAAAATCCCCGATCCCTCCCACACAATGTTGGATTGAAGCAACATATTCAGGGAGTGCTCCACCTAGTCTAAGTTGACATAGTGTGCGTAGGAACGAGTCTGTCACATCTCTAAAAAACAAAAACCGGTTAACTCGTTGGCGTAAAAAGTGGTGGCCTAGACCGAGACCTCCGTGTTTCACCCGTCGAAACAAGTTTGTGCGACTGCATCACTCCCAATCATAAGCCCAAATAAATGTCGCAAATTTCCTGTGCAGTTTCTGCACATTAATCCATGAACAATGTATGACCTGCATAACATACCACAGCTTGCTGATGAAAAACAAGTTGCAAATTGTGGCTCTAGCAAAGATCTAAAGAGAGCCTCCTTTCCACTTCTCCACTTTCTCTTGTGTATCATTAACCTGTTCTTTGCAATACTCATCGCTGTCGCAACAACAGTCTAGTGGAACGCCTAAGTACTTGCCTGGGGTCGTCACCCAAAGCATGTTTGCAAACTTGGTCAGGTTTCTCTGGCCACGACCCGTGCCAGAGCCCGAGGCACTTGCCCCAGTTCACGCTACTACCGGTAACTTGGCTGAACTCACGGACACATTGGACAGCCTGTGTGATGCTCCGCATGTCCCGCGTGAAGATAGCTATGTCATCTGCGTAAGCCAGCAGTTTCGCTTCTGCGGCTTGTGCGTTAAAACCAAGGATACTAAGTTTCTGATTATTTTCATGCATAGTGCTTCAATATATATACAAAAAGAAGGGGGCTGAGGGGCAGCCCTGGCAAACCAAACATTGCACACAGATAGGTGCCACCAGTCTCTTATTTACAATTAATCTCGTAGTGCAGTTATGGTACGCCAGAGCCACTCCCTCGCAGATACCCGAACCAAGATTAACGTAACTTAAAATCGCAAACAAAATCTATGGTGTACACAGTCGAAAGCTTTTTCTAAATCGATTTGTAGGATGGTGACCCGCTCAAGTGAATAATCACCATCCTAGCATGCTCCGTGCTTTATGGATATCGATGACAGTAGACCGCCCTTTATTACCACAGGTTTGATGAGCTCCGACGATACCCGGAATCACAGTCTGTAGTGTGCATGCTAATGCTTCATATATATCTTATATTCGACGTTAGTCAGAGCTATCGGTCGGTATGCTGTGACAGATCTTAGTTTATCAACGTCATCGGTTTTGGGTATTAATACAGTATGGGACGATCGGTACGAATGTATTCAGTTTGTATGCTTCATTGAGAACAATTGTCGAAATCGGGCTCACTTTGTGCTTGAACTTTTTATAAAAAGCAGCAGTTAACCCATCAGGTCCAGGCGATTTTCCCAGATTTAACTTTTCAATTGCTTTCTCTACCTCGACTTCCATTATTACCCGCTGTAAATACTCTTTCCTTTCGTCATCGATGCGGGAAATGAAAGGCAGAAACTCGTGCTCAATGTTCTCGAAGTCTACGCCCCGCACAGTGAACAACGCCTTATAATGCTCAGTGAACGCCGTTTTGATATCGACTGTATCAGTTGATAATTTCCCTCCCCATTTAATTTCGTGAATGTGGTTCCTCTCGGCTCCGGCTTTTTCCAAGCTTAGCGCTCGTTTCGAGGGCATTTCACCGGCAGCTGTGCCGTCCGCCCTTGCCCTCACCAGGGCCCCGCGATAACGCTGTTCGTCCACTAAATTTTTTGTTTCACTTTTCTAACGTCTTCTGACCGTTTCCAGGGTTCTCGGCATTCATGCTTTACAAGCTTATCGAGCAGTGCTATTAAATCTGCTTCTTTTTGTCATCGTACAGTATACGCGTTGCCCTATCTATCGCTTTTAATTTTAAAGTCTCCTTACATAATTCCCATCGCTGCCAAATGTGCAGGCCTTTGCTAGGGTCTAGGTTGCTAATCTCTTCATTTACGGCCTGAATGAAAATGTCGTCTTGCAGCAGTCTACCGTTTAGTTTCCACAAATCCCATGAAAAGTTTTTGCGTTTCTTTAAACTGCCGATAGAGCACTGGACTAAACAATGGTCCGAAAAGGAAGCGGGCACTACATCATAACTAGAACATTCCGTCAGGATCTCCAAATACACATAAATTCGGTCCAGTCTTGCATGGCTAGAGCCCTCTAAACGCTTGTACTTTATTGCCCCCGAGCCACAGAGACTTTCCGCGACATCCTCAAGGTCCCACTTTTCAACTATGCGTGTCAGAACGCCGGTACTTTTACCTTTAAAAGCTCGAGTGCTAGTTTTGTCTCGCTCACTGAGGACACAGTTGAAATCGCCAAGCACTACCAAATGCTTTCGTGCAGCTAGTCGATGTTTTAGGCCAAGAAAGAAGCGAACCCTTTCCCCAACCTTGTTAGGCGAAGAAATACAATACGCCAATCGGCGTTGTTCAGTGAAAAATCAAGCGCAGCACACCGGCCAGTCGAACACGAAAAATGTTCGAGCACTTCAAGCACCGGCAACTTTTTAACAAAAAGAATGCAGCCAGCCGATGTGCCTACTGCGTGACTCACGACAGCATAAAATCTGGACGCGAAACGTTGAACCATGCTACTAGTTTCTTCCTCGCTGTCTACTTTGGTTTCCTGAACTGCCAGGACGTTTATGTCACGCTCATTTAAAAGTCGGTAAAGCTGGCTCTGCTTTCTGTTTCGTGCCAATCCTCTAACGGTAATGGTAGCGACATTCAACGGACAGACAGGTGCCATATTGCCGATAGGGAAAGAGACCAGCAGCATTAGGCTTACCTCTCGCGTCTAGCACGTTGCTAGACGGCTCTATCACCAGGGCTAAAGTATGACGCCGTGGCTTGAACTTGCCCAACTTGCCCAACTTGCCCAACTTGCTCGACGTTGCCGCCGCGCTTGTCGGGAGGAATGTTCGGGCGCGGCCGGAGGGTGGACTGCCGTACTTGTGGCGTCTTTGCAGGGGGTTCCTCGACGCCGGGCAACGTCTCCTCAGGAAAGTCATTGCTGATTAGAGGGTGGTGGAGTTTCGATGTCCAGTCTGGTCGGTGCTTGTACTCCGCTCTTTTCGGCTTGTAGGTCCTTCGGACTTTTAAAATCACGGCCCTTGGACGCTTTCCCCGTCGTTCCGGTCGACCCATCAACTTCACCCGCCGCTCCTTACGGCGCTGGTAGGTCGCCTTCACCGGCGTTACCTTCCGTGGTCGCCGGCGAAACCTGTCCTACTGGTTTGGTGCATGTAGGCCCAGTTGTGTCGGCTTCAGGCTGTCGGTCTGCCGGAGGACCTCGTTTCAGGGCGTCACCGCCGGAAAGCCCTGTCTGCTTTCTTGTCTCCTCGGTTTTCATGGCTGCTTCCTCAGCCTCGACGACATCCGTGAGTTCGTAGTGCTCGTCAGCCCATGGAATCCCGGTCGCCGACGCGTAAGTACGGACGCAGTCAGTGTCCGCCTGTCCGTAACACCGGCATTTCGAGCAGCGGGGCACACTGCCATCGCGGCGTACGTGGCCCGTGCCGTGGCAACGGCAAACACTGCATCGCCCACCCGGGAACGACGACGAGGGCCAACTTACCAGCGACTCGCACCTGGTGGGGCAGTTCATCCACCTTCATTCCCGGCTTCATTCCCAGCAAGCTTTACTTGCTGGTCTTCGGGATCAATAGTTATGCACCGGCAGCCCTTTACCTTCAATTCTTTCAGCGCCGCCAGTTTCCTTGTCATTTCTCCGCTGGGGAGGGTGACGGCCCAGACGTGGTTTATCTGGTACGCTCCTAAGACGACGACGTCGGGTAGCACTCCAGCCGTCTCGAGGGCGTCTCTGAAGTCCTCAACCCTGTAGGGACGTTCACGCACATCACCATACAAAAACAACGTGTTCAGTACAACATGGCCAGTGGGCAACCTAGGCAGCACGATCTCGTAGTCCTTATCATCTGCACCATCATTCCTCTTTCTGTGGCCGGCGCGGGTGGCTATCGCCGCTCCGTCGGAGCTTATGATTCCGTGACCGTCCGCTTGCGCAGCCGGAATAAGAATGACTACGCTACAACTGTCGATCGCTTGGGCATTATTAGCAAGCTGGTTTTGTATTGTTGTCACACTGGACCTAACACAAGTTTTAATGTTTGGACGTAACTTTAATTACTTCTATCGTTACGTCTAGACATACCGCTATATATCCAGACGAGTGAGGAAGGTTGTTTGCCCCCCCCCCCCTTGCGAAAGAGTTAGTACGTCACTGCCCTCTGTCCGTTGTCCTCGTCGTGCCTTACACTTCAAGCAAATTTAGGTGCACGTTAAAAAAATTAGGTAGCCGGAATTAATCTGGAGTCTCTCACCACAGCGTGCTTCCTAATGATACCATGGTAGTGCCATGTAAAATGATATATTGGCACATTCCATACTCCGGTTTTGTTATCACCCCGCTTAATTCCAGTGATTTTCAGCGGAAATAGCTCCTGTACTGTTCGAGAAGCTTCAAAACGAACTTTCAAGCTAGGCCCGCTGCTAAAAACCGAAGCTGAAAGCCCGAAAGCTGGTTGGTGGCGCTTGGAGAACGCTGAAGTGTGTTTCAGAGTCTCTGGGCTTCTAGTCATTGCCACCACAGCACCGATAGCTCACTATCGAAAATGACCACCTCGTGCAGCACACGTGATGAAATTCCAGGTCGAACGTTCTACACTGGAAAATGTACTTATGACTTAAGTTTCTCGAAAATTCTCGTGAACTGTTTAGCTTCATACATTATGTGGTCGCTAGACATAATAATTTGGGGTGTGACGTAGCTTGGGACTCTACAGTAGCGAGGTAATGGCGCATGTACCATGTCTGAAACAACGGGCGTTACTTGAACGTGCACTCCAAGCAATTGAAGCTGCGTGTGTTCATCGCTGTGCTGTCAAAGTGTGTGATGCTCCCGGAAACACAAAAAAGGACGCCCATTTAGCACGCTATCACCTGCTCCCTAAAAAGAGAAGAGTCCCACTAAAAGAGCCCTATCTTGACGTCAGGAAAGATGGTGTTGGGCATTACCCACTAGGGATGAACCCGGGGCTGTACCACAGGCATGGTGCGGCAAGTGAAAATAAGCTCGGTTCCATCACTTGTTCCAAATGTGGCATCACACTTTGCCCCAGCAAGGCAAAAAATTGTGTTTTTGACTATTAAACGTTCTGAAGCAGGACACTGGCGTGCCGCTAATGTTCTTTCAGGAAAGGGCACTGTATCATATATGATACGAATCGTATGTCTTATATGTAACATCTCCACCACTACAATCTCTGCTTAATATGTCCTGTTGTATCTGAAGGGCACATGAACGAGATATCGGATTTTTTTCTACGAACACTTCTTTACCCGGGCCGCCCCACCGCGGTGGTCTAGTGGCTAATGTACTCGGCTGCTGACCCGCAGGTCGCGGGATCAAATTCCGGCTGCGGCGGCTGCATTTCTGATGGAGGCCGAAATGATGTAGGCCCGTGGGCTCAGATTAGGGTGCACGTTAAAGAACCCCAGGTGGTCAAAATTTCCGGAGCCCTCCACTACGGCGTCTCTCATAATCATATATGGTGAGTTTGGGACGTTAAACTCCACATATGAATAAATTCTTTACCCGGGCCCAGTTCGCAAACATTGAAGATTATTCTGAAACCTATACGTTACCGCTAACGATTACGCTAGAATAATGGATGGCACGTGTATAAATGCCGACTCGCCTCATCACTTGTCATTTGATCGACGCCCGACGCTCTGTTCGCCAGTATCAGTCCTAGTGGGCATCGCTGTAATCTGACCTTCAGTTTACAGACCACAACTTTGGCCAACTAAACAGTTTCATCTCGTAATTACAGTCTGATTCCTTCATCGACGTCAAGACCCCGTGACAATATTCGTGCATGCGCCTGAGGCGTGGGCGATGTATACAGCTGCCGCTATGAGAAGGAGTTAAAAAGGGAACCAAGGCAGCAATAACATTTTGATGGTGCCGTGAAATTACACACGGTTATCACGGGCGATTCTCGGTGTAACCAAATCGCCCCTGATATTCAGATTCTCCGGCTCATTCACGAGGCACGACACTAGGAAAAGCTTTCTAACCAATATACTAAGCCGGGCAACGTACATTGCACATGGCAATAGTGACGTGAGGCGTTCCGTTGGGGCGGATAATTTAAAGTGCAATAACTCGATGCTGAGCACCAAAACCTGTTTTTATTGCAAAATGAGCATTTCATTGGCACTAAAGTCACACTACCACACTACGAGGTTTCTGGACTGCCAGTTAAACAATCAACGCCGGCCTAATAGTTTTATTTATTGTCCTCCTAATAGAAACGTGCTCACTGTGCTTACAAAGAAACTCTTGTCATCCTCCATTCTGAAATTCGAGGTTCCGGATTTGCCGTAGTTGGAACGTCTTTGAACTAGAGAAATTGAAGAGCCTCTCGGTCTTCCTTTCTAATGCCGATTTCCAGAAAGGTCTGCTATATATCGGTCGTTGAAGCAATTTGGTATATCCTAAATTGTTTGAGAAGATACGCCACCAAGTCAGTCAGCAGATTGGGACCTTTTTCTAAGCATTCGTAAGTAGTGAGGTATATGAGCTGACACGTCAAATACCACACATACTCTGGTAGTCATAGACTCACTTCATATTATGACATGATGTGACATGTAATAGATCCTAGATGGTAGCGAATTTTTCAGGTTTTTTACACATCTTCAGCATAGCTCATCTTCATGTAATCGCCTATGAACGACTTTTATTCCACTGTGAAATCACAATTTTCTGTCTGAGTAACAACAATCTCTTGAAAGGTTCCACTTGATTATTGTCAAGTTTTCCGTTTTATTTTAATGAGGGGGCTACCTAATATCGACCGTCGACAAATGAGAGTTTTCTTTGAAACTATTCTAGGACCGACGCATTGACGATAGTTATACCGCGAGAACAGAACGACGACAAAGAGACAAGAAGGACACGAAGGACACGAAAATCACATGACGGACAGGACACGAAAGTCACACTCTTGTCTGTTTGTCGTCGTTCTTTTCTCGCGCTATAACTATCGTCATTTCATACTAACTAGCCCAAGCTGCCACACTTCCAAGCGACGTATTGAGTTTGGCTAAGGTGTCATGCGCCCATAAGGTTCTAACACCAGAGCTTTTGTAGAACTTGTCAGTCATTTCTTTTGTGGTGTTCACATGTAGTACGCTCATTTATGTGGCTAAATGATCGTGACTAAATTTACTTGGCTAAATGTACTGAAGAAGAGTGGCACTCGAAACATACAACCGAATGTAGAACTAAAAGAGACCTAGTCCGTGTTACCGGAGCAATGTGTAATCTCTCTTGTCATAAATTTCTACTAGTGATCCGCTCCGAATAAGTAACTTACTCCAGGTACAGTGGTCATTCCAGCTGAGACTAGATTGCAAGCATTGGGCCACCGTTTTCAATCTCTCTTATGAAGTCATGGTTCGTGACGTTGCAAATGAAGGAAGTCTCAGTCGCATAGGTCAAATATTTTATGCTGTCGTATTGACTCTGCAGCCGAAGCTCTAGGTCGTGGTGCAGCCTTGATAGGAATCCTGTATTGTCCAAACACGTTGAGACTCAGGGCTAAACTTCCTAGTTCTTTTAGTTAGAGCGTCTTGAAAACACCTTCTCATATAAAGATGCGTTGGCTACCACTGTCTGCTATTCAACGGCTGTAGGCGCACTTCATGTGCCCTATAGTTGAAAGCCATAGTCAAAAGGTTTGACACGAAATGTCTGTGCAGACTGGCATATGAGCTTGTGTGAAGGCTGTTTGTTATTACTGCACTTGAATTACTTGAATTTCAGACTCCTCGGGCTTCTCTGTCAAGTGACACATTGAAGACACATGTCTTCCTTGGCATTTTCTGCATTTTGACTTTTACCGGCAGGTTTTGGCGAAGTGACCTACCACGGTACAACGAAAGCAACAGTTTTCAGAAGCTAGCCTTTTCAGTTTTCCTTCTCTGCTCACTAACATCCCTGTCCTTCCTTTCCGCTTCTCTGCCTCCTCCTTATATGGTTGTATTGCAGTTATACTCTTCTGTAATCAGGTTAGATGAACCACAGAATACACATGCCTTGTTGTCCATCTTCGAGGATGCACATCAAGCTGCTGATGTCGGTGACTGAAAAGACGAAGCACTTTCACTCCAGCTCAGGTGTATTTATTATCCGTACGCTCACTGCTTCAGATTCGCTCGCGGCTTTCTACTTTTATTGAAAAGTACATGCGCAAACTGTGCAAGTCCTCATCTGCGCAAATGTCGCGGCTGCTATCAGATGCCTCATTGGAAGATGACGTTCTACAGTATTGATCCTGGTGGCATCCGACAACAATGTCTGTCGGTAAAGCCCTGAGCAATTTGTAGGTCATCACGTAGGCATAAGCACCCGAACTAATGTTGAGGCGTTTCAGCCTGCGTATGAGGCATAGCACGAAATCGTACAAAGTCTTTAAGCTGCCAACGTGATTGGAACGTATGACATTTGGCAGCTTTCATAAGCATCGCAGATGCTCCTGAACTATACAGTGCTTATCCTTGAAACGACTTGTGAGGATATTGATCGTATAATCATAACACTCTCAGTCACCTAATGGCCTTCGATCGTTTTTTGCCACCACACCGCTCAAAAAGTTTCTTAAATACTGAAATTTTTTCTTCTTTGTCAGCCCTTCACGCTGGTGAATTCATGTCTTCAATTGTTCCAATATTCTAGGCCACTTGCAAGTTTCCCGGAGAATGTATGCAACTGAAGCGTTGGTAGCCTGATGGATCATTGGGCATGATTCTCATCTTGCATCTGAACAATGGGTGTTGCTACGTGTGGTGCGATGATGTAAGAAGACCAGTCAAGTCGCAGTAGCACCTGTCTAACCTTGAATTCTTCGAGCGTTCCTGTAGTGGCATCTGGGTATTTTATGACCACTGTTAAGAATAATGACCCATGGTCGTGGGTCAAGTACACGACGTTTGCTCCATCAGGGTGAGCCCCGCCATTCCTCACTTTCTCCTTCTCTTTCTCTACGTCTGTCGCGCGTCTCCCCAATCCCATGCCCCACTTCTTTATCATCAACATCCTTTGAGGGGGAGGGAACGCATGACAAAATCCATGCTGTCGCTAATATGTACAGCGTTTGTACCGGCGGTCCAACACGTGGTCAGTTGCCAAACGCACGAAGCAGGCAGGCGTTGAACACTTTGTCCTGTGCCTAATGCAGTTATGCCACTCGGAGAGGTGTTCTTGTACACAGTCACCACGTCGATGCCACCAGTGTGAGATGAAGCCTGCTGAAGTGACATGCGAATGATGCGTGTGCTTTCATCTCCGTCGTTTTTATTTCGATGCAACGTTGTGGCTCTACTGCACACTCATGTTCTCCTGTGGACTGTTAACGGTGGTTTTGGAGAAGACTCCATGAAGCGCTTGGATACCTGCAGGGCCATTTCTTGCTGCGACTCGAAGGCTGCACCTTACTCTCTCGCTGCTCTGCAGGAATATTCTTGATGAGACGCTTGCGTGCCTGACTTACGCGGTGGCAGTCCTGCTTCGGCTCCTTTTTCAGAACTCGCAGGATCACTTGCAGAGGCAAAAGCAGCGTGTTCACCTTCACTTTTAAACAACCTTTGTCTTTTTTGGTCACAGCAGCAACCCGTTCTTTGAATTGAGCAAGACCGATTCTCGAGGTTCACGCCTTGCATCTAACGGGGAAGACCCCGCTGGAAACACAGGACATATCGAGCTTAACTGCCGAGAAAATTGAACGAGCCATCGTTACTGGTGGGCAAGCTGTCAGAAGCTTCTTCTTTGGCATGCTCGATCAGTTTTTTATTGCCAATAAGCTGTTTTTATTGCAATAAGCTTTATTCTTGACCATCGTGCCACATCTTCTACCGTTTCTTCGATTTCCTTCGGTCTGCTCAAGTTTTGCAATAACTTTATCTGCTCTTGGGTCGGTTGCATATTTGACTCCTTCTTCAATACTCTCGGTGCTGGGGATAGAAGTCCTGTGCTTCCCACCACCTCAAATTCTGCAGCTAACTTCTTGTCATTTATGTGTTCCTCCATCATCTAGTACTTGTCTAATTCAGCAATGTTCACTTCAAATCCTTCCGTAAGTGATGCTATAGTGCGAATGTTATCACTTTGTAAAGTGCTTTTAGCTTCTTCAAGGGCCATGTTTATTTTTCTACGCGACATGCACTTTTTTGAAAACGGTTCATTGCCGTCTGACGGTTCTGAGTTCTGATGCTTACCGTCACATTCGCAGAGCAATGCTGGTTGTCACTTTCATTGATAGGACTGCCTAAATCACAGTCCCAGTCTGGCTTTCCTTTGCATCATTGACATCTCTGTCAGCGGCACGGGTTGGCTATGTTCTCCGCTAGCTTGCAGAGAGGCTGTCTTTCAGTAGGGAGGTTGCTGTTGCGTGGAACTCCCGACGGGTCTTCCGCCCCACTTGTAGAATAAATACTACCAGTTGAGAGAGGTTATGATCACAGTAATTATTTGAATCAAGGTCGATATTTTTTCAAATGTTTTTGTATAAAACTCCCACGGTCAGCTTAGATTTGAGGACTTTTCACAAATGCGTCATTTTCACTCAGGAACGTGGTGCACAACAAGCCCCACCTACACGGTATTGTAGCCGTTAGTAGCCGATTCAGCACCTTGGCTTTAGTATATACACGTGAGGCCACCATGTTCATACTTTTGGGAGAGTGCTGAGGCGGGGCATTTTACATGAGTTGCGCTTTCAAGTGGGTCTGCGTGTGGCATAGCTCAATGGCGCCAAACAGGCGGTGTTCATGATAGTGCTGCTTAAAAGGAAATTGGTCCTAGCCGCGGAGTCGTTGTCCAACGTTCAAGCTGGCGAGACTTTGAAGTTAACAACAAAATTTAGGGTCACTGGGGGGCTGAAGCGTGGAACGTCTAGCCAGAACTTTGATTGTGTGTTCTATTGAGAATTGCGGCATATCAAATGTGTTTGATGGCACCGAGAATCCACGCGCAGTTTCAAGACAGCACATGAGGAAAAACAGCGAAAACAACTTGGAATGAGTGCAATATCGGCATGCGCAACATCTTTATGATGCAGATATTCAGAAGCAGTGAAAAAAAACCCATCACAAATAAAACAACAACCAGAACTAGCGGTTGTATGTGTTTTGAGTTATTTGCATCATCAACCAAACGCTTGTTTAATTTTCATGTTGAATGAGTGTTTTTCTCATTGTGAACGTTCTCTTCACTGTTTAGTTCGGCCTGCATTTGAGGTAAGCTTTCGTTTTTGGGAGATTCGAACTTTTCAAAAGAGGGTCCGGCTGAAATGCAAGTAAATACGTGTATTTACATCAAAGGTGACTATAGCGCTGACTTAGTTCTCATGGTTAACGCTGCTGGTGATCTTCACTGCGGTTCTTTGTGTCCTCTACGCTCACGCTGTTCCAACGCTCACGCTGAAGAATAAACTCGTCACTGTGATCTTCTATGACGAGTTTGTCTTTCTTGTCAAACAGCAGTCTGTGTTCTCTTCTTTAACCTTCCAACTACAAAATATTGGCGCCAAGAGCGATAGTGCCTCGAAGCGCAGTGAAGAAAACAAGCAAAAAGAAGGGGGAAGAGACAACCGCCATCGAGGAGGGCCGTGATGGCAGCCACAAAAATGATGGATCATTGACAGCAAGGACAATACAAAAAGGATGAGGCAAACAATGATGGGGCTGCAGGCAAGGCTCTCTACGTGCAGAATACAGGGATGCGAAAGCTGATCAGTATGAGAAGCCGAAGTCAGCAACAGGAAGCTAAGGCAACCACCAAATAGTAGCAGTATGGCGGCTGGCATGACAACAAGCTAACACAAAAGTGGATGCTGAGCCGCCAGTTACCAACGACAACGCGGGACCCTAGTCAAACGGGGAATGGAACAGTGCCAGCATGTGGTCACGTACCCTACGTGACGTACAGGCATCAAGAGTGCTTTCTACCATGTCCTCCTCCCGAGTGTCACTGGAGGGGAAGGCAAATAATAACACTGGAAAATTTTCAGAGTATCGAATCTGTTTTCTGCACACTGCTGCCAAGGCGATTGGCTTACCTGCATTATGTGTCTGCTGTCTACTATACTCTTCCAAGCATTTGAGCATGCGCTCCACTGAAGCTTAGCATCCTGGTCACTGAGCAGTACCATGGTTCTTTTGGAGTAGTTCATTGCTTTTTCAAGTGGTTTATGCAGAGGCCAGAAAGTGCCTCAGGAAGAATCTGTATTTACTAATTTTTTACGGTTTTTAGAGGAATGAAAGTGAAAGAATGATGTTCTATGCAGCCTCAAAAAAATTTGCCCTCTCAAAAAAAAAACTTGTCTCGGCAGTAATTTACGCAATGTGGGGTAAGGCATCATGCAATGAGATACTTTCAAGCTATATTGAACACGATGTACTAAAAATATTTCAATTTAACTAAGCAGTCTATTTGTAGAACAATCTTTTATGTATTTAAGTTGAACATTGTCATGCAAAAGAGTGAGACGAAATAAAGATTTATAAAATAATTACTGTTTTCTTATAAACCTCATGCCAAATTTGGCATGATCTGCCCTGGCAATGCAGACATCTGTAGCATACCTTATATGTAGCATGCCCCTTAAGTTTGGTGATAATTTTTGGTGAAATAGTTATCACTCTATTTAAAATGATACAGTGTACCATTAAACTGTTTCGACCAGCGAGAAATGGTCAGAGAAAGCAAAATATGCACTATCGTGAGCATTCTGAGCTCGAACACCGCGAAACGGGTGTCGAATAGCTCGAACCCTACATCGGCTGATTTGTAGCGGCCGGTGTGGGAAACAAACTGAAAGGGCGGCGCGCTTCCGCCAGCTGTTGGCACTCCTCCTTGTTGACACCAGCTTAGTGCGTGCGTGTCAGCTGTTAGGGGCTGCTGTCGGTCACATGAATTTATATCAACGCGCACAGACACAACTAGTTGATCTAGCAGGCTAAGAAGCTACAAAAACATCGGCTGTGACGTAGCCGGCAGCGATGTACAGGCCATGTTTTTATTACATCTATACGGTGTTCGCTGAGCATTTTGATAAGCATCCTTGTTTTCGTTGAATTTTTTTATTTTCATGTTATGATTGCTAGTGGCCAAAGGCACGCGATACATTGCCGTTTCACAGCACGGTCATGCGGGTATGGTATGGTGATGCGGGAGGGCAAACAGTCAGCGGAAGAGCGCCCTCCGTCAGCGGAAGAGCGCCCTCCGTTCCCTTGCAGTTTCGGAAGCACCATCCTCTTATCACGTTATCTGTATTTTGAGGCTTTTGGCCACGCACTCGCGCGTTCTACTCATATTGCTCACGATAGTACGTTCGCTACCAGTTACCGTCAATTTCAGGCAGTTAGCATCGTTACACATATGATTATAAAAGAAAATGAATCTTTCACGATTGCTATATTATTCTCCGTAGTCCAACTCTGTTTCCTTTAGTTTACACTCTATTGATGAGATAATAAACGAAAATGTAGTGTAAAAAGAGCCCTTAATATTCCTTTCTTTTTTTGACCTGATCAGATATGTGCTCGGCTGATAAACAGAGGCTTTTTTTGTGAATAACCTTGTTTACACTAAGAACCCGAGGTCCGTATATATACTGTGTTCTTTAAAGGACATTAAAGACAATTGAATTGTGTTGACAGCTGGTGGACTTGTGAGTGAGCACTTGACTTGGCGTAGAGCAGTGCCTCCGAGTCCGCAATAGCAAGCACAATAGGCATACCGGGGCAAGCATGGGAAGCCAAGGAAGAAGCGGAAAGTGCTCGACTTGCCCAGAATTATACGCTTGTGTGCAATTTATTTCAATCTGCTAATTCCACTGCTAAATTCTTAATACTGCTCGTACGTAGTAGCTTTATTGTCGGTGACATGATCTGATGAACTGCTCATGCAGGAAACTGGAGCTTTCCGACTATGAGAAATCGCTATCGAACAGAGGGACCAATTCCACATGATGTGCCCAGTCTGCCATGTCGTCCGCCACTACCTGCCCAAACACGCAAGCAACAACGGCGGCACCGCCAGGCGTGCGAAAGTGTTAAAGATTGTGCTTCATGCCAAATTCTGAGCCTCTCTGCATATTTGGCGAAGCAACTTTCTTGCTCCTCTGGAGTCACTCTCGCTCTGAATCCACTCCGACTCTCTATTGGAACACTTGACTCCCGCCCTCACTCTGCCATTCGAACACACTTGCTCTAAATTAGCAGAAGAAGAAACGTGCTCATGCTCCGCAATTGGAATGTAACGTCTGTTTAGTTTGAATTACTGCACTGTGGGAGTTCTAATGTCATATGTTGCGCTATTATAGGCCTATATTTAGCATAAAAATCAACAATGAAGTTCTATTCCTAAATATTGCACTCAAATCTCCATTGCATGACGTAAGAACTTCTAAATGTATTTTTTTAAATTTTTTGTGACATTGGCTCCAGAAAATATTCTGAAACTTTGTATCTAGGCTTATTGCAGCCACTGATTATAATTGACTCTATTTTTATCTATTAAAAGCTATGTAGGACCCAGTAGCGCTTTAAAATGTTTGACATCACGGTGTTTGGTGTGGGAATCTCTAAGGTCGCTTGTTCATCCTCATTTTTTTTCAGGCGTTTTCTCATTTTCAAACCATTCTGGTCCAAGTAAGAATGATGTTGTTTTGGCATTTCAAATTTATTACTTGGCCTTATGAGACAAACTTTTGTGCTTTTAAATGTTCCTTGAACATGTGCTTTCGGAAATTCCGACATACAAAATTTGCAATCGAAAGCACATCAATCACAGTACCAATCAGGCATAGTGGATGATGACTAAAGTCAATAATAAAGGCAGTGAACGAATAAACCCTTGTTCAGATGTGGCAACGTAAACAGGAATACAGTTTTTTGAACGCAATAAAGTATTAGAAAGTGTACTGCGACTTGAGACAATAAACGTGGAGAAAAGAAAGAATAGAAAGTTAGACCAGCATCATTGTGACAAAAAACACTATTTCCGCATTTTTTTGTTTGTTTCAGAGTAGTAACATGCAGCATTAGTATGAATGTATAAGGGTGTCATCAGCCGCTCTTTCAGTGGTCGGACATTTATATGAGTAGGTTAGAAAACAAAATACAACTCATCTGCAAGTGAAATACTGCAGCAGACACCACATGCAGACTCGCACTTTATTTTGGCTACTATAGTGTTTTATAACGAACTAAGTTTGAGCAGCACGACTAGAAGTAGACAGAGCGGAGCACGCATGTACTTTTTTGTCCGCGTTTAGCCATGCTATTCAAATTAGCATGATAATAAACTAGCCCACCAACGCACCATGGCAATTTCATTTCTATTGGCCAGGTGTATGACTGACGG